>OZ023167.1:26289710-26889710 GCA_963678695.2 Diplodus puntazzo | reverse complement strand
GTGCAGGTTAAGGTCGGCCGCAAACACATCAGTGAGAAACAGACTTGACATAACATATCATTTAACCCCCTTGTAAAATTAAAAACGTTATTTATATATCGTAAATATATGACCTATATGTAAATATAGCCTATTGTGGCCCACTTGCAGTACCTTCACAGTCCAGCAGTGGGCCCCGGCCAACACTTTGGGCATTATTGTGTTAAGCTTTTACTTAATACTTTGACTTTTCTGCCTTGCTCCAACTCGGACACAAACCCACAATGGGTTCCTACGTTCCATCTTTAAAAAGGGATCACAAAGAAGCTACGTATTGTCATTTTGACGAAACATTTAAAAAAGGAAATGAGCACTGTGACTTTTGGTAAGCATTAGGAGTAAGAAATGCAATTACTGGTCACATCAATACAAACTTGGTGCTCTGGTGATTATTTACAGCAGCAGGACAGTTAAAGTGGGACTGAATCAAAATATAATATGATGAGCAGATTCATGGTAATGGAGGAACATGTCACATGTCTCAGTGCAACAGTGTGGCTCACTAATTAGTCTAGACCACTGTTCTTTGGGTAAATGAAGGACTACACAAAGACAACAGACTGCTATATGTAAGGCTATAGATACATTGATAATACTTGTTGTTAAGATCAATTCATGGTTGGTTTTGGTCTTTTCTTTGGATTTGTTGACAGAGAAATGGTACGGTTATTGTATGCCGTAAGAGAACTGTGGAGAATATGAGAGATCGCCTCCCTGTCAGTCTTATTCCGGTAGAGAAAGGCTCGTCACATTGACTTCGTAGCAGCTTAGACACAAAGATGTAAAGGTCTGTGTGGCTGTCACTGTCAAATGTCAATAAACGAAATGAATTAAAGATCACATACGGTTTAAAAATAATATCATTGGAACAGGAACACGTGGGTGATGTACTCCACAACTTTGTTCCGCCTGTTAGCTGTGCCCTTTTATACGTCTGTTTGCTTTGCCGCAGAATATTTCACCGCCCTCCCACTGAAGTTGCTATTTATTGTCTTTGAGATGTCATTTACATGAGAAAAAATGTGATGATTTTATCTCTCTGTGGCACACCTCTGTAGAGTCTATGGCTGTGTGAGCAATTACTCCCATGTGGCTTCACTGTGATTAGATAGCCCGGTCTGTCTCATGGTATTTGATGAAATGGAGAGTGCGGTCTCAAAATGCAAATATTATGCATAAACTGTGGGAGAGAAAATCAATTCCCACTACAAAACTTTTCTTTTGTTTTAGTAGACATCTAGAAAAATGTCGTTTTTGTGTTGATTCTTGCAGCCAACAACTAGGCAGTTTCTATGCTTAGCGTTGCACTGACCGTCCTGTGGTTGAAAATGTCCAGTGGTCTCATGCTTCATTGCTTCGTAAAATATTAAGCAAAGGCTGTCTTATTTGCAAGGTGGGTGGGAATTTCACGTAGGTATAGTCCCAGCTGGAGATGGTGCCATGTTACATGGTGATAGATAGGATAAGTTGCAGTATATGGCTAGGGTTAGGGTTATATACTGACTACTGAGACAAGGACTTTCACACAGTTCACACAGGAGAAGAAGATAATATCTATCTAAAGTATGGTTTGTACTTTGGGTTTGTCGCTACGCACATCCTTTCCATGCACAAAATAGATAAAAGAAAGGAAAACCTTGCAGAAAGCGCATAATAGGATCCCCTTAAATAAATATGAAAAATGACAATGGACTCAAGTCTTTGCTGTTATTTGATAACTGCTACTGACTTTAAAAAGAATTGTATCGGGCAATTGAAAACTGACTTTGGGTAGCCAGATTCCTGAAAAAAAAAACATGAACGTTGAACCCAGATATCTACAGCAATGATATGAACTAGGAAACTGAGCTAAAAAAAAAAAACAATAAAAAAGTGGCATTGGCTTCATACACCCAATGCCAGACTTATATCAACAGCCTACATCTTGTAGGTCAGGGTTCGGGTTTTGAAAGCCAAAATCTTCACTAAAAGAGTTGGCGTGCACCCCATCTGAAGTGGGTGCAGAAGCTCGACCACGTGTCACGGGGTAAATGTCGATTTCGATCTTGTGTTGTTTTATTTGTTCTTTCTTTGTCTTTGGTCATTGTTTCGCGTTGTGAAACAAGTCCCCATCTACATTCCTTCAGTAGCTCGGGAGAATGCTACAGTACAACACTGTTTTGCCGTAAAGCTCCAGAAATGCTTTGTGGTCTGCGACACTTCACCTGACTTCTCATCAGCATGACGGTGAAACGATAACAACTGAATTTTCATTTTTGAGTGAGAAAAAGAATAAAGATAAAACATCAGTGTGTGATGAAAGTACATCAAAAACTCATTTTTACCTTTCTACAATGTAGATGCGTATGGGCATTCATCTGAGGCCAATTAGCACCTGATAATCATCCGTTGATGTGATTCCAAGATGCTGATATGTTTTTTAAAAAAAGTCTTCAAGCAACTTGTTTTACGGTTTGTTGTTTCTGCTTTTGTCTCTCATCTGCCTAATATTTTAAAGCTCCGACAGGCAGTCAACTGCATCCTGTGGATAGTATTAATCACTGGCACCATCATCATCATCATGTTAATCGCCTAATTTAAACATAGAGAAGAAATCGGTGTTGGAGGGCCATGAGATAATAGCAGGCATGAGCAAAGGTGAAAATAACACTGGGTGATGTGGAGCAAGGATGACACGAAGGGGCAGCCCAGACTCATTATCGAGTAGCACCTCTTCTGGCTGTATTTGTATGTGTTGACAGCAGCACAGTGAAGAGTGGGAGGTTGAGAGGAGAGAGAAAAAGAAGAGGATTAAAAATCATAGAGAGAGACAGACCGTAGGAGCATAAATAAGTTGCAGTATAGAGACAAAATATGAGGGGGACACAATTCAATTTCGAGTTTACTTTCTGCCAAAGTCGTGTTACAGATGCCCTAACTTTTATTTTCTCCTGTATTTCACAAAATATAACAAGACGTGCAGTCCCAAGACGACCAGTTCTCATCTCATTGTCATTCTTGGTCGAGGATAAGAAGATGAGGAGGGAAAGACTAGTAAGCATAAAACGGGTTGGTGTTATATTGGTATTTTTAAAGTCACTATTCTTCAGATTTCTATCCTGTTTGCTACGGAGACCATCACAGTTGCTTGTTACTGGTCTAGACACATGAAGTTTAATACTACCCAGAATTCAGGGTGCAGCAAACACCCCTTAAGAAGTAGTTTGTCAGAAAAACAACAGAAAAGCACACTGGTGTATCTGTCAATCAGCCAAACGGACTTGTAAGAATAAAGAAGTCAGTCAGTGGTTGGCCCTTTTTCTATCATGCAATACATTGGCGCAATCTGATTTAATGCTCCACACAATGCAAGTAGTTTTCCACACAGGTTACAGCATGGTAACAGACTTATTTTTACTTTGCTAATGAGTTGGAGGTGTGCAGCCTGTCACCTTTAATGTGTTTAATCTAAACACACAATATATCATTATCTGCCATTAGCAGGCTCTCTATCAAAATAAAAGACTTTGACCAAGAGTTATTTTGAGATTGGTTGAGCATATTGGGGTTGGGGCAAAGCTACTGCAGCTGCTCAGGGCCGGCTAGAGAGTTGAGTGCAGAGCCAGACTTTTTGGAGTAATAAACATCCGGCACCACAGCAGATTCTGCTCTGATCCAGAGCCATCTACCGCTGGGAGAGGAGCTCAACGATTACTTTTCAACTTCTGAGATCAGAAACTCACTCCTGTTCATCAGCCTGACTGCAGCGGCGACCTCCACATCGGGTGTTTATGTTCTGTAATGTTGACTGCTGACAAAGTCGCAGGGGAAATGTTATTTATGAACGTAACGTTAAAGACGGGAGAGGGGAAAAGAAGAAAGAGAACGGGATTCTCTGGTGAGTGCTGAGATTAGCGAGAGTTTGACCATCGCTGATGAAAATCGATCAGACATGTGCCAACAATGGTTAGAGAAGAGGTAACTTTCAGGTGAGCTCAGTTGACTTCCATACCCTGAAAGTAGTGACAGGCGAACAAATGAAACGCACCGTTACCTGAAGTTGACTTGTGAATTTCTTATGGTTTGAACATTGTTCGAAACATTCGGGAAAAAATCCTGCATTTTATATCTTTACCAGCTGCTTCTACTAGCTCCATTCCCTTTGCTATTTATAAAACTTGTCCACTGTCAAAACATGCCAAATGAACTATTGTCTTTGTTTTGTAGACAGATTTTTGTTGAGCGTTCGATTTTGTTCTAACCTCTGTGAGAAAACAATAAAAGCCACCCTGTGCTTCACCAATTGAATGCATTCAATGTGAAGCAGCACCGGTCTGAAAAGTTGGGTTTGCCCGACAGTGATTTATTGAGATTCTCATGTAAAGAAAATAAAACTATGCTAGACAACATTGTGTTGATCGATCGACTGATTGAATGTACAGAGGTAACTTCTGTTACAATATACACTTAATGGCTACGCTGAAAAAATGTAAACACAAATAAAATCAAGAACAGGAAAATCTTATTTATGATTATAAACAAGATTTACTTTTTTATGATTATAGCTCAACCATCTATAAATATAAGTTATATATATCATTATTTTATATGCATCATATTCACACTCTCACTGGAAGTCTCCAAACTGCTTTGTGTGCCAGAAATCTTAATCGATTGTTTCCATCCAAAAGTGAGATTGCTACATAGCATAAGACAGTAATAAAAACAAAAGAATGCATAATTTCATTTTTGTCTCACTATTTCAACTATAGAGACTGAGTGTCACCTTGGTGTTACTCAGCAAAATCCGCTCACTATCGAGGACTATTATCATTGCTTATCTTTGTCCTGGGCGCTCTCAACAAAATTCAAATGAAGCTTCACCGGGAAGGAGAGGAGGAGGAGGAGGAGCAGGCAGCAAAAACAGAAGGGCAGCGGCGGTAACTCTGGGGGCAAAAGAGAGAGAGATGAAGAAGAAAAGAGACAAGAGGTTAGAGGTATGTGGACGGAAGATAGGCTGTGATAAAGACATGAAAGGAAAAAGGAAAATGATGCACAAAAAGAGAAGTTGAAGGTTTTTCTCCCCTCCAGTGCACATGATGGAGGAGTAAGAGGAGATTATCCTCCATCACACCACATCAGACAGGCTATACTTGAGTGGGCCCTTTGACTGCTCTGCTTCCAACACAAATGCTGAGATTAAAACCTCAGCGGTCACAGGGCTCACATCACTCTCAGTGAATTAAAAGTTTAGATGACTGTAAGGACTAATTCACATCTGTTCTATGAATAAAGTACGTATCACACTTCATCACACGCAGCTTGATTTATCAGAGAAAAACTGGACACTGAAAGAAGAGTGTGATGATGCTGCTTCCACAAACTTAAATGAGCCACTTCCTGTAGGTAATAGAATGTAGCAAAGCATGAATTCATGTGAAAATGCCCCCGATTACGACTTTTACAGAAGCGGAGGCTTAAACCTCGAAACAGTGCAGCCGTCAAAGTGTGTGCATGCATGTGTAGCATTAAGTGACACAGATTGTTCCACGAACCCGATTATATGCTTTGCCAATCACATCGACAAAACACAGCCTCTGCAGCATGATGAAATCCACCTCCAGTCCCCAGAGGAACGGCGCAGACTCTGACAAAGCTGTCGTCAAGATCACTTTTGTCAAGTTAGCGTCAAGTCCACGATCGGAGCTGAATGTCTGATGGGTTCGAAAGGCCGTCGAAAAATGTCAACGCCAAGACCAAACGGAGTCCCCTTTCAAGACGAGATGGCATTAGAATTTAATTTGCAAGTCAGCTAGGATGCACTAAAGACAAGTTACTGATTCAACTTGTAATAGGACTGTGAAATAATCTGCAGCAGCCTTTTCTGCAAACGCTCGGACGAGCAATATCGGAAACACACATCAAGTCAAATCAAATCTATATGGAAAAATACATAAGGGACCTAACTGGGTGACATTTCCATAACCTTTCATAACAAGGAAAATTAATGTTGAAGGTGCACATGTTGCACTTATATTTATCCATCAAAATAGGGAACAGCAGGATAATACTGTTATTAAGCTCTCAAGGACATGCAGAAGTGTTGGAAAAACATAACAAAAATGATTCACCGATTCCAAGTGTTCACTCTTTAGCACCTTGTTACTGCAACAGGACCAGGAAGAGACTTGCATTGAAACCTCAATTTTTCACCTCTATTTTTATCTAGTAAATGATATTATAATTCAAAAGTTTTTTAATAGTTTTTTATTAGCTGACTGTGGGACTGTGGGACGGCCTTTCTTTGTCAGTGTGTCGTTTTGTTGCTGTTGTTTTCCTTTTCTCTGGTTTGTAATTACAAAACAGACCCAGTGTCACTGCAAATGAGTGTCGCACCTCAACGATCTCAACTTGAGGTTAAACAAATTAACATCAAACCTAACATATGAAGTATGAAGAAAAGCGTGAGCACGATTGTGAAAATTAATCAACAGTTCATTAGAAACTAGAAAACAAAAAAAAACACTGGTAAAGTGGTCGTAAGCTACTGTAAACAAAATTTAATTGACATGAAATTAGTAGAGTGGGCACTGTGTAAGTAGAGAACTCCAATAGATGATGACTGCATCTATTCTTTATTGATTAAATCTATTGATTATTTTTGCAGAAGAATATATCAAACACTTAATGTATTAAATGTCAGACAAATGAAGACGTCCACTGCGATATCCCAAAAATCAAACTGTCATATTTGAATTGCGTATTTCGTGTCAACAGAAGGCCGGAGGAATTTAGTTTAAAACTGATGTGAGAAAAGCTGCAAACGGTCACACCGGGTGAGCTAAAACCCGGGAACATGGGAAATTCTTTTGGATAATTGAAATCCTCGATTAATTTTCTCATTTATCCACCAACCATTTCGGCACTACAGCAGGTAGACGATAATGTGTGTGTATGATATTAAAATCTTTTATTTTCTCAATAGAGGGATTTGAATGACATAATCGCCCGGTGAAAGAAACCATTAACCAGTGTAATAATCCTGCGGCAGGTTCTCCTTTCCTCTCCATGGCTGAAGAAGCAGTTGCCCGTCATTATCTGCCATCTCCGAATGGCAGCCGGTACAGCTGAACGCTGGAGAGTATTCAAGCTTACTGCGAGGTGTTTACATTTGAGGCATTTAGCTGTCACTCTTATCCACAGCAACTTTAGATGAGTGCAGCGGGGGAATAAATTATCAAACACTGCAAACAGCCAACACTGGCTAGAGAGATAATTCTCAGTGAAAGGTAAAGAGTGTATAAAGAGAGAGGAGAGGGGATTTTATTTCAGCTGTACTGTATATTAGAATGAGGGTGAGGAAGTAGATATGGGAGAGGGATTATGAGTCAGAAGCTGGAGAGGTATTTCTTGACAATGAGCTTCAGGTCGGGTACATTACTGTACACGCGCCTGTGGCGGTGCAGACTTTTTCTAAATGGAGCAGTTACTGCAGCTAAAACTGAATTGAACTAGTCAAATAACAAAGAAGCCATTTTCAAGTACTTGCACTTTATTTCCATTTTCTGTAACTCTACATTTATTTCACAGCTCTTACCACCAGTTACTTTGCAAATTGAGATTAATTATTGAAAAAATGCAATCCGCAAACACATTATGTATCATTGTTAGTGTGTTGTGTTTGCGTCCTCCTCCGCGTATTTTATCGGTGTCGCATTAAAAAAGTGAGTGACACACAGGAACTCCGCGGTAACAAAAGGAGTTGAGTAGTGGTCTCGCCAGAATTGGATTTTCTCCATGTGGTACTGATGATGCAAGGATGACATCTTTAAAACTGTCCGGTGAATTGAATTGCCTGTCAGTCCATGAGTACATGTTTACAGCTCTCGGTTCATTTAGAATAACAATGAGCTGAAAAGACAGAAATATTTGTCGTTGGAGCAGAAACCATCAAGCAGGAGGAAGATTTCTTTAAAACTACAGTAACGGCTGAAGGTCAGTCGCCAAAGTTTATTTGGACTTTCTGCTTGTTTAAAGCACTGCTTAAGGCATGCACCGGTCATCTCCAGCTCACGTGTGTGTTGTAGGGCACAGCTGCAGAGGATTACTCTTAATTAATGCTCAGCCGTGGCCATCATCATCATCATCATTAAGAGCGAAGGGAGATAATTGGCAAAATCTTTCTCCATTTTCTTGGCTAAGACTGCGACCTGCGTCTTGAGACCAGGAGATCTGGTGAACCAGGGAAACAATTCAGAGTGCGGTAGCTTTGTGCACACTGCGTTTGTAAGGAAACAGCATGTGTGAGCGTTTCTGCCCACATGCTATACATTTACTTATGTGCAAATGAATGATTTTTTCTGGTATTTGTGCGTATTTGGTGTTGGATGGGTCTTCGGTGAGGCAGAGTATCGCAGCAGTCTTGGAGGACATGAACTCCTGAACTATGGATCGAGGAACATCTCTGCTGCTGGGAGGGAGACCGGGAGGATGAGCGCGTCCTTGACATGGCTTTGGCACGCCGGCTGTACAGCACGACGTCCACACACTCAATATCTCCATGTCCTCCTCCATGCGTGTCATCTTGCTCTCTAATACTTTATATTTATCCATCTCTCCTCTTTTATCTGTCTCTAATAGCCCTCCTGTCTCTTCCTCTCCGTCCCTCTATCCATCTTCCTCCGGCTCTCTCTATTAGCTACTATCCATCAAGTTACTCCACTAACTGACCTCTACAAGCCACTCACTAACAAGTGTTCCTTCTCATCTGAGAGTTGTGCAGTCCTGGATGTTTGTTTGTGTGCAGTCATCTTCCAAGAAAAATAATTTATCACACAAAAAAAATGACACTAAACACAGACATATGCTATCATGCGCTCTCTGGGACACTATCATGCATTAACACAGGCGGGATCATATTATGCGCGGGCATGCACACAGGCGTGATATGGTGCACACATGATGTAGAATGTTAACACATATGCGCACATTAACAGACTCACACGGACACATAATCATTTATTCTACCACAGCAGAGGAACCCGGTCCTCTCTCAGCGGTCTATCATTTCACTGATCTGAAGAAGTGGAGCAGAAAGGAGCTGAAGGTAAAATGCTGAGCTGAGGCTGCTCACTGCTCAAACTCCTACAGTAAGGCACATTTTTAAACAGAGACATGCCAGCATAGAAGACAAAGTAGTTCACTAATAGGCTTCCGTCAATGCTCACTTTGTTTGGGTGTAAAAATCTTTGGTATATTCATAAATAATATGACGTAAGGGTCTGTCCAATGCCCAAGTGTTTATATTTGGGTTTATTTAAGGATCCCTATCCTTAAATAAACACATGAATGTGCCTCTAGTCTTCCTCTGGTAGCAAACAGTAAATACAAATACAAGCATGGAATGAGGGTGTACTTAAAATGGAAAAACAATTAAACAAAATAAGCAGATAAAACAGAGGGATGTAATAATAGGTACAGTTTGCCGAATATTGTGATGGCACAGTGTAATTTTAACCTATTAGATATTTGTTGAAAATGTTTTTATAATCATTGTATGATTTGTTAATGGCTTAAGTAACAGCTCAAAATGTGTTTTGTGAGGTCACAGTGACCTTGACCAAAAAAACTTCCCCTCGCCATTCTAGAGATATCGCATTTACTAGAATGAGACAGACAGATGGACAGCCCCAAAAACGTAATGCCTGCGGCCACAGCTGCCTCCGGTGAAGTGTCCATCTTTTCGATCGTGGCTGTCTGTTTGTTAGTCGGTGGAGCATCATGCCGCTGACAGTGTTGGTGTTCTCTTTGATGCAGTCACATCTGCGTGCGTCATAGGCTGCGCACCATGTCCCCTTTTCTGTAAAATGTGTCATATCATCTTAAAAAACTTTTTTTCACATCAGGAGGCAGAGTGGACGATGATGGAATTACAGCACAGGCGAAAAGGCCGGCAAACTGACAAATTGCAAGATTTTAAGGGGACGATAAACATACAAAACAAAGTCCAGCCTTTTTTGTGCAGAAAAAATGCATAATTTAATGATAATAATATAATAATATTATAAATTATAAATTGATAATGCAAAATTTAATAGAAAGTCAGGACATATCCATTCGAAGCAGGTATTTTGTGGCCAAAATGGCGTTTTTTTAACCTAACAAAGTGTGTTTTGTGCCTAAAATAAACCGGACTATAAGCACAGCGTTCTGACAAGATAAAGTTAAGGTTTGCAACATAAAGAAATGTCAAATTTAAACATATCTGTGTTCTGGAAACAGACAATGAAACAAGGACACTGGAGAGTGTATCAGCTATTTACATTATACTGTACACAGAGAGAAGAGGCTGATCTGGCATGTAACTACTTTATAAAACTTGTCGGATTTATCAGCTAAGCTATATTTCCAGACAATACGCTCCTATCATTCCCACCAAGCAATTTCTCAGCCTTAATAGCGCACACTTTCTGCTTCAGAGATCCGCTTTCCTTTGACCTCAGAAGCATTAGTCTCCATCTCCTTCCCTTCACAACATCTGAAAGCTCTGCTGCACCCGTGGGAGCCAACGTCGCATTCCTGCGGGAGCACGGTGCTTTTCTTCTTGGCAAGAGGACTTTTTTTTTTTTTTTTTTCACACATGACAAGACCATGAAATATGACATTGACACACGGAAGCTGGTGTTTGTATAGATAGGCAGAATACAGAACATGGTTTTACAAGTAAAACCGTTCTGATGGGAAGGAGCTGCTGGCCGTCACGAGGCGCCGGTGAGATGTAAGGTGGGGCTGCCATTTCTGTCACGCCGCCCTGTATGTAAATGACAGCTCCCGTCAGTCAAGCGCGGAGAGTTTAAAAGATAAAGAGTGAAAGGAGGAGTGAGGGTTTAGAGAGATGGAGAAGGGGAGCGCTGACACACAGGTCAGTGCATTTTAATGTCAATTAAAAAGCAGCACCATGACAGGAAACTCTCCATAAAGCCAGAGAGCTGTGACGGAGTGACTAATAGCAAGGACGTAGCCATGCCTCCCCTTCTCTCCTCCTTGCTCCATCTTGTGCTTGTGTCCTTCTCTCTCACAATCTCCTTCCCGCTCTTTCTCGTTCTTTCACTCACTCGCTCTGCATGTTGTTATTCTCAATGTCTTTCCCTCCGAGACTCCTTGACCCTCTTGTGCGCTCTAATTTCTCTCCCCAACCTCAAGGCCAAAGATGTGAAGAACATGGATATGGATTTGGCCTTCACATGAGTCATGCTAATGGCCGGCCCTCCTCTTGACCCCGTCACCTCACCTTTCAAGTCCATTGAGAAGAACCAAATGCCAACTCTAATTTGCATAGAGCCCATTAGCTTCCCTCCAGTAACCTCGAAAAAGGCTCCAAATCACATAATTACGCACAGAGTAATTGGGAATTTGTTTCTTCCACATTTATAGATGGGCTCCACACGTCAGGCAGGAAGTGAGGGACCTCTGCTCTCAACGACAACATTTGTAAATACTCTGTATGTGTAATATAAAATTTGAACTGAGACATAATTAAATTAACATCAGGATATGGCATTTCATATTTTTCTTGTATCTCCAATTACTACTATTAGATATTTTTACGGAGAAATGTTTGCTATCAGTGTTTGAAAGGTAGAAAAAGCTTTTCACATAGATATACAGTATATCTGCCCTGTGGAACTTACACCTATCCTTATGAGGTGCTTTGAAAAACTGGTTCCTAAGCAAACCAAAGACAACCTCCGTGTCAGCCTGGACCCTCACCAGTATGCTTTCAGACCCAACAGATCTACAGACGATGCCACTGCCACTGCCCTCCACTCAGTCTTGGCACACCTTGAGAATAAGAACAGCTACGTCACAGTCTACATCCTGTTCAGTGTTCAGTACAAGTCAAGTCACCCATCAAGCCGATCGGAACACTTAACTCTATGGAAACTATGTGTAACACACTCTGCAACTGCAACTGGATATTGGACTTCTCACAAACCATCCAGAACATCACTGGAATCAGTTTTGATTGTTTGTTTTGTGAATATTTTCGGTCCCCAAATACAATGCAACACATTTCATGCTACTTTTATTGCATATCCATGCACATGCATGTATGCACCCATATCCCAATATCCCCAACTAACTTTGAGGAGTATATTCTTTGGGCTGTGAGACTCCTCATATTCATCCTCTGCACTCCGCTCTATAAAATAATTTGTTTTGTTTTTCTCTAATGTAGCATACAGGGACTTAAACTCAGTTTCTTTTTAAAACCATGGCATTGTAAAATAACAAATAAATGATCCTTTAGGCTTCATATAATGCATATGAAGGCCAGCGAAGTACATGAAACATGTGTGGCTCTGCAGTCCTCATGGTCCACGTCGCAGTTCGACATCAAAATATTTGCTTATTTGCAAAATTTACCAAGGACAACCGATCTGGCTTCATATTGAAAGCCTTCTCCTTGCAACAATAAAAAACACTAATTTACTGCTTTAATTTACACAGCCGGCTGCCTTTGATGTATCCACTGCCATGAATGATTCATGGTTGAATGAAGGCCTTTAATGTAGTGCTGTTTGTTCAATAAGGTTTTGTTGTGCGGGGCGATAAAACGACTATTAAAGATATATTGATACATTTTCAAGCGAGGTACAGTTTTAGACAATACAGTCTATATCAATATATGGTAAAGTTGCGCCATAGATCCTTTTTTTTCTGTAAAGCCAGTCCAGTGTGCACCTCTCCTCTCATTCTCTCCTCACAGCTTCCCACTCACAAGTTTCTGGCAGAGTTGAGGGAGACGTACTGCCACTACTGCAGTTTAATCAGTCTGTTAATTGGTCTACAGTGCAAAGTTGGTCTATACGTTGCACTGCAAAATCCGTTTGTGAAATGAATGAAATTACAACAGCTCATGTGAGCTCTCTCAGGGTTGATTCATTGGGAGGGCGTGTTGAGGCTGGTTGACAACTCTTGGGATGAGGCCATTAGGCTGATGTGAAACTGATTTCTCATAGGAAAGATTTTGGAAAATTTGGCAATACACAGACAATCTATTTTTGCTCAATAATCTGGTCTCGAATCGTGAATCTGGCACAAATTGGTCCCGAGAAAAAATAATGAGACTCTGATGCACTCTAATACCTCTGATGATTATATTAATTAACAGCTGCTCCTAGAAATCCCCATCTATGTTCATTAAAAGTGTATTAATTAAAAGAAAATAGGGGAAATATATAATGATCATCCCAAAATCAAGATGAGAACAATGAAACACATTTCGTCTTGTGAAAATGATTACCTTTTTTCATTTCCTTACTTCTTACTCCTAAAAAAATGTTTTTTTTTTCAGTCTAGATGAAAAAAGGAGATCAGCAAAATCTACATGCTGAAAAGAAAGGTACTTATACAGATACAGAGTAGAAACTCTTAGGAGGGCTTGTGGGTATATCTTTCTTTGAAATAAATGGATATCAACTGCCGAAACTAGGATAAAATATCCAAACTGGTCAAAATTTTCGAGTGACTGATGATGCAGATACATCATATTTTTTGGGGGGGGTTTTCTTTTGGTAGTCGTTCCGTCTTATGAAACTTGTTCTTATTATTTTGATTGTCAATCCAGTTTATTTTTATAGAAGATGAAAGTACCATTCTCACTACCAGCAGGTCAAATCCAGCAACTTGGTCTGGAGTGGCAAGGTTTGATTGTTCTTAGGACCTAACCTCTGAGAGACCAGAGTTTGTGTAAGACCAAGAGGGAAGATTGATTCATTTTTTTAATTTATGTAATTACGTAAGTGAACATCTGTATGTGAAGTTACTGATTTCAAGTATGTCATGTGACTGAGTTAGGCCACTACATTCATTATTTTAACCCAGTATGGTGTTTTCATAACCGTAACCAAGTCCTATTTTGCTTTAACCTAAACAAACAACGACATTTGACTACCATAACAACAATCCAAAAGTCACAATATACGAAACAAAGCAAAGGGTAACATTTTATATTACATACTGATGCTAACTTGAAGGCGGAGCCTCAATTTTGAAAGTCTACCCGGACGCTGCATAAACCATATTAGTGCGAACTTGCCCTTTATGTGCAAACCTGACCCTAGATGTGTAGGTTGAGCGTCATAGCTTGAAACTTATGGGCACTGATTCAGCTGCCAATTTTGACAAGTTCAAAGTGAAAATATGTGGAATATACCTATATACACTCACCATGAATAACAGTTATACACATTAAACCTGAATCACAGTAAAAGTAATGTGCTCCAAATACTATAATATGATACCAAGACCATTTACCGAATGTGACGTTTTGCCACACACCATTCACAAATAGATGTGAAATAAAAAAAAGGGTTATAGCAAAGTGTATACAAGGTTTGAAAGCTGCTAAGAATGTGAGTTTCTCTCAGGTCAAAAGGTCTACCTTTCAGTCAGTGTTTTTTCCCCACAGGAATCTGGAACCACACTCTGAATAATAGCTAAATGAAAATGATAGTAGTATAGAGGCAAGAAGGACACGAGTGGACTTTGCAAGCGTCACACTGTTTATATGCAAATGCATATTTGTGTGTTTACAACACTATACACCAGCCAAAGGCTCAGCCTTAACCAGATCAAACTAAAGCATTATCTCACAGCGGAGTGTGTCCATTTGTTGCGGATGTGTCAGATAACCTGAAGAACACATCAACACAGATCTCAGTGGTCCCGCAATCTCTCCTGTTAACACTAGGAAACCACTTTGGCCACTTCAGAGGGTCTGGCAGCAAAATAAAGAGACACAATCTTGGGGAGATAATCAGCAAAAAAAGCCCTAAGTGTTTCATAACCTCAAACAAACACAGGCACAAAAGTGGCGATCTCAGAGCTGGGGATCTATCAGACCGGGGCAGAACACATTTAATGCCTGTATCTCCCTTGGTGCAATGGCAGATATGACAACAGGTCAGCGTGGCGGAAGCTCAAACAGAATGCCCCCCTGCTTTTCTGCCACTGAAAGCAGACGGAATGAAAAGATGATTGGTTTCTCTGAAAAATCCAAAGATACCTCCGTCTGGTTTTCAGGACAATATTAGATTTTGTCTGAGCAATGAACTTGTGAAATGTAACCACTTGGAGGGAACAGGGTAATTTGCACAGGTAGTCAATGTAACAGAATCAGGTAGTTATGAAATCATGCTAACAGTTTTCACTGCCAGACAACTGCTGGGCAACACTTTAAAAAGACATTGTATCGCTAGTACACTTATGTTTATGTTGCAACTTTATATTTATGTTTATGTTAGGCATGGGAATACATCATATTTTGTCTTAAAATGTCTGTTTTATGACAAACACGGCTAGAAATTGTCCCGGGGTCTCCTTAAAAATATCCAGCGATTTTACAAATGTCAGAACGAAGACTTGATCCATGGTCGACAGCTTTGCAGCCTTGTTGCCTTTAGCTATTGTGGCCGATAGGGATAAAGAGAAGTTGTCAAAATCCTGTCAGAAATCCTTTTTTTTTACTCACACAGTACACCATATTTTCTTTAAGGGTTACTACAGTGTTTTCTTACCTGGAGTCTGTTTAACCATGTTTGTGTGTCTCTGAGGAGTGACCGATGTAAAAATATTCGTAGAGGAGCTAAAGAGAGGGTTAACATTAGAGAAGCAGTGGGTAAAAAAACAGCGTGTAGGACCACAATATTTTTACATCTAACGAAGTGAATTTAGGGTTTACATTTCATCCAAAACAAAGTTGGTGACTTTTGGAACAGGAGAAAGACAAACCAACAAGGTTTTAATGAGTTTTGAGTGAATCTTGTGGCTTTGGCAAGAACTGTCAGTGACAAAACAAGCACTTGAAGTGGTCGTACTATACATTGACGGTGAGCAAATGGGTTACACTGCAGCCAATTTGGCATCTGCCGGCTGCAGCGATCTCACTCAATGCTGGACCAGTTTAAAAATTGTTGTCCCCATTAGACAGACTTAGAAACATGGGAAATTAGGTTCAGGTGGAAAAATACTGAAGTTAGAATTTATCACAGACCTATTTACCTCACAGACATTTTTAAATTAACGTAGACCAGAGGACTATGATGGGGACTGGGGACAAAAATGGGATTAGGACACCCCTACTACGTATAGACCAGCACCAGTGCTACCTAATGGCCGGAAATAATTCACTTACTTGAATAATGTCCAGGGCAGTATTTGGCTGGTATCACTGTCTTTTGGTTTTCCACTAACAGTCTCTTATGCACCAGATGGTTAGTCAGCATGGACAGCTGATAGAGGGTCCTGTGGACCAATCCGTCATTTGGCAACAAACACTCCCAGCGTTCAATCACTTCCACATGCAGTGACAAGAAGAGCACAGAGAAGGCCGCCAACAGCCCAGTAGGAAGCGATTTGTCTGAGATTGGGCCTCCCACTCTGTTGCAGCACACATAAAAACAACGCTTTATTGTTCCGTCGCTGTTTACAGCATAATTACAAGAGGATTTATGCCACAACCGTCCCTCAGATTTGCCTTGAGTGCAGAGTTTCCACATAGTTGGGTGTCCTTGCAGAAGTGCCTGCTGCCCGCACACCTGGCACAGCAGGGGGAACAGATTAGAATGGCATATGCAGCAGTTACTGGACGGCCTCCGCAAATGTCTGTCTTGGGACGGGCAATAAAACAGCACAGTAATACAGTCACACACTATTTTACACACACTTTGGTTAAACTGCAGACACACACATACACTCCTGAAGACGAGAAGGATGAGAGATGATACCATTTTTTGATAACGTACACAATCGCCTAAACAATTTCAGAGCATCGTCTTCTATTTTTTTTGTTTTGTTTTGTTTTTTATCTATTTGGAGGTGTGCAGAGTTGAATTCTTTTTAACGTTTTCAGGTGTGCCATTATCATCAAAGGGGCAATAGCCAAAGCATACTCCAACATGCAGCACTGTAGCAGCACATCGAGAGCTTCAATCCAGTCGATTCTCGCCCAAACTTCTGAGTAGGACATGCATGTGTGCACTGCCAAGAACAAGTAGATACTTCCACACCCAGATAATCTTTATCTCACTTTCTCACATTAACCAGCCATCCAAAGCCCTTTTCCTCCCCTCTATCACGTACTTGCAGTGTGCCAAGTGTTGCAGTCAGTTCAGTTGGTGTTACGACTATACGCAAAAAGTTGCCAAAAGCATTCAAAGAGGCATCTCCATGTTAACAGAGAGAGAGCAGAGCAGTGCGGGGTTCAGAGGTTTGGCAGAAGATGACGTCTGGATCATAAAAGTGTAGTGGCTCTGAGACAAAGCAAAGGGAACAGCATGAAGCTGTTTGTATATCAGCAGTATTAAACATTGTTCAACTGTGTGTTAAGTGGCTCGGGTGCTGTATTACTATTACTATCATATTGTTTAAAAGAAATCCATGTCAGAAGTCATCAAAATTGTCTTTTTTTAATCTTAATTTTACAAAGACATTTTTTTTTCTTTCAGTGATGGACAACCATGGTCTTAATTGGTGAGGTCCTTGGGGAGGTTGCTTGAGAACCGATCACAGGCGATGCTTCTGGTGCTTGTCAGAACGATCATAAGTAACAAAATGTCATAAAAAACTGACAGACCAACAGCACGTTCATGGCTGTAGAAGTGCTAGCTACGTGGGCTAAGCAATAATGATAATCTTAGTAGTGTTCACTCGATAATGTTGCCAACATAAATCTTCATGAATGAATGACACACCATACCTATCGCTCCAAGAAAGAGGATAACCATCTGATTAAAACCATAAGTGACACGACGCAATAGCTCACTTTTCAAACCTCTCTTTCAGTCTGCATCAACCATTACAGTTATATTCTCTGTTTCACTCTTATCCAGATGTATAAATATTTTTTCAACCTTACTACTGTTAAATAACATCTTCCTGGTTACCGAGGGAGCAAAGACAATTTTTAGGGCTGGAAAAACTACCACACACCAGTGAAGTTGGTTCGCCACATAACTATTCATAAGTTATGGCGTTAAATAATGGCCTTAGGCCTTTTGGATACAAAGTGTCATTATGCATCATATTTTATTTTCTAAATGTTTTGTGAGGTCACAGTGACCTTTGACAACCAAATTCTAACAAGTTCATCTTCGAGTCCAACTTGATATTGGTGCCAAAGGATGACCACAATCTTTATTCTTTGACCACAAAGATGAAATCAGTTCTTCTTTGAGTTCAAGTGAAGATTTGTACCAAATTTAAAGAAATGACCTCAAGGTTTTTAAGTTATAGCATTCACAAAATTAGGACCGACAGACTGACAACCTGAAAACATAATGCACCCACGGTGGCAGAAAACCACCAACAAAGAGCCAGTGGTAAAATAGAGTAGGCCAAGACATAGACATTGATTATCACCCACTTGCAGTCTTTCCACAGCATGCCATAACTATAAATGGCCCTCGGCTATGTGCTCTTATCTGGGTAATTTATTTAAATGACAGTACTAAGACAGAGAAATGTATGGTGACGCAAACATGGTGCAAATTTGGCCGAACTGTCTTCAGCTATGCTATATCACAGTCATCTGAGCTACTAAACTGCCACATGTGGCCCGTGAATACATGCTATCTGTCCTCATCAAGAGTAATAGCCTCTTTCTTGAGCTGCCTTATGGGTCTGACCTTATCCACTATACTAAATGTGCAAATTATTCTCGATTCTGTGGCCTGTGATTTTTTTTTTCTCCTCCCCAAGAAAAAAAAGACATGCTGCAACACACCAAGCTTGAGTCGATTCCATCGCTGCCGAGTCATACATCATATTTTGAGTGTATGGATTTCTAATATCTCGCTACAGCAGTCAGGATGATGTAACAGATATGGATTCTGAGCACATCTCAAATAGATTCCTTGAGGATATTCAATATGACTGCCAAGAGACATTTGATCCGATTATTAAAATAGATAACCTCATATACCTGGATTTATACCATGAAATATCAAAAGTACTGCTGGGGGTAATTAGGCGTGGGATGGCATCCATTAATGACCACTTGAAAGAAGAAAGAAATAGGAATAAGGTTTTTCAGCTCTTCAGTGGACTGTTCCCACAGCTGCCATTTTGCATCCCCAGTTGAGTTGAATACTGAGTCTACAGTCATAAAGAAAGAAAATTCCATAGAATACAAATGTGGTGTGAGTTACACAGTATAAGTGATATCACTGCACGAATATAATCTCTGGCTGGAAGTCCTTTGTTAAGGATTTTATTTCAGCAGGCGACTGGTCCCATCAAAATAAGCCGTAGCTCAGATGGGAATGGAAAAACATTTTTAAATCCACCACACAACACAGAAAAAAAAGTATTTTCCTTCAGACTTCTCACCATTCAGACTCGTGCGATGTAGATCTGGCCCACGTTTGCCTTTGAAAAGCCCGATATGAACAAATAGCATGACAACAAGGACAAGGGCAAGAAAGTCTGGCTAGGTGTGTAGCTGGGGTCAAAATCTGTATTACTACCTTGCCTAACAATGGCCCCTGTTTGGTCAGTACACAGTTAAAATGGGCTCTAACTGACACTGCAAAAGCAAATAAAGACCTGGCTCCACTGCACAATCCCAGACCAATGCCCTAAACTACAGGATTGATTTCTATGTTAATGCACTGGGCCCACACATGTGTCCTTACAGGTGGTGGGCCCACACTGTGGAGGCCTTGAATTTAAAAAGGCTACCATTGTCAAACACTATCTCTCTTCCTATGCATGGCTTGAGGAGGGCGTTACATAACTCTCCCACCAGACTTTCGCACTTCTGACACTGTCTCCACCTTTAAATCCCGCCTGAAAACATACTTATTCCGAGTGGCTTACTCTGTATCGGACTAATCATACGATCACACTCTCGCCCATTCTATCAACGTACTGATGTAACTTGCATCTTGATATTTATTTATTTATTTACTTTCTTTCATAAACTGCACTAAAACGTTTCCTGATTTTTTTTTTATGTACTGTTGTTGTTATGTGCGGTGTCCTTGAGTGCTTTGAAAGGCGCCTTTAAATAAAATGCATTATTATTATCATTATTAAATTCACCAGTTTTGGGTGATTTGGATCTCCCTTCCCTTGAATCACACTTTTCACACCAAGCAAGGATTTTCATTTTTTGCACTAAAATTAATTTTAAAAAATGATTTTATGGGTTCTTATTATGCACACTGCTGCAAATATTTGTTTGGGAGAAAAAAATATTCAGCCAGACCCAATGTCATACATCCTAGTCAAAATCACTTTGGCCTCACAACATTTGATATTGTATGACAGACACCACAACGGTTATCTGACCAAACAAGTCAAGGACTATTTGAGGCTTGAGATCGCCCAGCAGCTGATTAGCATTAGCATCAAATTTGGGGTCCAGAAGAAACTTTCATTCATGAAACATCCACTAAATTGCTAATTAACACATTGTATTTTCTACAAATTATTCTAAAGAAATGTCCAACGTTATTTAGTTACATAAAAGCAGGTAATGTTGGGTTTTCACCAGCAGTTACTTAACATGACTCCTCAAACAGCTGAATAAGAACATGACAATACAGTAAAATAAAACTGGTATCTGAAAGTGCAAACACTGATGAAGGAGAGGACCAAACTTCAAACCACATTGACAAGCTACAAAGGAACTGAGAGCTGAAGTATATCAGCATAATAGTACAGACACTATTATACAAGCCTTTCTCTCTGGTGTCCTGCAAAAACACGAGTCTTGCAATCAAAACACATGCTTGTTTGAGGGGGGGAGTAGGGTTCATCGCCGCTTGACTTGGTGCTGCAGTGAAGCCCCATAGGAGTTGAGTCTCTCAGTGCCCTTCACACCACAGCTCCCGGAGTCCAAGGACATGCAGACTCCGCCTACATTTTCAAGTAGAAATTCACAGAAGAAATGCACCCTAGATGTAAAACGCATCACCAAAATGCTGGGCCTTGCATCTGTTTATGGGATACAACACTGTGTAGTGCATAACCTCCCTGACAGCAGCTATAAAATGCAACGCATTACCTGCATAAAGCCATCAGTAGAGATAAAAATAAAACACCGGCTATACTTTACTTACAGCACAGGAAAACACACTGGATGTGCGCTCATTCTAAAATTCCTGAAGGCTGCTCAATGCCTCGTCACCCTGACCAAATTCCCCTGCTTTTCCTGCCAGCGTAGTCTCTGCTCATCAAAAAACTCGAGCCATCAGAAAAAAGGATAGCATATTGATTTTGTGCTCCAGGAGAGTCACTGCAGCTCCCTCAGACGTTGTACGTTCAGGGTGGACCAAAAATGGGAAATACAGGCACGATTGGTGGATTTGAGGAAAGTGCAAATAATCCTATGGGAAATCACGAACGCCAGCTTAAGGCCAGAGTTGGTGTTGTGGTCTGACGTGCAGCAGTGCTCATGGCGCCATGGGACAATGCACCAATGAGGCATGTGAAATGGAAATGCTTAGGTAGGCTAAGTCAGTAGCAGAGCACTGGGGCTAGGTTTGCCTTGTGGAGGTCAGATGGAGAGCATTTGGTGTAAAGTCACCCTTAAGTGTGAATTTACACCATTTTGCTTTTTAAATCCTGTTAATTATTGCCGTATACAGCAGAGATCAAAGGTTAGCTACAGTTTCAATAGTCAGTAATGTTTAGAAATGCAATGGTAAGTTGTCTCATTTAATCTCTCTATATTACAGTTATATATTTGTTTCAGGTGATATTCTTAGGGTGACATAAAGTGGCATATGGTGATGTCCACAGTGATTTGTGATGTCGTGGCTGGGGGTATAGGTGCATCTGTATTGGAGATAATGCGTCCCCTCAGAGTTGCCAGTGAAGTTCCGTTTTTGACTCCATCCGGGAGGCGTAAACATAGCCATCGCTGTGACTGCAACCAAACTACTGCCTCACCAAGCAGAGAAAAGTCTGGCTCCCGTCAACAGCAACGGGTGAAAGCAGATCACCTTTCACATCCCAGCTAGACATGGAACCGACATACCGGGTTTTTGTCTTCGCATCACATGTCTGACATCAGTTGTATCCAGAATCTGAAGCTTGAAACAAATACAAATTTTACACCAAAATTTGTGCGACTATAGGTTTTTGTAACAACAGGTAAAAAAAAGTCTCTTGACTCCTATCCCTTTTCCAATAGACTAGTTTGCATTCTTGATTTTTATCTTGTGTGTCATGTCTATAACTTAGTTATACTATAGTCACCGAGTCACTTGGTGGGGGGCTTTTGTGACTTTATTTGAAAGGACAATTCAGGATTATGACAGGAAAGAGAGGAGAGAGATAGAGGCAGTGACAAGGCGCATACTGCCACAGGTTGGAATTAAGGCTGGGTATTGTTAAAAAGATTTCAATACAGATACTGATCCAGATACCTTGACTTTGATAACCGTTCCTGAACAATATGCGGTGCGACAAGTGCCTTCCCTGGGCGTAATCTAGTGTTTTTCCAGCATGCCTGAATACAGCCAGTCACCAGCACTAATAGATCTTGGCACAAAAACAAAATAATAGAATAATATCTCCTTAGGGATCAAAATTTGGTTTTGAATGACAAGAAATGTTCAATTACTCTGTAGTATCGGTTCAGCAATTCCGTCAGTAACATAGAAGTATTGACATTTGATGCCCAGGTCTAGTTGGAATCAAATTCAGGCCTCTGCCGAGGACAAAGCCTCTGGACAGTTTTGAAAAGGGGACATGACGATGTGGTAGTGCATTGATCAGCAACATTAGCTTCTTTTAATTCTCCCTCCCATGTCAACAACCTTGCCCTATTTCTGAGATGACACGCTAGTTTTGCACTCTGTGGCGAGGTGTTTCAACACCAATTCAGTTTGTCACTTGATTAAAAATCTGATGATGACATTCATATTGCATGTGTTTCCTACTTTTTCCTTCCTCAGACATTTCACTGGGATGCTCTCATAAATCTTCCTGACAGTGTGTCTTCTCTGTTCCTAACCAAGTATTATCCATTCACACTCCGTCAATAGGCTCAACTTGGAGCGCAGCAGGGGAGAGGCTTGGGTGCCGGGGGGCTGCTCACAATGCAGTGCACTTTTCTTACATGAGGGCCTCTCAAATCTCATATCAGCTTTTACCTACAGTCAGCACCAGCAAACAGAAAGAAAACGGGGCAAGAGAGAGAAAGTGAGAGAAAGAGGGAGGGATGGTGGGAGGACAGGAAAGACAGCAACACAGCAGGGTGCCCTTCACTTGGGCAGACTCAGGGAGAAGTGAGAGAATGAGGAGGTAGATATCAGGAAAAAACAGATTATGGTTTAAAAAAATCTCCCACTCTGTTATTCTATTTGACCTTTTTTTTTTTAAAAAAAAAAAAGGCAGGCATGCAACTTAGGGATGTCCTTGGTTGCTGCAAACTCAAAACGTTTAGCTCACCTGTCATCGCTTGACTCATTTACTTTCACTCTAAATAGCTACTTCAGCAGCTAATACATTGCCCCGGGGGGAGTCTACTTGCTGCTGAGTGCAATATTGTGTATGTGTTTGCCTTTTAAAAGGCTCTTGCTATGTTAAAAATAACAAGCACTCCTCTTCCAGTACGTAATTGCTATCCAAGGAGAAGGGGGGGAAAAATGGCATGAAAAACAATGAAGGACACGAGGCTAGGTATCAGTGAATGATATTGATAAGCAAGTAAAGGGACAGAGTAAACTCACTCTTCAAACTCCCACCGGGTGCTTATGTTAGCGGGAACTCCATTAGCAACGATTAAAAAGCCATCGCACTAACAGCTTGTGAACCTAAATAATCACAGGGTCCTGTTTCATTGATGCCTCCCTCCCATTTCATGATGAGCTGGGAGTGTTGGTGACTTCACCTTGCGGTCCCCAGAGGACCCTGTAATCGCCATTATGAGTGTGGAGGACTCGGGAGGAGTCCTGGACGGGGAGTCAAGCAGTGTGCTGGCTCTCGCTGAGACTCACTGAACCCTGTGAGAGATACCAAAAGCCCCTCACACTTTGCACCAATCTTCTTCCCTACTCTTCTTCAGCGGTATCCTCAACATCATTTGCCCCCACCGTGTGCATGTGAGGCTTGCGGTTTGTAAGTGATATAAAACAACCTCGCAACCTACCAGCAGTATCCATCCCAGAGTCTTCACGCAGATGCAAGACTGAGGCTGAAAATATCAGCACATGATTTTTCCTTCCTCTCTGCCTCAATGAAAATTATAATCAAATTGGAAAAAAAAATAAAATAGCATGAGGGCGGCCTGTTTGAAGAGTGGCCATTACTTTGCCTGAATCCAGCCCACGGCCAAGCTTTTTACTCATCGCTTGTGACCTTGCATAACCTCACACTCAACTTGATCCAACTTTCGCTTCCATCAGGGCCCGTGATGTTCACTTAGTGTACTGGCATTCTTGGATACCTGCAATGCCACCAAGAGATTAATTATTTTTGCAAGAGAAAAACTAAAAACAGGATCAAAGTAACACCAAAATTAATGATTAGATTCCAGGAGTGAGATCTGGGCCAAATGTAAAAGCTCGGACTGGTTGTAAGAAAATATCACGTTTTTTGAGGTCTATTAACTAGACTTGTGTCCTTTGGCTGATAAACTAGGTGGCCATCTTGGCATCCTTTGAGTCAGTGTCATTGCTTAAATTTTATAATTAAGTCTTAACCTGCAGACATGGTAGTATTTTCTTTTTATGAGCACATAATTCCAATTAGTTCTCCTCTAGTCATTAATCAATCGCATTTTATACCTTTGACATTTTATATCAGTTCAACCTATTAATCTTGAAGGATGAGGCTGACAAAAAGTATATATGTTTGCTGATTTTAAAGGTCCAGTGTGTAAGATTTAAGGGGATCTCTTGGCAGAAATGGAATGTAGTATTTACAGTTCTATTTTGCAAATACCCTGAAACTGGAAGGCTTTAGACTTTTCAGTTTGATCCAAACCAAAATTACCGTTGTGAAACCTCCTCCAGACCACAATCAGTACCAACCAGCTGAACCTTGATCCCGAACAAAGGAGGTGGTCTCGGTCCGGATCAATCTGAACCTTGGTTCAGTTCATTTCTAGCGTGAAATTCAATAGACTGTCGGTCCCAAACGACTCTTAATGAAGTCTGTCTCGCCCTAGCAGCACATTTCTCCACCGCTTCTTTACATCATTACTGATCAGATCTCAGATGCTTAACAAGGTCTGTGGTGTTGCCACAGTACCTCGCAGTAGTACTCTCACACACACACACACACACACACACACATTACATGTAGCATGGCTGTAGAAAGTTGTCATCACTATGAGGGGTGACTTATGCATTTAAGGTGAAATCACTATGATAGGCGGAAGGAGAAGCTGTTCATGTCAACTAAGTGTTAGATTCTGTTTTAAGATTCTAGTCCTAGCATTGTCAGTTTCTGTTGTGTCCCTGTTAGAGCTTAGATCAGGCTCAAAAAATCAAGCGTATGCGACAAGTCACATTTTCATCATGAGGACAACTCACGTGTAACACCACGCAGCTACACAAACGAAAACAACAATGGAGGGAGGAGAGAGATGCACATTTTGTAGCTGGAAGTACAGTCATTATTTTGAGTTATTAAAAAAAAAAAACACACAAATGTTTGATCAAGGCCCGAGGATAGTGGCGGGAAATATCGACCCAGGGTCGGGCTCGGGCAGAGAAACTAAACTCTAGTCCCTGTTGATGGTAAAATACATATCTACCCTTAATTACTGAGCTTATACCCATATCTGTCTTTTAATATGAAAATCAATCCTCAAATAGAGATGTTTTGGATTTGATGTATTGATATTTCTGTATTGATCTGCGCACCACTGCTATCTGCTAACACATTCCTGTCTGTGACACTCGGCCCAAAGCCTGTTGGTTTCTACAAAGTTGAGAATCTTTAAATAATACATTCAGTACCTTCACCCTGTTTTAATGTTGATTATTTTTCAAAAAACTAATGAAAAATTTAATCAGCAAACCTCACTCAAAGAGGCTCATAGGCTAACTACTACTGTAAAAGTTAAGTAATGGTAATCTATCTTGCTCTCTGACATGCCCAGTGTTGTTAAGGCGATGAAAAACAACATATATCAGATAAAACAACTCTTGCGTGTGTGCTTTTAACCAATTAAACTCTTTCGGACCCCTTACAAACCACGCTAACGTGTCGAAGCAAGGCAGGATGTTACTCTGTTCTACTCTGACGATTTTCAATAATGCAGCCACCCCTCAATTGGGCTGATCTGATGATGCAGACGTCCAGGCAGCGTGAGCTTAATGCGGCGAGAGCGGGCAAAAGCTAATGGACAGGCAGGAATTTAGGAGACTAGAGTTATATATCTTTCATGCTCCCCTAAGCACGGCTCAATTTGAATATTTCTGATATGCTATTTATGCTCACTGCGGCGGGAGCAGGGATACGGTGAGAGACACAGTGATAGAGACAGCAGGGGAGAGAGGGAGGTCTGTGTGTGTGTGTGTGCGTGTGTGTGTGTGTGTGTGTGCGTGTGCGTGTGCGTGTGCGTGGGTGTGTTTCAGAGGGTCGTGGTGAGAACTAGATGTGTGGAGAAGACAGAAGAGAGTACGAGGCATCTATTAGGTTAGCATAATAGACGCAACCACAGCACCCTGCTTCATAATTTAACAGAGCTTTAATTGGAACTGAAATACCATCATCATAAACCAAAATGAACCTGAAATTATAGCTGCCTGCAGACATTCTTGATACATAAACTCTAAGTACTTTGATCTGAATTTGAATAGTTTAACAGGTAAATATTTCCCCAGCGACAATACATTAATATTCAATGATGCTGTACTTATACCTTCATATTTTTGAAGAGACAGTCTCTACTGGTGAAAATAGAGGTTCCCTGCAGATTCTATACCTTCTGATTTATGCTCAATTAATGCACCTTGCTGGCCTCGTTTCTGTTATTTAAAACATTTCTAATTAGCATTGAGACTTATGTGTGTGTTGAGTGGATAATTCTACCCTTTTCACACTGGACATAAACCCAATAGAATCCACTGAGGTCTGGCTCTTGTCTTTGATACAATCTGCATTTACTCCAACATCCGTCCACTGGTCAAAGTGCCAATTGGTCCAGCTGACAGTTTGTGACTTACAGTATATCCACCAGCTGACGTTGCTCCGAGGCACTGATTGGCTGTCTCCTTACGTTTAACAAGGAACCTAAAAAAGAAGGTCACTGAATCTTGCTTAGGTGCCAGACTGTGGTGACAGCTGCGTCTATAGGAGACGCACGGAGACACACACTAAAACTCTGCGTCATGGCTTCTGATGAGGAACGCCTCCAGAAGATGAAAGAACACACTTCAGAGAGGAGGTTGATCACTGATTCCTTTTCTCCAAATGGGCTGATAATAATGTTGTGACCAATTACTCTGTAATCAGAAGCCTTTCCAAAATGAAATCGAGGGATGAACACCATGCCGATAAACAAAACCAGTGGTCAGCCTACTGTCTTTAATTTCTTCATCAAAAGTCATACGACGTTCGACTGTGTGTTGTGATCAAAACCACAGACTTGGTTGAGGTAAAAGGCTGAACAAAGTGGACAGACATGTAGCTTCACCTTCATCTATGCTGGGAAACAAGACTGCGTGTTCTGGTTCTCATTTTACTCTTCTTCCCTGTGTCAGCTGCAAACACATCAGACTATTAGACGCCCGCTTTTTTAGTTTAATATTGATCTTGGATGCCAATGCAGAGCCTCGCAGTAATTGAGTCTTATCTTGATGGCTGTAAGTTTAATGAGGTCGGCCATGGCTGTAGATCCCTGTGGACTGGCAAAAGGGATTGATGAAAGGGGCGCAGCGGGGAGGCAGGGGAGAGTGGTAGAGGGATGGAATGTAAGATGTCCTGAAAGAAGCAGGTCCAAGGCCTAACAAATGGCTGTGACTGACTCGCACGTTGGAAAGATGGTGGAAAATCATCCGCCAGAATTATAAAAACTCGGCCCGTGTGTCAGATCTCTGCTGTCATCTGTATTAGGTTGCTGTCAAACAAGTGAGAGCGCAGCAGAGTACCAGAATGGCCTTGTTTTTATGGTTAGGCGAATAATTTTCGGGTCCTCAATACAGAGAAATGTCAGCACGCAATGTATCAGAATTGCAGGAAGCAACAATACTGAAGGAAATTGTATATGTGAACCTCTGTTTGCATTTTGAAAGATGGCACACATCTTGCAGCAGCATCTGATACAACCAGACTGGAAATTGGCTTTCAGACTTTGGCTGTTTGCCTTGCAAGTGATGTGAAATGATTCAATATGTCATTACTTCGGATGTCTGGCCTTCATTTTCAACATAAATATTGCTTGCAAAGATTGTTTTCTCTTGGCTTAGTGCTTGCCATAAAAGGCATGCGCATGGCCTTGTGCTGAATCTCTACACTACATGCCTATCTGGTGAATATATCTTCAGAGAGACGGTTGGGTGATGTCTATCAAATCAAGTCCTAAAACCTGGAAATAAGTAAGTATTTTATTGCTTTTGGTTCCCACATCCCCTTTGAATTCAGTGGGTTTATTAATGGGCTGTCTGCTGTCAACACAAGCTAAATACATTTTAAGGTTTTGTTCAATGACATGAAATACTAACATAAAGTGTGTAGTTTTAAAGCATTTACCCGTTTTAGAAAAGGCTAACATGTGGACGAATGAGACGACAGCATTTGTCAAGGACATAAAATGTCATTGCATAGAACATGGAGATTCATCTACTCACTAGTCCTTTACTTCTTTAATTCATGTTTCTGCCTACACAGTCACTAGAATAAATGTTAGCTAAGTACGGTTCTGCAAATCCACAGATAAGGTAAATCTGAACCTTTCTTTAAGTGCAACGTTACATTTTTCTTGGCTGAATTTTTGATTTATCTCTTGTCACAATGCTGTGCTTATATGCTCTGGTAGGTCTACACACAAAAAAAACTTGGTTGGGGTTAGGAAAATATCATGGTTCTGGTCGGCATGATCACGGATGGAGATGGCCCTACAAAAGTAGTTTTTGACGTTTTTGATCGCAACAAAATCAGCTGTAAATGTCCGCAGGGATCCTTCCAAAAATCCGGTGCTGTGACTGGAACCGTCCGCCGCTTGCCAGCTTTGTTGGCGTGTAATAATGCCACCACCATCTTCTCCACCTCCGGATATAAAAGGTGACTAACTTTGCTAAGATAACTGGGCTTGCATATCAATGTAATCACCGCTGTACTCACCAAGCTGAGAAAAATGTCTCTCGTCACCAAAGAGGGGAACCAGACATATATCCCCATGCAGGTTTAAAAGAGTTTCCTCTCTGTAGAGCATGTCCTCAACTTCCCTGGCTAACTTTGTTTCAGAAGCTTGAAACACACTACTACCACTTATTTGTGCTCTCTGATGGGGAACTTTTTATATCAAGATATTACGATGGTACAGTGCCCAGTAGTCGATGACTGTCAGCCATCAGCCCAGCCATACTTCAGAGTGATATATGCTGCTTATTGTACACCCTACACAGCAAATCCGTCTTTGCATGGAAAGAATGGCTGTCATAATGAGTCATAATGTTGCACGTTGATGATGACTCCGCAACACCAGCAGTGAAACATTCATCAGACTTGACCAATACAGACATTCTGATTCTAAACAAACTCCATCTACACATTTTCCAAAGAGCATACTGAACACACAGCAGTTCATCGGTTCACATTAAACAACACGGCCAGCGAGAAGGTCAATATCTTTTTTCATTTAGATTATCCGTGAAATCAATTGCTCATGAGGAGAATGGATTTAATGAGTTGAGATAACAAGCGCAATCCATTTCTCCTTGATCCTTCACCAGTCGACCAGAGAAATAGCAAATGCTCTTTGTAGCTAACAACATTCGATCTCCATTTGCATTTCTGTATCTATATCTATGTAGCAGCTAAGTGCACAGTAAACGGGGAAATGTCATCAGGGATCCGCTGCACACTGCCACCTATCAAACGCTTGCTGGAATAAGATGATTGTGCATTACCAGTAAGTCTGTGACTGTCGGTCATCATGTCAACATGTCTTTTGACCCATCCACCTCAATCTTCAATCAACTCCCCCCCCCCAAGCCAAAGCCAGGACATCTATCCAGGACACATAATGAGAGGAAGTGAGGCAGCGATGCATGGAAACGCTCAAAATGTCTAATTTATCAGAGAGTCAGCCATCTCTTCCGTGCCTCCTGTGGACAGCCACCAAGGGGCTGAGTGTCATTTAGAGGTGAGAGCAGCATGAGCCAACCACAGAAAATATTACTTTTATTCAATGGATGTGATATGATTGACAGCCTCGAATTGCTAAACCTGTGACCTTGGAGGACTGTTACTCAGACTGAAGTTAGCATTTTGTGTGGGTGTGAAACTGTGGCCCTGCAGTCAAGTCTCATACTGATGCAGCGCCTTGTTTGCCTCTGCTTTATATTTTCAGACTAAAGGCAGTATATTCACAAGCGCTAAGCATAAACAATATTGGGTGCACAGGTGTTTATGAGGTGGAAAGACCAGATGAGACTTTCCAAATCTGGGGTGAATGAGACATTTTATAAATCATTATACTCTCTTTAGTGGCCCTAAAGTGTGTGTTGGTGTAAATGAGTTTAATTCTGGTTTGTTTCCAAGTTTATGTTAATCACTTGGTGTATACAACACTTCTGGTGTGGAGATGGAGGCAATGCTGTGTGATGCTGATGTTGTTGACCTAACTGGGTCGCAACTCGCAACTATGTCAATATTATTGATTAGCCTCAACATTACTTTTTCCATTCATTGACTGACTGAAATGTTGGAAAAAAAGTTAAAAAAAATGTTCATCAATGTGCCATCTGTTTTCAAAATAAAAATTAAGACGAGAAGTCGAGCATTTTCTGTCATATATATAACATTACAATGTCCAGTGTTTATATTAAACATGGCCCAAGTTTCAAATAATTTGGTAAACATACAAAAAAAGTAATGTAAAATATCAATTTATACTCTGTTCTAAATGGAACATTCCCACAGTTTTTTTCCACTTTGCCACTAAGACCTGCAGGAACTTGTCCTTTCGTCTCTGAATCTCACAGAGGCCTGTGTCTGTCATTAATTACCCTTTCACCTTCACTAAGCTGAATGTTTTCCGAGAGGTGCCTGGCAGACCCTTCTCCTCTCCACCGAGCAGAAGGATGTTGTTTGCTGTCAACCTTCGGATGGACACGCCACCGGAGACCTCTTTTAATAATTTACAACGAATAACCACATCTGGTCTCATGGTCACATCTTGCTCTCTGATTTCTCACTTTCTTCTCCCTCTCTTACTTCTTCACTCTTCTTCTTATCTTAATTTTAAATGACTCTTCTTTTTAAAGTATAGTCCTTGACTTTATTTTTATTTTTGCGACAAGCTCTAAGACAAGCGAATTGAATCACTGCTTTAAGTGCTTCGCTTTTATCAAAGTTTTTAACAGAACGAAGTTCTTTCTTTTTTTGATTTTGGACTGAGAGTTCCCCCAACAGAGTACCGGACTTCCCTCTGGCTATTGGACCGATACGGCGAGCCCGCAGTCCAACCCAGAACACTTGAGGAAACCAAAACTTCAGGACCTCCTGACTCCTGAAAGCAGGCTGAACGCCTCCATACAGCTGGATCCACACACGTGGGAATGAGTTGGTGTCTAAGTTCTGACTACTACCTTAGGAACTTAAGAGAATTGAGATTAGGGTCTCCTTAGTATTAGAAATTACTCCCGTAATATTTAATATATAAAAGTCGACCCATAATTTCACCATCCGCCCATGATCGCATAACCTTATTACGTCACTTCACTGGAGGCTTTTACAAGCTAACTGTTTTTTTCCTGATTTTGTGTATGACAGCAGCACTTTCGCACCATGTGTGCTGAAGTTGAGTGTCCTCAGGCAGAACGTACTCTGCACCTCAGATTCATTATTTTATGGCTTTTAACCAGCTGAATTCTGGATGTTCAAGCCAACACTTGTTAAATTTACACTTTCCCATAGTTGTAGCAGGTTCCGCAGTCGAAGTCTTTCCAGAAATGGTGAAGTGTGCAGCGATAAATTCTGACCGGGCTGTTGACAAAATGTCACTTACGTTCCAGGATACTTCAGACAGAAGTACAACTCACGGAGCTGACTGTGAATCTCACCAACACATTTTCCCGAAAACAAAAATAAAAAGACAAAAAAGGCGACGACGGAAGCGGTAAATGAACGTACATATTTTAGACCTAACTAAATATAATTTAAGACCTTTAAGACATATTTAAGACTTTTTAAGGCCTTAATTTTAGATGCATAAATTTAAGACTTTTAAAGGATGCACGGACACACTGTAAGCTATTGCGTGAAATAATTTTTTTTTTCCTGTGAGGGACTTTGGACAAATATGCAGTTATTACCTTGAGAATAAAAATATAAGCTAGGCATCATGAATGACAGTTGCAAAAGTGAGATATGAGCTATACAATAGGTATGACAAACAGAACCTGCCACTGGGTATATGAGCTATATAGGAGACATACCTTGTATGTACATATAGGACTTATGTGTGGATATAAAGAAGCGATATAGGAGACCTATATGCCCTGTATATGCACATATATGCACCTGAATTTCGCCTATATGCGGCCTACATATATGTATATATATATATATATATATATATATATATATATGTGTGTGTGTGTGTGTGTGTGGCATATATGTGTGTATGTGGCATATAAACGCATATATGCTATATATATGTGGCATATATATGCGGCATATATGCGCATATAAGCTGCATATAGGTTTCATATATATGTGCATATATCCTCATTTAGGTTATTTCCGTGTGGGTAACTAGCTGCGTGGCTAACTGAGCTAACTAGCCAAGCAACAAATAAAGCCACCAGGACATTGTAATCGCTAAGTTATTCTCTCCATAAAATATGATCCAAAATCAGTGAATAAAGTTGTGTTTTGTAAAGTAATCTAATGAACGGATTGTTTTAGACAGGGAATTAACTGAGGGGCTAAATAAAGGGCCAGTATAAGATGCAAGTAATTTCTTGAAATGTGATTCATGGAAAGCTCCTTTATAAAAGAGCATAATATGTCTCCTTCAAAAGGGTTACCAAATAATAATCTGTTGAATAACTAAGAGATGAATCGATGAGTTGTTTTAGTTCTCATCCTGTCTGGGCATGAAAATGGCATTTAATGACTTTGTTTATTAATAAAAACTAAAATAATACAAGCAATGAAAGCCTTTATCTTGCCAAAGCATTAATCAGTTTTATTGTACGGTCCTGTGGGGTTTAATGGGAAGTTTGTACCATCAGACTGTGGATTACACTGTTTAAAAAGAAAAGAGATAAAATGGGACTAATAACAGAATGTTCAGAGATTGGACATCAATGTGTTGTAGATTTAGTTTTATTAACAACTCTCTTTATTGGAGGGACGTGATGTGGAATTTCAGATCTGAGGTAAACCCAAGATGCAAGCTTATCATTTCAAACATTTTTTCGAGAAAAATAGATTGTGTTCTCATTTTACAGCTGTCAGCTGTTTAACACTGAAATGGAGACATAACCTGGAAGAAAGAAAGTGTAATTTGCCTGAATTCTTCCATATTTAACGGAAAAGAAAAAAACACTTTTTATTCTTTCTGTTGTCTGTTGTTATCTTTTAAGGAAAATCAATTTCAAATTGCAGCGGTTCTACATCTTAAATTAAAAAAAGGGAAATGGAGGCTGTGGTGACAATCCACCACTCTGGATGTCCACAGACAATTTGCTGTGTTTATGGAGCTCCCTCTATTTCTCTAAGTCACTGCCTTCTCTCCTGCTCACCCTTAGAGACGTTTTTTTCTAGTTTTTCTTCCTCTCTCCTTATCTCCCCAGACAAAACACGTGCGCAAACGCGCGCGTGCACACACACACACACACACACACACACACACTAAGGAACATATGCTTTTGGTGCAATGAAAACATCTATCCTCAGGAGAGTGTGTCCCAACAGCCTCAGCTGAGTGTGTGTGGGCTGATGAGGTGAAAGTAATCTAAATGGTGTTCTGAGCGGTAGAGGTGGCACGCGACACACAAACACACACACACACACACACACACTCATGGTAAATCGTATCATCACACCCCCATTGCGACGTGCGGGCCTTTCCAGCGGACACCGCCGCTCTGAAGGGGTTGAAAATATCGAAAATGAGTTGAACCTCCACTGAGATGGGGGGTCACCGCCTCTTTTCTGCAATTTTCTGTCCCTTTCTCTCAGGGGTCAATAATTGAGCAACGGAAATTGGAGAAATTGCCACAAGTCGAAACAAAGTCACAAAACAGCTTTATTTTCCTGGTTATATATGAACAGGGAAAAATGCCAACTGGGAGCAGATGAGAGGGGCAGAAGGTGATTTAATGTCTTTCCATGTTTTGCACAAAGCACAAAACAAATGTGTGTGTGTGCGTTGTGTATGTGTGCAGGCTGGCACTCATTCAGCGGCAGTAATTTCCCTTGTCATATATGGTTGTGTTAGTAAAGATGCTCTCCCTGGTCCCTGAGCTGCTTTCCAAATGTGGAGCATAGCATCTCCCGACACATACGGCAGATCGGCGGCTAAGTGCAACTTGTTTTCATCTTCAAGGACAAGGTGACCCCGCGCCATTGACACTAAAAAAGGGAAAAATTGAGAGCATCTGATCTTCTGGGGATATTAAACAAGACAAATAGGCAACCTCCCATCAGCATAGCAACAAAGTAAAGTGTTTGATGCGGTTTGAGAATAAGGGAAAACTTGCGGTTGCTCGCAATGACACCGAAGGACATTTTGGTCAAAGCTGTGCGCTGGCTACAACTCACACAAAGGCTTGAAAGAAGCAGCCAATATAAAATATTTAAAGCTGTATTGTTTTTGCCGAAATTACAGTTTAAAATGAGCTTGTATGAGTAGTTAATTGTGCAGTAATATGAGGGACTTTGTACAAAAAGATACAAGATTATAGATTATTAGAAATGACAAATAGCATTTAGATAGATGTCATCTACAAATTAAATCACTTGCCTTCATTATGATCTGAAGATTATGCTCCTCACTCCCGGGTATAAGCAGTAATAGCAAAATGCTGCACTACACCACTCGAGTAGAAAAAACTCAGATCACAGTATCAAACAATTCATCACCCCAAAATCGAAAGATCAAAGTTATGAAAGTAGATTTCTTAAGCACTTTGAATCCTGGCAAAAAAAAAAAAGATGTATTTTGAGATTCAACATTTTCATTTATCCCTTTTTAGAGGAACAATTTAATTTTGCTTTATCCCTCCCTGGGCTTGCTGATATATTCATAGAAAACAATAAGTGTTCTTCCACATGCACATCTTGGCAATTCCTTTCCTCTGGCTTTGCAGTATCTACAGAAATGTAATCTGTGTGTGTCTGTATTAAAATTCATGAGGACAGATAAGACAGGACTTTCATTAGTGTGAGATTCTGAAGCTGGTAGTTTGGAGGGAAAAGTAAAAGCCAAAATACTTCCAGCAGGACTTTCCAGGGTTCCTATCTGAGGTCAGAGAAGTCAGGTCAGGAAGGTTTGGCCTCCTGAAACAAGTTTCACTCGATTACATGTACTGTGAAGGGTGAGGTTTCAACAACATCTGACCAAAATTAATTGGCAAGTGACACAAATAACAACAAATGGAAGATTAACATAAATCCCTTTCAACACAAGTCATTAATAGTGAATATTCTTGTTTTTATACATTGCAGAAAAACACTGAAATCTAAATTTATAGGAACACAATGGAACACTCCATTTGAACCAAGGATGTTGGTTTCAGTAAATTCTGCTTTCTATTGCCCAACACCCTTTAACTGTTAACGAACTGGTTAATGATTAAGGAAAAAGAACTGATGTGAAATACAAGAGGTGCTGACAGACAAACAAAAAATCTATTTCACAGGAAGTCGGCCATCTACAGCCATGTTGTGGTGATGGAAGCAGGTATTTTTAAAGAGACCTCAGACTTCATTTCTGACCATGCTTGTCGTGACTGGAGGTATTCAAAACCTATCAACCAAAAACCAAAACCAAACCTACCAAACTATGGTGTTTACCTGACCAGAACCAAGTATTTTTTTAACTCATAAGCACAGTGTTGTGATGGGAGAGAAATAGAAAACTGAACCTACAAAATTGAAATATAAACTTTCAACATACAAAAACATACAGCTTGAACTCATTTGTTGTTTTGCAGAAAAGTACTTAGCAAACATTTATTCTGGCTCTGTGTTGGTTTGGGTTGGATTAGATGGTCATAATAACTGTGACTCCCTCATCCCTTATTTGAACAATAAGCAATGCATTTGACAGCATATTTGTATTGCCACACATGATCCATTGTACTGGTGTGTTAACAAGCAACAGCTCATATAAATAATCAGCCTACTTCCACACTGCCACCTACTACAGCTCCAAGACACTGCAACACTTAAACATTTCAGATGTCAACTTTAATTACTGATGGTCATGCATGCCATGGTATTTATTCTATAACATGAAGACTTCAAGGTTTAAAGCCTAAGAATTTAATAACTTTTTTATAAAGGAACTTTGTTGTATAGCCATAAGATACACAACATTACAGCAGGTGGAGCAAATATCAGCTCGAGGCCCAAAAACTGTCGAGCTAGCCCTTATTTTGATATATATATATGTCTATATATATCTATATATATCTATATATATATATATATATATATATACATATATATACATATATATATATATATATATATATATATATATATATATATATATATATATATGTATATAAGGGCTGTCAAAGTTAACGCGTTAATAACGTTAACGCGTTGCGTTAATAACGCGTTAACGCACAATTAACGCTCAGTATATTAAAAAAAAAAACAAACGCGTCCTCGGCGGCACCCGTAGTCTTGATACAGAGGGTGGCAGAAGAATAAGAAAGGGAATCAGAAGAAGATGAAGCAGGGTTGGCGGTTCGTTAAAAACATGGCGGACTGAAAAGCAGCACTCGCTGCAAACTCCTCATCTCTGCTGTCACTCACGGTGGCGCACATTAGTTTCTCCATCGCCCTGATCATTTTGCGGGACACTCTCTCGTGGCGTGCCCGTTTGCCGATAACTCATCCCCGCATGTTTATCTCAGGCTCCTCGCTAGCCTTCTTTCTCCCTCCAGCAGGCAGCCTGGCGCTGCTGCTGTCCTCCTCGGACAGACGCTGAAGCTCCGTTTCTCTCACTCTCTTGGGGTCAACAGAGAAAAGTCCAGCGGCTGCTTCTCCCGAGTTTTCCTCTGAATATATCACGACAGAAAGTTTGAATTTCAAGTCGTACTTTTTATTGTTTTGCTGCACCGGAGCCATGGCGATCATCAGTGTGATACTGACTGACAGAAAGCAGCACACTGCGTGAAAAAGGCGACGAAGAAAAACGTGCAGCGTCAGTGGACACCACTTGCAAGCCAAACAGACGGCAGATGCAGAGAGCCCGTCGCCCCCCCCCTCGCCAAAAGCAGACAACCCTGGATTTATTTTCCTGCATGATTTGAAGGGTTGAATAAACATTTTCATAATACAAGCATATTTGCCCTTTCTTATGTTATTAAAAGTATTAAGAACATGAAAAAATACATTAAGGTACATTTAGAACAGTAAAAAATGTGCCCAAAAAATTGCGATTAATTTGCGATTAATCGCGAGTTAACTATGGACAAAATGCGATTAATCGCGATTAAAAAAATTGATCATTTGACAGCCCTAATATATATATATATATATATATATATATATATATATATATATATATATATATACATACATATACGTAGGCTCTTTAGAGAAAGCAATGTTCAACATTTCCCTCACAACCGGCTGAGCAAACATTATGATGGAGAGAACTTGTGATGGAAATTTTTGTACCAGAAATTGCCCCACATTTGAAAAATACAGCCATTAGAGCGGGGCAGCAGGATGCTTGTTGAACAGCTCATTTTGAAGAGCACATTTCTACAGCAGCATTTTCCACAAACTTTGCTTATGTTTCCATCGACTTATTGACAGCACACACAAACAATCATGGCAGAAATGGGCTAAGTGTTGCCAAATCCTTATTAACGAGCAGCTGCAGCTTCACCAATATTTATACTGTTTGGTAGCAAACATGAATAGCTAAATCAATAACCATTTAGCCGGTTGATAATGAATCAATACCAAGAGCTGTTGTTGATAGCGCACGGTCCAGCAACAGAAACGTTTGGAGGGAAGCAAGCCTATGTTTGACACGTCTCCTTACTCCCATGAAAAACTAATAAGATGCAGGTTGCCCGCACTCTTTGTCAACAGTCTGCGCTGCTGGCACTGACACACCTACTGCTAATTAATAGCGAGGACAGAAGTGGAGTGCCATGGTCCTCTCTGTTTTAAGCGTATGTCATGCTGTCACCAGAAATTTGTTTTGTGGCGGGGACTAGACTGTGACGGCAGGCTTCCTGACAAGGCTTCAGGCTCGGTTTCTAAGCACCAGCTGGTCACTTATTAGCTCTGGCATGCATTGGAAGTGCTATTGATGCAGAGCTAATGGAGAAAAACAGTCTCAACTCCTGAGCCTATTTTGTCCATCCATAGTCAGAGCTGGCAGAAAGATACATGTCTAATTGTTATCAGTTAAAACTTGAAATGTATTTAGAAGACATAAACAATTCAGAGTATCTGGTAAAGTCAAAACCTAATCATCTGATTAACAAACTTTCAAAGAGCATCTCATTCTATCTCACCAGGTTTGATGTTCATTTAAAACTCCTGCAGATGTCAGTCTGAAGTAAGCAGTGGATGTTTCGACTGGAACAGCAATATCCTTCTAATTATACCCACGGGAATGAGACTCAAAATACACTCAGTTTTCCAGACAGACTGATGATTAAAAAAAATATCATATGACTGGCTGGTTAGGAGCCTTGGCTGCAATTTACTAGTCAATCAATGTGGAATCCTCCCTCAGGTGTGGTCACGAGCTTTTGGCAGTGACTAAAAGAATGATTTCACAGACAAGCGCCCAAGAGGATATTTCTCCACAGGGTGGCAGGTCTCACTCGATGACGTGAAAGCGTTAGTGAGCTTGGCGATTCGGGAGGACCTTGATATCCGGCCGCTGTTCTTTTAGACTGAGAGTAAGCCAGTGGGGGCAGTATTATGATGCCCCTTGTCTGACTTCTTCTGTGTTCAGGGAAAGACCATAGATGGAAGGTGAACCAAAAATTGACTCCCCAAGTGAGAATCTTGCAAGAGGAGCTGGAAGAAGCTTCGTTAAAAATATATATTGGTGTGCTGTGCTCACACTTGTGCATCCAGAACCACAATAAGCAACTCAAAAATGGATGGATGCTTTGACTTTATAGCAGTAAGGACTAGAGATTTTAGTTTAAATACTGCATGATTCCATCCATAGTTGCACAATCACAGAATCTGGTCGGTGCTCTCTGAAGACTATCTGAAGGTTACTCAATAAAAAAAGGAAATTCATTAATATAATAATATTTTATGTAATATTAATGTAAGGAAAATGTATTTCCCATTTTCGCTGCAGCACACAAAAAATAGATTTTCCCTGTAACTCTGTCTACCACCAGTTGTAACAACTAAAGCTTGTTAGCTACATTGTTGCCCTGTTTGCTCTTCTCCAACAAGGTAAATGGTACATTTATGGTAATTTTTTAATGCCAAGGATTTAAATAACTTGGATTAAAAAAAAGAAACAAGATCTCCAGTCTCAGACAGTCTTTTGCCAGATGCCAGCAGGGTGAACAGGCTATGGCTGGAGTTGGTAGGTTTTTCATTGGCAACCATTTCAATAGATTCTCAACCAGTTTTTGGCTTTTAAAGAGCAAATTGTGCACAAAAACAGTCTTAGTTTGCCTTTCAACAATCCTCATTTCAAAAAGATGTGAAAATATTCCAGTTTTAATTTCAAGTGAGGGCAGAAGTTAAACCAGAGGGGAATGGGATGATTTGCATTCTCCATGTGATAATACTGAGAAACACAACGATGCAATCTTTGATGTTGTCTCTTCGTTATGTGGGTTGAAATAGTCTGAAATATAGTGAAGAACTGGATGAATCTGTTACACCAAACATTTGGGCGGTGATAGAGATCCTTAAGGAAATTATAGGAGTAGAGCAGGTGGCATGAATCAAGCCCCTTGGACGGCGGCCTAAACACATTTATCAAGTGACTGCTGCTAATTTTGATTACCGTGAAATTTTAAACATGCTTGCCATCTTTTCATACTGCAGACTGTCAAAGTTATGCAGAACATCACCCTTCAATGACCTAATTTACACTAGAATTATGATGATTTGGTTTATCAAATGATCTAGCTTAATTTATCAATGACGGGTTATGCTGACGGACATTTTGGCTTTTGATACGATCAAATCAGTGGCTAGTCTGCTGCCTCATATTAAAAGTGTGGTGGATGTACCAGCCTCCCCACTTTACCTCTATAAGCTTGACCTCTACCTCTCTATTTTCCTCTGTGGAGCACCCTGGAACAAAGATTTGTTCCCTCGAAGCACACCCCACTGAGATGAAGTACGAGCACGACAATAGAGAGGAGGTCTCAGGTGCGTCTTGCTCTCCGGCGACGGTGAAATATGCCACAGTGATGAATAGCAGGGAAGAGAAAACGGGAATGTGTGTGAGGGAGAATACATTTGAGATAATAGAGCATCAGTGAGTTTATGTGCGTAAGAAAAAAAAGACAGAGGTGGTGACGGAGACAGACAGAAAAAAATTCTTCCAGGCAACAGTCACATACAGTATGAACTGAGGTCTCAGCAGGTGGTCCACAAAGCCGAAGCCAAAGCAAAGACAGATCTCAGTTGTTCTCTTTCACTGTCACCCTCCTTTCTCTCTCTGTATGTCCCCGCCCAATGTTCTTTCTTTGTTTTCAGCCGTTTTGCAGCTGGAGTTTTACGCAAACCTTTAACCCAATTAAATTCTAATTACACAAATCTGTTTTTTCCTTTCTTTCAGAAAACAAAACCTGTGCAACTGAGTGTCATTTAAGACCTCAGATTATTATTGTTCTTTATCATCAGCTGCTGTTGAGACTTAACAATTCACCACGACACAAATCACTGCCAAGTCTAGACATTATAAATTGAACAGAAGCATTGTCAATGTTATTTTGTCATCTTTGTTCGCATAATTTCTTTTCCGTTTTTCCATCATCATCTCCTACTTCTCTTCTGTCTCTTCCCTGTTCAATCTGTCTTTGTTTCCTGTCTGTGTTTGCCTTTCTCTTCTGTCTCGTCCATTTCCCATCTTGTCCTCACATCTCATTCTCTCTCAATGGCTCTTTCCCTGTTTTCCCTCCCATTTCTTGCCTCTCTCCAGTCTTTTCTCCCGTCCCTCCCTCTAACTTTCCCCACCTGTGGGTGACACCAGCAGTCTGCCGGCTGAACAGCTGTGTTGACCTTCCAGGCTGAAAACAATATGAGGTCCAGGAGAAGAAGTGTTCCTTCTGTATCCAGACTGTCCTGTAATGACCTAAACAGCTAATTGACAGTGTTGGGTATCCTTACTTTGGAAAGTAGTTAATTAGGTTACAACGTTACCATCGGTAAAAAAGTAATCAGTTACGTTACAGTGTTACCTATGAATAAAAGTAACGCGTTAGAGTACTCATGCGTTACCAAAAATGAAAAGCCGTTTGCAGCGCCTCGTACATGCTGCAACTTAACTTACACACACACAGCCTCCTTTAAATGCACCGAGAAGTCGTGACAATGATGAATAACGTCAGTCATCCAACCAAATTAACTCTGCAGGATAACAATAACAGGAAAGACAGTCAGCAATATGCCACATAGCGTTTTATTAATTAATTATCTTTTTTTTTTTTGCGGTCGACAGAAGCTTTTCACCAACGCAGAGTGTGAATGTTACCGTTATGTTGTTCTTGTCCTTTTCGCTGGCGAATCGAAAATAATGTGCGTACTTCCACGATGCAAAAGCTCTCTGCCATCTTGCCGGGGGTTCGAAAACACTCACACACACACACACACACACACACACACGCACACACACACACACTCTCTCTCTCTCTCACACACACACACAGGTAACGTAGGTCAGCAGCAGGGCACAGACGCATCACAGTGCTACGCCTCCGCTGACACATCCGCAGGTGGCACAGTACTGTCTGACAAAAAGCAGGCTGCAGTCGGGATTTTCCTTTCCTTATCCGGAGAAATTCTTAAAATAACGGATTACTTTTTGAAAAAAAAAACGAAGTTACTGATTCCTTGACGCACGAAACTAACGCGTTACGTTACACGTTACACGAAAAAAGTAATTAGAGTACTCTAACGCGTTACTTTGTAACGCGTTACCCACAACACTGCTAATTGATATACAAAAATAGATTTTTATAAGTTCTTTAATGCTGCTGGACTGTGGATTTCTTTGCAAAGGACTCGGACTTGACTTCATGCACGCTTCCAGCACAACACAGCTGTTCCACAGAGCCCCTTTAAATATGTGTAGTTATTCAATGTGCAGATTACAACACAATAATAGTAATATCTTGGACAGCACTTACAGAACATACCACCATATATTTAGGATATAGATATAGCTTGCCACACAAAACTCTGTTATTACCATTCAGTACCATTCATCTTACTTGAAGAACACACAATCATGTGGCCACAAACCAAACATTATGTGGCAAGAGTGGCCTGGAAATACCTGGTTACCTCCTTTTGAGTCAGAAAAGGTTACCTGTCGACCTCATTGTCACAAAAACAATGTATTCATGTTTCTTTAATCACGATGATTGTTGTCTGTGCGGTGAACTGTTCCTTTAACAGGGTTAGAGCAAAAAAAACCCTCCAACTTTTCTCCAACTGTTGCCAGAAAGTCATTTTCACAGCCCTGCTGTGAACCAGGTCTTTCTAGTTCGGCAGGGCCTCCCCCTCTGTCACTATCACACTGACTGCAGTTTGATCTGGGCCGACCCCCCCACTTTTGCGGTGACAGGTTTATTTCAATAATGCAGGTAGTACAGGGTGTGTAGGCATTGCAGGAGGGTGGTGAACTGGGGGACTGTGGTGATGTTGTGTGTGTGTGTGTGTGGTGAAGGGGATGTGTCACAGCATTTACAGCTTCAGTTTACAGTTCCTGAGGAAAGAGAGAGGGCCCTCTTTTGTTGACTCAAGACAACCACCGCTGCCAAAACCGCAATTTCTGTTCACCCATGATACCTCTCAGCCATCACTGATCTTGACTTATTACCCCTCTACAGCTCCTCTTTCCCTGTATCTGTCTCAGAGGGTCTTGACCCCTTTCTTTCCTTTTCTTAACCCTCCCATGTCCTCCCACCTACGTTCTCCTAATTGGCAGAACTAAGGTGCTGCAACCCTAGGCAGCAGTCTGACCTGACCACCTACAAGAAAACGATTGCACTTACACACACACACACACACACACACACACACACACATTCCATGGAGTCATTAATCAAAGCAACCGACTGACAGAACCTCCAAGAACCTCATTTGTGGTGTGGATGGATATTTTCAGATGAAACAACATTTCTTCATGAAAGAAATGTACAAACACTTGTGCCCTTTACTTTAAACACTCACTCATACACACACGTGCACACACACACACACACACACACACACACACACACACACACACACAGATACACAGATACACACTCTCATATTCTGTCATCTAGAAACATACACACTCGTGTGAGTTGCACAGGGCCTTCTGATCTGATTGGGGAAAGTTGAAACTCCACTGTGTGTTTTCTCTGTTCAGTGTTCGAGCAAGTGCACCGGCAATCAAATTACACCTCGAGATATTTAAAAACTAGTTACATTGATATGTCTAGGAAGACAATTTTTCTGAATTATTCAAAACATTTTGATTAAATTCCTCATGATAATAAACATTGGAAACAAAACAGCTTCTGTGCTGTGACACATCCAAGACTACACTGACAGCATGAGCTAGAGAGAGATGTAAAGAGGATTTTACAAACTTGATTTCAGTGTTGTGCGAGTAGCCAACCACCAGCTCTTACATTTCTCACAACTTTTCTGCATCTCTCTGAATCATGTACGGGGTGTCACAATTTCGATATGTGAAAATTCGAAAATCACTCAAAATTAGATTTTAATTTCATTCACTGAATTCAAACGCAGTATCAGTACGGACACTAGCCTCCAGAGAAATAAAACACCTCATACACCACACAGGCAGCTTACAGGTCATATGCAGCAGCACTTCTAGACACTTATCCTGTCTGCATTAAGACCGTCAGCTGACTGGTACCTCTGGCGAGCCGTTTAAATACATTATTCTCAGACATTCAAAATGACGAACAATTTCAAAAATCCATGAAATATATATATATGAATACATTTAGAAATATGACTAGAAAGAAGGCAATTGCAGATAGTAGACGAATTGTGGATATCAGCTGGATACCCCAAAATAAAAGAATACACTTCAGTTCAGAGTGGCAAAAATTGGATTGTAGATATCTGCAAATGGGAGTTTTTTGTAAGAATTTTAAGATAACAGTACAGTTTCATAACATAGGTAAATACAAGGTGATATTTACATTGTTCTATTACATCATCAAAGGAGGAATAAACAATAGGCATCAAAATCACCTTATTAAAAACCTGGTAAAATACGCAATAATGCCACATTTTGATGATGTGTGGTCACCATTGCCAATAATTCACTTTCCAGCACACAAGTTCTCTCGATACACACAGTCTCAAAAAGGAGCTATATTAAAAAAGTTCAGATAAATCTTATTAGTATTACCCACAATGTCAAACCACTGAATGCCCGCTAGCATTCTTTAAATTTAATTTAGTTGGTTTTACCAAGAGACAACAGCTGTAAGAACTGAGCGAGCTTTCTATGGTTAATCACACCCATCTTGGCTGGCTTTAACTGTTCGTTATTGCTATTTGTTTGTCACTCATTCATGATTCTAGACAGCTACTGATATGGGGTGAGGTTTGATGATAAACCTGGTAGCCGCGGCTTTTCACCGCGAAGAGTTTGCCTGCCGTGTATATTAACATATGTGAAGTGTAGGTAGAGACTGCAGACTGATTTTCTGCTGAATGCCAAATTATTTTTTTTTTATTATCAGCGTCCAGACATTACAGGTGAAGTGTACAACACTTATTATCTCTTCATCATGGCACCTGTTAGTGGGTGGGATATATTAGGCAGCAAGTGAACATATTGTCCTTAAAGTTGATGGTGTTAGAAGCAGAAGAAATAGGCAAGTGTGAGGATTTAAGCGAGTCTGACAAGGGCCAACATGTAATGGCTAAACGACTGGGTCAGGGCATCTCCAAAACTTCAGCTCTTGTGGGGTGTTCCCAGTCTGCAGTGATCAGTGTCTATAAAAGTGGTCCAAGGAAGGAACAGTGGTGAACCGGCAACAGGGTCATTGAGTGCATGTGGGGAGGAGGGCTCGCCCGTGTGGTCTGATCCAACAGCGAGCTACTGTTGCTCAAATTGCTGAAGAAGTTAATGCTGGTTCTGATAGAAAGGTGTCAGAATACACAGTGCATCAAGTTTATTGCATATGGGGCGGCAGAGCTGCAGACCAGTCAGTGTGCCCATGCTGCAAGCATTGTTGCAGACCATGTACACCCTTTGGTGCCAGATACCACAGCATACCTTGGACCCTAGTGGAGTCCATGCCTTGACGGGTCAGGGCCGTTTTGGCAGCAAAAGGGGACCAACACAATATTGGGCAGGTGGTCATAATGTTATGCCTGATTGGTGTGTAAATACAAAGCCAACAACAGAAAATCCCTATATCATATAGCTACTGTAGAGTTGCTGTCTCTGTCATGCAAAGCTGTAGGAAAAAAGCACACAAAATATATTGTCTTCAAGGTGAGTTGTGAAACTGTGCTCCTTCAAAAAAAAGAACACTGGGACCTCTCAAGCTTAACTTTAATTCTCTGATTCTCCAATTCTTTTCACGGTTGTGGAAAATCAGTAGTCACTAGATTAGTTCAGAAAATCACTTTAAATGATACAAACCCATCTATGTGACAAGTGCTGCTTAATGCCAGAAGGGCCAGTCGTCCCCATATAAGCAGTATGGTAAGGACCAAGGTAAGGATAACACGGGCCATCTCATCAAATCATACCCTCTCTCACCTGCCATTTCCCTCCAACATTCAATCTCGGTTTCTAATAAAGACCTCTGCCAATGTAGAACAATGATTGCTATTTCAGACCCTGTGTAGTGGTAAATAACTCTGCGTTTCATTTATAACAAGACTGTCAGGATACACTGCAAACCTGACAACGGCTCAACCTTTCCAACTCAAGGTCGTGGATTAATTTCCTTTTCCACGGCCCCATGAGCATTCTCATATTTGCTACATGACTCCATCTTAAAAGGCTGCAAAGATTTCTTGGGAGCAGGCAGAAACACATCTGAAGATTGTGTGTAATCAGCACGTGTAATCTGGAGATTTCTACAGTCTGGATCACCGGTTCGACTTTCTCCGGTACGCTCTGGTCAAAACCATTAAATCTGCCGCCATATCAAATTATGACTTGCTTGCAAATGCCACACACAAACACAATATTGATTGCTTGGAAATGTCACATAAGACCTTACATGAGTAGACAATAAAGCCAGTAAAGTGCAGAGAAGTTGCTGTAACTTGTGATGTCTAAGGTACCACAACACAGCAGCATATATTTCTATATTAAGCTTGAATAAACTTTAGGAAAATGTATTTTAAATTCTTTAAAAAAAAAAGAGCAAGCAAGATACATCAACTGAGCACCTGAGCATATAATCCTTTACAAACTACAGTTGTAGTTATCGATCTGATGTAGGTCATTTCAAGCAGAAGTTAAACCCCGAAGAGCTAAGCCCTGACTACTCCAGGGGGGTCAGGGTCAGTTCCTGTTTAGAAATTCAGTCGGTTGAAGTGTAGAGGGATCCAGCTTTGATCCATCAGTTCACAAAAGACACTGCAGAATGATCCAGGAGCAAGAAAAAACACTTTGATGGGAAATATTGCAAAATCAAGAGGCTTGAACCAAACAAGGTCTGACGGGAGGGCCGAGATCATAGAGCAGAAGATTGGACAGTATTTGTTGTATAGCAACATAATATAACACAGCCCCTACTGCTGGATTGCCCTTGAGCAAAGTCAATCATAAAGTTGCTCAACAGTGACCACCAACCGTTGAGCAGTTCTGGTTCTGTAAATGAATTTCACATTAATTCACTTCATTAATGTTTCAGAAAAGCGGAAAACTACAAGATGTATTGTCGATGTAGATTCGGTGCAAATAAAAAAAAAGGAAAATGGGAAAACGATGCAAAGGTATAAGAATTTTGGGTTTGAGTGAAGGACTACTCATAGTAGCAGTAACTCGCTAGCTGACATGACTTTCGTGGGTGCGAAAAACTTTTCCAATAGTAACAGCAAGCTCAACCAATTGAGAAACACTGCTGTTACATTTTGGGATTCTAGGTAATGTAGTGCTTCTCCACGACACTGTAAATAAAACATGTTTCTTTAAACAAGGTTGATATTGTACAGCTTTGGGGTCAGTGTTATCAAACAGAAATCTGCAAAAGGCCAAGGAAAGCTCAAGGAGGCCATTCATATCTGATGGTGAGCCCTGACAATGTTGCAGTAATCCAATGTGCACAATACCAGCATTCCATTTATCAATTACATCTGTGCTTTTCTTACTGTGACATGTCAAAAAAAGGCCTTCGCTAAAGAAAATGAGACCATGCTACATTCACTGACCCCTGGTTCCCAGAGCCAGATATGTTTACTGTCTAGCGCTGCTGCAAATAATAATTATTTTTATTCTGAAAAAGGTACTTTTTGGTCTATTAAATACCAAAAATACTAAACAATGTCTATCATGGTTTCCTAAATCTACAAACATTGTGTTTGGTCTGACCAACAGTCCATAATCAAGAGATATGCAGGTAACTGTCACATAAGCCAAAGAAAAATCCCCATCCTTACACTTGTTTGGCATATTTTCTTTATAAAAAAAAAAACGACTGACGTTATTTATTGATTATCATAGTTGTTGCTGGAGAGTTGTCTGTTAACTGATAGTACACTGTCCTTTAATACTTTACTTCCTCTATAATATATGTGAATGATCTATAACCTCATCAAATATACCTCCTCCCTAAACTGAGGAGACAAAAGGAGAGAGCAAAGGATAAAGGGAGCCACTGGCTATAAGAGAAAAAAGGGATGCTGACAGAGTCGGTAAGGGATGAGAGACATCAAGAAAAGAGAGTTGGATCACCAAGTCATTCAATCACAAGTGGAGCAAGAGAGACTTGAGATTGCAGGAAATTGTATGTGCCCCTGAGCAGATCAACAGCCTTTGTCTGCCCGACGGAAAACGACTGTTGCATTGAAATGACTCCAAATGGCTGAATGCTATACACGGGTCACTGATGGGCTAGGTGTGTGTGTGTGTGTGTGTGTGTGTGTGTGTGTGTGTGTGTGTGTGTGTGTGTGTGTGTGTGTGTGTGTGTGTCCATGTTGGCAGAGAGAGCCATGCTACCCAGGGGCGAAACAGTCTCCATCCGATTAAACAGAGCAGGACGAGGTGATCATTCACCTCCACTTGCCCTTCTAAGGACTCACATACAAGCACATACCCACACACATACACATACACCAAGGAAAGGTTGAAAGAAGAAGAGGATCTCATGACCAGCGCCTACAGTTTGGAAGAACATGAACTCATTGACACGGCCCCGCTCCGACTGCAGTTTTGCCCTTGCGCTGAGCTCTCACCACAGTTGCTTGCAGTCGCTATGGTGCTTCTCTCTCTACAGTATTCTAAATTATCTAGCCCGTAGGTTTATTATAGGATTTGAATGGAAATTAATTGCAAAGTCACTGAGATAAAGAAACAACCCCCACGGAGAATACATTTGCATTTGCAAGTAATGAGAGCAGCTTCAGGTAAGAGCACAGGTAGCAGTGCCTTACCCAAATATGAAAGCATAGATTCTGACATCAATCAGAAACTGTACTTGAACTTTTTTTTTTGTCTCAGGAGTCTATATACAATATGAGCTATCTGCTCATATCCAAACTGCGTGTCAAAACCAATTGATCCCACCTTGTAAACTTAGTTAGACTAAACTGTGATCTGAAGCAGTGATTTCTATCCAAGGGTGCAGCTACCTCGGCAGTTGTTAGGGGTTCGATTCAAAGATTGTGGAGCAGCTCAGCTGATTTGAAACATCAAATGGATAAATTATAAAGCAACATATTGGTTCAAGATGCAAAAAAATACAAAAATAGGATTATAAAATGGATGTTAGGAAGATCTTTTGTTTTGACAATAACCGGGAACCATTCAGCTACATTAGACTGATCTGAGACAGTTCGATCAAATTAACACCATATTGAGAGTGTGCGAAAACTATTTAACAAGTGAAACGAGGAGTGGAAGTAGAAAAATACAGTATAATTGGCTTCCCAGCAGTATAGTTCTGAAATATCTCAGTAGCAACAGACTGATCAGCAGTGGGAAGCATTGGCCGGCATTACATTGGGCGTGACGGAGTTTTCTACCCAGAAGATGTTGTAAAGAGACAACGTGCTTGTTTTGATATTCAGTTCTTATTCTAAATTTTAGAATTTAGACACACATTCTAGATTTAATCGCTACATGAATAGATTGAGAAGAAAAGGAGAGGCAGCAAAGTTATGCACTCTGCAAGGTCATCCAGTTACAGTTATCAACCACTTGAGCTGCCTCACAAACCCACTCACAGGCTCAAACATCAACAAATCTGCTCATGCACTGAGACACCATTTAGAAAAGTCCAGTACAGTGCTCTCTGAATCAATTAAGGTTTTTGCCATTTCTCGACAGAGATTATGGTCTCAGACAGAAAAGAGCTGAACAACGAGCGGGAAGGAGGGTGAAGAGGAGGAGGAAGAATATGACAAGAAGGAAGGAGCTGATGAGGGGGAAATGGAATCGAGGGAACGGCCGATCCATTTTGGCGGACAGCTCTGAGATGCAGCGTGTACACAGCTACATCAATCACAACAGTAATCTGGACCCACAGCCAATGCATACTAACTGCTCGCTGATTGACTGGAAACACACACACACAAAAAAACGCATAGGAGATTCTATACGAGCTGCATAAGCAAATTCAAAGAGATTCAATCAAATGAAAAAGGCATAAATTAAAACAGCAGCATCCAGTGTTTTGCACACGCAAACACGGGTGGTTAGGTATCAGCGGCACACTGAAGATGTCACAGTCTCCCTCCTAATGAGAGTCGATATTATTCCCTCCACTGCAACACCGAGGAACGGGAGAGATCTTCTGTGCATCTTAACAACACGGGAAACATAATTTTTGTCTGGTTTGAGTCAAATTAAATTAAATATACGCACACCCACACATATTTCAAATGCCCTACGCATACACCTACCCATCCGAACAGTCACTGTGTATCTCTAGGAGGTCCAGTCAAAGCAGAGTGGTGGAGAAATCTAATGATGTAACCCAGGCTGAGGTCTACCAACTCCAAGACAGTGTGTGTGCGTGTGTGTGTGTGTGTGGTGTGCAGATGGAGTGTATGCATGCGTGTGCCTTTTCTAAATGAAATGAAAGCTGGTTTGAAAACACCGACAGGCTTGTAAGCTGAAATAGTTGCCTCCAGGCACTGTAGTCATCCATCAATCAAAAAAACCACTCACATCATAACATTTATTAAAGAGATTGGGTGAGAGGCAAAGAGACAAGAAAGGGGTATCAAAATAACCGAACCTCATGTAGGAAAGTCTTAATGTAGGAATCTTTTTTGTCCCTGCTTATATCAGCATCTCCTACAATATACCAATTTTCTACCTTTTGATTCCAGACTTGAATAAAATCTCCTAATGGGCCCAGTGTGATAGAAATTCTACTCTGCAATTAGAGCCGGGAAGCTTTTAGAGGACGTGGATGTAGCAGCACATCACAGGTTTTACCTCCCTGTATTATTACAGCTTCTGTTAAACTGGCCACATGCTGTAATGAAAGGAAGGAGTCACGTCTGAGAGGACTGCTGAAAGAGTTAGAGATACAGCAGGGGAGAAATTGACCACACTTTCATAACATAACTTTCAGGGACTCATGATCAGATAATAAGTGAATCGGGGAAACGGTGGAGTCTGAAGGAAGTTCTTCGATATATTGTGGAAATAATTAAACTTTGTGAGAGCACACGGAGGTCAGTCATAGTTGGGGATGCTTCTGTATTGATTTCAATGGCCAGGATAATATATAGCTAATATGTAATAGTTAGGCTACGGAAACCAATTTATAACAATTTAAGAGCAATTGATACTACAGCAAACCAACATGAACACCTACAGAGATGCAACCCACAACCAGCTCAGGAAGTACATCTCAGTGTTTCCCACAATTCATTTATCTGTGGCGGTCCACCACAATATCAACATTGGCCGGCACATATTGATTTTCTATTGGAGCTGCGCGTACCACCACTATAGGCTACTTCTTTGTCAGAATCGTTCTGATGATGTTGTGCGTCATTTATTTGATTGACAGTATGAATATTACACAATGAAAGGTCAGGTTGTTCCTTATTTTAGTCTTAAGAGGGGTAAAAGCAGAACCAAATGGTGCCAGGAAGCTGCGAGCCTGAATGGAGCATCAGTCCACCTTTATTTCCCCCAGGAGATTTCATGCTGTGTCTGACAATATAGCATACCAAAAGGGTCATTCAATACCAACTCACCTAAACCCTCCCAGTTCATGCCCTGGATTTTCATTTAAAAATTAATGTTGAAACTTATATTGAATTCATGGGACCTTGTAAAATCATAGAGCTGAACTCCAAATACTACTAAATTCTGACATTTTGGTGATTTTGGCGTATTTTAAACCTCATCAATCAGTTATTTGGGGTTTTTTTGCATTTTATTGCTTCTTCTATTCTATATGATATTTTGAATTTTAGTTGCATTTGTTTCTTCTTCATTATGCTCCTGACAAACAAACATACTCATAATGTGCTTCTCAAAACTGTAAGAACATGCTTGCTCCAACCACTTTACCATGTCGGTGTGTCGTATGTGGTCTTTGTAGTGGTAAAAAATAATAGCGATAAGAATATTTATATATAATATAAAATATAAGAGGCAGTAAAATGTAATCAAAAGAGGTGTGTATTATTTGTCACATTAAGTAATACAATTCAGCATTGGTTTGGAGTCACTGGGTCACGTAACATGGAAGCTATTGAGAAAAAAGGCACTGTCTTACAAAACATATTTTTGTAAAATAAATACATTAGCACTTCATAACAGCAACATAGTTATGGTTTTGTTTCTTTAGGTTTTTTACAGCTAGCTTGGCTCTGTCCAAATGTATCCATCCATCAATAATCTTAAACATCTTATTGATTAGACCAGAAAATGTAGCATTCTATCGCCCTCCTTCCATTGAGCTCACGATACAACACTGCTGCTGTTCGAATCACCTGCCTCCTCAAGTGGTTGAGTTTTTTGCTGTTGCTAATGCTAGCTAGCCAACATGAATGCTGATGAACACTAGCAGTTAAAGGTTAACGTTGATAACACTAGCTAACATTGCTAACACTATCTAGGAAACTTTTTTACTACTGGCTTGTTACGACCCTAGAGGTCATATGTTTCTATTTGTCTGTTTTTAATATCCCTCTTTTACCTGTGTGAGTGAGAGCATGTGTGTGTGTGTGTGTGTGTGTGTGATTGGTTTCAGGTGTGTCTGTGATTGTAGGTTGTCCCTGGGAGCTGATTGGTTCCTGCCTGAAGACAAGAGCTTAAAGGCCGGCTCTTCCCAGTTCCTGGGGGCTCTTCTCTGCCGTCCCAGACTGCCAGCAACGCGTGATTATGTACAAGCAATGTGTTTGTTTTAAATAAACTATGTTAAAAACGTTTGCTGCTGGTGGTGTTTGGAGGATGGGAAGAGGGGAGTCTCATTTTCTTGTTGCGCGCAGGTTTCCCCTAGGCCCTGGTCGTAACATGGCTAACGTTAATGTGCTTATGCTACATAGAGATACTTTCATTCTACACTTTTCTTCAAGCTCTGTACATGTTTTTGTTTTTTTAGTATATGTCTACATAAAAATGCTATCAATATGGCCTTTGAAGGTGAAATATATAAGGACTGACCACTGGTCATAATTCATACTTAAGACAACTGGGGCAGCATATTACCAGAGAGACTACAAATTACTATGGCTGCCATTAGCTAGTTTGCTCATTTAGCCCTGCATCTAGTGGTCTATGACTATGTTGGGAGTTAGCACTAGCACAGGAATGCTGAATATATATATATATGTATATATATATATATATATATTAGGGCTGTCAAACGATCAATTTTTTTAAACGCGATTAAGCGCATTTTGTCCATAGTTAACTCGCGATTAATCGCAAATTAATCGCAATTTTTTTGGCACATTTTTTTCTGTTCTAAATGTACTTTAATGTATTTTTTTTCATGTTCTTAATACTTTTAACAACACAAGAAAGGGCAAATATGCTTGCATTATGAAAATGTTAATTCAACACTTCAAATCATGCAGGAAAATAAATCCAGGGTTGTCTGCTTTTGGTGAGCGGGGGCGACGAGCTCTCTGTATCTGCCGTGTGTTTGACTTGCAAGTGGTGTCCACTGACACTGCACGTTTTTCTTCTTTGCCTTTTTCACGCAGTGTGCTGCTTTCTGTCAGTCAGTATCACACTGATGATCGCCATGGCTCCGGTGCAGCAAAACAATAAAAAGTACGACTTGAAATTCAAACCTTCTGTCGTGATATATTCAGAGGAAAACCCGGGAGAAGCAGCCGCTAGACATTTCTCTGTTGACCCCAAGAGAGTGAGAGAAACGGAGCTTCAGCGTCTGTCTGAGGAGGACAGCAGCAGGGCCAGGCTGCCTGCTGGAGGGAGGACGAAGGCTATTGAGGAGCCTGAGATAAACATGCGGGGATGAGTTATCAGCAAACGGGCACGCCATGAGAGAGTGTCCCGTAAAATGATCAGGGCGATGGCGAAACAAATGTCCGCCACCGTGAGTGACAGCAGAGATGAGGAGTTTGCAGCGAGTGCTGCTTTTCAGTCGGCCGTGTTTTTAACGAACCGCCAACCCTGCTTCTTCTTCTTCTGATTCGCTTTCTTATTCTTCTGCCACCCTCTGTATCAAGACTACGAGTGCCGCCGACGGCCGTAAATCATACTATGCGCGTTATTAACGCGTTAACTTTGACAGCCCTAATATATATATATATATATATATATATATATATATATATATATATATATATATATATATACATATATCATGTTGATGAGACATTTTGGAGGTTTTTGTTTGTTTTTTAATCTCAAATTAATCCAAATGAACAATATAATTACTTAAATCACCACATGTTTTAGAAGAGTTACCCATGTTGTTTAACCAAACCAAAAACACATGTTAAAAGGTCTAAAAACTATTTTCTCGTGTAAAGGAAAATAATATATGACAAGAGCAGACTTTACTTTACTCTTCACTTATTTAGTAAAAACCACTCTTTTGTGCTTTTTACATCACACTTAGCCCGAGGCTAAAAAAGCTTTAACATTGGCATGATCCTGGCACAGTCCAAAGCAGACCAACCCTGACTTCAGCCTATGGCTTGCTGGACCTGCTCTGCAGCAGGGTTAGCCCCAGGTTATCCCCTGAGAATCAACTAAACACAAAGCTAAGCAGTGCCATTGTGAAACGGAACTAAAGTAAACCGAGTAATCACACAATATCACACTCAATAAGGACATTTAACCCGGGGTTAATGGAAGCACAGTCATCCCAGGGTCAACTCTGAGCCCAGGGCTAGAATATGCAGTGTGAAAATCACATTTACTTATTTTGTCTGGCCCTGGTAGCCTATTCCAAGAGCACACGCACTAGATGAGAATCAAAGTCTTGAACAATGTGAACCTTTGAGTATTTTTCTGTGTTATTATTATTATTAAATAATATATAAATGCATGCTGTGTAGCCTCCTGACTGAGTCGTGTTAAGGTGTTTTTGTACATTAACCAGTGTGCATTGCCTTCTAACTTCGAGCTACACAAAGTCTTAAGATACGAGATGAGAGTATATATAATGTGCCTCAAGAGACTTTCAATGCTCAAGTGGGCCTTCACAAAACAGAGCTGAAGTGCTTATTAATGTCTTATGTCACTTTCAGCTTGTTAAAATGTCCTGCAAAAAATGCATGCATCCAACCTGAAGTCCTTGTTGGTATTTTTCAAATTGTACTTTTCAAATTAACTCCCACACTTCATCTTGAGATTTATATGAGGCCAGGGCTCCGATCAAGAGATTACACAAACACACAAGTGTGGACACAGTGGGGAAGAGTTCAGCTAAGTTCAGCAGGCCCACAGAGTTTGCTGAGCCGAATGAGTCTCAGACACCAGTAATAGAGAGCTGAATTTGCTTTAAAGCTGAGGTATGTTTTGACATCCTTAATGTTTTCAGCGGGGTAACTCAAGAATCAATTTGCTGACTTCAAAGAAATGGCAAAACTCTTTAAAGAAAAAAAAAACACCCCAAAGGTCTTCGAGCAGAGAAAAAGTCTAGATATTGCCTATTTCTTAAGCGGCATGGCAGCTGAACTGTTCTTTCACATTGTGACCTGTGTTAACCATGGATGATAACACTGTTGCCATTACATATATTGTGCATATAGCGACAACCACTTTAATGTCATCTGCCACACATCTAATAACGGTCCTTAACAGCACACATGCCAGATGAAGGTTCAGCTGTCTGAAAGTGTTTTTCAGTGCATTATTACGCAACATTACTTCAGTGTAATATACATTTGGATTTCTGTGCTAACGTCTAAATGGAACAAGTTCTTATGTACTGCTAATCTAAAGGTGGCTGTGTAATCTGTGCCAGTATACTCTGTCAGAGAAGCTTGTCAGTAGGTCTAGGCAATTTCTGTAACTTTCGGAAACTGACATTCCTACCCGCTACACGCCATGGTTTGCCAGCAGGAAGTAAGCAGGGTTGGAACTTCCATCTCTTTTCTAATCTTGACACAACTATTTCTGTGACATTTCCAGTGTAAAACCAAGTGCAATGCTATGAAGGCTTTCCAGGAGACTCTGTCTGATAAATTCCTTTCATTCATTCCCTTTTCCAGTTTTGTCTTTTGGAACACACCACAAAACTAGTTGTGATCAAATTTGTATAACCTGACAAATAACCTTTTTTTTCACAGTTCAACTGCAACCATATCGCCAGACAAGAATGTACAGTAAATATTGGATAAATAAAACCTGGAATAAGAACAGTAACAATGATTTACATGTTACTGTTTGTTTGTTTGCTTGTCTTTTGTACATCCAATGCCAACAATTTTCCACACTGAATGCCCATTGCAATTATGGTATGGTAAGGGTTAGGCAAATAAAAGTAAAATGGCTAAATCTGGCAGGAAAGTTTAAACAAGTGCTCTGAAAAGTTATCAAAAGCCATACTTGAGTAAAAGTAAAGGGTTGAAAAATTACATTACTGTTATAATTTGCATAATGGTGAAGCCCCAAATGTGGACACCGAGGCAGGCAGGAAGAGGCAACAAAAAGCAAGTCCAAAAGTCCAAACTGCAAAAGGCAGGTAAAGGAAAAGAGACAGAAATGGGCTGTGAACAAATGAAGAACAGGTGTGCACAGAAAAAAACAGAAAAGAGGAAACAGACAAAGACAGGAAGTGGAAAGCAAAACATGACAGAACAAGAAAATAATCTACAAAATAAAACAGGAAACAACTAACCAGAAACACACACAATGACACATACTATTTGAGTAAAAGTCTCATCTGATATTAAATATACTGAAGTATAAAAAGTCATTAGACTCTTTTTTTCTGTCCCATTGATTATAAGATTGATTAATTTAAAAAATACACTACTTTGGCTTTGGTGCAGCATGTAATCTCTAAAGTCAATGGTAATTAAAGTCATCAAATAAATGTTGCATTTACAGATTACTTTTATCTCCAACTTCCTCTACAATCACTCATTTTAGAGGTCAGTATAACTGATCAAAGCTTCAAAGATTTGGGACCATTTGTGAAAATCTCAGCTACAACTATTTCCATCACTTCTCCTGCTAACAACGTAGTTCAGCAGCACGAGTAGTTCGCCTTCTAGAAGACGCTGTCTGAAAATTGTGAGTCATAATTCCCCAAACAACATCATGTCTCTGCCGTGTGTACGATAGCTGGCTTTTATCTCCATCTTCCAGTGTGGCTGGCTAAAACAAGCCGCCCCTCACACTTCCATGTCACAGAGAAGTGAGTGCTACTATTGAGAGTAACCCAAACTTTTCTTTTTTAGTTGTTGTTGTCCTATGAACTGGATTAATCCTTCACTAGACAAGAAAGTCAATACTGGGCAACTGTCCAAACGCCTGGAGGTTCTGTAACAATATCCGGTGTAACTTTCTGCAAAATCTGGCCATTGCTGTTATGATTAGAAAGCAACAACAAACCAAGGAAGGGACAATATAGATGGATGACATGTAACGCCCCGGTGTGTGGCCGCGCTAACCTGTTTACATGGGTGCCGGAATGAAAAGCAAGAAGTTCCACCGTGTAAACGCACTGCTCATGCAGGCAATGTGGATCAGGTACAACAGCAGTAACAGCAAGTACTGCTGTATTGTGAGTTAAGTTGCCAAGTAAGGTTGTCAAATATTAATACAGATTAATTTCGGCTCCTGTGTGATTCTGCGTGCATAATAATTTATATGTTAAATAAACTCTGGAATGGGATGTTAATCCTGTTCATCTGACTGGGAGGGTCTCCCACAGTGGAGCTAAATGAAGTCCGGGATCAAAGACCTGGCTCCAGCTCAGAGGCACCGGAGGAGGTCAGACTCTCCTCTCCTCTCCTCTCCTCTCCTCTCCTCTCCTCTCCTCTCCTCTCCTCTCCTCCCTTTTTCCTTTTTCTCTGTCTCTGCTTTTTCCCTGTCGTCTCCTTAACTCAGTTGTGATCTCTCCGTCTTTAATCTGCTCTGCTACATACTGATCTGTTCTCCCTCCCTGCCTCTCCCTCTCTCTCCTGACATCTAGTTCAAAGGAGGGGCCTCCCACTAAGTACCCCCCATCACCTCTCTCATCCATTTCTCTGCAACTCCTCCTCAGTGGGGGGTATTTAGGCTTTCCCTCTGAAACTCGCTCGGTTTCTCATTTTCTCTCTTCATGGCTCACTCTACTCCTTCTCTTATTCTCACCTCTCTCTCTCTCTCTCTCTCTCTCTCTCCCCCTCTCTATCCTGCTGCCTTTAATATCTGCCTTTCTTCCTTCCGAGGCTGAAACAACTATTCCGCAAAATTGCACGTACGGACACAGAAAAGGGTTTTATGGGTAACTGACGGTAACCAAGAAATGAGGTACATTTTTTTTACACAAGTCATTTTCCTTTTGCTTCAGTCCAATTTCTTTAAAGTGACAGCCATTTCCCAAGTCTCAACCTATGTGTTATGGCAACATGCGCTCATTCCCAACAGCAAAAATGCCTCCCTCTTCATTCATTTCAATGAGCTGAGTGTGCTCCAACTTTTGGAGAGATGCAATGCGATGTCATGTTTTGGTTGCGCACTACTCAAGCTGCCGATCAGAATGGCAGCGTGAATGACCAAAACAAAATGAATGGAGCGTTGCGTAACGTTTAATGTGCGATTACTCAGTGTGGTCTTGTGCACCAGTTTAAAACCCACCATCACAATATGCCTCACCTCCGGGTTGTTTACTATCAGATTTAATCCGTCGATGTGGACAAACGATCACTGGGGGGACCAGCATGCTAGCAGAGCGAAAACAAGCAGCTTCTCCTCATGTGATCAATGATAAATACGCAATGTAAGGTTAGACTTTCAAATAAATGCTGAAAAATGTTTCACACTCAGTTTTGGACTGTTAATGTTGTTTGATACCAATACTGCCACCAACAAGCTGGTTGTTTGAGCCAATGCACACAAGGAGGTGGATTCAAAAGAGAAAAAGAAAAACAGGGAAATGTCACACATCCACACAAAGTAAGTCGAATTGATGCTAACAACAATGGTAGCGTAATTCTGGCAGTCTTGGTTAAACATAATTTGTCTCTTTCAGCTTTCTCTGTAATCACTCCTTCTAAATGCCAGTATAGCAGATCACAGTTTCCAGATGTACCCGCTCTGGAGACTGTCTCAAAAGTTTGTGGCGTGCATAAATGTGTGCAGATGGCAAAAAAAAATAAAAAATTGGATGAAAAAGATGCAGATTTGGCTAGCATGCTTCTACAGTCGAGCTTGTCGGACGGTAGAACAGCTTTGGAAACCCGCTCCGCCGACATTTCTCAGACATCAACCATCTCTGTGACTTTCTGAAAAACGAAGAACCAAATTCGCTCTCACTTCTCGTCAACATGGGCCGGGTTGTGCAGGTCAGGAGGGAGTTTCGGTTTCTGTCTTGAGCTCGATTTTTGTTATTCTTCACACAACTATTGTGTTACTTTAAATGTGTGCATCACCCCGGATGCTAGCGAGGCATTATATTTAAATGATGTTAAGTTTCCTCCCCCTCTATTAGGCCAAACTCTTCACTGAGCTTTGACTGTGACTGTTCAGATCAGCTATAAACACTTTCCCCTCCGATGTGATCAGACAACACATCAGTAGCCTCATTCACCCCTGTCTCCTTTGCTGTCCCATCTCCTCCCCTACGCCCTTTCTTCTTTTCTCTCCCGGGTCCGCTCCAAGCAAAAGAGGACCTCCTGCTGAGACAATACTATCCTCCCCCCACATCACCCCTGCATCCCCCTGCATCCCCCTGCACCACACAAATCAACTCCCATCTCCTTCCTCCTCCCTTTTAACATTTCCCCTCAAGCTTCTCTCCATTTCCCTTCACCCTTCACCACTCTCCCCTCCCTGCCTCCAAAAGGGAAAAAAGTCAGGTGTGTCTATCCACCATGTGAGTTTGTTTGTATGTGTGTGTGTGTGTGGAAGCGGAGGGTGGATGTGGTCGATCGTCCAATTCAAACCCTCGACCTTCCCCTCCTCCTCCTCCTCCTCTGAACCATTTGACCCTGAATCATTATTGGGAAAGTGGCGTCCAGGTACTTTGCTCTGTCAACCGAAGCCGCTCTCCCTGCAAGAGTTACTCACACTTAAGCATTCGAGCGCGCACACACACACACATGCATGCGCACAAACCGACTTGAAACCAAAACACATACCCACAGTCAGTCGGTCAGTCAGTTTTAGTGTCGGTGAGGATAAAGACACACTCACTTCACTCTTGTGAAGCTCAGTAACACACACAAACACAGGGTCGCACACTCAGCGACACACCCACAGACACGCACACTCATGCACACTGGGTTGCACACTCCTCAACACACACCAACACACACCTTTTTGGAGTGATCCTTTGCCAACATGGCTTAAGAAGGACAAGAGAGGATGTGAACTGCAGCAAACCTCTTTTCCGGTCGTAATGGTGTGTGTGTGTGTGTGTGTGTGTGTGTGCGCGCGTGTATTTTTGCATCTGTGTGTGTGTGTCGATGAGTGTGCAGACTGAAGGATGACAGGAATCAACACAATTTAAAAAGTGACCTTGTAAATTTTGAAAACAGAGCACAAAGTGAAGAGTAAAGATAGATAGATAGATAGATAGATAGATAGATAGATAGATAGATAGATGGATGGATGGATGGATGGATGGATGGATGGATGGATGGATGGATGGATGGATGGATGGATAGATAGATAGATAGATAGATAGATAGATAGATAGATAGATAGATAGATAGATAGATAGATAGATAGATAGATAGATAGATAGATAATCTTCAAAACGTTCTGATACAACAGTCAGGCGATAAACATGTGAACAAATGTTAACTGCTAACAAACACAGCTGGAGGTAGCCAGACATCTGGAAATCCTAGCGGGGGTGTCACGGAAAGTTGGTGTCACGCTTAGAAATGTTGAAACGCCGACTGGAACGGTGGTCACTGGCTTGGCGCCCTTGTCGCCTGTTCATCCACCTCCATCCACTCCACACATCATGAAATGAAATGGATGGATTGATAGATATACTCTTACTCGTAGGCATCACTGCTGTATAAGGTAATGATACACAGATGATGATGATGATGATGATGATGATGATGATGATGATGATGAGGATGATGATGATGACGACGAGGCCCTTATGTGCAGCCACAACAGTTAGGGAGGATTGATTACACACCCAAACAGTTTCTCTCTCTCTCTCTCTCTCTCTCTCTCTCTCTCTCTCTCTCTCATTAAGATAATACAAAATATATATCATACTTTAAATGCATGACTGTCATTGAAACTGACTCACACATACACAACAACACACACCAAGTGAAGTTACACACACTCTGCACACCCATTAAGTCAATTAAATAATGCAACAACACACACAGACACACACACGCGCACCCGGAGTGAAGCAACCAGCCATTACAAACAACAATTAAGTGTCAGTATGGAGGAGTGGCAGCCATTCCCCCTTTAGGAACCAACGCTTACTAGTTAAGGGATGAGAGGAGACTTTTAACTCACAGGGAAAAGACTACTGAGACAGATATAATCATTACCTCCACAAAGCCAGGATTGCATTGTTCCAACAAGGACAACATGTTGGTAATTTGCACCTTAATAGGACGGACAATCTCTGGGGGAAAATATGCTCCACAAATAGCTTTCTTTCAGAAATCTTGGCGAATGCCTGTTGGGCCCAGAAATGCAGATGCTGAGCTTTTTCCACAGGCGGCGTTTCTCACAATGCAGCACTGCCCCCCCATGGGCGTCAGCAGAACAGGAGGGGAAGAAGTGATCAGAGACTAATAGAACGGGAAAACAACTGCAAAGACACAACTGCAGACACTTCTCATAATTATTGAAAAATAAAGTTTTAGAGAGTCTGGTTTAAAACGTCTACACAGTGAATCTCCTGAAAACTGTTTTAGAGAGAGAAAAATGGGAATAAGAAATGAATATAAAGATTCCAGATTCAAATTCATCATCTGCTTCAGTTGTTGAGGAGAATGCTGCAATACTGTTTTGCTACAAAGCTCCAGAAATGTTTTGGACTATAAAACTTGACACTTGGCTACCACATATTTTTTTTTTACCCTGTTAAAAGGGTCTCTTTTTCCATTCAACATGGCAAGTTGGGGAAATGTGATTGTGATTTTGGGCTATATGAATACAAATTGATTTGATTTGATATCAGGTGGCGAGTTGAGGATTTCTGGTTAAACACAAAAAGAAAACCAAATCTCACAGACACACTAATGTCATGAAAAGGAGAAGCGGGTACGAAAAAAAAAAGGAGCTTGAAGGATTACATGGAGGCCTTTTTTAACACCGGGTTACATTCCATGGGCTTGTCAGGTCATTCATCTGTGCTGCACCGCTGACATTGCTGAGGACGGTGCGATGCAAGGACGCTGACCTCAACCTCTTTACAAGCCGCAGGGATCCTTGAGGACGGATGACAAATGGCCAGAGCGACCCCGGAGGGTGCCACCTCAACATGTAACTCCGCGCCCCACAAATGGTCCGGAGAGGCAGACTTGGCAGACCAGAAGAGCTGATAAAAAGCTTTTCTATTTTACTTAAATGCAGTAGAACAAAAATTTGCACAGTTTCTTTCTAGAAAAATGACCCTTTTCCTGGTAATTTGCACCTGCTTCTCCAAACTATAATGAGTTTTATGTCAAAGTAACCTATCCAGCATCTAAAAACATTGATAATTTGATGTTGAGACTGTATTCGTAAAAGTTTCACGATATCTAAACTTTATGAAACATTCCAGACGACGTACCGTACATTCACAGCTGTACCTGTTAGACACTGAGGGGATAATGTCGCACCGGAGCTGACTTGCACTCACCTTGCTAACAAGCTAACAGGAAGAGTGCCAAAGTCTTAAAAAAATGAAAAAAGCTTCCACTGCAAGAACCTTGTTGACACTTTCAGGATGGGACCAGAAACAAACTCAGCAGGAGAAGCTGATAATTAACCAACATCTCACCTCAGCTGGAATCGAAACAGGTAGATGAGCAGACTTTATCGTCTGTTTGTGTAAACTTTATTTGATTGATTCAGGCTTCCTGGTCGGTGCTACCCCTCGAAGTTAGGAAAACAAAAGAGAGAAAAGTATTTAACGGGACTCTGGCTAAAGAAGGGTGGCTTTTCGTGACAAATGGCTCCAGGGACCGTCTGTGACACGTGGCGGAGCAGGTGAAGAACAAGAAGATGAACTGTAGTAATGACGCCGCTGGACATCGCCTGTCCTCAGACAGCCTCTTCCATCACTGACTGGCCTCAGACCTGGACAGAAAGAAACTTAAAGTCATGTTGTCGCCCAGGTAATGGGACTATGGTCGCACAGCAAAAACTCCTCCAAGTTAGAACATTAGTTTAGTTTTATTTGGACAATTAAAATAAAAATAGAAAAAACAAAAAGGTTGAGGAAGAGAGCCTCCAACTACATAAAGTTAAAATGTAACAAAGTTGTAGAAAAAACAAAATTACCATACAGAAAATAATATGAAGGTGAGCTTTAGGGACAATATAGATGTGGTAAGAAATGATTAAAAGTATAGTCACCCAGATACCGTATAGCTTATGACTTCAAATATTTGAAAGCAATGGTTCTACATAATGAAGAATGCATATAAAGAAATGATGCAACTCTAAAGAGTGTTGTTAGTGTTGGATCAGAGCCAGCAGCTGGTGAGCATAGCTTGGTTTAGAATTAAAGACAGCCAGCTACCTCCTAGCTCTAGCTCCGTACTTAATGCACAGATAGGAAGTCCTTATTTTTGCTTTCAACTATCCGCAATAAAGCCCAGAAGTGTATTTCCCCACATGTCAATCTTGAAAAACAAGTCTGCTTTACAAACTCTTGGTGTGGAGATTGAAAGAGTTTGAGTATTCATGAGTACCATGCTGCTTGGATTGTATAACAGTTGTGGAAAAACCCACATCTCCACGATGAGATTGGAGGGAAACTGAATCCACACAAGAAGTTTGTCCTTAATTGTTTGTTACTGACCAGTTGTGCGAAGGTGAGAAATGACTTTTAATGTTGTTTCTCGTTGATCTTTTAACGCTATAATTGGCTGACGGCAGTGCTTCAATGTTAATGCATTTCCAGGAGCGACCGTGTGCGCTGTTGTGTCCCACATCTCACGTCTGGTCAGTTCTCATCTTGTGCAACCTGATGAGCGCTGTACTGGGATCTTGAAGAAAAAGAGCAGAATTACCTTTCCATCACTTTTTACTTTGTATTGTGGAATGTGCTCGAACAACTTCATAGTTTCTCTTTTAAAGCCCTTTCAGTTCACTTGTGCTTGATGTGCCCTACTCCTGTATCTTTTGAAGTGCGCTCATCTGTTACACCAGGCACTGTAGCTGCTTGTGAAGTTTAGAGAATTAACCATACAACCACCAGACTGCTGCAGGTGTTCATGTCTTCTGGAGCCAGAAGCCGGGAATACCCACCCTGAACTATCGACTGCTGACTTGAAACTTTCATACATGGTCGAACAAGCGTTGCATTATGGGAAGTGCAGGAGCCAGGTCTTTTTTTTCCTAAGCTTTGGAAAAAAAAACCTCAAGTGTCTGTTGTAGGATTTATCCTTTTGCTAGACCACCAGGAAACACTTGCTGCTTTGACTGTGACCTTTAATGTTACGCAGAGAAACAGCCTTTTTCTTTCATGCAAACAGTGCGATAACAAGACGTCAAGAAGACTGAAAGAGACCTAAAAACTTGGATGTACTTGAGGAACACCGGCTGATTTTTTTACGCAATCAGGCAGAAACGACCCGAAAGTTAAACAGCACGCGTAGAAAAAAAAGAAAAACAACTCACTTTCCATTTTTATGTACGCGAAAGCAAAGGCACAGTGACATATACGCACGCTCAAGGGCAGCTCAGAGACTGTACAGGTGACAGAATATTTTTTCCAAACTGTTTTGCTTCACAAATTTTCATTTAGACAGGAATATGCTAAAAGCCCCCCCCCCCCCCCCGTGTGTGCGCTCAACCCTCGGGTGGTAGAGTTTCCGTTTTCCCACCTCCTGCTCTCGGCTCCTGCTCTCGACAAAGTCACAACTTCAAAGTCAAAACAGAGGAGAGGTGTGACACACACACACACACACACACACACACACACACACACACACACACACACACACACACACACACAGACACACACACGTGCATACAGGCTGCACACATTACAAGGCCCGAACGTTCTCGTTTTTCCACATTTCCTCCTCTGCCATCCAGTGGGGCTCTTTCGCCCTTTGTGATGTTTAATTGAAGCTGTGTGTAATTTTCACCGACTCGTTTCCAATCGAATCCCACTCGGAGCTGAACTTTCACTTCTTCTCATCGTTCCTGAATATTCTCTCTGAAGTGGAAAAGGCCGGCTCTTTGAACATGCTGGTTAACATACCTCACCAGCAGTCCCTGCACCACCCTGACACATCCTCCTAACTTTATCACGGAGAGAGAACAAAGCGTCTTTAAGAAGCGGGTCGGATGGTTTCACAGTCAGATGGAGCAAAAAGTTTACTAAACGTCGGCTGATTAGTCAGACTCTTTGGAACTTCGTCCTGTGCGATCAGGATGTGTGAGGCATCCATCGTTTTGATTTTTATTAAAAAGAAATATTGGACAAATGTGGACAGTTTCATTGCTTAAATCCCTTCAAAAACAGTGTGACAGAATTGTGGATTATCTGAGTAAGAAGGACATGTTTCTGTCATGGTTTCGGTTTACAGTATTTCCTTTTCATCCGCAAATTGTTTTGATATACACTTCCTGTCTTTGTGTTTTTTCCCGACTTTTTCTTACCACATTTCAGCATCATATGACGTCAACTCTGCAACTCGTGTGCCCGAATGTCTTCAGAAATTTTGAGTTGTTGCTTTTCCTTCATGTGAATTTGCCCAGTCGGAAATATGTTGTTCTGATTATTGCAACACCACATGAGGGCACAATATTTTTTAGATAATTTTCAGTTTTATTTTTGTAGGGTTCATCCTCATGTGACTTCCTGTCTTTGTGTTTTTTCTGCCTTTTTTTTAAATAGATGGATTAGATGACTAGTTCCCCCTGTCTCTCATCAGCCCCTCCCTTGTGGAATTAATTGTGTCCCCTCTTTCCTTTTCAGTTTGTCTGTTATGTTCCTGGTGTCACTGGTTTTACTATGTGTTTTTTTTTTTTTTTATTCAATCCTATGTGCGTTTTCAGCCTGTGACTGTGACCGGTTCAGCGTTGCCCCTCGTGTCTCCTCCTTCTGGTCCCAGTGGCTCTCTGGTTTGTCCTAAGTTTTTGTATTTGGTCTCTAGTTCTCTTTTGAATTCTCCTTTCCCTGCCTTTGTTGCTTGTTTTTTTAGATTTTGGATCCCAGCTTTGCTAATAAAGCTTGCCATTTGTTTAGTTTGTTTTAACCTGCCTCTCTGTCCTGCGTTTGGGTCCTCTTTTGATCAAATATAACAGTTCATCATCAACAGTACAACTAATTGTCATATTGGACACCTTGAAACATGAATGAATAGAACCTGAACTACCTGCCAGGTTAGATCTCAGAGGTTGTTAATCTAAAGCACAAGGTCATTTAATTGTTGTTACTCTAAATCGTTGACCCTGTGCCTGCAGCCTGTCTGTTACCTGCCCCCCTACTCTTGACCTCTGGAATGGTTTACTTGTTTGGACTGTCCTCTCATGCCCATCAGTAAGCCTGCTCTATAGAGCATCAATTCACTGAAGCGCCCCCTATTCTTCCTCTTCCATCAGTAGATGGGTGCTGAGGATGTTCAGGGCAGTTTTAAGTTTGCAAATTTCCCCGATGTGGGACTGATGAAGGATGATCTTATCTTTTTATCTTGATCACCCGCTGTAGAGCCTCCCTGTCCTGAGCCGAGCATGAACCATGCCAGTTTGTGATGTTTCCAGTCCTGGATGGTTTCTGTTGCTCCTCTGTTAAAGTGTTATGGGTTTATACTTAGATAAAGTTAGTCATTCCCGTGTTTACATACTGCTAATGATGACAGTCAAGTCCAGTATTTGTAGCCCATCATTATAAAAAACAGCCTCACATGTGGCTCACGGACTCAATTCAGCCTGCCCACATCCCTCTGCAGTAGAAATGCACCAGACACTACAGTAAACACACAGACTGGGGTTTTCCTACACATACACACACACGGAGCAGCCAGCGTGACTTCCTGCCCCTCTGTGTGACAGTAAACCTTTAATGAGTGATAAAAGGAAGCTGACCTTGAGCACAGCGTGACGCTCTCGGGCTCTGATCAGACCTGATAGAGCTGAACGCTGTAGAAGGCGGTGAGACAGCGAGGACAAAGACTTAGGATGTCTGAGCAGCACCGGGAGGGATCAGGGTCCTCCTCTTTTTGAGTGAAGGTTTTACAGGTGAAAAGTGGATATTACACCAATAATACTGGCTGTGTTGGTCTTGACAAAATGGCAACAGAGAGGTCACGAAGCCTGCTGTTAGTGTTGGGTAAGAAGACAACATGACATCGAGCTTCCACGGTGTGGAAACACGACATTTAGTCATGTTATTAAGTGTAATATGAAACAAAGGCATCTGAAAATGTTCACCTCTCTACCTGATTGAGCCAGATTTTAACTTAAATCCAAATTGTGTAACCATGCACCGATCAGGCATAACATTACGACCACCTGACTAATGTGGTGTTTCCCCTTGTGCAGCCAAAACAGCTCTGACCTGTCAAGACCTGGACTAAAGACCTCTGAGGGTGTCCTGTGGTGTCCGGTACCAGGCCGTTTTATGGTGGATCCTCTGGGTCCTGTATGTTGGGGGGTGGGGCCTCCATGGATCAGACCTGCTCCAGCATGTCTTAAAGTTGCTCGCTCAGATTGGCATCTGGGGAATTTGGAGGCCCAGTAAACACCTCGGGCCCTTTATTGTGTTCTTCGAGCTGTTCCTGAGCAGTGTTTGCGGTGTGTCGGGGCAGAGGGGTCCTGCTGGGGGGCCGCTGCCATCGGGTAGTGAGGTTGTGATGGTGGGGTGGGATACTTGGTCCACCACAGTGGTTGGATGGGTGGCGCGTGTCAAGTAGCATCCACATGAATGACAGCACCCAAGATCTGAGAGTTGACTTTTTCAATAGTTTAGCCGAGACCAGAATCTTTCCCTAAACTTAACAAAGTGCTGTGAGAAGCCCCCAAAAACTAATCAGCTCCGATAAATCCAGAAGAAAAGGATTTAGTTGCCGTCAGAATATAGTACATGAAAACATACGAAAAACACTGACAGTCTTTTCCAGATTCATTCCACGTAACAACTGCATTCAGAATCAGAGAATCAGAATCCTTTTATTGTCATTGCACAGTGTACAACGAAATTTTTAGCAGCATCCGGTTATTCACACAACATAAATAGAGTAAGAAGAACAAGTAAAAGTACAAGGCATTAGTGCAATGTAAGTATTTTAAAAACATTTAAAAAAATAAATAGATAATATGTACAGTGTCACAATTTTTGCACATTTGTCTGTGTGTGTGTGTGTGTGTGTGTGTGTGTGTGTGTGTGTGTGTGTGTGTGTGTGTGTGTGTGTGTGTCAGTGCCCGTTTGTGTTCAGTGCAGTGGTGGCTTGTGGAAAGAAGCTGTTTCTGAGTCTGTTAGTTCTGGTTTTGATGGACCTGTAGCGCCTGCGAGAGGCTAACAGGTCAGCAGGTGATGTGCAGGGTGGGTGCTGTCTCTGGTGATTGCCTCAGCTCTGCTGAGGCAGCGGGATGTGTAGATGTCTTTGAGGGAAGGGAGGGGGCATCCAATGATCCTCTGTGCTGTCTTGACCACTCTCTGTAGCCTCTTTCTATCTGCCTCGGTGCAGTGGGAGAACCAGACTGTGATGTAGTTAAGATGCTCTCAATGGTAGAGCGGTAGAAAGTCACCAGCAGCTTCTCGTAGATGTTTTCCTGAGCACTATAAGGAAGTGCAGACGCTGCTGTGCCTTCTTGATGACAGCTGAGGTGTTTGCAGACGAGGAAAGGTTAGCAGAGAGACTCATCTCCCCCCGTGATCAGTCCCACCACTATCGTGTCGTCTGCAAACTTAACGATGGTGTTACTGGAGGGGGCGGGTCTGCAGTCTGTTGTGTAGAGGGTGTAGAGCAGCGGGCTCAGCATACACCCTTGTGGGGAGCCCGTGCTCAGTGTCCGGATGGAGGAGAGGTGGTGTGTGAGGAAGCCCTTAATCCAGGAGCAGGTGAGTGGGGGAAGTCCCAGGTCAGACAGTTTGCTGACCAGGATGTCAGGGATGATATTGTTGAATGCTGAGCTGTAGTCAATGAACAGCATCCTGACGTAGCTCTCCTGGTGTTCCAGGTGGCTCAGCGCGATGTGGAGTGTGATGGCTATTGCGTCCTCTGTCGACCTGTTCGCTCTGTAAGCGAACTGGTGAGGGTCGAAAGAACGGAGGCAGGCAGGTCCTGATGTGGTTTAAGACCAACCGTTCCAGGCACTTGGTGATGATGGGTGTGAGTGCAACTGGGCAGTAGTCCTTGTGGCTGACGGTGGTTGACTTCTTCGGTACTGGAATGATGGTGGCCGACTTCAGGCAAGCTGGGATGGTGGACTGTGTCAGGGAGAGGTTGAAGATCGTAGTTAAGACCTGCGAGAGCTGTGCAGCGCAGGCCCTGAGCACCTTCCCCAGAACACAGTCAGGTCCAGAAGCTTTCCTGGGGTTCACCCTGCTTAGCATCCGTTCCACCTCCTTCAACAAGTAACAGTCATGTGAGCACATCAGTGACATCAGTTCTCACTTAAAATATACTTCTTTATTTTCATTTTTGGTATGGATTAACTGCTCAGCTCTCATCAGTCCTAATTAAATAGTCGATTACTGACAAAACACTTAATTTTTTTAAGGAACATGCCCAGATTAAGATATTTCCCACACTTTTGTCACAATAAAGGCTTCTCTCAATAATCATTTTTTAAAAATGTGTTCCTCTAGTGTTATGGCGCTCAGTCACTGGAATAATAACTTCTTGTTTTGATTATTGTAGTGAACAATTTCAGAATTTCTCTAGTTGTTACAAAGGCAGAAATATATCTAACAATGGAAAGATCAATATGATTTACTCATGATTCCTTCTCTTTCTATGCTTAATGTAATAAATGACAGTTTAGGCCGATGGGATTATCATCAGCTTTGCAGCGATCTGATCATAAACCAAAGTACTGGGCACATTTTGACCCTCATCATGGGGTGACACTCATCCATCTCATGGTGAGGCTGGAGGAAGTCAGGAGCTCATCAGTCGGTTGGATGAATCCTCTGGGAACCATGAACATCGGTAAAAATAAAATTAAAAAAATGGCAACACCTTTAATGGCTTTTGAGATATTTCAGTGTGGGCCAAAGGATTTATTTCATAGGCCGAAGAAGCAAAAGTATCTTATATCAACAAAATATTTGTGAGAAAAATTGGAAAAGATGGAAGAAAATAATTTCTAAATAGCTCTAGGTTTGATTTCTAAGAGAGCTGTTAGTAGCAAAAAGTCAAACATGAATAAAGACACAGAATCGTTCCTGCTTTACATTTTATTCATTGTCCAAATTCATATCAGTAGACTTGGAGAAATAAAAGGTATTTTTTCCTTTTTAAACATTCTCTTAAACAAAAATATAACAACTATTTACAATCACTCGTAAAAAATACATAAAAAGCGTACGAGCAAAATCATGTTGTCTTTCTAAAAGACATAAGTTACAACAGCTATGAGAAGTGTGAGACGAAAGCAAAACTGTAAGCCACAGACCGAGTTAATACCTCTTTGTACAGATTGTGCAGCACACTCACCACATTTAAGCTTATTGTTGTGCATTTCTGCTGTAATGCCAAAAGATGTCTACATAAAACACATTCACATCTCTCTTATTGCATTCCAGGTAACATGGCAGGACACCAGGAGGGGGAGGAGGAGGAGGAGGGGTAAATTACAATCAGCTTGATATCTTCATCGAGCTGTGGGAGAGGTGACTCCCTGTTTTTAAAAACACTGACATGTCGTGTCCACAGTGCCAACAGCTGCTCGCTGCCAGATCCTCCGTGAAAACATACCGACTGTACGCAGAGTCGGAGAAGAGAAGAAGGAGTTAAAAAGAAGAAAACTAAAATAAAAACAAAAAAATGGAGCTTCGTGTCTTGGAGTGCTCAAAACTCTGTGTTGAGAAGGAATTCCAAAAAACTGTTCAGCTCTCCATCTAACAGTTGATCGCCGCCTCGTTTTCTACATCGTCGTGCAGAAGATTAATACTGATTTACTGTTCAGAATCTGAATGAATACAGTTGTGCAAAAAAAAAAGAGAGGAATTGTCAGTTTCTGACTGTTTAAAAAAGGGAGAACAGGGATGAGGGTGATGTCACAGTGAGGAGGAAGGTGTGTAGTTCAATAAAAAAGTTCACCAGAAAATACAAATTTCCCTCATTATCTTCTCAATTCTCATGCTGATGGAAAGTCAGGTGATTTTTGTAGTCTGCAAAACATTTCTGGAGCTTCACAGCAAAACAGCATTGCAGCATTTTCCTAAACGACTGAGGCAGATGAGGACTTGGTTTAAGGTTAGGGTGATGGGCACAAGAAGAGTTTTCTGTAGGTCTAGGTGTGATACATGGGTCCAGAATTTCAGACATGCAGGTAAAAGTAAATTCATGGAGCATGTTTTGGGAGCGCTAGCCAGCTGAAACCAGAGGCGGACGGATCAACCATAAGGGGATCCAGGAGGGCACCTACATTTATCACCCACTATAGGCTGAAAGCCATAAAATACTTACATTTCTGCCATGTGTGAAATATGTGCGAAGTGTCATGAGTTTGAGCCTGTTAAAACTCTCAACAATTAAATTACTAGAAAAATAACATTAATAATAAAAACTCCTTTGCGATGTCCATCGCTAGGACCCTATAAAAATCTAATAAATAAATTAAAATGGATCCATACAGCTCTGCCATTCCAAGGCTCTGGATCCCAATTTGAACTGAAAGTTCGTTATTTACACTCTCTCTTAAAGCCGAAATCTCTTTTTAGACCAATTCGGGATCTTTCAAGAACACTTTCATTATGCCGAAATGGCACAATATATTTTTGTGTGTTTTTCCATTTTAAAAGCTTGTTCAGCTGTTAAGGAGAATATGGCGAGTTGTTTTGTTGTGAACCTCCAGAATTGTTTTCATGTTCTGTTTAGGACTTTCAGTCGACATGAGGCGGAGAAGATAATGACTAAATGTTTCTTTTTGGGCGAACTGTTCCTTTTAAGTCCTGCCGAGAGAAAGGACAGGAAGACATAATGTGGCACATTAAGGGCATCAAACATCTTCTTTCAATCATCCAGTCTGTGAATGAATGAACTATCCTTGTGCCATGGACGGGAAGAGACGCGCGAGGGCCGCACGTCCCTGCAGGCTGCAGCGATCAGAGCCGCAAACTAAGAGGGTTTTCTTTTTTTTTTTAATTGACATTTTTTTCTGAGCCGTTCTTATGTGGTGTAAGATCAGACGGCATCAGAATGGGATTATTGTTTTTTTAATGTCGAACCCAAACCACAACACACACACACACACTCGCACACACACACTCATATCCCAAAACACAGCAGCAATTACAACTATAGACAGAGCAGAAATGGCACCAACAACAGAGTGTGAGGGGAGAAAAAAAAAACAAGTCAAGAACTAATTCCTTAAAAGACTCCTGCCCGCGGACAGAGACAGGGCGATCACAACCTCGGATTATTTCTTATAACAAAATATTCAAAAATAGCCTTTATAGAGGACTCTCTTCTCTCGTCTATACATTAATTTATGGCAAAGAAACAACAAAAATATATATGTATAAATTCGTATATATGCCATGTATATATTAGCATCAATCATTTCAAGTCTTCATGTGGCAAAAAACAATAAGAAGCGTCACAGAGCGCGAGACAGAAAAGCAGAAGAATTCCAGTTACACCCCTGCTGCACTGCAGATAAACACAATTCAAAACTAGTTTCCAAAAAATGGGACTCAGAATGTACAAATCCGCTTCGGTTTTCCATACAAATAAACACGTTTTCAAGCAAATCCTTTAAATATTCTACAAAATGTTCTATGAACAGGGAATGGAGATGCGAGCCGGAGCGTTACATTACATCGTCTGCTGACTTGTTTTGTTGCTTGTTTTCTTTTCTTTCTTTCTTTTTTTCTTTTAAATAATCAGAAGCCGATGTGAGAGGTACACTGTGAGCACATAGTCAAAGTTTTTACGCTGCATCTCATATTCCTGCTGCACTATAAACAAATTTACAAGGTCAAATGAACCTGCAGAATTATACTCCAACATCTCAGCTTGTAATTCAATAGACGACTAGTCTAATAAAACACTGTAAACAAAACGTGTAAGCGTCCGTGTAAACACTGTCCTTTGTCTTAATGCACACCAGCTAAGCTTTTTTCGGTGTGTGCGTGTGTGTATTTGCATGCACGTTGTGTGACCACACAGTGCTAATTTATCGTTTTATTATAGCTGCTGCAATAGAATCACGGCGCGTGTTTGCACTCTACGGGAAGCAGCGAGGCATTTGTTCTTCAGCTCATTAAAAACGAGTTATAATACAGATTTTATAGAACATCCAGGAGGCAGCATGCCGCTAAAGTACCTCGCGTCGAGACTGAACGAGCAATAAGAGAGGTGGCTGGGGTGGCGGAGGGCGCGACATGGAGACAAAGAACTGCCTGAGAGGTGCTGTTCTTTTTTTTTTCCTTCTATAAAGCTCAATAAAGTCCAATAAGTGGGAAACACAACAATCTCTCTGTTACTTCAGGAGTTTAATTTCTCTTTTAGAAAGAGGAGTTAGAGGGGCTCTATGTGACTGCTGGAAAACAGTCAAAAATATGAGTGTTGGGATTCATAAAGTTGGTTTTGTTACTGTTTTTTTGTGTGCATTTGGCTTGCTTGTGTGGGAACTGATGTTATTTATGTAAATGTACATCATCGGTCCCTGGGCCCAGAAGGAAACCCTCTCATTTATCTACATTCATCTCCTTTTGAGCAAACAAAACAGAGAAAAATCCCCCACGAGCCAACGTTCCTCGTAATACTACAAGTTTCCATCCCTTTGTCTGCTCCTCGTCGCTGTTCTCGCATAATAAAAACAAAGCTCAGAGATGCAAATGAAAAGAAGAATAAACAAAAACAAATCACTGTACAACACGTTAAAACTGTAAGAAACAAAGTTCAGACAAGAGAGCTTGGAGCGCTAAATGGAGGTACGTGGTGGTCTGTTTCCAAGGAGGCCGACATCGTCTCATGAGACACTGACAGTCACTCTTTCCTTCCGTTATTTACGTCCGTCTGCTGCGATGTGACTCCATCACACCGCCCTTTTCTGCTCTGCTCAAGAGTTTTAAAAAGTATCTAAAATCTTTCTTCTTTGTTTTGTGAAAAAGAGATGATTTTACAAGAAGTCCTGGGAGGCAGAGAGAGAGGTCACGTGACCCACTGCTCTGGTCCGCAGGTGCATCGTGGTCCGTGGTGATGTCACACAGGGTCGTGAGTGGGGGGGGGGGGTTTGAAGGAGAATGTGCTCTTATATGTGATGACTGCAGGCTGGCTGGTTCAGTCCAAAGCCTGATCAACACAACGTGGTCCATGTGTGAGAACATGTGTGTGTATGCGTGAAGGTGTGTGACGTCACCGTCTCTACACCGCCGACACTTGTTCATCTGGAACAAAGGAGAGAGGACAGTGTGAGGACATTGTTTGGGTCACAATTTCAATTTCTTAATGCCACACAGAATGGGATGTAATATCATCATATCAACCAAAGTATGAAGGAAAGCCACCAAGGGCAGGAAAAATGGATTCCATTCCATCACATGTTTTCATGACTTCCCAGCACGATATGACAATAATTCCTTGTAATATAATTAACAACATTTAAAAGGCATGTGCCATTGAACTTATGATGCCCAAAACATCGATGGCACCACGAAAAAATGCGTCAAAATAGAAATAGAAATAATACCTTCTAAGAGATCTTATTTTAAATTTCTCAAACCTTTGTCTCTTTTTAAGACCTTAATTAAACATGAGACATGGTGTCAAAAGACAACCACAAACATTTTTTGTGAGTTTGACATTGGCATGTTCAAAGCAATTTCCAATTCCAAATTAAAAGGAAATAAATCAGGCTAAAGACGCAATATGTAGGAATTTTCTAAATTCACCTAAATCATCAACAGACTGTGAAGAAATGACAGTTTTGAGATTTTCTCAAATACTTCTATGTAATGTGTTGTAGAGATCCACTGGAGTTAGCATGCTAACCAGTTAAGCCTGAAAACACTCCCCTGGTAGTTCTGCTAGCTGCGTGGCTAACTGAGCTAACAGCATCTACAGTCAAGGATGTATAACCAGAATACAGTTAGCAGCAGTTTGCGGTTACTTTGGTGATATGCTGGCCCTGTTTTGTTTTGCTGTTGGTTTCTGCTGCGAGAAATATGACCGCTGTAACTGACAGTTTGCCGGATTCTCCTGGGACGTACCATCCTCACTGTCAGCCAGCTCCTGTGCTGGGAGGCAGATGCTGGGTGGTCTGGAGTGGCCCTGCGTGGAGCCAGCCGTCCGGGCCTCCGGGTGGTGGAGGTGATGGTTAGCAGCCAGCCTTCGCGCCTCGGCCAGACCGCCTGCCGCTCCGGGGCTCTGCAGGAGTTTGCTCCTCTGCAGGGCCACGCTGTAGTCTGGAGGTCTGAGGTGAGGAGGCCTCGGTGGGAGACCTCCTGGGCCACCTACTACTCCGTCTGTGAGGCCCAGATCCCCCAGAGCCAGACCTTGGTAGCCTGGAGGGGTGGGAGGAGGAGCACGGTAACGCTCATCCTTGGCGGGGGAAGTGATACAGTACACTGGATGGAGGTGGACATCAAAAGAAAGAAGGGATGGAGGGGGGGTGAGGGATGAGGAGTGGAAGGGAGGTGTGTGGGGAGTGTGCAGGGAGAGGAGAAACAAAAAGAAAGTAATGGAAAAATTAAATAAATGTGGTGTTTCACAAACTCAATAAACATCCATACATGCACTGAAAACAAGGTGAAACTTAAAGGAAAAAATATCAACCAATGAGATGGATGGCTGCAAAACATACAGGCAGAACTAGAGCTACTGAAGACCAACGACTACTCTCATCATGGAATAAGTTTGTTATTGAGCAGATTAATCGATCAATCGTTTGGTTGAGAAAATAGTGCCCATCAGAATTTCCCTTGAGAGGAGGGTGATGACTTCAGATAGCTTGTTTTGTTCTACTAACAGTCCAAAACCTAAAGATTCTTGAGAAACTGGAAGCAAAGAATGATCGACTTTACGATTGATCGATTATCAAAATGTTTGTCAGTTCATTTTCTGTTGATCTACGAATAGCTTAATAGACTAACTGTGTCAGCAGTGGCCATAAGGCCATCTTTGTAATCCTCACGATACTAATATGTTTACCCTGAAACTACAGCGGAGGATCCCAAAGACAAATCTACACTCTGGCTGATGAGGATGTTCGTTAACTCCTGTTGTATGGAGAGCCAACAGCGACAAAAATGAGATCCGTTTGGAATCTTGGCCAAAGATTGAAAAGAAGCCAGAGTGCAGCATTTGCCAGCTGTTCACTAGACCATGAAAGAAAGCTGCATTAATTCACCTCAAACAGACTAAACTTAATTTACTGTGGAAAGGGGAAGGCTATTTCCTACTGTAACAACCACACAACCCTCGCGACAGAGCTGACCACTGTCACACTGTGTTTACTGGGAATCAAATTCCTGACCCCTCACCTATCAGGCCCTTCTCTGTGCTTGACGTCACCGTTTTGTAGACGGGGTCTGTGCTTTGCCCTCCTTCCTCGTTGGTTGGTGAGGAGGGGTTCTCCGAGGTGTTTCGCCGCTTTATCGTCCCGTAATTCCCCTCGTAGGTGTCCGAAAGCGAGCTGGACGACGCCCAGCTCTGCCGAGACTGAGTGGACAGATCAGAGCTGGAGTTTCTGGAGTGCTGCTTGGCAGCAACGGCGTCCTCGTTCGTCCACGCCTGAGTGGCAGCCTCGACCTCTGCTATCGCCCCGGCCAGCTGCGTGTGCTTGAAGCCGCCCAGGTTCGTGTGCGGGAGGGAGAGCGGATGCCCGTGGATGCCGTGGTCCCAGGGCCGGCAGGAGGAGATGGGGAGGCTCTGGAAGGAGTCGTGGGAGTTGGAGGAGCAGGAGGTCCAGCTACCCCGGCCGCTGTCGGCCACAGAGTCCAGGGAAGTGTGGTCCGGGGTCAGCTCCTCTGTTGAGGTGGAGGAGGTGAAGGTGGAGGCTCGCGTTACATATCCTCGAGCCGACGACGAGGAATTACTGTAGAGTGAGATAGAAAAGTCTTAATAGGTTAATACGTATGGACCCCTATGAATAAACAAAAAACAGAGTGAGTTTGCATCTGGAGTTTGCTCGGCTTTTTGTTTTTCAGTGTGTCCATGTAAAGATCACATCCAGCTTGTTTACACCCAATACATTTATCTGATCACAGTCCGTCAGGTGCTTACTGTAGGTGTGTCCTCAACTCCAGTCATGTTGAAGTTAGTCAGTGATGATAAATTAGTCAGGTACCCATCTCAAAATCTTACCGCCAAAAGTAATATACGGTATATAAGGGTGATAACTGTCAAAAATCAAAATCTTACAATGTCATTATGTTCATCATCAAGTAGTACGAGAACGAGAACAACTTCCATAAAACACCAGAAATCCACAAGTCAAAGAATTAACCATCTATATGCATTTTTTTTATACAAATCCCCCACACTATCTGAGGACTAAGATAATATAATGCTTTATAGATTTCCTGAGAATAATATCTCACTCAACCCAATTACGCAGATCATACACCAACTGACCAAATGTTCGTGGTCTAGTTGCTTTATAAAGATAAGAATCGTACATTATCTGTATATATGCAGCTATAATAATTACACCAGCAGCAAGAAGAGTTTTGTTTTTTCATGTTTCTTTCGAGCTGTACTGCCCTCCGATGGCACCAGTCACACATTCAGATGTGCAGAGATTTTTTGGGAATTCAGCCAGCAATGAAATAACACAGAGTCACTAGATATGGGTGTAAACATGAATCCAAGTAATATAAGTAGTTATATATAAGATAGTAATATTTGAAAGATGTCATATCCCAAATATGATCAAAATCCGGGGTAAGACTACCAACCAGGATGCTAATACTCAATAAGTAAATTTAGTGTGAGCATGAGACAAAGGCTTGATGAGAAGCAGAGGGGCTGTACATGAAAGAGAGGGGGACGATGAAAAGTTTGAAGCACAAAAGTGGAGAAAACTCTTGAGTGTTGGTGAAGGTGGAGGTAAGTCGTACTGAAATGAAGCGACCGTGAGGGCAAAGGAGGGAGGTTCAGTAACTATAAAAAGCCGCTGGCTGGAGGACATGTGGGTCAGAGAGTCACAACTTTTAAAGCGAAGACAAATGTGAACAGGATAGAGTTCAGTGTCACACAGGTGATCCGTGTTGCCTCCATACAATCCTCAACTTTCAACTGAAAAGTCAACAAAGAACCTTTTTCACATTTTGTTGTTGTTTCATCTGTGAAATACGATTACTGTGATTGTTCAGCCATTAAAGTTTATATTTAAAGTTATGCCTCGTCTGTTCGCAAAAATCCCCAAAACAAACATTTGACAGCGTTTCCCGCATGACTGATCACTTCGTCTGGCTTTTTAAAAATAAACTATAAAAAGTTTTTTTCTTCCTCGGCTGCTTTTCAACTTGATTCACTGACACAGTTTTACTGGACAAACAAGCCACTCAATGAAACCGAGACGGATTTCATAAAAACAGGTCGGCGTTATATGACGAGGTAATATAATATCAGACAAGCAGACAGATTATTGCGTCCTGTGATATTTCATAGGCTCCACTTTGTGAGACAGAGTGGCCTGATGATGCAGGAACAATAAACAAAGAGCAGACAATAAAAAAGGTGTGATGTTTACTCGGGCAGATTAAAAAGCCGCCTGCGTGAAAACAGATATGTTGTTAATGGTGAGGAGGAGGAGGAAAGAGGAGGAGAGAGGAGGGCAGTAAATGTGGGATGCTTATAAAAATCTGCTGTGTTTTACGACTTCCTGTTCTCTGAGATTTAACGAGGAAAGGACATAATTGGAGTCCAGCTGGGGGGAAATGGAAGAGCCGACTTGAGTTGGTCGACCATGTTCGTGTCGTGACTTTTTACTGGTGTTGGCCATGACGAAGGTTTCTGATAGACATAGTTTTTTCATGTATTGATTAAATTTAGGATTTGGGATTATTTTGCTTACATAACATGCCTTCTTACAGACTAGTGGAAAGAAAAACATACAAAATACACATGTAGGTAATCCTTTAAGTTCAGACTTCTGTTCTGGACAATTAAGTAAATTCGCACAACTATGTTTGGATAGCCTGATTTGTATAATAACTCAGAAAATACAAATTCAGAAAACTTACCAAACATGAAGGGGAGTTTCATTGTAACATCTATTTGTTTAACTATTTACCCTTTTCACTTTCCTTGAAAGGTGGGATGAGCGATTGTTGAGCGTCATTTCCAAGTCGTCAGTATTTGCTTACCCTCCCTTTAAGTGTGTGTGTGTGTGTGTGTGTGTGTGTGAGAGAGAGGCTGGAATCATGGCTAGCATGTTCTCTCATACTATTTGTCAGGAGGTACAGGTATGATGTGAGCTAATAAGGTTTCAATAGATCTGTATCTCGAGTGAGTCATGTAGTGTCGGTTTCAGACAAAATGTATTTCTCTCGGGGGGAGGTTGAGTGCTTTGATTATTTTTGCCGGGCTGGTCGGTGATTTCCGAAGCGCATATCTCTATATCATGCTCTCCTTTCAGCCTAAAAGGATAAGCTCAACCAGAAAGATCACATAAACTGAGCTGAAGTTATTTACCTTGTGCTGGGCTGGTTGTAATCAGCGTTCGAGTGTGCATGTGTTGCCGCTGTGCTCTCAGCAACCGCAACAGGTGTTGTGGTAGTAGTTGTAGCAGCGCTAGCAGCAGTATTAGTGCAGGTCCTGGTGCTGCTGTTACACCTGTCCTCAAGCCCGGGAGCCGGCACAGAGTCGACTGAGCAGATGCTGGAGCGGGAGGAGATCTCGCTGTGACTCGAGTCTGACAGGTTGTCCGCTTTACCGGCAGGAAGGAGTGTGTAACCTGGACAGAGGAGAGCAGAGAGCAGCGATGAGGATATTCACATTTGGAGTCAAAGTAAAATACAGATTTGAATAGTGAAGGAAAGGCAAAAAGGAGGAAGGATGGAAGGTGAAAGGGTGAGAGCCAAGTTTAGTTGCGAATATAGGGAGACAATCTGAAGTTTCTATCCCCTTTTTAATAGCAAAGACATAAAAATAATACTGTCAATCAAGCCAGAATCCATAACACTCATCACAGTCTTCATGTCAGGTGTAGTACCTACCATCAATGCTTACACAGTACAGCAAATAGTTTCAGCAACTGTGAGGCTGTGAAGTTGTTACCACTTCTAAAATGTGAACAGAGGCTCTGAATTGTGAGTTTAAACTTAATAAACAAAATTTGATGAACCTAATGATTTCTGACTGAACATGGAAACAAAACACAGCATGCCACAGAACCTACACTTGTCACCAGAAAACAGGATCTCATGAAATCGAATCTCAGAAGAAGAATGTCTCATAGTGACAAATTTTCCTCCATTTGAGGGTTAAAGAGTCAAACTAAAAGTGCTTTCTGCTGTTTTCTGCCAAGTTGCAACACTGAAGAATTCACAGCATTATTCCCAGGAGGAAAGACATGTTGGGAAGAACTCAGAGAACAAACTGAAATGATTTTCTATTTCATTTCTTCACAGTGAAGACTTTCTCTCACATCACCTTTCTATGACCCATGGTGCATACAAGACTCTTTCCTCTCAATAACACTTGATTTTGGTGCCTCCAAAATGAAATGTAGTGGCATCTCTTTAACATGCTATTCAAACAACAGCTCAATTTTTCTCCAATTTGCTGTTTCTACTCAGCAAAAGAATGGATGACTCAGTTCTCTCTCTCTCTGTCAGACTGTCTTTCTCCTGGTGTGTCTGTCCCTGCACAGCCAGAGGAAGGGGTTTGGGCTGACCGACCTCCTGGCTCCCTGCCCTGTCTGTCCTTGTCTCTCATCCTGAGGTGAGGAGAGCTCAACCTCCGTTGTTCCCTCCCCACTGTTCAGATGTGCTTTGACTGCCATCGGCCTTTCCCTGGACTGACTCCTTTCCCTCAGTATCCTGAACGGTGACATCAGCCTTGTCCTGATGGGGGACTCTTGGGGTTTGGGGCTCATTAGCTGGGGCTGGGAGAAGGGTGATAAACCCATGGGTCCCAACCCTGGTACACGGGGAGGAGACCAAGTGGGATTTACCCCATGTGAACCTGTCCTGCCTGCTCTCACCCTCTGCAGCATTAGCCCTGAATCTCCCTGTGCACCATGGTTGTTCTGCTGCCTGGATCTCCCTCTCCTCTCAACTGCTTCTGTCTGGTCCTGCATCCTCTCCTCTTTCTCCTGTCTTTCCTCCGCCATCTGATTCTCTCTCTCCCTGCTTCTCTCTCGGCTGTGCTGCCTGGTCATCAGTAGAATCCTCTTGTGGAGGAGAGCCCCACCTATGCCGTAGCTGCGCAGGCTGATGGTGCCGGCCTTCGTGCTGGCGTCGCTGGTCAGTGACGAGGAAGATCCCGACAGGTTCATCTGGCTGGAGTTCTGGGACTTGGCAACGCCTCCCACTGAAAATAGGGGATGGAAAGCCAGAGATCAAGATAAGGGCATTTTTATTAACACTTTATTAACTCTTATTAACTTCATCCTCTTTTTTTTAACTAGAAAAAAGAGGATGAAGATTTAAGGGTAATGCCAACAATGAGATGAATGAGACATTTTGCAGAAGTTTACAAGGAAGGAAAAAAGTGTGACATGAACCACAGATTGACTTCACCCCTGACGGACTGTTTGTTATCTTAGCCTTCTTGTCTAGTGTGACCTTTCTGTGGACAAAGGCTTGCAGGGTGAAAAGCATTTTCTGTTTTTGCAGCACACCTTTGCGCGGGGAGCCCTGCGGCGACACCGTGGGGCTGGAGTGAAGGGAGGAGATGGTGGAGACGGTGTCATCAGATGGTCTCTTGGCATTCCAGTCCTCTGATGAGCTCACTGGGGGCTTCTTTACCACCTGGGGAGAGTTGGAGTCTGGAGGAGGGAGATAAAAAAAAAAGGTTCACAGAAAGGTAAATTATCCTGGGAGTCTGTTTAACACCTGCAGCAATACAAAACAGCAAAATGTACATTTTCTTCCACCAGTGAACAGAAGGACAGAGATGATAAGGTGATTAAAATTAAATTCTAAATACTATAAACTATAAAAAAGTTCAGAATAACTCTACACAAATGAGTCCAACGGTGATACTCAGGTGTACTTACTGGGTGTGCCGATGTCCTTGGCAGTGCTCTTCTTTCGGAGAGGGTTCAGCGGGACCTGGACCTGAAGGACTTGTGACACCCTGTTTTGCGTTTTCCCCGAGGGCAGGGCCGACCGCAGAGACACCGGAGACATGTCCGACTTGGTGGATCGCCTCTCGCTCAAGTTCTTCGACACTACAACCACAGGAAGGAGAAGAAGGCAAAAAATGTATAAAGAAAAACTAAATTACCGTAATTTCCGGACTATAAGGCGCACCTGAATATAAGCCGCACCAGCCAATTTTAGGGAAAAACACAAATGTGTACATATACAAGCTGCACCCGATTATAAGCCGCAGGTGTTTTAACGTTTAATTACCATATGTAAGGGTTCGTGCACGGAGGGGATTGTTGGGAAAGAGATTGCTGTTTGGGGAAGCTTCCATTTTATTAACATTTCAACAAACAAGTTGCATATTTGCATAACCTATTCAAGTGTTACCATTTAGTGCAATAGTCTCTGTCTCTGCAACTGTCTCGCTCTCGTAATGTCTGTCTGTTCCACTTTTGCTTTCATTGTTCGCGCGAACTGCCTGTCTCACTCTTTTCCGGTCTCCAGCATTTTCTGCTGGAGCCCGCCACTTAAAGGCAAGTATCCCTTAAAGGTGAGGGACGTAACCTGTACAATCCATAGATTGAGGAGGTCCCCTAGTGGCCGTTAGCTGCAAAAATCCATAAATTAGCCGCACCGTTGTATAGGCCGCAGGGTTCAAAGCATGGGAAAAAAGTAGCGGCTTATAGTCCGGAAATTACGGTACTTCAAAAACATCTTTCGTTTAGCAGAAGCTCTGTTCAGTTACTCAGTTTGAGGTGTGTTAGTAGCTTGCAAACACTTGTCTCAGAGGGATTCATAGTCTTATATATTACAAATATTACTGTGATACACTAAAGGACAGTTTAAAACAGAATCCAATGTATCAGACATATACTGAATTGGAGAAACAGTGTTTTCAGACATCCTTTTATGCACTTTGCTAAATCAGTAAACCTACCTGAACTAGATTTTTTTGTAATAAAATATCATATTTCCGCGTGTTTCTTGCGTCATTTGCTTGCATTTAAGAATAAAGAAAGATTTTTAAAAGTCACATGTCAGTATGTTTCAAGACTTTCGACAGCAGAGACAGCCTTGCAGTGTTAAAACACAAGATTTTCACATTACAAACTGATAAAAGTATCACTGTAGCACACTGACATGCCTTAGCACCGTCTCATTAATAGTAAGACGACGTGTTGGATTCATATTATGGCCAAAAATTAATTCTGTCACAGCTGTAATAAACCAAATATGCACTGATAAGATACTGACTTGATTAATTTATTCCTGTTCCTTCCTGCAGGACATGTATACTTGTAACACTAGGTGGCAGTGCAAGTCAATAATACAATTGTAACCTCTGCACTCTACAGTCAGATAAGATGCAGTGACATTACAGCTCTTCGGGAAAAAAAAGTATTTGTCAAATAAATATTCATCCTCTTATTTTGTCCAATAATGCCAACAGAAGTCTATGCAATATGGTAAGTGGGGTTTTTCTCTGCCTTGTGCCACAGCAAATGCAATCAATGTGGAAACAATTGAAGGTACTGATGAGAAAGAAATCCGAGTTTCTGTATTACTCACAGGTGCTGTAGGACGGCTCGCACTGCAGCGACATGATCTGGTGTTTCTCCTCGTCCGTCTCCACCGTCAGGTTAGACAGGTACTGCTTCACCTTTCTGGCCATCTGAGCGTCTTCGTACAGCTTCTTTGCATTGAGAAGCGAGCTGCGACGCACTCGTTTCTTGTGGGCGCCGCCCTGCACGTCCAACATGTTGGAGTTGGTGCTGCCCTGGCTCAAAGACCTGACGAGGAGACGAGAGAGGGAGGAAGTGGGAGGGAGGGAGGGAGGAAGGAGTGGGGTGAAGTAAACAGAGTAAAAGATGGACAATGGCGTGTGAAGGGAATATAAAGAGGTGATGGATGACCCCAGATGAAGGATTGAGAAAGATGAGGCCACAGAGAATAGACAGAGATAAACAAAGAAGACAGGAAAAGAAGAAATGCACATGAAAGCATAAAGACAGAAAACAAAAGGCAGATTGAGAGAGGGAAGGAAAGAACGGTAAACAACAATCAGTCCAATCACCAACAAAACAGGCACGGCTACTTTCTTATCAAACACCTCTTCTACTATTAAATCTGCACATCTGCCGTTGTGTCGGAGCATAGCATTTTAAAAAAACGGGACCATGCAACTGGGAGGGAGGCAGCTGTCGCTCGTGTGCCATGCTATCACAGTACAGAACAGCAGAACATTCTGTCAGATGGAGGCAAAAAGGGTTAAGGAAACAAAAGATGCACAAGATTCGATATGGGGAATATTATGGCTTTAGGATGCAGATATGAACACACACCAAACATGAGTCAAATAGTATCTGTTCATGTTTCTCCTGGGCTGTTTGTCATGCCGGGTTTTTAGTTACTCTTCTGAAGATTTTTGATCATACCAAATCATTTTGATCAGCAGCAGATTTAGTTAGTCAGATGCTACGGGAGTGTAGATACTCACACTTTCTTGACAATGTTGGCTTAAAATTAAAAAAATCAAAGTCCACTGAGTTGCTTTTCATTTATAACTTTTAACTGTTTCCAAGGTCAAAATTAACTTTGAACCTCAGATTTTGAGCCAATGTAGACAAGAGGTCCCCAGTGCTCAGAAAATATGGGAACTTGAGCAATCCCATGACTTCTGGGTAAACTTAATCTGCTGACGTAGATCATGTGATACGATCAAAAGCTCTTCCACAGCTACCATAAAGAGAGGCGAAGTCCCTCGTCTTAGGGAGGACGTCCAGGTGATTTTATGTCACAATATGTAAGTAGTTGGTGGTGAGAGAAAAAAAACATTTTTGATCCTGTTGAATTGCTGCATGAATTACACATATGATGCTTGTTAGTTTGAAAATCATTTTGCCACTCAAGAAAGTTGCCGTTCAGGGCTTTCGTATGAAAACCACTGAAGTATAGCTCTGTGAAGATGCGTAAATAGAAACCAAAAGTCGTGCACGTTATGTCTTTTCGTTTAACACTCGGCTAAACCTTGTAGAGTCAGCACTGCCTGTTAGCTCCTCTGGATCTGCAGCTGTCAACATGAGCACACTTCACCTTTTTAAATGCCTTTTCTGCATCAAGGTGATGTCCATGTTGGCACTGTTGATGTATAATTTCAAAGATGACGGAGTTCTTTCAAAACTAAATCTTTTGTGTTATATTTTGACCACCAACTGTGACTTTCTGGATTTACAAAATTATGTTTTAAATTGAAAAACATGTGCAATTCATGCTACAATTCAGAAATGAATTGTCCCTTGCCATTAACATACATACAAATTTTTCCAAAATAAGGTCTCATGGTGGAAACGGGAAGGGTAAGGACATCACCTCTCTCAGGAACTTAAATTGAGATTGTTTTATTGTATTATTTTATACATTTTAATTTAATTTTTTGCAGCCTGTCCCTGATATATTTATTTTTTATTTCATTTTTCATAAGAATGACATTTCATTCAACTGCATACTTGCATTTTGATGAATGACGATACATTTGAACCTTTACTGACAGTTAATGTGATAAAACAAAGGTTTTAGTCAGTCTTCTTTAATAACTACCTGTCTCTATGTGAATGTGTTGAAAATCTCCTCATAAAAACAATCAATACGTATTTTAAGCTACTGTTTGACTCAAACAAACAATCTTATGAACAGGGCAAACAGTTAATGGGTCAATGATGGCCTTCAGTATGGTTTAGGTGAATGGGCACTGCAAATGGAAGGGTTAATCACACACGAGCACAGGCAGAGACACATGTACACTCAGATAAGGTAAGGTGGGGCGGGGGGCATGCAGAGCTGATGGTGCTGGTGGAGGGGGGGGCGGGGATGCAAGGTGGATTGAATTTTTGTTGGTCCACACTGAAACAGGATGAAACCGGTACCAGGACAAACTTACCCTAAACTCTTCCACCTCTTCTTCCTGCAAGCAAGAGGCGTGAAGATTGAAGCGTGACTTTAAGACAAGTTCAGGGGTCGGGGTGGACAAGACTATGCTGAGGTCATGCCACAACAGACAAACAAGAAATGACTGGAGATGAGACGACACCAGACATATGACATCTCCCCATATCAACCTGAAGAGTGTGAGTTGGTGTGGCCTTGTGCATCACAGCCGTTGTGACACCTTTTGAAAAACCTGTGTCATGTGCGATATGATGCTGAAACAAGTCTGAATTCAAAGTCCCCTCTGACATCTTGTAGTATGAAGTGAGTGTCTACAGGGGGCAGTCATGCACTGCAGCAGTGACAGACAAACTGAGTGACACAAGCTACACACTGCAGGTTGGCATCAATTCTACATCACTTCCAGTCGATGATCAATGCCTTGTGTCCTTGCGCCGTTGCATTCAAGCAGAGGAATGCAATCGAACAAACCAGAGGCATGAACAGGACGGGACGTGAATGGGAGTTGATTGAACCAGACCTCGAGTGTGTGCCTGATCCTGTGGGTGAAGGATCCAGGTTGGCAGGTGGAGGTATGGTGTGTGGTGCTTCCCTTTTTGCTCACATTTGCAGTCTTCTGTAGGAAAACCTGTAATCTAACCTCACTACAATCTGCCTCCTTCTGAGAAGTGACAGTCTAGCTGATGGGCAACAGGAAGAGTCAGTTTCAAAGATGCACGTAATTGAAGGCAGGGGATGAGTTGTTCACAGTAAATTGATTGGAGACTCTCCCACTACGGAAATGTACTGTTAATTTGGTTCTATGATGATTTTTGAGACACAAAATCCATCACAAGCTCTCTCACCTTAATGCATTTCCTTTGAAAAATATCAGAAAATGACATATTTTATGGCAGCAGCCACTGAAGATCTCCTGGCCTTCTTAGAAAGAAGTTTTGTGGGTGACACTTTTGTGAGCTAATTATCTAATTAAAGCTTGACACTGGGGTTTTGAGCTACCGGTACCTGTGAAACTGGCCCCAACAGCATCACGTAAAAGCAAAAATTTATCAATCTTGAGAAATTTTGGGGACTCTTGTTATCAAAAACTACCAACCTCTGTCTGAACATGAGGGCAGGGTCCATGTTGGCCGAGGTCAACCGCACCACGTGTCGGATCTCCTTGGCGATCATCCTCAGCTTTTCAAAGTTCACGAGACCGTCCACGCTGGAGTCGTTCCCTGTACATACATGCACAAACAGTGAGCTAGGGGAGTCAACTTTCAAAATGATACGGCACATAAGTTATTAATATTTTGGGACATTTGCAAGATCGCAATGATGTTTCTAAGTCGAATCTTCAAAGTATAAATCTCCTTGTTCTGGTCTCCTTCATGTCATTCCTCCAGCAGATCAAGGTGGTGTCAGTCTTTCATGCCGAGTCATGCAGGGTCGTTTTGAGATTTTTTTTGCAACTTGCTCAATTAGGGAACTTTCTTTTCAATTCCTAGCATGGCCGTACACTTAAGAAAAAAAGGGCTTTAAGGAGAAGTCCGTTTGGGTGCTTTTGACATGACTCAGTGCGACAACTTAAAAAGGTAAGATGAGGAAGCCTTTAGCAGAAGTAAACCTGACTGAAATGAACCTTTCACACAACACAGAGGAAGTAGAGGATTTTAGAGTGTCCAGTATGACACGTAGTTTCAGAAATGGCCTCAGTCTTTTATAGTTAACAGATGATTAAAGGGAAATGTAGCAACATGAGAGTAGGCCCCTAGAGTCATTCTGGGCTCTTCTTACCTTCATGTAAGAAGGTGAGATCCTTCTTGACCACGGGGAACAGTGGGATGATGGGAGGCTGCATGCTCTGGCTGCTCAGGATGTTGCGGTACTTGGCCATGTTCCTGGACGGGTCGAAGACGTCCTGCAGGTCCCCGAACAGCTTTTCGTACTTGCTGGGCAGTTTCTCCCAGGAGCTCCGCAGGCGAGCCACGGGTGCCAAGTTCAGGCCGCTTCGGGACGGAAGAAAGAGGAGCGAGGAGGCAGAGATAAATGGGTTGTGTGATGGGAAGAAGTGAGGGGAGGGATAGAGGTAGAAATGAGCCGGCAGGAGAGGAGAAATAAGTATATTTTTAGCGTTCGATACATACATCCCAATCAAAACTCCATACTGACACTTGCTTAATTGCCACTCTTCGATCTAACCATCTTCAGTCTTCATTTTCCAGAGCAGAGGACCCCTTGAGGCAATGTCATCTCAGAGCAGACTCATTTAGACAGCTGGTAATTATGACTGGCACAGCATTTATTTCTGCTCATTTCTTTCATTATCTTTCCCATCTCTGTCCTTTTCTCATTGGCTTCAACTGTCCATCCCTCCTCCACTGCTGCTCCTACCTATCTGTGATTTAGTCACTTTCAGCTCTGTCAGCAGGTATATTCTTATATCATCGCACCTGCCACTTTTTCCTTTTTTTTTTAAACACTTCAAAATCTATGATAATGGAGGTTTTCTTGGAGTGGGTCTGCCTGATATAAAACACTATGGGAAATCCTGCAACCAAACATATCTTTCTCATACCCACACATGCACCGCAGTAGTGCCCATGTCACCAGGCAGGTTATGCATCAGTGAGCCATATGGGCACAGACATCCTGCTGTGAGGGAAAGTGCAAAGGGACATTGAGGTCAGACACTCTAAAGTGGCTTTTAGAGCAGTGAGCAGAGGAGCAACACACTGCTTCTTAAACTGAGGTCTAAACTCTGTCCTACATGACCCAATGTAACAAGAGGACAGCTTCAGGACCTGGTGCCCACCTAACCCACATGCAACTTGCCTCAAACTGACATCACTGGGAACTATTCATTAATCTACATGCAGTTTATTTAATACCAGAATAATATCTATAAGGACGAGCTATTGGAACTGGGAATTTTTACTTGTAGATCTGATATTGCCAAAAATTGATAAACCGCTCAAGTATAAAAACTAGTGTCATCTGCATAGAAACACAATTCTGGGTGTTTTACAAATAAGCACATATAGGGGAAACAGTAGTGGTCAGAGAACAGAGGCATGAGGGTTATCAAAGGGGCAAAGCGAGCAACTTCCCAAGGACCACCAAGGGCCCGAGGGCCAATTTCAGACTGCAAAACATCTGTAAAACATCCTGAATTTTGTTTCTATGCAGATAATACTAGTTGTTATACATTATTGTTTTAACAATCTTTGGCAAAATCAAACTACAGGCAGATTTTCTGGTCTTATAGCTGGTCCTTATGTATCTTTTGTTACATACCAATACCAAGATGATTTCATTTTATTGTATTGTTTCATTCCTTTTTAATGTTTACATTTGTGTGGGTTTTTTTGCATCTTATTTGGTATTACTGAAAAGCTTTAACATAATAACACAAATAAATACTATAAGAAAGTAAAGTTTCCAAGTTCATCACAAACTATCAGCACTAACGGTCCCTTCCCTCACGTGTGTTTTACCCGCTGTAACAGGGCCACATTACAACCATTTTCAGCTCAGTCTAACAGTCATCTAGAGCCAAAACCACAGAGGCCCGAGGGAATTGACAACAGCAGCAAACAATAAGTGTAGCTGCTGCTGTGGTTTGGGAGGATCGGGCTTGATTCAGTGAGCTGGCAGGAGGTTGAGGGGAGGAGGTGAGGAAGGAGACAAAAGGCTGAAGCTCATTTGGCAGAAAGAGTAGTGCTCACTTTTCAACTGTCTTTGATGCTACTACTTTACAGCCAAATGTAATTTGAGAAGCCTGTACAGACAAGTAGTCTTAAAACAGCTTCTACATGGAACCAACCTGATGATGGCGAACATGGAGTTGAAGTTCTTGCACTCTCTGCAGTGCAGGGCGATCTTGATGAAGTGTTTGATGGTTTTCATCCTCTTTAGGGCATTGGGCTCCTTTAGGATCTCTGTAGCCACCCAGAAGGTCTCCTGGTTTATCACCTCCTCAAACTGTTTCAGATTACCACTTGCAATCGAGGAGTCTAGTTTAAACAGGTCGTCCACGTACCTGAGAACAATGACGAGGAGGTTAACCATGCACAGCCACAGGTTCGTTCAACTCAAGAAGATACTCAATATACCACCCGTAGTATTATTTTTGATCTTTCTATTCTATCTTGCAAGGACAAAGCAAAACGTTGAACAACTACATACTCGGTGGACTCGATATTCCTGAAGAGCTCAAAGTCTCTCATGGAGAGCTGGGCAGCGACCTCCATGGTGCTGAGCTGCAGCAGAGAGATCTGACTCTCTCTGAGAAGATCCTGAGCGTCCTCGTCTGAACACAACGTCTCCGTCTCCATATTGTTCTTCAGGTAGTATCTACAGGGAGGAGAACAGAGGGAAAGATGACAGGAAGTTAAACAATATATTGTTTTAACAAGGAAAAGAGTTTTGCTTCTACTAGTTCTCGTCCTGCTGTGCAGTTATTACAGTTTGTTTTTCGTTTGTTTTTATTTCCATTTCATTTTTAGTCTTTTGCCTTCAATCCAGTTTAGTTCCAGTTAGTTTTCAAAGTGGATCCTCTATTTCAGTTCAGTTTTATTTGTTTAATTTTTTATTTTTTTTGGTTAGTTTGTTATTTTTGCCAGTTTCAGTATTAGGTTGTTGTATTATTTAACAAGTTTTGAGAAGTTCAGAAGAGGTAGTACAGAACAAACTAAGCACTTAGTGAAATCAACTGACGCACAAGGATGTAGACATCCCAGTCTCAGTGAACACATACCAATGCCTCCTGATGATTGTTGGGCTGCTGAATTTGACCAAGACAAAAAGACATTTCCCGTATATCTTTATTTTATGATGTAAATACACCATATCCTTCCAGTTAGTCTCATTTTTCATTTCTGAACTGAAGTGTTTTTTTTACACCATGTATTCATGTTTTAGTGGTTTAGTTTGACTGAACTAAAATAACCATTTAATCTGTGGAGTGAAACAATATCTATTTCTGCAATTTTTCCAGGAAGTTACTCATCTGTACAACTCCCTGATATCCCCAGACTTCTCTAGCAAATGTATCAAATCTGAAAAGGTGTATAACATCTGAAATATGCCCAGCAGTGACAGAAATCCTGCAGAGAAACAGGCGAGGACTAACCATGTCGAAAGAAAGTAAAAAAAAAAAATCTTTGAAAGTGATGTCATCTCTGTGTATTTTTAGAGCTGTAACAGTGGGTATGAGATCTGCAGTATCCTCGGATGCTTTAATAAAGGCTGCAGAGGCAGACGGGTGGGTGGACAGGATCCAGTTTTTCATCCCGCTGTAACTTTCAGCAAAAAACCCAGATAAATCTCCTGAATGTTCCCCTCATTCACATCTCATCTTAAAAGGGCCACATTTTCTGTCTCCAACTTCAGATGAGTTTGAGGACAAGGAATAAATACCCAGATGGTATTGATAGATTATAGCCATATTTTACCCGGGGTAAAGACGTGGAGTGACACAGTTGTAGGGGAGAGAGAGAGGAGCTTAGAGCAGTTTCTCTATAGGTTTGATTTTCCAACAATTTTCTGGGAGGATGTCCAGCAGCAGGCCATCTCTCCTACCTTGTTATGTGCCCTTCACTTCCTCTCTAATGGAGCTGTAATGTGGACATCTAGGAATGCAGCATCTTAGCTGCTTGTAGACCTAGAGCCCAAGTGCCAAGTGTTGGCATGGATGTAACTCTAAATTGTCCTCTGTATTCTTCCATAGGAGCTCTAGAGAAGAGCAGCAAGCAAGAAGAGGTGAGGTGAGAAGATCGAGCTTAATGTATATTTAGGATAAAGCACAAGACATGTTTCACACTTAGAAAGAAATGAAGACTCTTTTGAGAGATTGAACGCAGATCTGAAGACGTTATTGGAGGCTAAGTGTTCAATTTTGAGATATTTAAGGACTTTCCAAGAACCTGTAGACACATTAAACTGACATTAGTTGAGAGGAACTGAGGAGATAGGAGAGAAAAGTACACAAGAGGAGGAAATAAGTGTTGAGGGGAGATACAAGTAGATGAGGTGGGGGGAGATAAGAGGAGACAAAAGGTGAAAAATAAAGATAGGTTGGGAGGAGGGGGACAAGATTTGAGAAGGCAAAAAGGGATGAGAGGATATGAGACGAGAGGAGGCAAAAGGAGAGAAGTGGAGACGAGATCAGAAGAGGCCAGAGAAGGAAAGGGAAGAGGAGAGGGGACAAATGGGAGAAGAGGCAAGAGGAAATGAGAGGAGAGGAAATGAGCGCAGGGAAGAGAAGAGGAGACAAAAGGATAGGAGATAAGAAGAGAGGAGTACTTTAAATAATCATTTAATGGTCCAATTTTCTCAAGTAAATTAAAATTACATTATCAGACTCAAGACTCATTAAACAAAAAACAAACACACAATCTGTACATATGGAGAGGAGACTGAATTAATGATGGACAAAGTAAAGCTAAATCACTGCCAGTGTAAATAACCACCAGTGGCGGTATGTGCGGGCGTCTGTCTATATGTCTATATGTATTTTGGCAGCCTGAACAAGACCTGCTGCTGGCTCGGGCCTGTCCCCCGTTAGACCTCCTGTCAATCATCAGCGGCAGAGAAGGGGAAGCTGAGGAGGCGGGACACAGAGACAGAAGCGAGGCAGAGAAATGTCTGCAGTTGTTGTCAGACGCAGCAGACTAACTGTGCTGCATACAAACTACATGTATATCCTGCTGACACTGCATCATGTATATGTATACATGTTGCATGACACTGCATTGTAAATTTGTCATGTAAGATAGACAATCTGTAAAGCTTATATTTTGTTGTAAATAATTTCTACAGACGGTAAAAAAAGGGATCGATCTTTCCCTACCAATATCTCACAGGATGGACATTTTCGTCCCACGCAGCTTAGCCATCCATCAAAGACACCAGGAAGGTGTTACCATGAGTGAGTGTCTCGCTGTCGATACATGTTTCGAACTGTCTTGGTAAGAATTTATGCCTATAGATGCATGCACATACAAATGAGTCGGCTTGTAAACACTATTTGCATGTCTATCTGTGCACAGATGCGTGACTGTGTATAAGAAGGTGACCGTGTATCTATAACTTTGTGCGTGCCTCCGTGTGTGCGCGAGTTTGAGTGTGTGTATGAATAATTCCAGCCGTGCCACGCTGTCTGCTGAGGCCTCCGCCCCTGACAGAGGATGAAATATTCATGCTAACCTAGTTGGGAGGGGACTGATGAGGGACCACAGGAGACCAGGGGAGAGGGAGGGAAAAAAAAAAGTGTGAATAAACTGACGGAGGAACCGTTTGAAAGCAGACTTTTTACGGCTGCGGGCCAATTATCCTTCATGTCCCGCTAACTTTAAAGAGGGAATGTGTCCGGCATAGAAACGACGTGTGATGTGCCACAGATTTGCCGACATCTAAAAAAAAAAAACACTGATGTTTTGGTTGACACACATCATCACACACAGGCTCTTGACCAGCATCACGTGCGACTCACTGCAACTAAAAACATTTCCCAGCGCTTTTGTGGGGCACCTGATTTATTCATTCCACTGAACTAGGACACTGGTTCTGAATCCGGCTTCTCGGCACCTGGAGCCCTGCTGGTTTATCTTCGAGCTATTTACTCAGGAGCTGATTTACACCTCAGAGATGCTAACTGAATTAACAAAATCACAAAATACTACCTTATAAGACGTTGTATCGGACTAAATTCTATCCCTTTACAAACTGAAGCTCACTAGTTTGTACAAAATAGTGAGCACTGTCTGGCCTTGTGTAAATTCATCCAACCCAGATATAATTTGGAAAAGGAAAGGAAGGAAAATCTCAGGATTGTGGGCTTGGAGTCCAAGCACCACAGATCTTTGCTTTGGTTTTCAACAACACACAAGTCTACATAAATTCTGAAATCCTCTGTTCAACTTCCAGCAAATTTCTGTCCAAGATTCCCACTGTGGATCGGCTGCTTTTTCCAGGATCAATGTGCTTCCCTGACACTGAAATATCCTGGTTTATTATTTCCCATTCGCTGCCCGATACTTTAAGTTGCAGAGACAGAAACACTTCAACCCATCACATTTGAGTATACGCTGTACGATTTGAGCTTCATTGTTAAGCAGACCTAAATTCAGCTTTGTCAGGTGGTTTACATTGCAATGTACAAGGGCAGTGAGGACCAATCAGATGCTCCTGACCGGCCATCAAAAGTTAATTTGTGACATGGCACAACATTTTGTCCACCTTGAAACAGAGCCACGACTGGATTTTCCAAAGGTCAGGTCCCTTTTCTGTCACGCCTGCACGAAGTGGCAAAACGAGCGCCTCAAAGTGCTGATATGATATGAACAAGAGAAAGTTTGGGAGGAAATATGGTCATATTGTTCTGATTTGGCTAGGGAGCTTGCAAGTATGTTGGTGCTGCCGACTAGTGCATGTTTGACAGACGGAGAGAGTGAGTGGAAATAAACCCATTTTTGAGGGAAGATTAACGTAACAGATCTTCGCTAGCAAACAAACTTACCTCTGAGCTTTCAAATAAAGATATTTACAGACAACTTTCAACTGTCAGTCTACTTGTACAGTGATTGATGGAGTTAAACAACAACATTTCTAAAGTCTTACAGTGTATACCTAGTCTGAGGCTTGTGCATGTCACTCAACACCAGTGTAATTCCTCCATCTCTTACCTGCCGTTGAGCTGAATCCGATCAGCCAGTTTGGAGAGCTGGTCGGGCAGGCGGCGCTGCTTTATGACTCCCTCTGGGCTGACTGATACCTCACACAGGGAGTACGTCTCAGGTGCTGCAATGAGGCCGAACTCATTGACGGTGTGGGCGACCACATCCTTGGCTGTAGTGTCCTTGCTGATAATGATGTAGCAGCTCTGCTGGTCGGCCTTGAACACACGGATCACCTGGTCAGGGATGTCTGAGAGTTGGAAGAGAGAAAGGAGAAGGAGTGCCGTCAGGGACTGAAAGGGGTTGGATGAGGAGACTGCGTATAGAGGCCAAAACCATAATAAATGCCAATAATGCAATAAAACTAAATGTAATGAAGTCTAAGACACTATAAAAGTAATTTAAGGGATGTTTGGCAATTTTTGTCTGGAGAGTTTCGCTGTCTCTCCAGCCCCGCTGTTACATAAATTCAGTGAGTCTTTCTGTGAAGCCATTTTTTTTTTCAAGGACTTGCATGATGATGCCACATCTCGCAACATCTCTACAAGTTCAATAGTATTATTTTCTCTTCCCTTTGGACGCAGATGAATTATAAGCCTCTACAAGTTCACGAACACAGAAGAGAATACATACACATAGATAAATACCTGTCACTGTTTGTTTGCAAGCATGTACAGTAAAGTGATTTGTGTGGTTGCTTGTAACAAAATTACTTGGTTTGTTTTTTTATCAGTCTTTGCATATGTGCTCTCTGTGATTTTATTGTAATGTCTGGTTTGATGCAGCAGGCGCCCTTAAAGGGGCTCTGTGTAACAGTTCGTAGCGATTTAATATATCAGTATCTTTTTTAATTGGCCATATGTGAAGACTTGGGTGCGATTTCTTGTGATAGTCCAAAGGATGTGACATCTGCACGTTCTCAAGTGCCTCGTCTGTCTCAGCGCCTCTCTCTGCTCTCCTAACAGAGAGCAACCGTTGCTAACCTAAGTTTAGAAAATCAGCCCCCCCAACATAAACTTAAGAACCGCTTCTAGCACTGAAGTTTCACAGAGCCATTTTAATCCAAGAGTCTCATGCTAGAGACAATAATGTCACTTTAAGCCTTGAAACACAGAAGCTGTACTTGTTCTTAAACCATGCATCAATACAAAATGATTCTTGGTATTAACTACATGTACATGTGACACGATCAGTGACGTCTTTCATGGATATTTTGTGCCTCAGATAAAGAAACAAGGTCACATGCAGCTAGAGAGGAAACAACAGTGTGCTAGGAGCTGTGTGACGGTGGTAGAAGCAGGAGGGATCTCACACTAAACATGCATGTGGGGCAATGATCTCCACACATCATCATCATCTCTCACTTTCTTGTAGTTTTGTGACCTAGTTATACTTGGTGTTGATAATAACAACACACTTTTTTTAGAAGTTAAAATCTAGTCCTATCCTGGTCCTGTGTATTCTACATCACTTTGCAGGGAAACCTTCTGTTAAGGTTCGAAGAGAAAAAAATAAATAAAAACACACAGCCTTCATTCAATAATTAACCATTTAAACTTAAATCATTTACTGAGCCACATTATGTAATGCATTTAAAAGCTACTAATGCAAAATAATTCATAACCGGTAAAACTGTTTTCCCATGTTAAATGAATGAATGGAATACAGTATAATTGTGTGACTGATTTAAGTAAATATTCAATAGTAAGAAGCAAAAATAGAAGCTACATTTCCCTGTGGCAGTTGACGCTGGAGCAGCTGCACGCGACTCACACGGAGCGGTGTGTATTAAATAATGGAAATGTTCCCCCTGAGTGAAATACTGCATTAAAGATCCCTGTGTTTGAGTAAGGAAGAGGGTACGGCCCATTAGCCACAGGCAGCCAAAGAGCTCCATCATTTAAACTGAAAATGGAGGGAGATCACGAAGAGATCGCGAGGAAACAAAGCAAAAGGCCTGCGTGACTGATGAGCGTGCCTCCTCCTGTTTACCGAGCAGAGAGCGGTTAAGTGTGTTCAGACACAAAGTCATTACCTTCACCTTTATTAGCACACAGATCTCTTGACTGTCTGCAGTGACTGTGGGGATCTTTAGGTGTCTCTGTGTGTGTGTTGAGATGATGAGAGCTGGAGCTGCTTTACTATCATCATTACAGCAGCGGTGGCTGCAGCGCAATAAGCACAAAGGAATTGCTGAAGGTAAAGCCAATAACAACAACGTTAAAGTGAATGCTGACAATCAATCACCTCTGCTTGTTATAAGAGCCTGTTGGTGTGTGTCTCTATGTTTCAGTGTGTGTACAGGGTTAGCATATTTCCGTATCAGTGATGTAGGAATGAAAGTAGTGAGGATTTTTTTAAGGGGAAGTTTAGTTGTATCATATGAATAAATGCTGCCATTGCCTCCTTTTATTCCTTTTCTGTATAAACCATTTTGACAGGAATGTATTCATGTATTCTCTTTCACTCTGTTCATATATATGCATCCAAATCGTTTCCTATCCTGTAACTTCTGCTGGTTGATTCTCTACACATATCATAGATTTCTATGTACTTTGAATATTTTGGGATAAATGTAAGCATAAATGTGTCTTTTACGCTTTGTATATTGTGTGAATTTCACTTTATCGTTTTCTGTTTTGCAGTCAATGATTCCTGGAATGCTGACATATTGATGTTTTGATGTTGAAGGCCAATCTTGGCTATGAATGACCTCTCTGTGGACCGTGGGCTTATTGATTGGAATCACATGCACTTAATACGTCAGTCAAATGATTAGTAACTTTTATCCAGGAAGGTTCACTCTTCAGGTTTCCAACACAATCTTAAATACTGAATTCTTGGCTTTTGATTCTTTTGTAGCCAGCTGGTAATTTTGTTGAATGTGGAAGTATCACCATCATCATATATTCAGTGTACTAGAGACCCTAAGCACTTTCTCCACTAAATATACTCTTAGATGCTCAACTGACAAGTTCCATAACTTATGGCAACCTGTTTGTATCTACAAGCTTCATTAAGCCTAGATGTATCATTCTGATGGCTGTATTAGTATTATTGACAATATACATTTATAATCCCAAATTGGGGAATTCTTTTTTCCACTCACATTACACACAGGGGCGCACAAACACACACACGCAGTGTAGAGGAGATGAATGAAGGGGCTGCCACACATGCTACAGCTTCCAATGCGGAGTGTTAGGGGTCGATGCCTTGCTCAAGGGCACCTCAGCAGTGCCCAGGATGTGAAACTAGCATTCTCCAACTGCCAGTCCACATCATACTTTTTTGGGTATGTATGACTTCAACCGGCGACCTTCAAGTCCCCAATCCAAGTCCCTACGGACTGAGCTATTGCCGCCCCTAACGACTGTATTTATTTCTTTCATTACTATCATTATGACCGTCAAGATTATGATTATTATTATTTGCATTACTCTCTGAAAAGATAAATTTTCAAATTTGTGACCTTCAAACCTCTTTGAGGCAGGTGGCAAGTGAGACAATAACACTCGTGCCAACAGTGGAGAGAAGTGCATGTACTCATGTTAAGTTAAAAAAAAATGCCAGAGGAAATCAATTTAATTATTTGACAAAATATGTCAATCGGATCACTTTCAATGACCAGTGTCTATTTTACATGCCACTGCCTGCAGTTTTGCTGGTTGGGATATATGGATTTCTGTCTCGCTGGTCTCATCATGCAACAATCATGTGAACAGTGATTGTATTTAAAGATGGCATCTCTATGTGTCTTTTCATTTCAATGAGCCCTGGGATCCTTTATTCTTAGAATCAGAAATGCAAAAGAATGCATGTGTCGCTCCCTCCATGTTTCCTGTGATGCTGCAGCAGTAGAGGTCCTCTCTTGTTTATGTGCAGCAGGGCGGTGAGGATGAACTGAGTGGAGGCTAAATGCTCTGTGTCTCATTAGCAGTGATTTGTGATGAGAGAGTGGGAAGCTCTTGGCTAATAGCTGGCTATCATATCCGGGGGGCTTAATCATATTTAATCCTGTGGACGAGCTGCGACCCGACCTGCACGCAGGAGGACAATCGCTGCCCATCCAACCAAACACCCAATCAATTATCATCTTTAATAAGGTATCATTCATTTTCTTCAGCACCAGAGAATTTATTCATGGGCGGAAGCCAAGGAGGATTTCTACACATGAAAAAAAAAAAAAAAAAAAAAGTCTGGGGTTTTTGCAAACACAGCACAAAGAGAGGCTCTCCACAAGCCTCCTTCTCACCCTCCTTTCTACTATTTGCCAAAGCTTTTCCCAGTCACTCCATCATAAAGTCGGAAGAAATAAATCACAGAGTTAAGCATACGGAGCAGAAGAGGGCAGGGCACGATGGCTGGGGGAGCTCGGAGGAGAGCAGAGTGGAGTAGCTGGGGTTAAACATCTGGACTCATAAATACACACAAATGAAAAAAGTGCTATATTGTAGGCAACTGGACAAGCTTAGAAGCCACGGGCAGAGTTTGGTGACACTGTCATGTAGGTTTACTCGTGAATGTGCTGCAGCTGAGCATCCAGCCTGCAAACTGATGTTATTGGTGCAGTTTTTAATGTTTGCTTGGTTGCTTGTTTAATAAGTTGTGGTCCAGGACAAGATGCGTCCATGTTTGGAAGTTAGATAAGAGTGACAATTAAGCAGGAAAGCTGAGGTGGGTTGGTCTCAAAAGTTAGTGGCTCCTTTATTATGTACTGTAACAGACAGACAACTGCTAGTCTGTTAAACGCTTGAAAACGTCACCGTTTATGTTCTGCCTGAAGTTTGAATCTTGAAAAATGAAAATCACATCATCCTATGATTATCACAGAGGCAAATATGACATGTCTACCATCAGTTAATTGTGGTCTATCATGAATTTATTGCAAATGATAAAATTAGTTGAAACTGTGTGTTGGGAGGTAAGATGCACTTTAGATGGTGAAGCAGACAGGCTGATACAGCTGTGTCATGACAAACTGACAGAAACAACTTAATGTGTTTCATTTAATGCTGAATTTACAGGAAGGTGTGAATGATTCAGAGCAAAGTTTTGCAAAGTTTGTTTAGTTTCTCCTCACTCAACAACTCTTAATATAGTGCCATTTGCGAGGGAGTCAGGGGATATTACCGTTATTGGTCTAGCTGCCCACTTGTGATCATATAACTCAGGAAGGATGTTGACACCAAATGTGAACAGCCTCATACATTCTCTCACAAGGATGGATGTAAAGTGGAGAAATATAAATACAAGACAGGACTGAAACCAGAGCCTGAGGGATGAAGATCATGGACGCAGAGATTCAAAGAAGGAGTGTGCAATAAAGGTTCACAGATTAAAGAAAGGAGAGACAGAGACAATCCAACAGTAGCAGTGAAGGTGTGTATACTTACAGTACAGTCCCAAGGCTTGGCAAGCAGAGAGGAAAAAAAGAGAAAACACAGTGAATATACGAGAGGAAGAAAGAGTGTGGGAGAGAACAAAGAGACATAGTAACTGGAAACGTGATGACTGAGGAGAAAAAGGAGGGAAGACCGGCGGAGCTTGCAGCGTAGCCTTAATCTGTTCGTGTGAAACCAGAGGGGCCGAGTATGAGTCATCATGTCGAGACTAGAACATCTGTTTAAAATCACGGCAGGAGAGTCACAGGAGGAAAGAAAAGGGAGAGAGAATGATGAGAGAAAGAAAAGAAACAAAGTGGTTGGAAAGAGAGAAATAAAAAGAAGAACCCGAGGATCTGAGGGAACGACTTCGCTCAGAGCCACACATGAAAGGACACAGAGACACGTCGTCACTTCTGCTCTGCCTCTATCTCCAGGAACCGAAAAGAACAGCACAGCCTTAACGTCCACACTTTACTTCTTTAACTGTGTCAGCCTTTGTTGTTTAAAGCAGGGATGTACTTGGAATTATTAAGTGATTAATCGCTCAATCTAGGGAATATAAAAATAAAAAAAAAAGTGAAAAATGGACATCAGAATTTCCCAGTGCTCGTCGGTGAATCGCTTGCTTTGCTGTCCAGGAGAATCAATTTTAAGTTATGATAGCAGAGAGAGAAAACAGCAAACCATCACATTTGAGAAGCTGGAATGAAAAAAAAAGTGCTTAACATAAACAAGATTCAAGATTAAATTAAGTAAAAGTTGAATAATGTCCCCAATAAAGAATCAATCATTCCTGTTGGTTGACAGCTTGAGGCCTTCTGATTAACATATGTATGAGACACTTGCTCGTCTTTGATTCTGTATTCAATCTCACATATTCTTATCTCTTTCTTGCATTTTTGGGGTTTATCGTTATTTGGTATGTCCATCGATTACCGTGACGCACTTTATAACTTAAGTTCACTTCTGTTGTAGTAAACTATATCATTGACCCTTCATTTGACCAGGAACTCTACTAAAGCTGCTGCTGTAAACGAGTTGTTTTGTTCATTGTGCTTTGATACATTGTTGGAACTGAACATCTTGACTTTAGATATCACTGCATAGATTCCCTGACGTCTGTCTGATTCTCTTTGAGGAAGTCAGATGAGGGTCAGCTGACCGTCACTCTCTTTTAGGACCATTGTTTGTGAAGAGACGTGATCAACACCTCAATGTGTGAATGATGAAGTGAGCCTCATCATGTGCTCAGCAGTAGGACGTACTTTTCAGAGAACTAAAAGGTTCCTCCAGCCTGTTTTTCTTTGTGTTTCCAGGTCATGAAGTTTAGCAGATTAGTCAGCTGGTGTACGGTATATGTCATTTTATAATATACACTATTTAACAATGTTGTTCGGTTGTCAGTCCTTCTGTCACATTCTTCCATTTTGATAGAGAGAAGCCTTGACTCTTATACTGGCCGGAGGAACCTTTTAGTTCTCTGAAAAGTCCCTCCTACTGCAAGACTAAAAGTTCAGTGTTTCCCACACATTTATTTCACATAGGTGGGTTTGCCCAGGTATATGAATGGCTGTAGCCAGTATAACTGGCGAGCTATTTCAGTATCATTTTTATTTTTTTTACCTGTCCAAGACAAAATATACAACAAGTAACAATAATAACTAAGTAAATAACTAAGCAAAATCTAGAACAATAACTGCAGCCCTGGAACTCATATTTCCCTGAATGAACAGTGGAAAGGTGAAAGTGATGCATCAGATATGCAAATGTAATTACAGGTAAGACTGTGGTGGTATTACCAGCCCTGCAGAGCATCTGGAACAGAGTTCAGTTTGAGCAGCTCTACTATTAAATCTAATGGGAAGCCGTGGGACTAAAGGAAACTTGATCTAATGGCGGATGATTAATGAGCCCCAGTTGGTGTGTGTGTTTGTATAACACAACCACATGTGATGCATGGGTCTACAAACTAGGGATCTACGTGCAGGTGTGCGTATATATATGTGTGTGTGTCTGTCCGAGTGTGTGTAGCTCATTGACAAATGGCCAGTGGAATAAATCAGGACCATATTCACTCCCTCGCTCTCTTTCACCTTTCCACTTTCTCTCTCTTGTTCTCTGCTCTCTGTTTTTCAACCTCACTAAGACACACACGCGTGCACACACACGGAGTCCTTCATGTTAGTTTAAATAATTACAGGCACACAAACCACCTGACAGGAAAAGAATAAATTAGCCTTTCAGACCAGGAGGTTAACTTTTGTCAGACGGACACAATTCTGCAACTGCGCTATAGCAATTTAAAAAGAAAGACCCCGGGCATTGAGTGTGTGTAAACCTATGCTGGAAACCTCCAGTTGGCTCCTTCGAAGAAGTGAACGTGTGTTCCTTTGTCAGCACAAAAGACTGTCAGTGTTTTTTTTTCGAGGAGTTTGCCTGCACTTCAAGGAGAGAGGAAGATGAAAGGGGAGAGATGGAGAGTTTGTGTTCGAGGAAACCATTTGCACACAGCATGACACTGCTCATATGGTGGCTTTATGCGATTATGTTCAAGGGTGACAGGTTGTCTGTGCAGGGTCTCCGAGAATCGGAGTCCTTCACTCCACAAGTGGCTTTCGCTGTTCAAATGAAGCCGAGGTCTCAAGTTGAGTGTGACAAACAGCTTCAGAACAGAGGCACTGAAACAAGACCATGGAGGTCATAAACAATTTTGAGTGTGTGAGATGGAGGTTTAGCTTCCCTTGCACCAGAACTTGTGCTTGCTCTGTTTACAAATCTGAGTAAAAACAGGATTTTTCTTTTTTTCAGGTCTTTAAAGAAGCCCGGTTTCGTCTTCTCTGAAGTATTTTGTAAGGGGATAGCTGTTTTTGCATTAATGTTTAATGTGTTACATGTTTGACTGAGTTTCATTTCACTTCTTCAAAAACAACTAACTGTCAAATGCTCCAGTTTGGTGACATTCTTCTCAATAATAATAATGGAAAACCCAACAGCAGAATAATAAAACACAACAGTTGTGTCTATGTAAAAACATATTGATTTCACCGAGTCAGCGTTCTCTCTTACCTGCCGGGTTGGAGAAGTCGAGGACGCTGGTGGCTGGCTGCAGCAGGTCGGGGCTGCTGGACGACAGGTTGCCGGGGATGGGCATGATGGCCACGCTGTGACGACACTGCTTGGTACCCACGATGCTGTCGTCCTGAGACTGACCCATGCCGCCATCGCTAGAGAGAAAAGCGGCAGGGAGACGAAGGAGGACGGGATGAAGGATGGAGAGAGGGAAAGGAGGGGTGGTATGACAAGAAAAATTGTGTTGTAAAAGAGAGAAAGAGAGAGAGAAAGGGGAAAATTAGATTTTCTCCATTAAAGACAAACTTAATGTTCTAACATTAATTTGAGAGTTTTATTTTGCAGCTGTAGACATATTTCAGAAAAGCTGCCTGAATGTTTTTCCCTTGTGTTCTATCAGCTTTACACAGAAATATTACAATGAGTGCTTTTTTTTAATTTTTTTTATTTTTTTTTAAGAGAACATAAAAGTCTCATAACACCGTGGGAAAGAGAATATCAGGAGATTTAATCAACATGTCTACTCCTCCTGCAGAATGACGACACAAAATATCGATATCGCTACATCTGTCTTTTCATATGCAGCAGTGACACAGCTGAAACTCATCTATGAGGCGGCTTCATGAATGGCAGGAGCTGATAAGGAGCATTCACAGACAGACACGCACAAGTTCAACAAACACACACACACACGACACGAGACAACGAGACAGGTACACGCGAGTTTACGGAGACACGAACAAGCATTGCAAACAGCAGAGCACAAATGAAAAGAAATGATAGGTAATAAGGATTTTAGCTCGTTCAGATGTGTTCCCATGTCTTTGGGTGTTTGCACATTATGTTCCTGTTCCATCTGTTGGCCCTCTGTTCTCTTGTGTGTTTCCGGCAGTTGGTCACATTATGCAGCTAAACTGGACTTGAGAGACAGGCGCCTTTTCTACCTGGCTCCCCAGAAGTCGCTCAGGGATATGTAAACGTCAACCTTTACATTAATGGCCTCATTAGACTGCCTCAGCCTGCATATATGTGATGGAAATGGCAGCTCTTCTGAGACAAACCCACAGACAGGTTGTGTTTTGTCATTTTGAAAACGTCTGCCTCAAATGATAAATGTGGGTTCCTCAAGAATAGATAACATAGTTGTGTTTTAACTCAACCAGGGTTTCTGCAGGGTTTATCCAGTTATATTCAAGACTTTTAAACATCTTTTTAATACTATATAGAATGCATTTTAATACCTGTGTCAGTGCAAAGTGTAGAAGTACGATGGAAAACCAGTAGGGCCGATATCCCTTGGAATTCTTTATTATTACATCTTTTTTTTCCCCAGTATATGCTACTGCTCACATATCTGTGGTCACCAAAGAAATGTCATGTTTTCCATGAAAACTCTTACTTAAATCCATCGACTTAGTTGTCTTTTGTCAAAGAATCTTCCATCGGCAGCCGTTGCAGCCCTGCAGACTTTCGGCATTGCAGCCGTCAATCTGTTCAGGTAATCTGAAGAAATTTCGCTCCATGATTCCTGAAGAACCCTTGACTGAAACTGAATCCAATGCTACCCCTGCTGATACCCTGACAATCTTACACCTTTAAGACCTTCAGCAGTATCTAAAATATCAAGAGTATTATTTTTAGATTAACTATAAGCACACTGGAGCACATATTACATATATGCTGTGATGATTAACTGATGTTAAATACACACTGCACAAATCCAGAAATATGTTGTCATTGTGAGTTTGAGTAACAGTCTGTAAACGGAGCGTCTGAGACGGCGAGTTCAACTCATCCTGCTGCCTGCATACTAACTGTAGCTTCCCTGCGTCTGTACAGTTTGTCCTGAACATGGTGCAGTAATGCAGGGCTTCCGCTAACACAGCTGAGTGCTGCTGTAGCAAAGCCTCTGTAATCTCCAAGTCACCAGTCGATAGGTGGTGCGCCGACAAGGTGGAGGAAAGAGAGAGGGAGAGAAAGATGAAAAAGACGATGAAAGGAAGAGATAAGGGAAGAAATAGGATTTGGAAGGTGATGAAAAAAGACAAAGGAGAATCGGAAGATAATGGTGGAATTGAGAGAGATAAGGAAAGCATGGGGCTCAACTAAGACTAGACTGGACTGCTCTGATAATGTAATAATAATAATACGAGTCTGATAACATTCAGACTCTGACCGCTGCAGGTGAAGACTAACATAATTGCACCTGATGTGACCGTCAGGTTTACAGAAAAGTCTGACTGTCACAAATAAAAGTCCTGTATTTTGAACAAAAATAATTCTTAATTGAAGTAAGAATGACAGTTTTGTAGAGTTATTTGTTCACTGAATATAATGCTAGTCTATTAGGTACGGACTAAACATGGGAAAAATGATTTTACAAGCTTCGAAGTTTATTTGCATGCTTGTGTTTATATGATTCACTTATGGCTCGGGTGTTCTGAAATTCTCGACATTGAAGAGACCACAACCACCTGTAGATAATAAACCTGTAAAAACCCCCAAAACAAAGCCTCTTTGATATTTTCAGAAAAATCCTGCAAAAGCACATTTGGTTGAATAACAGCCTAAGTCGTGATCACTGTAATGGGAGAGCTTGAATGTTAAGACAAAGAGGAAGAAACACCTCGACTCTGCAGAAAAGTGGCATTCATGTGTTACAGGAATTAGCATGAAATCTATAAATGCAGTCCTCTAGCAGTGTTGCTGAAGGTCAGTGCTGCTGCTGCTGAGTGTGTGTGTTTGTGTCTGTGTGCATGTGTGTGTGTGGCTGCCTGCTGTGCGCAGGTCTGCAGATGGATACTGAATCAAATGGTTAGAGGATGGGGAGTTACACAAGAGCTCTTACCCAAACAGGCCCCTGAAGCAGCGGAGACAAACAGGAAGAGAGACGACATTGAAAAGCGTGAAAAAGAAAAAGAAAACAACCAAAAAAAAAAAACAGAAGCTCTGCTGAAGTGATTCAGCGATACGAGTGCAGAGTGACAAGGCCGCTCTTGTTCTCACACACACTCGAAACAGCAGACACACACGTACATTGACAGAATATATGATAGCCAAAGTTTGGGAACACTGACAGGTTTGCTGAAATAAATGAAAAAAAAGTCAGAGGCACAAGTAAATAAATAGCACATGGAAGAAAAAACTGCAAGAATTGTCGGCTCGACTATTTGACCGAAAAACAACTTGATGTTGGATAGCAGAAAGCACATTAGGATTAAAATGAAAGAAAAACAACATTGTCAACTAGGAATTTGACCACATAAGACATGCAAGTACAAAAATAAGCTAAAATAAGCTAAAATAAGCTATACTAGCTAAACGTTTAGCTTTTGTTCCCCTCACTATTCATATGTATTGTGAAGTCAGTTTTTCCAATATTGTACAGCTCTAATACAGTTGTATGTATACAGCATATATGTATTGACAGAGCAGGGTTTTAACTCTAACAGAGCAATAATTAACAGATCTCCTTAGTGCAGTGAGCATGCAGTAAAATATGGATGTCTTGCCGGGTGAATGTTTAAATGCACAAACACTCAATAACACAACAGTAAAAATGATATCCATCATGATTTAGTACATGTAACTGTATCATCAGCAGGAGAAGCAGAGAGGATGAAAACGGCATCATGGGACATGGGGTTACTACTTTATTGTCATCTCACTAAATCACCTTGGACTTCTGAGACAAACTGACTAAAGGCTAAAACCTCTGTCTATTGCTTTCCAATCTGTGGAATGTAAATCACCTGGTTTGGTCAATATGGGATGCGTATAAAGGTACATGCACCGGTCCAGACATGTTAATTTGGCAGAAAAACGACTTGTTTATTGCCGGAGTGTCCTTGTCATATAAAATCTTTGTCTGAAGTGGAGCACAATGTCAGCCAAGAGCAGAAAAGATGCGACGGCAGCAATGACGGTGGGTTTGTGTATGTGCATAAGCTGGCCATCTGAATAGTAATTTTAAATATTAAACAGGGTTATTTGGTTATTTGGAAGTGAGCAAAAGCCTTGGAAATGTGGCCTCTGTGTAAGAGAGAGAGACGCTACCATAGGAACTATAGTCAAAAGGTTTCATCCATGTGAGAGCCAACATGTCTTTAAACTCACATGGTGTGTGTGTGTGTGTGTGTTTGTGTGTGTGTGTGTGTGTGTGTGTGTGTGTGTGTGTGTGTGTGTGTGTGTGTGTGTGTGTGTGTGCGTGTGTGTGTGTGCGTGTGTGTGTGTGTGTTTGAGAGTGCTAAAAGGTGTTATTTGTAAGAAATGGGCAGAATTTGAAGTTACTACTTCCTGCTGCTACCTATACTGGACCTTCTACTCTTTGATGTAGCTATCTTTGGCTGTAGCAGCTAGCTGCCTTTAGCAAGTAGCTCAGTTAGCCAGTGAGCTCAGTGGCTCTATTAGCTGATTAGGGGGCACGGCTTGACACCAGACTGGTACTGAACATCTGAGATAGTCAGATTCCAGTTTGGAGACTACAGAGGTGATTTACAGCAGCTCTGACAGAGACTATAGGGACACCTGGGATGAGAGGACATGGAAGGCGGGGAACTGGAGAGGTGCGAGCAACAACAGTGGGTGAAGACGAAGTGTGAAGCTGGAATATTCTACATCTTACTCGGGACGTTGAGGATTAAACCACAGTTGATTGGGGAATGGCGACCCAGGACTGTTTGCTGAGTTGCATTTCTTTTAGTTTGGCTGAGGTGTTTTACGATGTTTTAATTGGGCAATTAAGCTTGTCTGAAAGAGAGCAACTTTGATTCAGACCGCTGTATTTTTCTGTTCAAGGCAAATAGGTGTAAAATCTACTTTTATGATATTTTGACTGTCTATTTTCTTAACTAATTAGATTAAGAAGCAAACTTGTTGCTTTACTTGTTGCTTGTTTAAAGCAGAAATTCTAGCCACATCTTGCCCCTTCAATTGCAGCTCGGTGCAGCTGATATCCTTTGTACACATGCACCCAGGAGACATCTTCACAATGCTGCCTCCCGTCAAATTTACACCCCCTGAATCGCCTGTCTCATCTCCATCCTCATCTCCAGTCCCTTTAATCAGCCATCAAGTCCTTTGAACCACAGCGCCAGTTGAATGGTGCCAACCAGCAAAATAAAAAGTAACGAAGGCCCTTGTTCGGTCGATAAATATAATGCAGCGGAGAGCCTTTGAAAGCTGTGCATCGAGTCAGATCAATGGCAGGCCGACAGTGTGTATTTTTGCGTACTGAGAGAGAGTATAATCAGTTTTCATGCAAACTGTGTGGCTTTGTTGACGTAATCACTGCAGGGCTGAAAACCCATAGAGAAAAGTGCGGGGACGTGGATATGTGCCTGGCAGTGTCTGTGCCAGTGACTGTGTGTGTGTGTGTGTGAGTGACTGAGTTTCCAGTGTGTTCGAGCCGTAATTAACAGGGCGAGAGCGGCATCGTCTCTCCCTTGCTCTGACACAGTATGGAGTTTAATGAGGCCTGGAGAGGCATGAAATGATGAAATGAAATCAAGCCTGTATCAGCACGTTATGGGTGGAATATTGAATATGAGCCTCCATCTGCACAATTGCTTTCAATTGCTCCAGATGCTGCAAGTACAATGGATGGTTACGGATGACAATGACAATGGCTATATGATGATGATTATGATGCCTTTTACATTTTTTTATGATTTGGCTGCAACCTATCGACATTACAGCAGCTGTAGATAAGAGTATTGACTCTCATACAACCGCAAGTAAGTGAGCGCAAAAGTAAATCATTTCACAATGGGAAATGGGATGGAACTTGCATTTGGTTGCGCTTATTTCTATGTGCCACCACTTTCCATGAAACACAAGTAAGCTTTTCAGTTAAAGTACAGTGACATCTCTCCGTGTGCTGCTCATACAGGCTGCAGGGGGAGGCTCTCAGAGCACCTTGTGAGGTGCATTAAACGGTTCAGTTCAGCAGCAAAGCTAGAAGCTTCTGCTCACGCCTCCAATATTTTCTGTCTGCAGATGGTCACAGCGTACTACAACACTGATGCAGAGACAGTCAGAGAGTATTGTGGGCCGGCCAAATTTTGGACCACTCAACAAGCCCTTATGAGTGTTTTTGGCTCTTTCTGCACATTTCTTGAATTCATAATTGTTTTTTTTTTTTTTTTACCTCAAAATGATGAGCTTATGTTAATGAACTTTAAAACCTTTTTTTTTTTGTCAAGGGAAGTATCTGTCTCTTTATCTGCTATCTCTCTTTAAGGGCTCCACTATGTTCACCAGCTGTCTATCTGCTGTTGGATGCAGAGCAAGTAGAGTACTGTGGGTTTATAGGGTGTGTTTTGCTGAAAACAGAATAAAAAAAAAAAAAAACTCTCTTAAAACTCTCAGTAAATCATGTTTATATTGTGTTTATGACCAAAAACAAAACATTTCACAACACTCTGTAGTGGATACGACCTCGTGATGAAATGTAGTTGTTGCTGTGACAGAGTAAGTTGTCCCAGGTGCCACAGTGATCAGTGGATCAGAATTAAATATGTAACGCTTCATTCAATGTCCTTCTACCTGCTATGCTTCTAACTAGGGCTGGGCACTATGGTCTTAAAATAATACTGCAATGTTTTTGGGCTATATTGCAATACACAATATAAATCTGATATTTTTAAATCACCTCAGAAGCATGATAAAAATGTTTAGATGGAGAAAAAAACAAATCAAGAAGCAAAACATTTTGGACGGAATATTGCCACAATATTTTAGGGATGACACGATGAGGTTTTTGATAAATAATCATCACTAATTAGGGTTATAATCACTCAGTGGGTAAAAGCAAGTATTAGAAAAAATACTAATAATCTGTTTCATTCATTCAAGCACTTCCTGCGTACATACAGCATACTTGGGATAAATCCTCTTACCTGAATGGTTTGGGAGGCAGAATACTGAAGCGCGTCTTCTCCAGCATCTTCCTGATCTTGTTCCGTCCTCCTGACACAGTGTTGGCCTTCATTTTCCTGGTGCTCTTGTGGTCTGTGGGGAACTCCATGTCTCCAGGAAGGTCAGGGATGGAGAAGCGATTGCCTTTTTTCTCCTGGATCTTTGGAATGTGGGGGCCGCCGTTCTTCTTCTCATGCACGATCCGGCTGAGGAGCTCTTTGAAGACTAGATGGATGGAGGCACAGAGATCTCAAATGAGCACTGATATTATTGAAGTGGATTGTATTCTTCTACAAATACTCTGACTTAGCTCACCAAATATGTTGGTTTTGACGGTGAGAGAGAGGTGTGTGTTATTCCTCAGAATGTCAACAGCTTTGGTGACGGAGATGTTCTCAAAGTTCTGACCGTTGATCTCCATGATCTGAAACGAGACGGATGAAATGACAAAAATTTAAAGCAGGACACAGTCAAAACTGCCAGCAGTACCGCTGGAACCAATACAGGGATTTGTCTGGTATAAAGAAACACCCTTTCAATTCCTCTCAAAACAACAAACTCTTAGATTGACCCCTCGTCTGAAATCTGAAACAAACCAGCTGTCTTCTGGGTTTCCTGTCATTATATCACCAGCATTCTTGACTCTTGACTCAGCATTATCTTTAAGCAGTTTACTAAATGCAACCAACGTGGTTAGCCTGTTACTCTCTGATTAACACAAAAAGGGAAGTGTGCAGTGCAGAATGACTGCTGGTTAGCTTGATTTGCACACTCTTCCTACATGAAACCTTTTTAGAAAAGCTGAATCTGTGGAAGTCAGAAGATGTGCTGTATAAGAAAAAATTAATCCATCTACCTAGACAAAAGACAATAAATAGAATCAAAATGTAAGAGTACGTAGTAATTCTGATGAATCGGTTATAACAGCTCTCACAGTTTATAGATGTAAAGTGTAACCACAGATACAACGGAACACTCCTTTTTTTAACTTCAGCTCATCTTCTGAGCTTGCAGTGAATCACGTCAGAGCTTTTAATTATGTGTCTAGTGAAATAAAGCTCCAAGGATAACGTTTTTGATGGATCTTCGAAGAAAAGTTGTCTCTTATGAAAACTTGGCAGTTAGATACCAGATCCTCTCAAACCGTACCAGACTATGGTCTTCAAGACTCAATTTATACCTGAACCAGTTAATTCAATTCAGGGATTTTGTTCCCAGGGGCACCTCAGCGGGGTGACCTTTGAGATTTTCAGGTTGTCTTCATGCAGAGAGATGAATCTTTACTGCACTATGAGGTCAGGTGTGTTTTTGAGTATACGGTGTGTTTAAGGACCTCTACTCTCTGGTTCCTTTTTCTATCCCTAAACACTGACAAGTCTCCAAGTTCCTGTTGCTGAAAAGTTGGTCTCTGAGTTCTTGTCCGCCTTCCTGATAAAAGCTTTTCTTATCCTAAAGCTTTCCGAACAGCCTCTCAGTATCTTTTACCTCACAATGACGATGCCAAATTCTAACTCTGAGATCAAGGAAAGACGAATCTGTAGCCAGGTAGGTGATGCATCATATGTGAAGTAGCACGCTGTAGTTTACTGCTTGATATCGCACTGTGTCCCCTCACCTGATCTCCCCGTTTGAGTCCAGCCTCTGCTGCCTTGCTCCCTGGTTCCACCGACTCAACAAAGATGCCGAAGCCTCGCTCGCTGCCTCCCTGCACGCTGAAGTAGAGCGGCGACTCCCTGGACGCCTTCTGCAGAGTGATCTGTCTCCACTTAGCCTTGGCTGCACACGCTATGTTCAACAGCCGCAAATGTCCCTTCATTTTCTGACAAGGAGTGAAAAATAGGAAAATGATGAGCCTTGACTTGCTTGGAGCTGTTTTACATGAGAATATAAATGATGGCACAATAATAGCTTGATCTGAGCTACTAGTCTGTTAAGAGAGTGCAGTAAAAAGCGTGAAATTAAAAGCTAAATTTGGATTAGCATGTGATCGTACTGTTGCTTCGAGACGTTTCTCAAAGTCCTCCAGGAAGTGTGTCATGGCCGGGTCGCCCTCAAAGTCATTGAAGTGGTTGTTGACCCACAGCAGCACTATTCTCGTTACCTGCGGACACAACGGGGGCTTTATTGAGAGGAGACACAAAACATACACTTCTTTTCACATCGTGCATGTACATTTGCGCAATTTATGAGCAGAAGCAGAAGAAGCAGAAGAGTGGGAGCAGCTTTGACAAGAAATGTGTTAAACACACTTGCAGAACGCTCACACTGGAGGTGCTGGGTCAGAGGTCGTGTTTAACTCTTTTGCTGGACCTCTGAAGCTGGAAATTGCCTCAGGCACAGCTTAGGTACAGCGCTTAAAGTGCAGCCATCCTTATTCACTATGTTACCCTACTATCAAAAACTGCTAATGTTAAACATGTCTTATATAATGGTTAAATAACAGTAATTGCTGCCAAACTGTAAATGCAGCACCAATGGTCAGATGTCTTGTTTTCTGTTTTATTTCTGAAAAGAAATCTTAGCTAGCACAATATTAGAAACAGCAGGGAAGCTAAATATAGACCATATCCATGGCTGCAAAAAGATATTTAACCACTAGTTGGCTGCTTAATTTAGTCCTGCAATAATTAGAGGAAAAACCAAAAGCAAAGGGCATTCGGAAACCATTACTTTTGTAATTTTACACTGGTGGTAACATTGTTCCAACCTTTGCAAAAGGTCAGCGCAGCAACCGATAAACCAACACAGAGCATCAATCAATGTCCACTTTCTTCTCTCTCTTCCATTTGTCATGCCATCTCCCCGCCTTTCTTTCAACCTACTGTTACTGTCTCCCTGCTCGTTCTGTACAGGATTAGATCCTGTTTAATGGAGCTGAAGATTATAAGCCTGAATGACAACCACATAAAGACTATTGACAGGACAAGACTAATCTTAGGTTAAAGCAGTTATGGACAAAAGGAGTGGCAGGCATGAACAAATCGCTGCTCGGGCTCAAGGACAGCTGAGCTGGCTGAACTTGTATCGATTGGCACGTGAGCGGCACAGCACACGATTTCCATCAACACGCATGAATACAAAACATTAAGAGTCCTGATGGGAGCAGGAGGATTTTCTTTCATTTCTGCACACGTAAAATAATGACATAATAAAAGAGTTTATACAGATTTAGTACGTGTAGTCTACTCTACTACTCCCCATTGCCCCATTTACAAAAGTGCAAACATGCATATAAATATGGCTGGTACACACACACCTGAGATCTACCAAAAGCAGCCAACCGCATAAGCACAAACTCACCGTGTCGCGGAGGCTGTCCACCTGAAACCACTCAAGCAGTTTCTTGCCGACCTCCATGGGGTTTGACAGGAAGGTCCTGTAGGTCAGCAGGAAGTCTTCGATGTAGGTGGGGTCCACCACCGACGGTTCCTCCACCAGGTGCATGATCAGACGCTCCGGAGTTCCCTGGAGGGAAAAATATACACACACACGCACATAAGGATACAAGGAGGAAAACATACGGTGCCCACTCATACATACACGTGTAAGACAGCTGAAATGACACAAGGGCACGTACGATCCACACGCATATACACAAACACACACACACACAATCAGGCAGGTACAACAGCTCGGTTACATACCAATTTGAATAAATAATGTTGAGATTAATCATAAAAGTGACAAGAACATAAACTATAAAGAAGAAATTATGGAACTGAGCTGTCAGTCACCAACCAATAAAACAAAGACGCACACACGCACACGCGCGCACACACACACACACACACACACACACACACATATACAAGCCTTTTTGCAGAACCCCACTTGAGCTTTTGTCGCTGAGGTTTCAGATCTTCCCTGGATTTGTATAAGATCAAATCTAAATGGATATTTGACAAAATGTTTTATTTCTCATTACTAAACCTTTTCATTTGATGCCTGAGACAAATAAACTTGACTCCTATGGTTTCAGCGAGTTTGCTAATGTTATCAGAGCGGAGCTTTCTTGGGGGGGAAACGATTCATTGGACAGGGAACAGAAAGTAGAAAGGCATCCACTTTTTGTCTGACACAAAAAGAACAAAAGCCAGAAACAGAAGCGGAAATGCTAACGCTTGTGAATTGACTCATCTCCACTGGATGTGTTTTTGGAGCCAACAGCCTTCCTTGGAGAGGCGGCCAAGAGAATCATTCAAGCCCATTATCCGATCAATACCTGGCTGCCTCTGGAGGCTCGGGCGAAGGATCAAAAGGCCTTGGAGCGCTTTGCAATGTAGCGAACAAGAAAATGCTCCGGCAAACACTAATAGTGCTAACGGGGCCTCTGAACAATCAACAAAGAGCACTGAGCAGCTGCATTGATGTTTTTTTGTTGCAAGATACTGTATGTGAGGACACGGTCAATTCATAATGAGGCGGTACTCGAATCAATCCAGAGCATTTCAGCGTATTTAGTACATAATAATAACAAGGCTGATATCTGATACATATATAGTTTTCTTATTCAAGAAGTTTAGTTATTTCAGCCTGGGATTAGGGTGAGATTAAACATGTTTATTGGCTTAACCTTGGACATTCATGTTGTGCAGGACATGTCTTTGAACATGGTTGAGCGTATTTCTATATCGAGCCAGCTAACAAAGATTGAGCTCTGGGTGAAACAAACTGTTTTGAATTGTGTATATGTCAAAAAGGATTATGATTATGATTATCACATTCTATATCATTTATTCCTGTTGCAACTTTTTAACTTTGTTTTGTTACCCTAGTTGGACTCTAGTTCCCTAAAAATCTACCAACACAACAATTAAAAATCACTCGCCTTGATGACGATGTGTCCCTTCCTGGTGCCGCTGCGGTCGAGTTCACGGTGCTCCTTCACCATCACGATCTCCCCCTCCTCCTCCACCTTGTGCGTGTTCTTCTCCACATGGTTGAGGATGCGCCAGTAGTCCTCCTGGGCGATGCAGACGAACTGGTCGAGGACAACATGAGGAAAGCGGGTGAAGGTGTAGTAGAGCAAAACGCTGCTCTGCACCAAATTCGGATACTCGAATAACAGCACAGAAGAAGCATGATGGCGGGTGGAGAGAGGCATCAGAGGGACAGAGGGATGAGGAAAGGAACAGTCCAGCAACACTATTTCTCACACTAACTAACTTTGGTAGTCCAAAATCCTCTCAAGGAGACATCTTCCAGAGGCATCCTTCACTTCTTTCTGACACTGGAAATTAACTGAGCAGAAAGTGCCAGATGTGACTCGTCACTCTCCTACAGCATTGTCACTCGCTGCCCTTCCCTTGACCAAATCTTTAATTTCTGCATTTGGCTCGCTAAGCTCTGTCTCTGCAAGTTCCTCTGTGGCTGAAGACAGGAAATGATGTGTGCAGTGGAGGAACCAGGCAGTGAGAGCAGAGGTGACCGCACGTACTTGCAGGGCCTCTTTTATCTTTGTGGGGACATTAACAACACATCCGAGCTCTTTAAGGCTGACTTCGTGTGAAAGACGTGCGAGGCTATTTGTGAACTCATCTGAAAATAAAATGACACTGACAATGTACAATAGGCCTGTGACTTTACTGACATGCAAGGCTCTGTTTCATAAAGGTAATTTAACAAATGTGAACTTATTAAATGACGAAAAGGGGGGAAAAGGAAATCTCTACATATAGACGTGCCATGATTTATTTAGGGGTAATGCAAATGTCTAAAGTCAAATTAAGAAAATTAAGTCAGGCAGAGCAAGATAAAAAACGAAAAGACACTTCATATGTCATATCTTGTAAAACACTGATATAAATTGCAATTATAGGTACAACAGTGTTCTCTTCTTGCTTACTAAATAAAATTTTGACCCTGACAAACGCTTGTTTTAAGTCGAAGCAGCGGTGTTTGTTGTTAGCTGAAAGTCTTACAACAGATCACACAGTAGACACTGCTCCTGAAACACTTTGACATGGCGAGATAGTGTGATGTCATAAAGGCGAGACTACTGACAAACATTTGTGCAATTAATGCCTAATGGCTACTTTGTATCAGAATCAGAATACTTTTTCATGCTCTGATGCTGGTTGTTTTCTATCAGTAACCCAAAACAAAATCATGAACCTGAATATAAGCTGTCTCTAATTTGTCTCCTTTAAATGATTTCATTCGTCTTCTTTACCTGGCAGTCGTCTCCCTTGGTGCGAACTTCTCCGTTCATGTACTGCTTGTCCAGCGATGGCGAGATGCCAAAACTGTTGCCCATGCAAAGACTCTCCACTCTCCCCTCCGGGTGGCTGATCTCCACTGCTCCGTTCAGGATAACATACCAGTGGTCGAGCTGCAGATATCAAAAAACGACATCATACATTTTTGATCTGCACAAGGTTTTGACCGCCAAAACTGATGCTGGCTTGTCAATCTTTTTATTGCTTACCATTCATGGTTGATTTTTCCACAGATGCATCAAAATCATGTACATCCATCTTATCCTATTTTGCTTGAGGACATTTTGACATGTAGACTGAAGGGTCCAGGGATCGATTAGTGGACGACCCCGACTAGTTCTTTTGAGTTTCACTCTGTAAGACTCATCCCTAACATCACTTGGCATTGTTTTATGTCAAATCACCAGATTTCAAAAAAGCCTTCTGGATATCACTGCGCCAATGCTCATGAATGGCTGTTAAAATGGCGATTCATTTCTAGCTGACATTTAGTATATTGTGAGCACGAAGTGCTTTGTGTGAGGTATCAGTGTGGTGCTGAAGAGCTATTGTGTCTCTAGTGGTGGCTTTTGAAAAAGGAAATGCTAGCAGGCATAATATAACAAGCCATTCATCCCTGGTGTGAGTGGGTGAAGGGAGGGCGACCGAGCCCCGGGCTTCCTCTGCAACTAAAACTGATATTTCCTCTTCATTGCCTTTTCATTCTTTCCCTCGCTGTTTCCCACCCCGCAAATCTCCAATTCTCTCAGTGCTTCACACCTTCTCTCTCGACATCAGCTTCTCTGTCTCAGTCAGCCTCCCTCTCCATTTCTCAGCAATGATGAAAAGTTAATAAATAAAATTTGTAGAATAAATTAAATGTAAGTACAGTGAGGTAAATGAATTAAACTCATTTATATTGAACATAAGGATAAATGTAACATAACATATATACTATAAATGTGAATCATGAATATCTATGGCAGCCTGCAACTATTATTTGTCAAGTTCTTTCGTCTTCAAATAAAATAGAACGTAAAGAAACTTTAGTTGATTTCACTCGTTACTTTAACTCAGCGATCCCTCGTCGGCTCCCTGGACTTCCATTTTCTCTTCCTTTCTGTCCTCTGAAGCACTTTACCTCTCTTTTTTACTTCTGTCAGACCACTTTAGACTCTTTATTTCCCGTCCCCTCTCTCGCTCACTTAGCAGCGTCGTGTTCGCTTATGAGAGGAGCCAAGTGCTTCTCTTTGACCTTCAACTCAGAGTCCGCAGAGAGGCATGTCCGTCAGCCAGACTGGAATCAGGCGGTATGGAAGCACAGACAGACATGCACATGGACTGCTGTCTGCGTGTGGATGGTTGCGTCCTCCCGGAGCTTGGCGGCTGGCAGTTCATTGCCATTTATCACCCTGTCGGTTCTAATGCTGCCGTGTGCAACCAAACAGCCACGACAGAGCGCCTGTTTCTCAGGCATGTAACTTAATTAATTAGCTGCGTAGCGGCTCAGGTGATTGACAGGGCTTTTACTCTGCAGTGACTTTGCACATACTGCTTTATTTGTGTCAGCCACCTCGAGAAAGACAGGAAGACGGTGAGGACATAGTGTCTGTGTGTCAACACCTGGACGTGCTCTTTCATGTACTTGTATTAGCTGTTTTGTGCTCCTTCTTCCATGTTTTTTTGTTTTCAATTTTCATGTTCATCCATGCTGACTCTGTCACTCTTGTGTGTATTTATGTGTGCTTTCTGGAAGGTTACACGAAGCCACCGAAAGAAAAATGCAAGATTGTTTGACTGTAATTATATTAACAATCCAATTAAGAATCAGCAGGCCAGCAAACACATCTTGTTCCTGACTGAATAAGACAAACACTAATCTAAGTGTTGAGGGAATTCTGTGTAATTGTGTTAATGAAGCAGATATAATAAGGAAACAAAACACATTTTGCATTTCCTAATGACACTATTAGTGGTTAATCTTCATGGGAGAGCAAAAGAGACCGATAACATGGGATGAATTAAAAACCCTAATTAAAATATTCGGAATACTTTTGTTAAGCCTTAAAAGCTGGAACATTCATTTCAAAACTTTCTTCAAACTTTTGTTGTGTTTTCACCCAAAGTAGCTGCAGCTTTCATTCCAAGGAAATACTTTCTCAGGGAACTAAAAGGTTCTGAAAGCCTGTTGATATTTGCATGTCCACCACAGTCTAAAGACCATGAAGTTTAGGCAAATTAGTCCACTGACGCACGAAAAAACAATGTCTGCTTTACATTTTTGCACCAAACTATACAACAACAAATTGTCTGTCCATCTGTTGAGTGCTTTCTTTTAGAACATCATGACGATGTCTCAAAGCACAATGTGCAAAATACTGAGGGCCAGTGTCCAAATAACGTATTTTTTCTGAGCAACAGCATCTTTTATCAATTTTTCCCAATGAGAAGGGCGCAGAGCGGCCGCATACTTTCAGAAAAAGTGCTGCACAAAGGGTCTTTTTTAGTGCTGCCATTCAGAGAGCTTTTACTTGACAATATTCGAAATTGACATTGAAATTTTTTTTATTTGGTTGGTCATCATCCTGTTAACCACGAAAATGGAGGAGAAGCTTGTTCTGGCCGTGCGGTTATCTTGAGCTGTATCAGACAGAAACTTTCATAACAGGCACAGTGAAATCCATTTGTGGGAGCAGACTGTCCGTACACTGAATGTTGCTGATAAACGTTGTGTATTTATCTCTTTGTGTATTGTACCCTTGTTGTTAGCTGTTAAGTAAAAGCCCTGTTGCCATAGCATTAGCTAATATCAGCCGCAGTATTTTTTCCTTCACCGCACAAGCGCTTCAACCCAGTTCAAGCACTCTTACACATGTCTGCTATAAAGGAACGTCATGTGGACACGAGCCATCTTTGGTTTGCAGCCGACGATATTAAAAAATGGCAGTTGAAATAAAATGCTGAACGCTCCCACACTCTCCTTGCAGGGACCTTTTGGGGGATGAAATAATGTGCCCATAACTTAATTTTCACCCTTGCGTGCGCGATGGAAATGCACCGACTTCCTAGGTCCTGGGGAAAGTTCCTGCACAGTAACGACAAAGTTGCTGTAACAGGTTTCTGTGTGTGTATGTATGAGTTTAGTCTTACCTCCTGTTTGTTGTGCAGTATGACTGTTCCAGCCTGCTCCACCACCTCAAACATCATGACGCTGCACAAGTCTCTGCGCACCGACATGGTCATGTTGGCGAAGGCGGGCAGCTGGTGCATGAACTCCAGTAGTTGCTCTGTTTGGCACAAAAAGGGAAGAAGAAAGAGAGAAGAAAACAATTTAATAGAAAAAAACATACAACATACAGAAGAGTATGTATCTATATCACTTGTATATGCTAGGCAATGCTTCAACGCTCATTGATTTTTTTCCCAAACAAACAGCAGCATTTCAAAAACAAATTCTGGACTTTTAAACGGTCCCTACTGCAAGCGAACCCTCTTCAGACATCAAACATCATAATTACAAACGCACACAGACATCACAGTATATCTTAAAATGTTTTCATTCCGTAACCCCAGGCTAATAGCCATACTGCCACAGCACATACCATCGACGCTTAAGATTTTTATGCCTAATGAGAAACTTTCACACCCTGTTCCTTCCCTACGGATCATCTGTCTACTTCCTCTTGCACTGTGGCTGAGAACACAGTGACCCAGCTTCAACCTGCACAGTACGCAGCCTGGCTCAGTAGCTCCGTTTTATTCCCCCCGCTGTTATCGCCTCATTCATTTCCTCTCGCCTACTCCGTCTCTGTTCTTCTTTCCTTTGGTCTTTGAAAAACCTGGGTTAAAGCATCCCAGTATTTTAGGCAGTTCTTGGTGTTTGAAGTTCCAGAAGGCTGGACGTTTGTCAGAGGCGGAAAAGTATTTAGGATATACAAAAACCTACCTCTGGGTACTAATAAAGTAACTTGAACTTGAACTGTATTGATTACAATGAGGGGAATGTACCCTGATGTGAGTAACTAACACAAAATAAAGCTACACTACAATAAAGCTACAAGTCTAATGAGAAACACTTCTCATTAGACTACAGGCTCTTGTTTGAATACAGTAAACTGGCAAAATCACCAGATAATAAGCCAACGCAGTTTTATTAATCAGGCAGTGTTGAAATCTCGAACAATTATACGGTTTTAATGCCAGTATCAAGATCGGCTAAAGCACTCAATTGCATGTAAAATATGATTCACCATTAGTGGAAATGATCATTTTAGCATTATGACTTTTATTTTCCCTGAAAAACAATTTAAATCAAGATAATGTGACATTTTTGGGGCCTGTATCAAACAAACATGTCACCATATTCCCTACAGTGTCTCTTCCTCTCTGAATAAGCTGAGTAACCAGTGAAGGTGATGAGAAGGCCGGCCTCCCAGCAGGCACTCAGCGGGCCGGGCCTTTTACAACTCCCCTCAGCTCTCTGATGTGGTCACCTTCTCCCACCGGGTCCCGCTAATGAGGTCATCTCTCTGATTGCCTCCTTAAAAATACACACCGGAAGGGCGCCGGTGTTTAGAGACCACCGTGAGGGGTCTTTTTGTGAGAGGGGCATTTGTGCATCTCCCCTGTGCTTACTGAATGATAGATGGAGTCTGTGAAGGCTGTTCGTGTACATTATGTCTAAAAACAGCAACTGTCTGTCAAGAATGAGGTAACACTCATCGTTTAGTGAGAAGCAAGATATAATAACCTTAAGAAATGTTATAAATCTAAATCTAAAATTCAAAGATAACACTAAGACATATTAGATAGAAAAACGATTGTTTAAGACCAGCCGAGAGTTACTGACCAATGTCGTCATCGTTGCGGTCGGCTGGGTCTTTTTCCAGACACTCTCGGACCAGGTCTCGGCCCAGCAGAGTGTCTGAGGCTCTCTCCAGGTCCTCATCTTCCTCCTCCTCTTCCTCGCTGTCCACCGCGGCCTCTGGAAGTCCGGACAGGTCCACATCTCCCAACTCGCTCTCCGTAGCCTGGAGCACAGACAGTGGAGAAGGCAACACAGAGGTTACTAACAGCAGAAAGAAGGAAGGAAGGAGTCTGGGGAGAAGTTTTCAACAGTAACTTAAAATGTTATGGATTTTCAGGACATGTAATGATTATAGACAGAGTTTCATTTGCCTTCGAATTAAACCTAGAACCTAGAAATAATCCTGGAGCAGTGTTGTGTACTACGGCACAATGCGTCGCAGGCCTTGAAATATTACACCAGTTTAAGAAAGTGGAGTTCAATTTCAGGCGGCATAAAAGAGATTTGACAGCATGCTCAAATGAGGTTTAAGGGTATTCAGGACCATTACAAGATGTTGGCACATGGCAGGTATATAACAATACAAGGCTGAGGTGTTCTGGGGAAATTAGTCTCACTAGCTGAATTAGCAATTTTGAGTGATGTAAAAAGCAGCCAACTAGCATTTCAGATATGAAATCCAATAGTATCTAAGCTACGGAGAAAATAACTTCATCTCTATTTCATTTTCCTTTTATTTTCAGTGATGTATCATCCACTCAACACATGAAGAATAACCTTGGTATGAGCAGCTGTGCCTGTGACCCTGAGCGCAAACCCTGACACCGAGTCCCAAACTAACAGCCAAATATTTAAATCCAGCAGCAATAATTCATATTCCACCATATTTCCCCTGTGCGGGGCAGACAGATGGTTGGCAGAGTGCTGCTCTGAAGGGGCACGGGGGCTTTCAGGTCAGTTGGGAATTGAACCATCAACCGAGAGGTGAAAAGAGGAGATCTCCAGTGGTGGTGGCAGCACTGCAGGCCATCTGCTACCATCTCACAGGGTAGTACCAAAAATGAAGAGAACTGTCGAGGAAAACTGAGCCAGATTTTACCGCTTTTGATTAATTTTTTCAAGCACTGGTGCTGATGTGGATCTTAAGGACTGGTAAGACTGATTGTTAATGAGAAATATTTAATTTTTTTAGCCCAGTTTACAGAACTTGTGTATCAAAATGTTAGTGTTGTGTCTGTCAATTTCAAAGAGGTGACTTTGTTTTGAAGACTACTACTGTACTATATTTCTGATAGATTATTATGTCAGTGCATCATTAAATACGCTAAGCTTCATTTTGGACAATGACAAACGTTGGAAAAGCTGACACTAAATAGACAACTCACAAAAAGCTCAACGATAACGTTTGCCTAAACACGTCCACTAAAGATGAACCACCACTGTTCGATTTGAGAAATGCCATTTCATTAGTTTAGATGCTCTCTACATTCATTAGTTGGTGCACAAACGGCTTGGCTGCTTCTTTCCATTTACTTTATCACAGTTCATATTGTTTTACTATGTGTAACGAAGTCCACATGATTCCTTTAAGGGGTCATCATGGAATAAAAAATCCAGAAGACATCCATTTCCTAGGCATCAGTAGACCTACATTGCGATAGTCCAAGAATGTAGTAGCTTTGATTGTGATATTAGCTGCTGTAGCTGCTGGGAACAGGTTCATTTCCTGCCCTGCCTCACAATAAGATGGACTCCCTAACCAACAGTGCGATCAAGATCTTGGGTTCCGCAGAGATTTGGTGCCTGGCCAAAGAGTTTTATAGGTTTCTCTGAGGCAAAAAGATTAAGCTAACGGTTGTAAGAGAGTTCAAGCACAGGTCCTCGCTTGTTTTCATAAATTTGGTTTGGACAAGCTATTCAGAGGACTTTTAGAAACACACCAGCTGCTCAGCTCTGCATTCGAATTTAGCATAAGAGATACGATTAGAGAAGCAGCAAAAATTACTTTCCCGAAAATGAAATATGAATCCTGATTTTTGTCTTTGACACTGATAATAAATCACTATCATAGTAAATGAGTCAAATACTCCATATTTACCAATCGGCACACAAAACACTCAAACAAAACAGAATAAATTTCTAATTTTTGCAAAAATTCTCATTTATCAATTCTTGGGGGATATATATTTCTGGCATTCATCAGGCCTACAGCAATTAAAGTCATCCAAATGGGCAGTGGTGCTTTTAATAGTTACCAACAGGTTAGAAAACTCTGGCAAAGGTTCAAGTCTTGCAGAAAAGAAGCCCTTAATTTAAGCTTTGTTGGAAAATAGAGGCATCTAGGTAAGTGGCAAAAACAGCAGAGCAACCCTGACACAATAACACCTCTCTTTTCTTCTCATCCTCTGCCAGTGACATATCTTTCAGTGCTTTTGAGAGGCTCAGTTCATTCAGAATGCAGGATGTGCCCTTTCAGTTTGAGCCAGGAGGACATTTCCAAGAGTCGAGGCACATCAGATCTGCCCACGACCCAACCCTCACATTTTAACAGTGCTGTGTCAGAAAAACAGAGACAGGAAGGAGACAAACATGAGAGAGGTCAGCACCAGAAGTTCAGGATCCAGAAAAAAGAGAAGACGGAAGGGAAAGAAATCGTGAAGAATAATAGAGAGTAACTAACAGAAGAAAGAAGGGAAAGGGCACAAGGGAGGGAAATGACAGAACAGGAGGAGGCAGAGAAGGGGTGGAACAGTTGCAGAGGCGGAGTTGAAAGAGACAAAAAAAAAGGACTGGGAGATACCCCAAAACAAAAACCCTCTGTTGTGTTGACAGCTGAGGAGCACAGCTGACTGGAGGGTCAGCACTTTAAGACAGCTGTAAACAAACACAGAGCTGGGTCAGCGACAAGCTGATGGGATCAGATCCGTGCGATTAATATCTAATCTCAGGATGAAGAGATCAGGGCTCAGGTGTTTTAAGTCTGACCCAGGTTCACCTGACTTGCATCAATCTGCAAACCCTTCACAAACAGGCTGAGATGGGAGGGCAGGTTGCGGTTCCAATATCTGTCTTTTTAGTCTGTTTTCTTTTGAGAGCACATTCAGCTGAAAATGACGAATGGATTCCAACACTAGTGCACTAATTAACTTGAAGTAACTAATGCAGCCTTGATGGTAATTTGCTCATTTATGCTCAATAGTAGATACACATCCGGATACAGATGTAGACTGCGGTCTGTACTCTGCAGTCATTTCATTCAGATTTTGGCATGTTTTCGGAAGTCTTACAGACCGACGAAGCACTACCTCATGTAGTCCTGAGGGGCAGTGCAGCAGTGAAGCCAATAGTCCAATCAAGACACAAGTACTGGACAAGAGGAAGACGTGTTAAAAATGGTTGAACTGACTGGAAGGTTATGCTAGTTGGAGAGAGGTTTCAACGGCTGGGAAGGGAAATAAATCTGAGTTGGGTGGTGGCGAAGGAAAAGTGGAGGTCCATGTGAGAACAATTCGACACCGAGCAGCACCGTCTAGTGGTTGTATTGCTTAACATCCATTTCAACGTGAGGGACGCGTGGAAGTATGTGGGCAGTGTCAGTCATCTTAAAATATGTATTTTAATATGTAACAGGAGCAAAGTGAGCGTTTAGTTGTGTGTTTTGGTCTTTTTCCATTTGACTTTCTCCTCATTATTTGCTTTTTAATTGACTGAAAGTTGTGTTTATGGGAATCCATGTTAAATGAGCAGCATAATTAGAGAGTTTGAATACATTTTTAATGCAGATTGAGGCCTCCTAATTAGTTTGGCCTGCACATGGCTTATAGTTGATATTTCTCACCCTCAACATGATAAAATAGAATACAAATAAAATCTAAATACTGGCAATTAAGAAATTGGGGCATTAGCATTGTTAACATTCCTCACTAAAAGCTGCTCATTAGTTTTGCAGCCAGCAGTTCCCATTGATCATCCCAGCTCATTAGCTTGTACCTAGCTCATTAGTTCACAGCTAATGGACCTCAAAAGTTCCACTGATGAATGCTAACAATGCTAACAAGCCGGTGTCAAACAGGACCACTTCTTACAACACAAACATGTATGAAGAATGTGGCATGTATGCTGTGAAGAGGAACAACAACCTGTGGGTTAGAGTCAAGACTGAATGGCAATACTGCGAGGTTCTTGGATTTAGCAGGACTTTCAGTGAAAAGAGGTGAGATTAGGAGATCTGAGGGATTAAAATGATGAGGTGACAGCCTTGTCATGTCCCCTTTTATGGATTATTGATTCATGGCCGTTCCAAAACTCCCTACACTCAAGAGAGGCATCTAATTCTTAGCAGACATGTCACGTAAAGGTAAGGCTGATACAAGATGAGGGCAAAATATAAAGACCTTCGGGTCAGGCAATGACACCTTTAAATGAATCGCACTTTTACATGTTGTGCATTAAGTTTAGTGAATGCAATTAATGAAACAGCATAATAAGAGTTTGCTGACATTCAAAGAACCTTTAGTGAGGAGCGCAGCGGTCACATAAAATGTATGAAATCACATCTGAATGACACTGTTAACAATTTCAAAGAAGTGTTCAGTTCAGTTAAATGAGTTTGAGGTGACATGCATGTTTTATATGCATGAAAGAAAATGAGAGGACTGAGAAGAAATGGGACGTTTCCCTGAAGTTAATAAACTCCCGGTTAATGTTCGTGTTGAACGATTCCTGACATTCCTGTTTTGGGAAATCTAAATTGAACAACGTGTCTGACATCATCGGAGTAAACGAGGTACACTGGATGTCATACTGTCTTTATTTTTACTACCATTTACTGCATGCTACCGATAAAATCAGATAGTATTATGAACCCAGCTACACTGATGACATTACCGTTTCTATACCTGTGACAGAGGTATAGGAGAGTTCGAAAGGTTAGGTTAATTTCCTGCATGTGACCTTTCGTCCGCAGCAGGAAGTAGGGGAGGGATCAACGGGACGCACAACTGATGCGCAATAATTAGCAAGGTACCGAGGATTGCAAGGAGGGAGGAAGACAGAATTGGAGCAAATCAAGCCGGGGAGAACCCACTATCAGTAAAACACTTGCCACAGAGCAGATGTTGCCGCTGTGTGGCGGTGGAAGAGATGGAGATGGGTTTGTCACTGGATTAGACAGGCTTCGTTATTTTTTGTAATTATAGTGACAGTTTTTATCCATCAACGAACAAACTAACAAATCATTTCATGATTGTGAAAAGAAAGAGGATATTCCAAAACCAGAATTTTAAGACAAGATGCTTGAAAATGATGAAAAAAACAAAAAGGAAACTAAAACCTAAGAGTAGCGTTGAGGTACTCGCCTGGTAAATATCTGATAGGCTGCTACTTCCTGAGTCGCTGGCGATGCTGCATCCTGACTGGCTCGGAGGCATGTGCATCACCTGCTGGTGGGCGTGGTCTGTTAGGTGCATCTTATTGAGGTCGGCAGGAAGCTGTTTAGACAGACAGGAAGTGGTAGAGAGAGACAGAAGGAGAAAAATAAACAAGAGAAGGTGGTGAGGATGTTCAACAGGCAGACACACACACACACACACACACACACACACACACACACACACAGACACATACCCACAAACATACAAGGCTGTTTCATCTGCCTGAAAGCCAATATGGTTTGGCAGTGCTTCACATGTTACACTCCAAGATAATTAACATGAAGAGGTTGGAGCTGAAGACACTTCAGACGGCTGTAAATTATGATCCAAGGCTGGAGGTCAAGATGATTTCTGATAGACAGATAGAAGAGAGTCGGAGCTGGTAGGCTGGTTTTATATCTTGGGAGCATCCTTAACAAGAGTCTGGCCGTCTTATGAGGAGGGCATGGTTTGCTTTATTTTCTGCAGATGGCGTACACGTTATGAGTTATGTGTATACGCTGAATAGACAAACATTCACATGAACACAAGAGCGACATTCAAACACTTTCTTTTCAACAATGAAATAAGCAGATACAAATTGGGCCACAAACAAAATTAATTCCTTTGGCAAATCTGCTCGGCGCAGCTCAAGACAATTTGCATGAGGAAAAGTTTGAGCACCGGTATCAAACAAATTGAATGTGTTTCTATTTTGAAACCATCATCTTTTGCGAAGACAGTGCAATACAAAAATTGCTCGGATCCTATTTTCAAATCAACCACTCAGATTCAGAGCAAGATAAAGTTGTCAATCAAGCAGCCGACAGACTTCTGAGAGACATGTGAACGTTTTCACATCCTTCCATAAACACTGTGGTTTGAACTGTGCAAGAGGACAACTTGTCAACTGACAGTTGTCAAAAAACTGCCAGAAAAACAGAAAAAGTGACAAACAGGCCACAAGATCAATGTTTAACCTATAAACTGAATGACTGCACACACCTGCGTGACTTCATTATTTTAATGTTAGCTATTTCTAAAGTCCGGTTTAAATTAAGCTAGTTAAGAAAGAAAGATTATGTCCAATATTCAGTCAATAGTAGGCTAAATTTTGCTGGTTCATCTGGGTGATGAAAAATTACATAAACAGAAGGAAAGTGGGTTTGAACGTTTCAGCACCATGGAGAGGGAGTGTTCTGAGAAGTGACTGTATCTGTGCATCCTAGTTCACATGAAGTTCAGTCTGAAGCACTGCATCAACATTTTCAACCCTAGCTGAAAAAACATCCTACCCCGGTGTGAAACTCTTTCTTTCTATCGTTTCTTCATTAACACACGGATTGATACCACCAATTCATTGACCAATTTGTAGAGAAAGCCACAGTTTTACCATTATAGAGATTTACAATAAATACACACAAAGGAATACCCAAACACACTGCTTCCTGTAAGACTCCTATGCAATGCTGAAAGATTCAAAAGCCTGCTAAGCTCATGTGCATGGCCCTCCATTATTTAAACAGTCAAGACACCTTTACCCAGCGTGTCCAAGCAGGTCAATCAAAGTTCAGGTTTTATGCCTTGATCTATAAAACACAAGATTGGAAAGGTCTCACACGTAATACTTCAGTTTCATATCTATTCCCTGGGCTAGTGGACAAATCCATCTGGTGCCTCCTCTGCTCTAGAAGAAAGCCAAACCTTCAATTTTCAGGTCTTACCAGCTTAGACCGAGGCAGTGTCAGGGTTAGAGAAGAAGTCCTCCTGCGACAACGGACAAACCTACAGCACACCTCCTCCATCGCCACATCAGACAGCGCTGGCCATCCAAACACACACATAAACACTTGCTTAAATGCTCACGCCCACACCACCAGTCGTACATGCAAAACCACACCGAGCCAAACTGAAGCTTGGAAGCTACTGTAGCTGAGGCAACAAGGAGCCACGATGCCAACATGTAATATTAAAGAGTCTGGGGGTTCTGCCCCTTCAGTACTCTCATCAGCGACCCCATCAGCACTTAACCCTCCCCCACTTCCCGAAACCGACAGGGAAAGACAGTATTTAGGGGCGGAGTTTCAGAAGTTCGATGGCTTGTAATTAATGTGTGGCTGAATAAAGCAACACAATGCAACTCCTGGAGAAAGATGGTTGATTGTTGAGTCTCATCCCCACATCAAATATTGATGGACTCGAACCCCCAACCCAAAACTAAACTGAAGTTCAACATCTATAAACTTTAAACATTAACGCATCTGCTGCCTTCTTTCTGCATCATACACACACCTGAATTAATGTAGTATACCACTTCATTATTCATATATCCTAGGTCCATCCATGTTTCTCTAGCAGCCAGATATTTCAATGATAATGGCACTTAAACAGTACTAATTTCACAGTGTGCTACTGTACCATTCACACATTAGTTTTAGTGTAATTGAAGGAGTATCTAAGCGAAATCCATTGCCCTATTAGGTACATCGGTATAATGCATTGTGAGTTTCAAATATTGAACTGCAGGCAACACCTAATCCTCCACTGCTGGTGTTATTGACTAAATCACACAAATACACAACTAGAATTTTCTTCTCCCATCCCTGATGTTTGCTGCCGACCAACACGCTTCACTAGCAGTTAGCTGCATTTCTGTGTGAATAAGAAGAGATGGGGAAATCTAGTTTGGGGGGGGGGGGGGGGACAGAGAGTGATTGCTAATTTTATTACAGGTAAGTATTTATTGATTTCTGTGTGATGGAGCAGTTATAAGCTGGCGATGATGAAGCACCTGCCCTGCATCCATTTAATCAATTCACCAGAGTATACACACATGGAGATAGAAGTTATTGTTCATGTGTCATACTGCTGAGCCAATCAGGTCTCACGGAAAAGTTACAGCGAGACTTTCACCTTGTGAAGCTCATAGAGGTCCGAGGACAGTAGAGGAAAGTTTAGAAATCAAACAGAAACATTTCCATTGGCTGTGAGTTTGTAATTTCAGTTTCAACGAGAAGTGCTATAGGGGTTCGAGAGGTCATTTAGTTGTTGTGGGTTACAATGAAATTTTTGAGGTTGTGTAACAGGAAGGTCGGGGTTAAGGTTAGGCAACTCAGTAGTGATTGTTAATGTCTGCATCGGTATCAGGAGCTCAGCTCATCGGCCTGACCGATGCTGGATTTTGTTGTGGCAGATACCGCTTATACTGTAGCAATATTTGGTAATTTAAGAGCTGCTATGGGGAAGAGCTGTGCAAAGGAAACAGGCAAGGTCATTAAAAACGCAAAGGGATAGCTCATGCTCACTTTGTTGGATTTATTTCCTCACTAAGAAAAAAGACTTAAGATACAGCCTTAAGATTAAGGTTAGATACAGTATAAGAGGAAAGTTCCACACAAGTGTGTGTTTTTGAAGGTGCCAGGTCACGAAATGGGGCAAGGACAGGCAGAGGAAGTTCATGTTCTTATGTGTGTGTGAGTGAAGGCTGGGAGGGAGGAGTCAGGTTGAGAGAGTGATGGGGGAAGTGAATAATTGTGGTGGTCTCGTGGCTCCTATTCACACCCAAGACTTAATCCTGCCCTAATCCTCCTCTTTCCTTCTCCCAGCGGGAATGAGTTGGGGGTTGGGGGGTGTTAGGGGGTCTTCCATTCTCCTCATGCATTAAGGATGAGAGTTTGGAGATTAAATATAAATGTGCAAGCTTCCTTCAGCTGTACAATTCTATCATGTCAACGAGCGGGCGCAATCATAGGAGGATCAAGCTGGCTTTAAATGTTATGTCCTAGGCAAACAGACCAAGCTTTCACATCATCAGTCACTTACAGGCTCCGATTGACTCCAGAGGAACACACCTCATCATTACTCACAGTAAGGGAGAGGAAGCATTCAAACCAAGAAAGATGGAGCAGCCACAAAGGTTGAAAAATCCATTTAGGGAACCAGTCTGAAGCTGTAGGAACATCAAGTTGTTCCCTAGTTTGGTGGCTTATAAATGAGTAATTGGTTAATGGCGTGAACAAAGAACACATCTGGCAGGGCTGGGCAATATGCTGTGACTAATACAGAAAATCATTTTCTAATATGTATGTTCATAACACTGTCACCAATGATGTATTTGTCGGTAACAATAAAATCCATCATCATTTTGCGTTGTATTTGTCCCTCATTACAGCAACTCTGATAGGTCTCAATTTCATGTCTGTGCAAATATCACCAATGTAGTTGTATTCATCCTCCATTAGGATGTCACTAAAATATGACATCCGATCTCACCCGGCGTTCAGCAGCAACAGGCAGCCAATTGAGCATCAAATGAAAAAAATACACCCGCCCCCCTGAGCCATAAAGACGTTTGAGGGCTTTTCCACTTGAACTTTTGGCCTGACTGAGTCTAGCCACTCCAAGCTGATTTGCTTCTCCATCACCAGTTTCATTGGCCCCATTTGAGCTGAGCTGCCACCCGAGACAGACCTTCTCTTGAATGGTGCCAAAGCGCGCGCGCCCTGCCTCCAAGCGATGCAGTGACGTATCACAACTGCTATCAACCCCTGACGACCAGCTCTCAGTAATTTTGTAGTTTCAAGATAAATCTCTGCGCTTTAAAGTTGAATACATCTTCTGCGTCCCTGTTTGTACTTCCAGACATATGCTATATTTTTCTGTTCAATCATATTTGGTTTTCAGCTGATTAATATTAAGATGCCGGTGGTCAAACCCAACATTTGCCAGCTTTCCTACTCCATATTACAGAGTTATCTCTGGCATTTTTTAGAACTTAGGACACTTCTACCCAATGAGCCACCAGGGCACCTTTAGAACAGACATAGTTAATATGACTTCTCATTCATAGCCCCCTTCCCCCCATCCATCTATCAAACATTGACAAAAGCCCACTAAACCAATATACAAATGGCCACCCTGCACTTTTAAAGCTGAATTTATGATTACATTTCTCTTTCTGTGGACCTCAAACAAACCTAAAACATATTAGGTTAATGCTTTCTTTTTCCTTCTTCCATAAAACCAAACTCAGTTTCACTTATTGCATCCAATTTTAACAATGAGATTAACTAGCTGTGGGCCTGAGTGCTCTGTTTCTGCTATTTCCTCAGTGATAAAATGGGCTATAAAGCCCAGACTGGCCATTTGGCTACACAGACAAGAGACTGGGTTTCCCAAAGGCAATTTAGTGTTTGGATAGTTCTGGCTACATTGTAGGTCATGCTTAGAGAGATGTTTTTGGAAACGTGAAGACATTAATGGATGAGTCCTGGTCTGTCTGGCATAATGGTCTGGAATAGGCTGGTTAAGAGTCCCAGAAGGCACCACACCATTAAAAACTCATGACAAAGGAGGGTGTCATAAAAACCAAATCTGATCAGTTTTTAAAACATTGCTGCTAGTTCTATTCCGTTATGCATGAATTCTTCGAAAATGAGCCAATGCTGTTTTAGCGTAGGCTATGCTAGGGTGCAGAGACACCATTTAATGACTACAGGGCAGGACACACCTGAGACTTGGGACAAGGACAGAAGGTTTATCAAAAGAGATGGAGCATGACGAAGATATATAAATCAACACACATAATGAGACAGAGAGGAACGGCAGCAAGAGCGAGAACAATACATTAAGATGAATAATAAAGGGGTAAAATGGCTTAGCTGAGTAATTAAAGAAAATGTGACGAGGCTGATGAATCCTGACGAGGATGATAATTAAAACGGGTTCAATAAACAATGACAGAAACAAAGCTTAATGAATATTTAAAGACAATGTTGTTGTGTTTGCAGAGGGAAAACAAAAATGACAATAGCAGAGAGAAAGATATTCACTTCAGTGTCTCAAAACATATGCTGAAGTCTTCGGAGAGGTTCACGTTTAACCTTGCTAATTTTGCTGGCAAACAATGAGAAATCTTTGTTTTAGCCTACGAATATTTTTTTTACGCGTCCCTCTGTTCATAAATCCAATTAGATAAAAAAAAACATGAGCACAAGTTGACCAACGTTCATTCAAGTATCATTAATCTTCCCCAAAAAAGAAAATCCTTAACGAATACGCCACCAACTCATTCCTTCTGACTGAAAAATGTACACAAGCTTTGGTGCAATTAAGTCTTGTTTTACAAGTCACTTCGCTGGATGTAGCAGCTATACACTACTCATAACCCAGCTGAGTAAATACAGGGGGATGTGATGGGGAGTGAGGTTACCAGTTGGGTATATGACATTAGCACGGTCGGCCTGTAGATGTCAGCAGTGACAAACTACGTTAACATGACTTGAGGTGAACGAGCCAAGCAACACAACCACCACTTGGTAGTAAAAGAACAATGATATGTTAATATTTGTGTTCCTTTCTATTCTTCTACTTTTTTTCTTTTTTTTTTCCTGTAAACACATGTTTTTCCACTTAAAATATATTTTTAGATATCAAGCTGTTAAGTCATAGAAAATAGAAAAAAACTTTATTGTTGACTTTTTTTGTGCAGAAATGTGTCCTTGCTTGCAGGTGCAGAATTGGTACATTCAAAACGAAACATGTTACATTCAAAATGGGACAAACCAAAATGTAACATTTACATAAAAACACAAGAGGAACTATATTAAAAAAAGAGAACCAGGTACTCGATGTTTAGGACTGAATCAGAAAGAGAAAGATCTGAATTGTTGTGTGCCGAGGTCGCAGACTGGCTTCAAAAAGTGACTGCCATGAAATATCTTGATCAGCAAAGACAGTAGTTCCAAGTTTAACGACTTTGGAAAGCTTTGTCTTGCTTCTGACAGGTGCTCGGAACAGGGCACAATGTCAAGAATGAGAATACATTCAATTAGGGATTGGTATATTCTGTTTAAAGTGCACTGGCAAACTTTGCATTTCCTTCGATTACATAACAGGAAGTGTCTTTGTCATGTTTTTGGTGAGTGTATTTCATATGAAGGCCAAAGTGACTCACAAGTGCTACAAAAAGGAATGTCAGTAAGCTCCACTTTCTAGCAACAACTTCATAAACAGAAGCTTCATGAATAAAAAGGCGTTCAATAGAAGGTACATTCTATAAAAAGCCTTCCCACTATATATTTAGAATACAATCACACGTTAAACCATAGCTGTTAACATATGTCTCCACTCGTAACAGCTGTCACCATGTGTTGAGGCATCTCCGAGCAGGTTGTTACACCACAGACAGCAGCAGTTCACCTCTGCACAGAGACACAATGCAGCAACAGTCTCGCCGCACAAATGAGCGATCCGTCATTTGATGCGATATCTGCATCTGATTTCCGCTGGGTTTTTCATGTCTCCGCTCTCCGAGTCGCTCTGTCTCTTTGCATTGTCTCCTTCCGGCCGATCTCACCTCTTCGCTTTGATTGTCATAGTTAATAACTCTCCTGTGTGTGTGTCTCTCTCTCTCTCACTCTGTGTTCAATGATTCACTCCCTCATTACAGCCTCCACTCTCCAGTTCCCCTGTCACTACTGCGGCCATACTCGCTGTCACCTTCTCCTTTGGTCTTCACCACTTTCTGTCTACTTCTTGGGAAAAATCCTCAATTCTTGCATTTTTTTCCCCCAAACTGGATCCCCATTTACGCATCAAAGGCAGCAGCTAGGAGTGAAAAGACTGCAAGTTGCCTCATCAGACTAGCCAGGTGAGAACATTGGCTCTGCTGTCTGGTACAGGGCACACACACACACACACACACACACACACACACACACACATTTTGAAGCTCCAGATTTAGCCCTGTAGCGCGAAGAAAGCTTTGATCAATCAAGGCCACTGTTGGCTCGGTCTGAAGTCGTGAGACGGGGACGATCGAGAAATGCACGCACACACTCGTGAGCAACCCAAAGTGGAAAACAAATGCACATGAAGTACACACACATTTACGCACAGAGGAAGGCCGACGACAACACATAAAAAAAGAAATACACAACACAAAGTCATTCCAACGCACACACAGATGGAATATGCTACGGGCTTCATTCAGTAAAACATACACTGAGCCCATTGAATAGACTCAGCACACAGTGATGCTCCACTCTATTACCGGCAAGTCCACGGACGCTCGGAGTAAGATATAGTGCAGGGAGACAGATGGAGATGGGGAGAAAATAGAGTGAGAATGTGACTGAGAGAGAGAAAGTCGAAATGAAAGAGTGCGAGAGGAGACAGCAAGAGAGGCAAAGAGCATCACACGACTGAGGCTTGATTGAAAGGGTGTGTGTGTGTGTGAGAGAGAGAAAAGGTAGCATAGTGGGTGAAGAGTATAACTGAGATAGGACTGAAAGTGAAGGGTCGAATGAGGATGAAGTGAACAGATGAAGATAAAATGTCTCAAATATTCTCTTAAGAATCCAATTCTACCTCAGTCCAGAATACCATATCTCAGCTAACATGGCAGTGCAAGGAAGAGACAGAGAGAGAGAGTGTGTGTGTGTGTGTGTGTGTGTGTGTGTGTGTGTGTGTGTGTGTGTGTGTGTGTGTGTGTGTGTGTGTGTGTGTGTGTGTGTGTGTGTGTGTGTGTGTGTCAGCTGGGGTAAGGGGAGATGTAATGAATAGAAGTTGGAATTGGAGGTGACAACTGCAAAGGCAGACCTGCCACAGAGAGAGGGAAGGAGAGAGGAGGGAGAGCAAGAGACTGGGTGGAGTTAGCAGGGGACCACATGAAGAGATGAGTACTCAAACACTGTCAAGCAGACAAGACTGAATCCTTGTTTGTGTGTATGCACATGCAGAGACATGGATTGTCTCTCTCAGCGAGGCTACCTACTTTCCAAAAAGTGCCTCCTACTTGCAGAGAACATCTCGAGCAAAAATAAAACGCTTGTGTGTTGCTGCTGTATTAACATTGTTTACTTGTGTATTCTTAAGGACTGCAGATGAAGATTAAACCAGAGCTATGAGAATAAACACCCTCTCCCACAAGAATAAAAACTTGATCATGCATTGAGAGGAGTTCTGTTCAGGAAGCACGGAAGCATGATGTTCCGTTTAGTCATCGGGGAGTACAGCTCAGTTGAATAACGGCGTCTGTGCCTCTGAAGGAAGTCAGGGGGAATAAGCCTGATGATTAAAGTATACAAAAGCATGAACATCCAAACACGACAAAAAGTAGGTACTGGACATGAATACAACTCAAAAATGGAAGATTCTGCACACTAGATGAAGCATTGATGCACATTACAAGTACCTGCGGCTTGGTATCGAACTTGGATACTTTTATGGCACCGACCAAATTGCCTCCATACTATTGAGTACTGAAAAATGTCATTCAATACCAAATTCAATACCCTATGAGTTAATCTCATCAGCGTAAGTGAGCTAATAAGCATGCAGCATGCTTATTGTGTCAAGATCATATAGCGCAGCATATTGGCTGTCTTGAGACCTGCAGGAAAGTTGTGCCCAGAGATGGCTCTCACCATGCGTATGAGTAATGTAAGAATCAATGTCGAAAAAAGTGTTTTTACAATACCATTCATGTAGCTGTAACAAGGGATCTCCAGAGAGGTCACGTGACTACAAAATGGTAGAAATGCAGGTAGTGCAAGTTGGAAGTACACTGAATATGTGCAAATATGTTTTGGGCATATAATGAGGGGAAAGAAGTTACTCAGCGTTTGTTAAGTGGAAATTTAGATAACCCTGATGATGTCATAGTGATGTCATCAGGGTTATCTTAATTTGTGCTTGAGACTTGCAACAGAAAGCCTGTGTTACAAACTGACGATATAGTCTTTGAAATGATTTACGGGGCAGGGAGAGTTAAATAAAAGGATGCTATCAGCGAACTGCACAAAATGGCAATTTCTACATGATGTTGCTTTAAGGCAGAATATCCAAGCCTTTGTCGCTTTGATTTTGATGATCCTTTAAAATCTGTTTCTCACAAAACCCCAAACTTTTGGATGTACATTACTTAATCACTGGACTACCCTTTTAAGAGCTAGACTTCCTGAGTATATATAGAAAGTATGACATGTCAAAGTCTTTCTATATGAGAGGAGACAATGGATGCTGTTTTAGCAACAGCAGATGCAACTGACACTTAACTTCAGCCGCACAATATTGATAAAAATCATAAAGTTATTGTTGCAATATGCAACTATGGGAATAGTCTGCAGTACTTTTTATAGCGACATATGCTCAGAAATGAGTTGGAAGAGAAAATGAGTCACTAATGGTTGGAACCTGAAACTGTGGCAGCTTGAAACGAAAACTTTGTTTTCCAACATAAGGTGGGGATTCTGCATAGCAACACATTGCCTCGAAAAATCTCTCTGAAACACATTTTAATCTCAGTTAGGGGAAAAAACCCAGCATCCTGTGACTTGGCAGGCACCTGTTTGTGAGGTACGAGGTTATCATTGGTTGGCAAGTTTATAGCCCGGACAGAGAGCGGCTGGCAAGCTCCTACGGTGGATAAACAGCCATTAGTTGGCAGGATCCACATTTTGTCGTGCCAGTATTGTGACAGACGGGATGCTGAATGGCACTGTCACCAATGCTGCCAAAGGCCTGTGACTTTTGCCCCAGTTGTCTGAGAGTGATGAAGGAGAGCGAAGGAGGGAAGGAAGGACGGATAAACAAAGTCAGTAAATAGAAAGGAAAGAGGAACAGGGAAAAGACAGACGAAGTGTCTGCATACATTTCGTCTTTCTTTGCCCTCTTTTCATGTTTAATGACTCATCCACGCATTCTTAAATCCTGGACACATTGCTGGAATCTCAAACACAGGATACAACCCCGGAACAATGGATGCCTGTCGGCAATCAGAACTGTATTGTTTCTCTTACTTGGAACTGTAATTGCAGGTGTAAATTTCCATGCAAAAATGAGAAACGTTGAAATTGGGTGGTAGAAAGGCATTATGTCTCAATTCTGGGCTATAAAGTCCTGAATAAAGCCAGGACATTGATAATCATCAAGTAAGTCCATGTCCTCAACATGCTTCATTCAAGTTCTAAACAAGTTGTTATTAGTTTGTCTGGTGTACACTGTTAAAGGTACATTTCCTTCATGCCTTTGCAATATGAATTGACATGAAGCACAACAATCAAGGCTGTGCATTAATTTAGAGTACACTAATAAGACATAAATTGTATTTTCTATTGAATGAGACATCATATACTCTTCATGTGACAGCTATAAACTATACGACTAATCAGGCTGTCATTAGAACCATATATTATGACTTAATAGATCTAAAGAATACTATACCTAGACACTTATGTACCAAATTATGGAGATCCTAATAATACAATCTTTCTGATAACTACATGATATATTTGGTGCAGATTGATGGTTTGGATTGGAGGGGTGAACTCACACCAGTTAGTGAAGTGATGTGTCATGTTGGTATCAAGTTAGGCTGTAAAAGTGTTCCTAAGTTATAACTGTTTATCATCAAATTAAGAACATATTTGTAGTTTTTTGTCTCATACAAAGACAAGTTTGGCTTGTTACATCTTATTAGTGTAGGGTATAACTGCTTCTGTTTCAATTTTGATAAAGAACATATTCTAGATTTTTGTCTAATAGGATACAAAGTTGGGCTTGACATGTCTTATTAGTTGACTTGAACGTAAAGTGCGACCAACATGGGAGCTAAAATCAATAGTTAGGGTGTAATCTTTTTTGTTTTTGTCAAGTCTTAAAACTCTAGCACTACATTTACATACTCTCATTTTTTAAACATGTCTTTGTACTTATGTAATTTATTCAGGCTCTGTATTAACTTGTATTGGATTTAAGTACTTGTTGAATCATTATATTAATGGCATTTGTCAGAACGTATCCAGGGACTGTGTATGAAAATGAGCTCATTAGGTAACTGCAGCTCATTTACACTGATGTGTAAAGTGAAAAAGTTTTTGATTATGTTTTCTGGTAAATGGATAAATTAATAAATAACATAGAGGGATATATAGCCAGATAAGTGATTAGAGTCTGACTCAAGTCAACGTCACAAGTACAAGATTCTTTGCCAGAGTTTAATAGATATTAGAGAAACCATTTAACTGATTTTAAAAGGAATTTTACAAGAACTGTACAGGCAACAGACTTGACTTGTAAATGTAATAACAACCTGGAACATGAAATAATGTCTCTGCCACACTCGCTTCATCAGTGTAAGCTACGCCAGTCTGGATTTTCTTGGTGAGTAATGGCTCTAAATTGGCTGCACGCTCATTCGTCCCACACAGTCTTTTACTGCTCATTCAGTTTTCTGACGGCTTACACAGTGAAGAAGCTAATTAACATGGGTCGGCACCCCTGCAGAGTCAAGTATTCTTCTCTGGAGGACTGAAGGTATTACAACCAGGCTTTAGTGTAAATTCCTCCCAGTTGGTAACTAGAGAGAAAGAGTGTGTGTGTGTGTGTGTGTGTGTGTGTGTGTGTGTGTGTGTGTGTGTGTGTGTGTGTGTGTGTGTGTGTGTGTGTGTGTGTGTGTGTGTGCGCGCGTGTGCGCGCGTGTGTGTCTGTCTGTGTGTCTGTGTGTATGTGTCAGCAGGCAGCAGACAGTTGCTGCCAAACAGTGCTCGATGCATCTGAAAGGAAATTTCATCCTGTCACTGCCCGTCTGCCCTCCTCCTGTACTGACATTTTTATGTTTGAGTTTAAATGCTTCAGGACAGTTAAGATCAACAGCACTGGGCAGTTTTCACCATTGAAACAGCGGATGTTGTCTCTTTCTGATGGTCACTGGGTTGTCTGATGTGGCACCCCTCACCCATCTTTTTATCCAGGTGGGCTTTTTTTTATTCTTCAAGAGAAGATTTATTCTGTGCCATTTCATCCTTGTCCTCCCTATCCATCTCCTTTCTCCTGCATCCATCTTTTCTTTCTCCCACCCACTCAATATTCTGCAACTCCTCTTTTATCTTCCTGTTGTAGGAGAACAGCGTGAACACAAACTGATGCTAAGACAAAAGGATCTATATGTGATTTTGATGGGGTTGATTTGATGGTTATTAACAGAAAGACATCCACGTTGTTGCAGCTTTATTGGTGCTACTTGTTTCACCTTACGGGTTCTGTATGACGGACTCCACTGGCTTTAATATGCAACACTGATGCTGAGTTCAAATCAAGCCAATGTCATTATTGTCAATGTCAACTATTTATTTTATTCTGTGAGAATATGTGCATGTATGTGTGAGTGTGTGCGCGCTGCAGGAAGCAGCAAGGCGTCTCTGTCTGGGCCCCTGAGGAAGGTGGGCCACGGCCAGGTCTGCCGGATACAGGAGGGAAGGCTAAACACTTGGCTTTAATACTGACACGACTACTTGTGCATGCACACACACACCCGCACATGCATGTGCATGGAGATATACACACACATGCTGCAGCTCAGTACCTCCTGGCTCCCCTCTGTTAACAGATGCTTCCTGCCTTCTAGCCCAACCCACACCACTTCACACATACAAACACACACATGCAGCGCGTCCCTGGCACCCCTACAGGTTGACCCAGGGGCCGGGTGCAGGGGCAGCTCCACCCTTTGGTTCTGTTTTCGTTGATGTTGGATCATGTTCAGGTCTCCAGCCCCCGGACAGAAACGACTACAATTCCGGTACCAGGGGCCGACAGGACAGGAAATTATCTTTTGTTTGCCCGCCGACCTAACCCGTATCCTGAACTTCAACGTTTATCAGACATTTTATTATTGTACCTGCCAAAAACTGGTCTTGACAACAAAGAGAAGTCAAAGCGAGATTTGAGCTGAACTGGCACCGATGCAGTCGAAAAATAAAAGCCACTCTTTCCATTATGGCTTGAATTTATAATCCTTGGCTGCTTTTGGTGTGAATGTTCCGTGCTGCTGTCAGTGCGTCGCAACGTGACAGTCTACAGATGTGCACAAGGAGTTGAATGCAGTAATGAATATTCAGAGTGAAAAATGTGAACACTAAAAATGTGGTTTACGGTAATAGTTGAAGGCAGAGAAATAATCGTTTTTTCTATTCACTGAACTGAACAGATAAATGGCACGTTTTATTTCAAGAATGAGTGAATGGCCCCTACGACACAAAGAATCGCTCGCTTTAAAGGTTAATCACTTCAACGTGTGTCTGTGTATTTCAACATATTAAAAATAATAATGATTTATTAGCAGATGAGTAGGGTTAAGTGTTTCTGCAATGCCAAGCTGACCTTCCTGCTTCCTGATCACATTTGTTTTCATGCAGGCAATGCATTGTCTGCGTCCTCTTTACCCTCTCTCAACTCTGTCTTTTTTTTTCTCACAAATTCACAAAACACCCACAGAGCAATCACCCATCCATCCATCCGTCCCATCTCGCGTTAATAAATGCCCTTGAAAATTATCCAGTAAAGGCTCTCTGGTTGCGCAGGCAGAGGAGGGGATGTGGATCAATAGCGGTGAGATAATGGGAGCAGGGGAAATTGGGGGTGGGGACCTTGGGTGGTTAAAATATCAGCACTAGGATGAGTGTATGTGTAAGGGTGGGGGTAGCAGCTCATGACTGACAGAGCTCTGGGTAAGCGGAGTCTGCATATATAAAGTGAGGGGGAGTAATTTATGTGTATGTGCACATGTATTGTATGCATGTGGGTGTTTTGTTTTGACCATTGCAAGTACGGAGGCTTGAGTGTGTGTGTGTGTGTGTGTGTGTGTGTGTGTGTGTGTGTGTGTGTGTGTGTGTGTGTGTGTGTGTGTGTGTGTGTGCGTGTGTGTTTATGCATTAGTGGGTGTTAAACTGAGAGTATGTGAGAGAGAGAGAAGGCAGGACTCACGTCGATGTGTATGCGTTTGTGAACAAAGGCTAGAGTGCGTCTCCACACGAGCAGCCTCGCTTTCAGTCCATTTAGCCCAGCGATGTTGACCAGCAGCCACACTGTATGTATGTTAATGCACACAGGGCCTGAGTGGGCTTTTCACTCTCAAATTTCAAGCTATCACAGCTAATGGACAGTAATTACACCATTCAGGACACAACACTGGCTCCTTTATGCCCCTGCTCCCATTCAAACAATCAGAGAGCACTGCATTTTTTTCTTAGTTCAATGTCAAAAGGTGAAGACGGGTAAACTAAGCGAGCGACAGCCTTTTCAATCAGCCGAGAGTGGACGCCTGTGACCTTTGTCTGCACCACAGTTGGAAAGGGAATCTGTGCCGTCATGAAATTTGAGGGTATGTTCATTTTTAAAGGATGTCTGGCCATGAATTGTGGCCAATATGTGGTGGTAGGTCACCTCAAAGATCAGCTGTGGAAAAACTAAATAAATGATTAAAAAACAATGTGACTTTTCCAATGTACTGAATGGAAGAAAAGCTCTGCATAACTCTAAATCATTAAACATAATATCAAACTACATTATCAAACACTTTATCAAGACCATTTTCATTTGTTCCATTGGCAGATTTGTTTTGTAACGCATTTTTGAAGCGGCATTTTCTTTTGTTAAGTTGTGCTTACTATTGTGCTTTGTCGACTCATCTTCTAAATATCTGCAAAAGAAGATTCATCTATTTTTTGACTGAGTGAATGATATGCCAAGTATTTTGACAATCTGTCAAAAGTTTGTTCATTTTTCGAATAAAAATGTCAAACATTTGCTGGTTCAGGCTTCATAAATGTGAGGATTTCCAGATTTTCTCTGACGTTTGTGATATTAAAGAAGATTTTTTTCCGAATTTGGACAGTTGGTTGGACAAAAGGAGCAATCTGAAGGCAACATTTTGGGCTCTAGAAAACAAATCAATAAAAATAATTGTTAGTTGCAGCCTTATTCATGTATAAATAAAGGTTTTGAGATTGAATACATGTCTGTAGTTGTGAAACCCCTGATAAGACACTGCTGCTGCCTGATTATTCAATCGGAATCCTAATGAGTAGCAAATACACTACATACTGTCCCTACATCTCAACATGGTACTCAGCACAAAGAGCAGTTACCTAGTAATTTCTGAAAACAATGGGATGTGACTAAGGCAAATGGAGTATCCAAACTCCAACAGAGGTTACACTGAAGTGACTTGTAATACTGCCAGTTTTGGGAACTCGATTTTCTCATATAGCACAAATTGTATTAAACAAAGAAGCTTGTGTTTTTATGATGGTTTACAATGTGCTCACAAGCCAACAATGCTGCATGTTGTGCGTATACATACATGTGATGTTTCAGTATTATCTTTCAAATCACCAGACTTAAAAAGAAAAAAAAATGTTTCAAAGGACTCAATAGTGATTCACGACCAATGGGAGCTGAGTTGGGTCTGGCCTGGCCTAATGCAACTCATATCGATCTTTATCACCCCTACTTCCTGTGCATATGATATCCTAGACCTCCCTCGGCATGCTAAAAGCACTCTCTCTCTCTATTGTTGCCTTTCGCTCAGACGCTCCCCCTCTCTCTCTGCTTTCTGTCTTTGTCTCTCACTCTTTTCCTCTCTCTGCTCATGCTTCATCTCACCATCGTCCCCCTCCGTCTCTCTGGGCTCAACAGCCACATTACCTTGACACCCTGCGTGAGTCCTGTCAGTCTGTCAATCACTTTGTCTGTGGACTCGAGGTCAGAGTAAATCTGTTGAGGCCAACGTGAGGAGGCTGTGGCAATACATCACCTGGCAAAGGTCACCCTTCTTAGTGCTCAAAAATGGTTCTGACAACATATTCAGGTATCAGGGGAGAGACCGTGCAGCGATCTAATGCTCTTTTTATGGTGCCAGCTGTTTCCATCCACTGATCTGATGATTGCGGAGGATTAAAGTGCATTTTATGATCGACGGCTTACTCCAACCTGTTGACCGCACATTTCTTTAATAACTAAAATGTATAAAAGATGCTGAAAACCTTTTTTGATTCAACTTTATTCCTATGCAACACAGTGAAAACATAGCAGCTGCCTTGCTTATTTGATGTGTTTGTAACTTCTTACAAAGAGGGTAACGATCATGATTACACTTGCCTCTGACAGTATTCATATGTCACCTTCTGTGTTGAAAAAGCCAATTTGAATGTTTTGGGTTTGGGTCTACAATAGTTATTACATGGGCCACTGGTATCAAGAAACTTTGGTTTGCAAGATATTGCTCCTCTCAAGTAATGAGAATTTGTTTTCCCACATTTGTTTTCCAGTGTTAGAAACAACCATTCAAAGGCATGATTGCTGTTTATTTAAAGCTTGATTATGAAATTTAAACATCCATTTCATGAGAAAGTTGATATTTGAGTCTCATTCCCAACTTGTCAAATATTGATGCGTTGGGATGCAAATGATCTGACCTACAATCCCAAAGTATGTGTATTTGTGGAGTTGGGAATGAGACTCAAAAATCAGCTTTCTTACGAAGTGGACCTTAAAGAGATTTCACAGACACTCTTCAAACTTCTACAAGTGAATCGTCTGTCTCAAAGGCACCATGACGGAATGATAAACTCGAAACTGGTCAACATGAGAAAAAAAAGTCTCTCTGGGGAACTTCTACGTGCGATGTGACCACACTTTCTTGGACAAGGTTTCTGCCAATTGCTCCCCCAATTAAACTGTGTCAATCACTTTATTTCATCTTTGAATTGAAATCACTGTGGTAATTACTTTAGGCGTTATCTTTATTCCCCAGAGTGACATCTGACTATGTACCTCCAGGAAAAAAGCGTAAAGCTTCGAGGCGCTCGGTTCCTAATCAGACTCGTAACGTTGTCTGGGCATGAATCCACAGCACTGAGCGAAAGGGTCAATAGACTGTACTGAAGAATAATTAATCTCCTTATTTCCACTCAATAGAGTTTCAGCAGTTTAATGTAGCCATCTATCCCATCTGATCTGATGATGAATGGTGGGCCGATTATCGAGCTTGAATCAAATATAGCATCAAGCTGTTCAAACAGAAGTCTGACGACACTGAACGGCAGAATAGTTTTTGTTCTGCTTCCAATTTCTTTCCTCATTTAAATCTATTTTGAACAAGCAACAATAACCCTTACTGCTTCCACTTTGTGTAATTAAACTCCATTTTCTAGCAATTTATGGTCCATGTTTCCATGAATGCCTAAGAGTTAAGAGTGGCACTTATTTGCTTTGCCAGGTGTTTTGTCCGTCTGCCTGTCCATCCGTCTGACCTGCCTCGCCTTGGCACTGAATCCATCATCCCACTAAAACTCTGTGCTATAGCAACACCTCCATTACTATTCAACTCAGCATGGGCCCCACACAAACTGATAAGACCGATGTTCAGTATTGATTGCTAGGGAAGCAAAAGGGAGCAGCCTGGGTCAACCCAACTCTGGACCTGCTGTACTCTGCCACAATTATCTCCAGTTATGTGCTTATGCTTAACACAAATCCTCAGCGAGGCATGACACTTCCTGTTTTTCGAGCAACAGCTTATCTGTTTGGAAATGACTGATGGCGGCTACAGGGACGAAAGAAAGACAAATTTCTCAAAAGGCATTTATGAATCAAGAAGTAGTCTTTCAACTGAGCAGAAGCAAAGTTACCGCAGCCTGTGGTAACTTTAAAGCTACAGATGGATACTGGCTATAGTTCTCCATACATTTTTCCCCAAGTCTTTATGTCGCTTCTTCGTCCTTAGCTGGGAGACAAAAAAACAATTTTTTTGATGAATTTTTCAGGTTCATTCTTATGCTATGCCACTGAGAAGCCACAGAGAGAGGAGTGGAAAGGAAATGCAAGGCATCTGGAAGGGTTAGTAAGTAATGGGTGCCATTTGGTGCAGAAAAAAAGAGCAAAGGTTGGACATGTGAGGATGCAGATGGTTTTAGAACGAGTTGGTGTGATTTATAAGACAGGAGGCGGCAGATGAGTGAGGATACAGCCCCAGCAGGGCAGCAACAACAGCAGCATCAGGCTGGCAACAACAACAACAACAACAACAGGCCCCATTATTGATATTTGAATAATAGATGCGGAAAAGAAAGAGGGCAAGAGTGAAGAGGAGATGAACATGTGGCAGAAGACGGAAGAGTCCCTTACTAAAAACAGACAAGAGAGGAAGGAAAAGGGAAAGAGGAAGACAGTAGGAAGTCCCGGCTAAAAACAGAAAGAAGAGAGGGACAGGGATGGAGAGAAAACACCAGGGAGGCGCAAAAAAACTGAAGTTCAGAGAGCTCGGCAGAGAACAGGTCCCATGTTGGCAGCGGGGAGGGTCAAAGAGTTCAGCAGCAGAACATTTTGACAAGTCTTGCAGCAGCGGGAGGAAGTAGACTGGGGTTGTGTTCCGACGGGATGAGCGGGACGTGATTTAAAGGGACAGTCTGCCCATAAAAACAACACAATAGAACCATAAAAAAGAAAGCAAGATGTTGAAAGCCTCTTAAAGGCAGCATCTGACTGCTGACTCTTAGGGGAGGCTATTCGAGCACAGACAGACCTCCGTTTTTGTGTTCTGTGTTGTTTATTGGAGATGTAAATAAATCTAGGCCTCATAACTGCTCAGTGCGTCAGGAAATAAATGGCCCTGCTGGCCAAACCGAGCAGCTCCACTGGCCTACATTTGGCTGTCTGTTATCTGATGCCAAATTTCCAGCCACACAGTCAATATTTCAATAACTATCCTCTGACGCTAGAAATGAGAGCAAGAGAGTATGACATGCTATATGGTCGGAGCTGCAGTTTAGAAGAGTTGCAAAATAAACTGTTAAACTTTCTATCACTGTTCAGCCTAGAGAGTTATTCTGAGTCTGTAGTAAACAAGGCTGCAGAAAACTGACTGTAAAATGACTGTAACAGCCTGTTGGTAGCTGCAGATTCCCTGTAGAGAAGTAAAACTAAATGATTCATATGAATCAAACAGTCGCCCGCTCACTAGTTTTCAGATCAAAGTTTCATTTAGGCTAATCAAACCTCATAGTGGTACGAAATGCATTAAATGCAAAGCTGCCACCGTCTGCCTGGCGGTTTATTGGCTGGTGAACCATTCAAGATCACTACAGTGAAGAATATACTAGCCAGCGCAGGCCGGCCAAAGCTATCGAAAGAGGCCGACTTGTGGAGAAAATAATTGGCTGCCATTCTGAGAAAGCAGTCAATGATAAAATTGTGAAAACCTCTTGTGGAATAAAACTCCCTGCTTCAGAGACTTTCTCTTTCTCACTACTGTATTTTTCTCTCTCTTTTTGTCCGTTTTTCTTTCTGTCGTTCTTTCTTTATTTGTTTCCTCACTTTTTCTGTCCTTCTCCTCCATCAAACTTCAAAATCACGCTGCTGTATGGCTCTTTATCTTTCTGCCTTTCCTCATCCCTCCTTACTTGAGATCCTAGAATGAATTCACAAAATCCATTTTTAGGGAATTCAACTCCCTTCACAGACCACCCTCACACTCTTCCTGTCTTCCACTTTGCCTCTCTTCACTGCGGTGTTTCTCATTGCTATGGTATTTGCAGACAGAGCCCACGTTTCCTAATGGGAGGAAAAGGGAAACTTAATTAACCTTTGCGAAAGGTGGGCTCATCACAGACGCCGACCAATTAACTATGGACTTCAAACAGGGCGAGAATTAAACTCTCAGCGGCTCTGGACTGAGGATAAATGAGCTAAATGAGCTTGACTCATGCAGCAGAGACGGACCAGTAATAACATACCGATACAACAGGTCAAGCTAAGATGGTGTAAAACCAAGCATGAAAGATAAAGAGAGATTTGTCAAAGTTGCACTTTAAATCTAGCTGTAAACAACGTTAATGAGCTGATATCTGACAAAAAAGCCACGGGAGCCTGGAGATTTGAAAAGCCGACAAGCGACAAATGAGGTCACCGGCTCTGAAATTTGGACCGGAAAACAACCTGCGACAGTTTATTTACAGGAAATGTTGTGGCAAAAATGTCAAAGGTACGGCTGAGTTCATTTAGAGTGTGTCATCAATCCAAACAGAGCAGAAATGATTAGTTGATGATCGATCTCTTTGTGGGGGATAAATTAATTGGCAGCCATCTTAATAATGGAATAATCACTAAAGTAAAACATTAAACTTGCCAACTGTCTAATGTTATAGTCAATGGAAAATTTTCAGGTTTTGGGAGGGGGCACTTTGGGTTTAGGACATTTGAATGGCCTTTTTTAACTCTTTAAATTCAAGTAATTCAAAATAAATAACTTTCAGATTAACTCATAACTAAATCAATCATTGCTGAACTACAGAGAAGCTGATTTTTCAAGTGTAAAATGTAATGCTCCCTACACATCTTGGAGACCATTCTTTGATAACCAATTACCAAAATGTCTATCTAAATAATAAAATCCTAACAAGGATATCGCCCTCAGCTTCCAAGATCAAGCACGCCAGCACTGATGAGCCATCACATAGGGATTGACAAAACAACAGGTGAATTGGATTTACAAGGTTTTCATTAAGCAGCAGTGACACTTGACCCTTTACAAGCAATGAGAGATCTCAGTATGCATAATTTGGATTGCAAGAGAGATGGGGAGCAATAAAGATGAGTAATAAGGTATTTAAGTTCTGAAGCTGCGTGTGGTACAGACATAATGTGTTATCTCAGACTGAACATCTTCTCACTTTATTCCCTTTCATCTCCGGGGACCTAATTATTACTTATCGTACTGACGGCATGTGCACACAAACTCACACACATAAATAATGAAGACAAACATCTCTGAGGTTTAGCACCCAGACAGACGCTCCCAAAGAGACGGCCACGTCGGCGATCTATCGGACGACCGATGAGCCGTGCAGCAGAGGGGTCCTGCCAATGTCGTCACTCATCATGCAGCCCTTTTGCTTTTAAATATTAAACAACAAAAACCAGAAGCCATAAAATACGCAAATCATGTTTCATGCACTGGAGCTGCTTTGCTTGCATCATCGAGAAGTTCGCCGAGGGCTAGGCTAACTCCGGCGGATTATTCTGAGCAGCTAAAACTAGGACATAAAACTGTTAATTATACACAGGGCTACATCATCACCAGTCTGCTGCTGACTACTGGGAGTCTGTAGACAAATTAGCCGGATTACGGATTATATGCTTACACGGACAGTCTTAAAGCAAAACAATCAATACGTACATCATTGGACTTTACATTAAATCACAAATTGGCATTTTTAGCAAAAACTTGGCAAATAAATGATTCATTACCACCATCAGCGTCAAATCTTACACCTCTTCATACCGTCTGTTCAATTGTAGGCATTCCAATCAATTTCTTCAATTGCTGTATATAAACTAAGATAGTATAACTAGTGCCCCTTTATTCGCAAACTTTGTCCCATAATCTTTGCTCTCCTTCAAGTACTTAACCGTGAACAAAAGCAAAACAGATTTTAAAGATATAATCTATCATAGGCGCAGAGCTATGTGGCTTCTAAATATTATTTTTAGAAACCATCAGATCACTTTAACCTTTGAAGAGTGAGGAGGGATGCAGCAGCTAGGATGCGTAAAACACTCCTGCAAAAACCAAAAGCAAGATACATCAGGCTTCTTTTCATACAATGTGCATTCTATATGCAGACAGAAAAAAAACATATACTCTTCTTCTCTTTAGAGTGTGCAAGCGATCTTTTTAGTTCTAAATTTCATCCTCCCTTTACAGTGTAGTGTGAAAAAGCTTTGGCGTGGTACCCGCTGTTGTGCATATCAGTATTTTTCAGGACTGGAGTTAAAATTCTAATTCAAAGCAAAAAGCAAAGCATGAAGCATGCAATCATAAACACACACGGAAAAGTAATTCATCATATGCATGTAAATCATTTTCTTTCATCCACACCCTATCTCGCCTTCTCAGTAACACACTCACACACACACACACACACGTACACACACACACACACACACACACACACACATACACAGAGGCGGCGGCATCCTAAGCCAGAGGCACTGGCCAGAAAAGGGATTACGACATCGCTTACTTTGGAGGACCACGGCTGCAAGCAGTTGGCATAGCAACGGACCAGGAAAGCCATTTCCACAGGAGGGGAGGGTGCCAGCGAGGGGAAGTTTCCCCTCGTTCACCAAGAGATGAAGAAAAAAAATAAATAAGTAAAAAGAGGAGGGCAAGGGCTGACGCCGATGTCTTTGCTGCAAGAGGAGAATTGTCCAGAAAAATCCTCAATGTTGATCTGGCAGGAACAGGCAAGAAGATCGGCTGGAATGACTGTCAGGTGTCGACTTTGAGTCAAGGCAGATACATCTAGATGTCAAGCTTTTGCTTTTCTACTAAAGCAACTGCAACAGAGAGGCTTAAAAGACTCCTAATAAACCTGGAGTGCTGGAAATCTGCAGAGCATTCAAAACTAATCCCAGAGGTTGCGTGGTCGAAGATAAAGCCATCCAACTTAACATCCAAATTCTGTAGATCTTTCTCTAGAAATTCATTTTTGTCTTCTTCTAGATCCACTTTCCTTCTTTAAAGATGCAGAGCTTCCTCTCCACAATAGACAAGCCAGGGCTGGATGAAAAGAGGGGCTTGTCTGTGCATCTGCAGCCCCCTGGGAAGAAGCCTTATGCCTGGCTTGAAGTCCTCCAAACAGTCCCCTCTCACCTCCCAAAAGCCCGAATCCTCTGCCTGCAGCTTTTCCCTCTTCCTCATTCACTGTCTACGTCTGTCAAACTCCTTTCTCTGTCTCTTTACAACTCTTTATCTCTCTACAGAGCTCCAGCGGTGCAGCTCCATGGCAGTAGGGCCAGTGATCCCCGCTCCCTTACCCCCAGCTTCAAGCTCTCTTCCTCCCTGGTTAGCGCTCGCACCTCACACCGGCATTCCTCCTCCCCCTCCCACCCTTGGAGAGATGCTACCGTGGATAGGGTGCCGTGCTGTGGAGAGCCAACCGCTAATGGGAAGCGGGCGAGAGAGTGAGAGCGAGAGAGGAGGGAGAAGGGAGGAGAATCCAGCTGAAAAAGAATGACATCACCTGTGCAGCGCGCGCGAGAGAGAGAGTGAGGGAGAGTGAGGGAGGAGAGAGAGAGAGTGAGGGAGAGAAGGGATGGGAGGTGGTGTGGATGAAGCGAGAGCAAGTAGGGGGAAACTGCATTAGATGGATTGGCTGCTGAGCAGCTGTGGATGGGAGAGAGACAGAGATAGAGAGGAAAGAGAGGGAGCATCTTTATTGATCGGCTGGTAACATAAAGCTGAGTATATTGAGGGAAAGCCCCTCCCCTTTGTGAGCATAAATTACACAAAAAAAGGCAGGGGGGGTATAAATCACTGAGCCCCTATCAGATACAAAGACAGACGCCGGCAGTATTTTGGCAAATGTGACCGAGCGACACAATAGCACAAGCCGATAATGGGTTTTCCCCCTGAAAAAGCCCCCCGTCTGGAGGATTTGCGGCGCAGCAGACAGGATTTGATGTATAAGGAAGGAACATGACAATCACAGATAAATCACTCCAAAACAGAGCGTCGATGAGTAAAATACAGAGGTAATAAAAGCTTTAGGCTGAGACGTCTGTAATCATAAACTACTAGGAACAGATCTGATTTTACAGCAAATATAAATAATTACTGATCGTGGTTTATCTCATTCAAAATATCAAGTACAGGATACCACAGGGTTAAACTGGCAAAATGTTTCTTTTTTAACCTTTGAGCTCGAAATCTCCCAAACCAGTATGCATTGAGTAGGTAATGTGAAAGCCAGTGAAAACTCAACTATATCTGGTTAAAAAAGTGAACATTTTAAATCTCTCAAAGCATTTTAAGGGACTTCATTTCAATGTAAAGCAGATCCAGACCGCACGTTGAAAAAAGGCTTATAAACTAAAAGCAAAAAGCAAAACTGGGGCTTAAAATAATTATTTTACTGTCCTTTTCTAGCCCATTTAAGTCCATTAACTAAAATACTGTAAAAGTACAATTTACCCTGAAAAGGTAGTTACAAAGTCCCTTTAAAAGCATCCATCATGACTACTTCTGTATGAAATGCTATCATAACCGGTTTGTGCAGCAACTGCACGTTCTGCTTTGCTTACTGAAGAGGTGAAAGAGTTTAAGTTGCACACGTGTAAATGAAAAAAAAAAGTAGGTCTTAAGCAAAGATTAAAATAATTTAAATAATGAAATAATTATATTTTTGGCTTCCTCCTTCTTCTGCTGCTTCTGCTCTCTTCTGTTTGTGGCATTGAAGAAAGGATGAGAGAGGAGGGGAGGAACTGAAAGCAGAGACAATAGAAGCTGTCTGCTTGTTTGGACGGCTGATTCTCCTCCAGCAGAGGAGAGATGCGAGCTCTCATTACCAAACGCTTCTAAGAGGGGAGGATGTTTCTCACCCTCTCCCAATCTCTCTCCCTGACCCCCCCATACATATCCCCCCTCTGCCTCTCCTTCCTGCCCCCGTTATTTTCTTTTGTTGCAATCTCTGCCTGCATATTTTTTGCCTCAAATTAGCCATTTCCTTTATTCCTGTCTCAGTATCTGTTCTGGCATCAATCTCTGTCTCTTCTCAGCCTCACTCCTCTTTGAGGATCTCTTCTCGTTTTTTTTTTATCAGCTGTCCATCTATCCGTCTCTCTTTCTGTGCTCCCATTTTCACTCTCTATCTGCTTGCTGCTATGAACCAGGATCTCTACCCTGAATTCTCTCTCCTTTCGTGTGTGTGTGTGTGTATGTGAAACGATACGCACCTACCGACTAAGAATGACATCATCTTTTTACTCCGCAGCCAATCAGAGGCAAGCACATGGAGCCCTGCCTTCAGAGGAGTGTTATGTACACAAGAGAGACGGGGAGAGGAACAGAGACGGAAATAGATACGCTATGTAGACAGATGGATAGATATAGATGGATATATAGATGCAGAGATAAAAAAAAAAAGGTGGGTGAAATTAGGTATGTATGTCTCATAAGACCGTGGCAAAGACTGTGTGTGTAGTGTGTGCCAACTGCAGTCTTTTCCCTTTCGCATACTAGTGTGCGCAGCACTACATCATTCCCCTGCCCTGCTGTCAAAGCCCCAGCCCTAATAAACACGCACACTCACACTCACACACACACACACAAATGCAAACAAGTTTGGAGCATTTTTTGTTAAGCCCCTGCAGGTCTGCAGGAAAAAGCTGCATAGAAGTCCAGCACTGGACATCTGACTGGTCTTAACACAAACAAATTGTTGTATCAAATATTAAGAGGAGTACAGTGATTCATAAATGACCATTAATTAAGTTATAGAGCCAAACTTTCTTCATACAAGCGATGTTTTGCTCGTCTTGATCAATGATTGATGAAACACATTAATCATTCACACCGTCCTGTTTCAAAGAGTCTCTTTAATCCCTGCTGCACACTGACGACTTTTTTGGATGTCACGTGGTGGCCGGAAAAAAAACTGAACAGTTACAGTATGTTCTTGTTTTTGGTAAGGTTACAAAAGGATCACTAGGACATTACTACAGGACCTAGCACTGAAATTCAACTACAATTGCCGCCTTGCTGTTGTATACCTCCATGTGCCATGTGCTCTTTCCGAGCTATCACTAAATAACAGCCGGGACATTTTTTGCAGATTAATATGATGTCACAGTGAAGATAACCTTTGACTTTTTGGATACCAACTGTAATAACTTCAACATCTTATCCCATTCGACATTTCTACAAATTTTGTCAGAATTATCATATTAATGATTAAAACAAATTGACCTGGACCCTTGACTTTTCAACACTGAATTTTAATCAGCTTAGCCTTGAGTACAAGTGGACGTTTGAGCCAGATCTGAAGAAATTCCCTAGAGACATTCTTGAGATATTGCATTCACAAGAATGGGTATGTATGTATGGACAGACAAAAGAAAAACAGTTTTGCTGTTGCCGACAGGGAGGCAGAAGTTCAAGTGCTTCTTGACTCCTGTCAGCTGGTTGAAGATGTGGTTAACTGGTAGAAAATGACTCTGCTAGAATAAATTACCTCAGACAAGAGTCACTGTGACACTAATAAATACCAGATAAAGAAAATATCTTTACCATCAGCAGTTTAGAAGCATTTATTTAAATTAATTTCCAGTGAAGGAAGGATGGAGGGGAATTACAGTCAAACTGTCACAAGAGATGGTATGTATTAAACTCAATATGAACCGATTTCTGTGCAGTAAGCTGCAGCGAGACACTGACGGGGTTTCAAAACATTTTAGTACGGGAGATGAGCGTATGCAACAGCCCTGATTTTCAGATCAAACTGAAAAAGTCGAAACACTCGCTAATCTGCATAACGTCCCTCAGACGGTCGTTTACTGTAAAAATCAGATGCGGGATCTGTCTGTAAAAACACAGAACGGGAGACACGTCACACAGGAAACACTTCCTGGAACAGCCTTGTCTGCGGCTGTGGCCGTTTGTGAGCATGTGCCGGGTAAAGTCAGGTGATTACAGACAAGAAGACACAGAGGAGAAGAGTTAAGGGACACGAATGATGACACGGGAGAAAAGTCAGAAAATGAAAAAAAGAGACAGAGAGAGAGAGAGAGACAGTGTCAGACAGAGAGAGTGAGACAGGGCGAATGAGACATAGCGAAAGAGACAGAGCGACAGAGAGAGAGAGAGAGAGAGCAAAAGAGAGAGAGACAGAGAGAGAGGAAGAGAAGTGTGTGTAGAACTTTTTTTGGAAAACATGACAAACTCAACAGGAAATGTGACTGGTCCAATGGCAAGCTGTCAGACAGACATACTCACAGACGTCAGACTACACTACACATTGAGTTTGTGTGTGTGTGTGTGTGTGTGTGTGTGTGTGTGTGTGTGTGTGTGTGTGTGTGTGTGTGTGTGTGTGTGTGTGTGTGTTTTGCCTGTATTGCTCAGTGAGGCGTAACACGGCTCAGTGATTTCTGAGGGGGTCCTGTCTCTCTTTTGTCACTCGGCCTGGTGCTGCTGGGACAACTACCCCCCTGGGACAACACACACATTAATCCGTACACCCTCACATGCTTGCACAAAGTGGACAACAACACTGTGTGTGTGTGTGTGTGTGTGTGTGTGTGTGTGTGTGTGTGTGTGTGTGTGTGTGTGTGTGTGTGTGTGTGTGTGTGTGGCTACTGCTGAAAGCTAATCAGTTCTGCCAGGGCTAATTAAAAAGAGTCAGCTGACTGAAGCCCCTGTAGCTACACACACACACACACACACACACACACACGAACATGTAGAGAGAGAAGTGCTGAGTCTGTTGCGTGGCTGTACAGTGATTTCCATGGACAGTCGGGAGTCAAAGAGACACTGTGCTTCTTCCTTAACACAACTAATGACAAGGGAGATATAATCCAGTGCTGCTTTTGGTGCATCGCACATCTTCTAATATCATCAACGTGAGACTTGCTTATGGCATTGGACAGCATGCTGGGACTGGAAATGTGGTCAGGAAAAACCACAAATCCTCTCATTTGAGAGGCAGGTAGCAGTGGAAATTTTGCCCAATTTGCTCAAACAGAGACTTGAAATTTGAAATGAAACTCGTTGCAGATGTTTCAAACATTGGCTGATTGCTTCAGTTCTACAATTCAGACAGTGAAACATTTTTGAAGTGAGTTATAAAAAAAAGGCACCTTAATCGTGTCCATCTGTGTGAAGAAGCAGTTGTATTTCATTTGCAGTGAACATAAACAAACAATAGCCGAACTAGAGAGCAGTAAATACCTACCACAGCATTTTAGGGCACATGCAAAGCAAGTTTCGTTAACTGCTTTGGAAGCATCTTCGTCCTTTTGTAAAATAAACAGCATTGTCTGTATTTATTTCCACATCGGGCTGAATAAACTAAATGAGTTTGTGGATTTTTTTGCTCCATCTTTGCCTTTCCTCAGTTGAAGGCGAGTGAGAGAGATCGTTTTTTAAAAATCTTACCAAAAATGTTGGAAAACTGCACGACTCCCTGCCTTCATTATAATGTCACCTCACTGCAGGGAGTAGACACCAAAGTCCCTGAGCTGCATTTAATGCCTTATATAATCTGACGGTTTCCTGTGTACAGTAGACGAGCACACAGAGAGCAGCGAGTCCTGCTCACACAAAAAAACATACAGAGATGTAAGTTCAGACACAGCTATGCGAACGTGCTGACTGCAGCCCTCTGATCGTGTGTGTTTGTGCGTGTACACACTCACTGTGTGTGTTTGTGCGCGTCTGTCTGAAGGACAAGACAGGAATTCCTGCCATTTAAATCAGCCCTTCCCTTTCCGACTGGTCCCCACAGAGAGAGACGGATTCAAGCGCGGAACAAGAAAAAAAAAATCTGGCAGCGAAAAAAAAAAAAAAATCTGACAAAAAACTGCAAAGCTGACAAATATATTGCAATCACTCTCTTCATCAATCATCTATGTTTCTCACCTTCAACCACAGTGACACCATGTGTAAACAAACCAATGACCCCTTATTCATTTACTCCTGTCTGCAGGTCATCATACAGAGTAAGAAATAGCTCAGAGGCTCAGGACCTGCGTAAGACATAGCCAAAGTGAGGGAGGAGATGGTGAGTGAGAGACAAGCGCACAAGAAATAAAAAAGAAGTTGAGTGAGTGATTTAGATTTCACTGAAGGAAAGTGGGGGGGCGGGGTGAGGAGAAGGGAGAGGGCTGTCAGCAGGATATCACGAGGTGAAGGAGAGGTAAGGCAGGAAGAGTCGAGGCCTTGTTTTCTTCTGGATATAGGTTGTGTTTTCTTACGTACCGTAACACACAGCGAGCAGCACTTTTTGTTTTCTGATCTTCTGATTAGATTCTTGTGCACAAGCATGAACTGTTGTCATCCTTCAGCTCACTCCAGCTCTTTTCAAAAGTTAGGGATTGGATTTGGGTCTTCTGTCATCTTCAGCTTATAAAGAGCGATTTCAAATCACCATTTAAGAGAAACAACAAAAGAAAGAGCAGGAAAGATAGACCCAGTGTATTTTTATATCAGTGCAAAATACAGCCTATATCTGCATATTTCACAGAAAAACATAAAATATTAGTAGGCAGGATGAAAAACAAGTTTAGAGGGAAGACGACGGGAGAGAGACGAGGGGAGAGGGTGGAGGAGGAGGAGAGAAGCAGCAAAGAGGAATATAGAGAGGTAGACCAACATCATCTTAGTGCTGCTGATGTAATCCCTAAAATTAGCAGCAATAACAGCAGCAGATAGTGCCCCACTGGTACACTGTGCTGCCCAACGTACTCCACTATACACACACTCATGCACATCAGGACTGAAATAAATGTTGTGCATATTGTCCATTATTCTTAGAATGGACATGCAGCTCAAAGAAAGATGTCAGTGCACGTTACAATAAAAAAAATCACCTGTAAGTCATTTTAGGATAATTTACAGCCATGTGAAAGTGTTTGATCGCGTGCTCGTGGCACGGACAATGAATACCGCAGGAGTCCGGGCGCAGTGCTGGAGCCCCGCTGGGCGACTGAGGTCTGTGGTTTCGTTGGCTGTTTGAAGGCATCAGTCCAAGACTGAGCAGAGTATTTTGAGCCTGAGTCACAATTTGAGGAAGTAAACAAGTCATTGATTGGCGCATGATCGTTGTACTAGACCCTGCCAGCTGTTTGCCTGAAAAATATTTTGGTCTTTTGGGGTTGTTTTTGCTCGTAGCCAATTATCTGATCAAGAGCTTTTTTCCGTGTTTTTTTTTTTTGTCCTCCACCGCAGTCGACGGACGTAGATGGTGTGTGACGTAGCAACTTTGAAAAAAGACCAAAATATTATTTATAAGAAAGAAAATTAATCCTGAAAATATTGCAGCTTTGGAGCTTTGGAGCATTTGTCTGCCTCACTGATAGTCAGAAGTGGAAATGCTGTCACGCGTTACTTGCGGGTGCAATTAACCCTACGTAGATCCTCCACCCCTCTTCCTCATCCTCCGACCTCCCTCCTGTCTTAACCCTCTCTTGACCCTGCCTCTCCCACCCCATCCTTCCCACCTCCTATTAAATCCCCATCTGACCTTTCTGCAACCTTCACCTTCCTGCCCCACCCCTCCATCCCCCGTGCCTCACCCAACCCCCTCCTGCTCGGCACCCACTCATTTTTTTCATTACCTGTCAGCCCCCATTATCTTCCAGACTTCATTTCACCTTCCTCTCTCCTCCCTCAACCCCTCATCTCCATCTCAGCCACTCTCTGTCCCTTCAGAGCTCCTCATATCTGCGGTATATACCCATCTTTTCATTATCCTTGATTCCTTATCGCGCCTTTGAAAGACATACGTAATTTGCTTCCACTTCCAGAATTCTTCCATTTTATTTTTCACCGTCACTCAATTTTATTCTAACTTTGCTTCCTGTTCTCTCACCTTCCATTTCCCTCACTCCCTCCTACATTCTGCCCTTCTCACTCCTGTCCTCCTTCCACTCCTCTTTGATTTTGTTTTTAAAAGGCTATGCTCGTGCCTTCTCTGCCTCACCAGACACCAGAGAGTGAAAGGAAAAACAGGAAAAGGGGGAGCGGACGTTTGACAAAGGTCGAAACTCTAGATCAAAATACAGTGGGATTGCAAAGAATCGCCTTTCTTTCTGCAGCTGCTGAGTCACCTGAATGTTGATACATCAGGGTTTTTTTTGACTAGTCCTTTTAGAATTTTAATGATTGTTACTATTTAATGAAAATCAGAAAAATAGATTGCCATCACATTTAAACAAAGAACAGAGGACAGTTGTGCAAATGACTCATAATTGCGCACACATTTTGTATCACAAATTATCAGGCAAGTTTAAAAAAGTTGGCTTTCACCTGCCCCAATGTATCTGAACAACAACTGACAATAAAGCTGCCAATTCATATAAATCTCTGCCTTTATAGGTCATGACACCACATCATTTAGCTATTTGTTCTAATCTGTTATAAACCTCTTTTAACCATCCATGTTTCTTGTGAAAGCAGTCATTTCTGTCAACTGCCGTCCACTCCTGTTGTAGGAATTTCCTGATTACAAACAGGTCAACAAGTCAATCAGCGGATTACTTGTAACAATGAAAACATTCACTCAACTTACTCGACATGGTTTTTCTATCTAGGTGAATTATCCAATAAAATAATAATCTTTCAATAATAAGCTTTGATGACAGAGGCTTCCTCACAGTGCACCATTTTCTACAATCTTTTGTTCTCACGGCCTTTCTTATAATTCTCCTCCCCCCTCCCTTCTTCCTGGCTCCCCCTCTCTCCCTTGGGCCCTGCTTGGTCCTGCAGTGGCAGAGCTGGCTCGAGACCCTTGGGGGTTTTAGCTGGCCCCACCTGCATTCTGATAGAATGAGACCAGATGAGCTCAGGGAAGGACTGGATGTATTAAAGCAGTGAGGGGCTCTAAAACACAAGCAGCCCTGAGTGTTTAAGCTCTGCAGAGGTACAGTGAAGATGATGAACAGCCAGACAGACGTACATGAACCTCCATACTGCACAAATCTGTATATAACACACAGCTGAAAAGTCCTAAAATAAAGTACTAAATGTCCAGACACACCCAAACACTGAGAACACGCACAGCACATGAGCAGTTTTACAGACACGCAGCTTTTCAAAAGCGTGCACGCACACACTAATAACAATGAAAATGAAGCCAGGATTATTACGGGAATGTTAACAGCTTCATCGTTACATGATGCCAAGCAAAACTCTATAAAACTGACCAACACCAGTGAGCTCATTCCAACACAATCAACACAGGAAATTGACTTTTTCTCAACAAAACCACTACAGTGGCTTGTGCACCACAGACTTCTCAGACATGTTTGCTGTTTTACCACATTTTCCAACATACAGAGGATGAGAAGGACACATTGTATCTGTAAAAGGGAGCAGTAGGGAGGAACCCTTCATGCCAAGTCAAACTAACCAGAATTATCTGATGAAATAAAGCAAAAAAAGCAAGTGCATCGTTCAATCACCCCATCTGAACGACCTTCAAACCCTCAGAGAGTTTGGAAGATGATGGCAGAATCATTTTCTGCATGACTCCATTACACCAGGTTGACATAGTTATGACAAAGCAGTCGCATGAGTCACACAGATGACTTGCCGACTGGATGATGAACGCAACCTGAGATTTAACCTGATTGTAAGCGGTGACTCTAAGAGTAACTTGAGTAATGACACTGCATGACGAGCTCACGGTCATCAAATTGAGCCAATATGATACCACCGAAGGCAGCGACATGACGGTACAGTGGTTGCTAATGGCTCACTGAAAATAAGTGGGTGTCATATAAATGTGGAGTCAGTCTATAATCTCCATTTTGTTTTGAAGTAAGCCAAAGTGTTCAAAGTGCTTAACACAGCATACAAGACCAAGTATGCTTTTGTAACTGGTTTCATAAATGCTTTCAAGAAAAAAGTAGCAACATTCTTGAGAGGGTTTATTTTGACTTTGGAGCCAGTACTTGATGAAACAGCCTCATTTCTAAGGCCATTCAGTTGCTTTCAATGGCCTGGATCTCCCTCAGCAGGTGAACGATACCTCCTCCACACAGGTCCATGCTAAATAAATTGCTGAGAAGCATTTATTGTCCTGAAGACTTCAGAAAAAATTGCTTGCTTTCGCAGTTCTCCAGCAGTGGTGTTGTTACCCTACTTATAACCAATTATGTGTGACACCACCTGGTTTTTGAAAAATAGTACAATCATTGTAGCCGCTATTATGCAGGGTTACATAACTGTGTGTGCATGCATCTGTTTCCTTTGATGCGATACTGCAGAGGTTCCCAAAGACTCCCAAACTGTTATAAAAGAGGAGCGCGGCAAGGCCTTAATAAAAGAGGCAAATGTTTCACAACTTGAGTCAAGTCAACAGCAGATCACAACAAAAGTTATCTCAAGACACTTTTCAATTAGAGCACTTTTCAACTAGACCATACTATTTAATTTACAGAGACCCAGCATTCCAGCATGAGCAAGCACTCGGCGACAGTGGTGAGAAACCACTGCCTCAAATGTTGTAAATATGGGGACTCTGGCTTCTGGTACGACTGCCCACAGCACCGACTTATGGTTAAAGAAGTCAACTATTAAACTAGTGTGTACAACCCCGGCAGCGCACAGCATCCCTCTTCTGAACAATCCTATTTTTAGTGCGTGGTGGGAACAGAGGGAATGAATATAAATAGATGTGTAACCATCAATGGTTGAGGCCAAACTGTCCGTGGGACACTTTAGAAACAAATTTGGTGCGAAGATGTGATTTGTCGTTTCCTGCGTGCAGAGATTTCCAGAAATGATTAAACACGTCAATAAAAGCAAGACATGTCTACACTAAAAGAGGATGTGTACTTTTAGAAATCTTGCCTCACCAACCTCACCAACCTCCCCCTCTGCCTGAAGTTATTTTTATTAGATGTTTACTGGTGGTTGACGCTTAATGTTATTGATGCAGGCTTTACTCGTGTGTGACCCCAGTTAGCCAGAGAGGGGGAAACAAATGCACAAGTGTTTGGAGGGGGAGGAAGCAAACGGCAGACGTCAGACGCTTTGCCTCATAACACAGGAAGTTAGCTAACCACACAGACGTTGCTGAAGACGTGGTGTTTTCCGGTGTGTACCGACGCATGATTGCTTCAAAACAGCAGAGAGGATGCCTCTTCATGCTCTGAAAGAATCCATGCGACAAATCTACTGCACGCAGTGTCTAGGCATCTGTGTGTCTTTACTCAACTGGAGCACAAAATGTTGAATACCAGCGTGTTAAACTCTGGATTACTCAGATGGCATAAATATCACTCTTTGCTGGTTTTATTCTAGTGTTGTGCACCCTGAACTGTCCTGTGCAGATGGCTGAACCCGCCTCATGTTAAATTAATGATCCTGGGGGTGCCGTGGAGTAGCCTGACTGTAAAAGCCCCTTCCAGCAGGTGTCCCCCCCTAAGAGGTGATGGGGTCATCTATGTATGTGGGGTTGTCCAATGAGAGATAGACAGTAATCTGTTGAGGCATCTAATGTCTTAATGAAATGACTTTCTCTGTGTGCATGAGTGAGCTGTTCCGTGTCTGTTTCTGTACAGCGTGTGTGTGTGTGTGTGTGTGTGTGTGTGTGTGTGTGTGTGTGTGTGTGTGTGTGTGTGTGTGTGTGTGTGTGTGTGTGTGTGTGTGTGTGTGTGTGTGCGGTATGAATCTCAGTCATTAGTGAATCCCAGAGGTCTGTTATGGTAGTGAGAGAATGCACAGCATCTTCTGTCTGCTTCCCCGCTGGAAGACGAATCAGGTTTCTGGATCAATTACAATCAATCACAACCAGGGTCACCGTAGTGAATAAAAGAAGTTAAATAAAATAAACAGAAATAAATCTTGAACTAATCAGCAGTTTGTCTTTCTAAGCATTGGAAATAAAAAGGAAAAACATCATTGGGTCTACTCATTGCTGTGATTTGTAAGTAGAGGCTTTATTTGTTCTTCAATCTCTGCTGAAGACACAAGTGATGCTACATTTTCTTCCTATTTTTGCATCTTTTTTTTTTTTTTTTTGGACTCCTCTCAATTCATAGCTTCAGGAACTTAATTCACTCCAGGGCGAGCCATTAATAGGGGGAGAGAGACGCCAGACATGGGCCTACACCAGTGATAATGGATTACTGATGTCATTATGGTTTAATAAGGCCTCTAAACAACATCCTCTGATCCAATGCCAGAAAAACAGTTCTCTTTGAGCGTGTGTGTGTGTGTGTCTGTGTGTGTGAACAATGTACATTTATAACTTGTCTAACATCCAGTCATTACCATTATATCATCACAAATGGGCAATCCCCTGAGATACACTGGAAAAAGTAAAGCAAAGTAACAGTGTCTTGTGCAATGGAGGTTTCTTTATGACTTATCAAATGCAGTAACATATTTGCTCCGCTAGTTTCTTAAGTAAAGAGAGAGAGAATGTCTAAATAACTCAATCAATTAGCTCTTAAAAGCATAACATTTAGATTTAGGGCATTAAGCAGATGCTTTTGAGCAAAGCAACTTACAGTAATTCATACATACATTCATACACAGTGCCACAGATGGCAGTGGCTGCAATGCAAGGTGCCAGCCAGCACATCAGGAGCAGTCTGGGGTTCAATATCTTGCCCAAGGACACTTCGACATGCAGACCAGGGGAATTGAACCAGCATCTTTCCCATAACAAATCGCTTTACCCCTGAGCCACAAACGCCCCTTCTTTGAGCATAAGAAAGCAAATACATCTTCAACCCCATGGCTGCAGCCAAGCATTTCAGATGTCTCCATGTCAGAGATTGAGTTTCAGCAAACTTCTTTCAACAAACAAACAACCGGAAAAACAACATAAAATGGCTCCATACACCTTGGCGTAATCCAAGACTTCAGAAGCACCAAGATCCCAAATTGATTTGAAAAGACTTGATTCAATATTCTTAATATTTCCATTGTATTGCACAATCTTGGACGGTGACCATAAAGGAGTTCACTTCACATTGTCTTGTGTAAAGATGTATGGTGGATTCTTATTTCAACTTGACTTTCAACATAAGCTTGATGGCTAACAAAGACAACGTGGAGGATTTAACTGGTTCCACTATGTGTCAACAAACCACCAATAGTACACTAGATGATCTGAGAGATAATGGTTTCTTGTGTTGCACAAATCATGAATTCAAAAAAGAAAATCACAAACAGGTCTGAGTCACGGTCTCAAGTCCAGTTGCCTCCGTATAGCACTGAGGTATACCACGACCTGGATGACTGAGAATCTTCACGACTGACACAAATCTTGGGGGAAACCTTCCCAAGCCTGTCTCCACTCCATCATGTTCAAATGTCAGAACAAAAACACCTCGTCCTCCATGTGTTAACCAGTCAGTTGTCGTTCCCAGCATGCATCTGTTTATTTCAGTTAGCCCCCTTCCTATCTGCCACCCACAGTGTCACATACGTGTGTGTGGCAGCCCCAAAATTACCCGCTTTTCCTAACACAGCCTGTTTCTAAACAACAGGTGCCTGCACCAGGAGTGACTCACACGCACACACACACACACACACACACACACACACACACACAGACACAGACACACACACACACAAGTCATCAACAGAAAGATAAACCCTGATGGATGTGAAAGGATGAAGCAGAAATAGACATAAAGGTAGAAAAAGACTTATTTCATATTCTATGTCCTACCTGGTTGTTGACATAATCCTGGAGACATCATGTGGAAACATGAAAGATGAGAGAAAGAAACAGGATACAGTCACACAGGGACAGTATGCAAACTTCAGTGTGTGTGGAGAGTAAAATGGGTACAGACTGGCATATCATGTTCTTTCAATCTATATTCCCATTTAATAAAAGAAAAGTGAGCAAGTGTGCAGGGTAGCAGTGTGTGTAAGAATGAGAGAGAGAGCTGTGTGTGTGTGTGTGTGTGTGTGTGTGTGTGTGTGTGTGTGTGTGTGTGTGTGTGTGTGTGTGTGTGTGTGTGTGTGTGTGTGTGTGTGTGTGTGTATGGATGGCAAAGCGTGGCTTCTGGTGATTAGTCAAAAGTGTAACTGACACACTGCTGGCCCCAGTGATCCTATCAGAGGGAGGGAAACTCTGCCTCATTCAAAAGTTTCAGAAAACTCAGCAAGAATCCTTAAAGGGGCTCTATGCTGTTTTGGGGAAGAAATTAATATCAAAACCATTAATGAGGTAATAATAAAACAATAATAAAAAAGCTTGTTGATAAAGTCCCAGGACACTGTTTGAAGCTAGAAGGGTGGCAGGGTCCGCCAAATATAAACAAGGTGAAACACTGTGAAATTGTGGTGTCTGTTAAGGACAGTTTGTTTATTTCATAACGAAAAAACAAGTTTGTTGATTTAGGCATAAAAAATAAAAACATAAAACAATAAAATTCCCATTCCAAAAATGGAGGTGACATAATAACGTTTAGGTGTTTATCTTCCCTATGAGCACTACAAGACATTTATAAAGGCAACAAATATAAACAGTTAATTGGCTTTTTCCAACGTTTTTTTGTTTCTTTTTACATTTCTTGATCATATGTCTAACAAAATGACACTGAGTGGACCTTTGCATGTGTAGACTGTGAACTTGAATAAGTATTCTATGTCACAAGTAGAAGCTGAGGACTTTTTTCAACTTGTGTCATCTGCATCTGCTGAGACTGAAAGTACTGATTAGTCAGGACGCCAGCAGGTTTCAGCTACCAAGACTTTAGAAGAAGAATCTGTTTTAGAAACCTCTGAAAACAGCTTATTCTGCTGAAACATACAATATTAAACCTCCATAAAAGGGACTTAAGGTGTAAGTGTGTTTGGGTAAGATCATACTACAGGTGCTGCTTACTGTTTAACATTGATTTAAAAGTGAACAACCAGTGTAAATAAGTCATAGCATTAAAGAGATGGTGTCACTCCTACCGTGTTGTAGCTGGCGGGTTCTTGGCCGTCTGTGATGAGCTCCCGCTCTCCCCTGGGGTTGACCCTCCTGAAACGGCGCCTGGACCTCCGTTGTGATCCCTCTCTCTGCAGAAAACCGTCGTCCCCCTCGCTGCCGTTATCCACCTGCAACACACAGTCGACACCCTCCTCAGAATAGCAGCTTCTACGAGATCCACACACACAACCTTCAGGTGTGTGGGAACCGCTGGCAAACTGGTCCTCACTGTTTGAGACCTTCGGGCTCGGCTCAGAGCTACTGCGTTTAAGCAGATCCGACTTTTGGAGCTTAGGAACTGTGTTCAGATTCGTAAATTCCACAGTCTGGCCTGTATGATCCAAGTTTTGGCTCTTGTGATCCTCTAATGTGTCGCCTTCTTTTGTCCGTGAATCTGCCTCATGTGCTGGAGCTTCTTCTGAGATCTGGCCCTGCTCTTCTGCTGGCTCCTGGTTGAACATCCAGTTCTTCCAGAGCGCAGAGAGCCGGTGCCAGCGGAGCACACTCATCCGGACTCAAGGTCGTGATCACAACAACACATAAAAGCAGGAAATACCACAGTAGGGGAGAAAGAAACGAGCAGGGGAACACTTCTATACAAGAGTTGAATAGAAGTTTTGAATCCAAATTTTAAAAAAAGGTCCAAAATCCCGAGGGGTCCCGTGACATAACATCCTTCAGGGCGAACATCCAGAACAAAAAAGAAGAAAAGAACCACAATAAATGAACAAACAAATAGACTTTCTCTCTTTTTGTCTCAGATCTGGCGAGAGTCGGAGGGCAGGAGAGTTCAAGATAGAGTTCAGCTGCTCAACACGTTGCATACTGAGAGAGTTACTCACATGCTCGCTTGCGCTCTCTCTCTCTCTCTCTCTCTCTCTCTCTCTCACACTGCCTGACACACACACACAGAGCATACACTGAGCCCAGAGTTTCCTCCAGGAAACCGTAAATACACAAATATCCTCGCCAGGCAGAAAAAAACAGCACAGCACACAGATTCCGGCCATACAATTCATTCCCCATAGAATTTTTGTGCCGGTCTGTTGTTGAAGGAGGAATTTGTTTTTTTCTCAATTGCTTCATGTTAAGTAAGTCAATGGTTTTATTATGTCAGTAATGACACCATTTAACAAAAATTCCAAATACGTTTAACCCAACCAGGAAAACGTATTTGCTTCGTTTTTGTAAGACACTTGGTTTCATTTTTGTTCCAATTTGCTTCTGCTGTGTTGTTTTCCTTCATTCCTTGAATGTTTTATTGAAAGTTTCCGATAGTGTGCTAAACATACCAAATAAAAAAACCTCTGCCAACTAAATATACCAACTCTAACCATTTGTGTTATCTTTCTTCAGTGCTATTTTCTTCCAAAACAAGTCTCTTAAAAGAGTTCAGAACCAATTAAACATTTCCCTTTTATAGCACAGTCAAACTTGTGCTGGATACATTTTATTCCTGTTTTCACCCATGTCCATTTGTTGGTTGGTTTGTCAGCGGGATTTAACAAAAACTACTGAACAGGTGTCCACAAAACATGGATGGACAAAGGATCTCGGCCCAAATAGATCACATTCATTTTTGGTGTGGAGACAGAAAAAGGACAGATCCAGACATTTTTCTCACTTTCTTTAACATTGTGAGATAAGGTGTTTTTCAACATTTTCTTCAGTTTCTTGAAAGTGAACACAACTCACAACTCTCCGTCAGGGAAGCCCTGACGAGTCGATTACAGAGTGCAGTAGAGTTCCGCAGCTCAAGGATAAAATTGTATAATTATTACTCCATGGAAATGCAACCAAAGTTCATATGTGTCTTACCCACCAGTTTATAACAGTTATTATCGAGAGCGGACAGGGAAAAGAACGGAATTGAGCATTTCTAACTGAACTCGGTGCAGTAACAGGAAGTTGCTGGAGGACAGTGGTGAGTTGTGTTCACTTTACAATAGCAATCCGGCTAAGCTAGCAGACGTTTGATGCCTCGAACTATGTGGGACCCTATTTGTACTGTTGCTGAAGTTTGGTGCCGTTCTGAGCATTATTTGTTGCTTTTTGATGCTGGTTTCATCTTGGAGGAATATACTGCAAAGTATTGTTGTCGTGCGGTCTTTTCTGAGGTGGCTAAAACGACGTAAGCTAGTGGTCTCCAAACTTGATCTCTCGAGGGGGGGGTCTTACTCGGTGTCACGGTGCGTTAGACCATGGATTAAATTTATGCCGGAATATCCTTTTAAGGGTTTGTGGTCACCTGCTGGTTTCATCAGCAAACATCATCTTCGCCTGTGACCAGAATATTGATTGGATGATTCACTGCCTTTTAAGAAGAGCTCCGCTATGTTTCTGTTGCCTGTCCAGAGTATCACTGCCTGCTGTTCAGTCCTCCAGTTTTGTCAGTGTGTCTGTCTGAGAAGCCCGGACAGGAAAGAAATTAACAGGATCCATCTGCTGGTGTTTGCACATTTTTAAGATGCGTCTTCTCTCCGTCTGTCCCGCTCTCTTTTACTTATCTTCTTTTAGCCTCTTACTTTTCATTTCTAGTTTCATTTTGTAGTTTCTACTGTGGCTAGTTGTGTAATACTCTAAACACAGATTTGTTACAAAGTTGTTATTATATGCTACATTTTCAATTGTAAGCTATAAAAGATAAAATGACTAGGAAGCAGGATGTTGGTGTGAAATCTTTCAAATATTTCCTCAGGATTTGGACTTGCCCTTTTGAACTTTGAACAATGCGGTAATGTTCAGGCAGGGGGAGATTTTGTCATGGTGTATGAACTCAACAGACAGTGTTTAAGTATGTGACCATTATCTGTTTTTCCCTCTCAGGTCAGTCATGTGTATTCACGGTGGAGCTGCAGCGATCAGTCGGTCAGTTATTTTGATCATCTGTCACTGTTAAGGTCATGATTGTCAAACATTTGCTGGTTCCAGACTTCTTAAATGTAAGAATTTGCTGTTTTTCTTTGTCATTAATGATAGAAAATGAGTCGTTGCTTCTTTAGTCCAACCAACAGTCCAAAACTCAATTTAAAGTTGTCACTTGTGGCATTTTACAAATATTTTTTGACATTTTATCAGCTACATTATACAAAATTGTCAGATGCAGGCCTACTGCAGATACAGACTGGCCACAAATATGAGAAGCCACAACGACTGTTTGTTCGCAGCTACTGAGATGTCGATAGAAGACTATAGGCCGATGGGATTCATATCTGTGCTTTCTGCCTCCCTGTATTCCCATATGAAAAGACCATGGATTATATTCCTCAAAGACAAATGCAGGGCTGTTTGATTGGAGACATCGATCAGACAACAGCTTTCAAATAAAACACAAGAGGGATCCTAAGATTTCCTGTCAGTGCTGAAATGGGATGCAAATAGTCCCTGTAGGTTGGTATGGATAAAAGAACAGTGTTATGTGAGGAATATACAGAATAAGTGCTGCATTGTGGGTAGTTCGGCTGTAATGGAGTCTGAAACAACTGCATGAGGGATAGCTCAGCTATAAAATAAGTAACACCAGTTTACTATTGGTATAGATGTGTCCCCTCTCAATGTAAAAATGCCTCAATGCCTCATTTTTTTACGAGCATCATGAGACAACCAGCCTAAAGGTCAAACACCCCAGATTCTTCGAGATGTACCAAACTTTCATGTCCATCCTGTGACCACATAACCATGTTGTTGTCCTAGTGTGCATGTGCCTCTCTGGCTGCTTGAATGAATAAACCCCCCCGCTTCCATCCCGTGATCGGCCATTCAGAACTCCTCTCTTTATGGTTCTGACGGTCACAGCAATAATGTGACCATATTTCCTGTTTCCTCGATCCATTTAAATGTGTTTATGACTAACGTCTACTCATCCCTCAGTTTACATTCCTCTCCCCTGTCTAACTGATGGTTTCCCTCCCGTTTCGTTTTTAAGCTCTATTCATTCATTTCCTACTCTACTCTTCCCACTACTTACTTCTCTGCATTCCCCTCTATTCCCACCACACACACACACACACACACACACACACACACAAACAACCCCACCCTGTCAGTCTGTCAATGTCACTTCTGTCCATCCTGTGACCAGAGTCATGACAACGGCCACAAATTACACTCCCTCTACTGTTCCCATGGCCCTAATTAGCTGATTGGCTGCAATGCAGTGTGACCCGACCACAGTCCCTCTGCTCTTGTGTGTTTATGCATTTATCTGGAAGCCTGTGCATGTGTGTTAAGTGTGTGCGCAGGCGTGTTCATGTTTATTAGTGTTTCAGACAAGTTTCCAAGTCATGTTCCGTCCTCATCGAACAATCCCTCCATGTTTTTCTTCCTGCGGGCGTTCCTTGATGATAAGCCTCACTCGCTCCTGAAAAGACATTTGTCTCGCAACCAGTTACGGTGTAGTCTGTGGGGGATTGGTAGATGAGATGTGCTACTATCGGGTACTACCAATCAAGCTGGACACAGTTTTTCTCCTATTTAATCAAAACAAGCCATTACTGACTGCAGCCTAACACACATTAACTTATGGACATTAGAGGGATTTTCTAAGGAAAGTCTTATCTAATAAACTGTATTGCGACTGTAGCTAGCCAGGATTTTATTTCGTCTAGACATCTTAAAGATTGTTATCCAATGATCATCTCCTTGCTGAGCTTGGGCAGATATAACATCACTGAATATCACGATATTTGCAGTCATACGAGATATTTTTCACAATATCTAACACTGAACAGCTGTCTTCTAGCTTTCAGTTTGAAAATAATTGCAGGCAGAGCTGTCGGATCGATATTTGACGAGGTAGGGAGGGAGTGACAGATTAGCAGCACCTGATATTTAATATATTTCACCAGAGAGTCCAGCTTTTTAAAAAATATTCCCAGCGTATGAAAACACAGATCACAAAATCCTGAAGTTTCAATAGTAGATACTTGAAGCTGTCATCAATAACCAGAACCTGAAAGGATGATAATATAGTCTTTTGTGATATTTGGACTGGAAAATATCCTGGTATAAAATTTTCGATATGGCCCAAGCCTATTGCTCTAACCAACTGCTCATTAAGGAACAAGCAGCACTTAATCAGAGGAATATTCATAGTGAAAACACTCCCTGACGATGTGAATCTCTTGACCTGAAATTGTTTTGACACAACAATAAGCTAGACTTCTGTACTCTGTCATGAAATATACTGGAGAGGCTGTGACATTCTGGTTATAGAGGTTCATCAGATAAAATCCCCTTGAAATGTGCTCATGAGGGTTTTCTGTACATATTCCAAGTTAAGCTCATCTTTAAAATGATAAAACAAGAGTTATCTTGTCGCACTGAATAACACCTCCCGTTGGTAGATGTGCCACCAAAGCCTCATGGGACAAACTAACCCTGCGGTGGAATAACTACAGGGTATTTAAGACTGAGTTTGCTTCTGATGACTGGAAAATCATTTTTTGCTCATCTCTGTGAACAAATCCATCTAAATTTAGATAAGGCAGTCACAGTGTCCCAATTTCAAAATGACATATTTACCTGACTATGTTATACCAACTTGCATTTTATGTTAAACAGGAGATCAGGTTGACGAGTATAATAATATATTAGTCTGACGAGAAGAGACACAAATTTGTTGAAGAGTTGCAGTGGGCTGCATCAACCAGGCCAAGAACAAATGGCCGTACAAAATATGAACACCACTCCTGGGTCTGAAAAGTGAAGTTGATTGAGAAGAGCATTAAACCTGCATTCTTTCTAATAGCCAGCAGGGGGCACCTCCACAAAGAAGTTCGATAGTATGTAAGTTTACGAAAAAATCAACTCACTTCTCACTTTACTTATAACCTTGTTAAAAAGCTTCTCGATGAGTTCATGGCCAAAATAAACAGCATGAAGGTCATTTTTAAAATGAGAGTCCCATGTTGAGTTAAAAAGGCAGTAAAGCAGGGAATGCTTTTAGGGTGTGGGTATCTTGGGACTGAGAGGTCCCTAGAATGGTACAACCGCATCCTCTGGTTGCCACCCACCAGCTCCGCCTTCTCATCCAAATATGGTCACTTCTGGCCCCAAAAAACAAGATATTCACGGAGGTAAATCCAAAATCAGGGATTCAAAAGGAGTCTAATCTCTCCACATCTATCTCATTTCTATTATTTACATTACATTTTGCTGTTCTTGTATTTTCTCTCTTGCTTTGTGAGGCAAATTCCTTGCACGTGAAATCCTGCTTGGCAATTAACCTCTTACTAATTCTGATTTCTAAATGCATATACCTCTGACTCTTGCTCTTCAGTTTGGTAGCCCCTTCTTTAGCATACTCATTGTTATTTACTTCTTATGAGTCTGTTACTTCAGATCCCACCCTGTCCTGCTGTGCTGCAGCTGGTAGAAGCATTACAGAAAAGAAAAGACGAGGATATGCTGGGCTATTAAATACAATAACATCACAAAATCTCATTTCCTAGTTCTCAGACAAAAATGCAACTACTTAAAGATGAAAACAGACATGTCTGTGTGTGTAGACACAGAAAAACACCTCATGTTCTCTCATCAGCTGATCCACCTTGTGGCTTTATAGCACAGGCTCCTCTCCTCTTCATCACCTCTGACATCTCCCTCTAATCTTCCAGGAAGACAAGATCAATTCAAACCAATCCTACTCCTTTTCTCACCTGTACGTTTTTAAATTAAAGCTGATTTTAAGCCTTTAATCCATAGTTATCCGAGTCAACTGAGCTCATTGGCTCTTTTCCAACAATGGCCAACTTCACATTCAAACAGTATTGCACAAATCATACTTAAAAAAGGAACAGACCACTCTCTTTCACTGCAGCAATAGTCTCTGAATGGACCCACAGGGCTAGTTTAGGATCAAGTGCCTTGCTGAACGGACATCTCACTATTATGACCCTTTTTCATTGCGAGAACTTTCCGGTTAAATTATGTTCTTTAGTCCCTGGAACTACTGGGGTGGGATTTCCAGCTCTGAATGTTGCTGACAGTTCAAATGCTGTAACATTTACAGTAGGGCAATCATTCACTCAGTAAACAAGCATTAAATTGTCTTGTAGAGATGTACTGATTGCAATCTCCTCAGCTGATTCTGATTTCTTTCTTTCTAAGAATTATAATGAACAGCATATGCAAACATTTTTGTAATCTGTAGGCGATGGTATCTTCATAATAAAACACTGGCTATTAAATAACTAATAACAACAACACATTGTTAATATTTTAATGGTCTGCTACTGAGTTGTTGAAGTGAATTATAAGCATGTACACAGTGTGTAACTTGAACTTATCTTGGCCGGTCCCCAGCCATGACCAGTCATGCTGAAAACCGGGCGTTTCTGGACCCTGGTCGGTACATCAGCGTATCTCTAATTACTTGTAATGTTAACTGAAGTTTAAGCAAAGATAGTAGAATTCCAGCTAATCCTCATCAACTTCTTGAAGCCTCCTTCCAGTAACTGCATATTTTAGACATCACAGCCAAGCAAAATTAAAAACACAATAGTCTCTGAATGGAACTACAGGGCTAGTTTAGGATCAAGTGCCTTGCTGAACAGACATCTCACTATTATGACCCTTTTTCATTGCGAGAACCTTCCGGTTAAATTATGTTCTTTAGTCCCTGGAACTACTGGGGTGGAATTTCCAGCTCTGAATGTTGCTGACAGTTCAAATGCTGTAACATTTACAGTAGGGCAATCATTCACTCAGTAAACATCTTCATAATAAGACACTGGCTATTAAATAACTAATAACAATAACGCGTTGCTAAACATTTTAATGGTCTGCTACTGAGTTGTTGAAGTGAATTATAAGCATGTACACAGTGTATTACTTGAACTTATCTTGGCCGGTCACCAGCCATGACCAGTCATGCTGAAAACCGGGCGTTTCTGGACCCTGGTCGGTACATCAGCGTATCTCTGATTACTTGTAATGTTAACTGAAGTTTAAGCAAAGATAGTAGAATTCCAGCTAATCCTCATCAACTTTTCAAAGCCTTCTTCCAACAACTACATATTTCAGACATCACAGCCAAGCAAAATTAAAAACATAGCGACTCTGTGTTCTTTAGATACGGTAGTTAAGCAACGAGCAAAAGGGACTTTTTGCTCCTCGTCTCCTGGGACTAATGATTAAAAGGGGATTTTGTCCACATACAAATTTTGAAAAGCATACAAAAAGCAAGCTGTGTGATTAAAGAAAAAAAATTCAATTGTGTTAAGAAACCAACCTCATGAACTAATTATCAACTAATTAATACAATCAGTTAATAGAATTCATGCACCAAAAAAAAAAAGAAAAATTCATCATATCTTTCTGCGAGAGACACTCCGCTGCAAAAAAGCACGACTTCCTATGAATCAGGGGATTTTTCTCAGTAAAAACTGCCCGAAGCACTAAATATAAATACACTCAGAGCAAAATTGGTTAAATCATTATTGTGTTACGACAAGAACAGATAACCAGCATCAACTCGCATGAAAATCTTGCACATTATTGCCTCAGTTTGAAGTGAACAGAGTGACAGCCTGTCTAAGGGTGATAAGGTTTCATCATTGTTCCCCTGACTACAGCAATGACAGTTATGTAATTCTGTACAGTCATAGCAACATACATTTCAGATGAGGATTACTTAGAAACTTCGGTACAAAATGGTTGCAGGGGATTTCGTGCACCATCTGACAGTCCTTCAACATCACTGTCAAAGGTCAAAGATAACAGACGAATAGCAAGCAAGAAGCCACAAGGTCAAATCTATTCAGGGTTTTATATTCAATATTGAATCAAATCAGCGGAACATGTGCAACCTGCTGCTTTATGTGTAAAACTTTACTGCTTATCCCGTCTTATCCCACCTGATCCCAAGAGTCCTTCAGACAGAGCCTCGGGAGAGCGAAGACAGGAGATAAGGAAGGACATTTACAGAGGACAAAAGGAAGAGACTTTGTAGGCACTGCGACCTTGTGGAGGCAGACGGGAACACATTACATTTGTATAATGCAAATTATGGCATGCTTAAAAGGAACTCCTTGCTGTTTTTCAAACCCACTTTATAAGCCACAGCAATGTCATGCCGTGGCTCAAACTTTCCTCTCCCAGTGTAGTTTTACATACTGTATGCCACCATCACTGACTGGACATCTCTATAATGCCTGGTGGCACTTTTCCGCAAACTAGGGAGAAACTCTGAAAGCACCCGGTCTCAAAAATGACCCCTACGTTAAGTTTACAGACATGCCAAGCTGACACCAAAGAACTAGCTGCGATCCAAGGCCATCTGTTGCCTCATGCTACCTTGGCCAAAAAGTTGCACTTGAACACACCAAAAAGACTACAGCAGACGGCCAACTAGCTTGAACATTCTGCACCATACTGCTAGGAGATTGTAGTCAAAAAAGGGACTCTGTCATGATAAAACTGCTCTTGCCTACCATTTTCACACCCCCATCGCGTCCACAGCCCTTTTTAATCGAGAACATGTCTGATAAAAAGTTGGAGCTGGCACTGTCGAGCTGTTGCTCTTTCGGTTGTGAAAGAAGACGCAGAGGCGAAAAATGAGGTGAAATCATGGATGCTACAGCGACAGGCTCAAGGCGCTTTCCCTTTCTTTTTCTGTTTCTCCTCTTGAACACCGATTCACTTAAAATCCAATGAGTGATTTCGTCTTCAATATGTGTGTCCTGCACCGGTGGCACCAGACGGCCCCTGTTGGCTGATTTTGAACCTTTGCACATCGGCAACAGCATGTGAAAGGAGTCCCTCTGATTGCTCAGGTTAGGAGATCAGTGCACAAAAGGGGGAAACGGAAAGAGAAAAGGAAAGTCCCTTTAGTCCGTCATTGTAGCAGAAGTACATATTACTTTATTCTTCTCCTCTGCCTCATCGCCAGGGCAATCTGCAACATTCTAGACGACATTTTCTCGATTAAAAGCGGCTATGTTCTCAAGAGTGGTGTCAAAAATGCTGCTTCATCGAAAGGATGTACGAGTGTGATGGCCACCAGCTGTAGTCTGCGCGGTATGTTCAAGTGCAGCTTTTTGGCAGAGACACAGGAGATGTGACAGTGTGCCTTTGTCGCAGCTAGTTCTTTGATGTCAGTTTGGTGTGTCAGGGCCTTTAGATATCAATGAGCTGTTACAGATTAAAAAAAGCCCACCTTTTTCTGATTTCAGCGAAAAGACATATGAGAGGTGCTTTTGACTCACTCCTATTCATCAGGAAATGAGAAAAAAAGCCTTCCTAATCACTTGTAGAACTCAATAATTACACTTAAAGAATCATATGAGACTACATTATAAGATGTCTTGTCCCTTTGCTTTCTAGGCAACAGAGTAGGCATGAAACATGGAGAGAGACAGGTGGGTATGGCCGCTGTAACAGCTGGTGTTTCTCTCAAGAAAGCATATCTGTTGTTAGGAATACGCATATCCCTTTTTTTCAAATGTAATTCAAAAAATGTAAAATATCCTCATATGTTTGGCCAATATGATATATAATCATAAATTATATCATATGTTTAATTTCATTGGAGTGCTAAGATTTTCTTATGTTCCTCTGCTTCAAAATTTCTACATCAGGTAATTTATGCTTTTTAATGGCGAGCAGTTATCAACGCGTCCTGCCAATGAAGCTCATCTGAATTTGAATCTGAGGACAGATATATCAGAGCGGGAGGAGGGCACAGAGGGGAGGCACAGAGATGGGGGAGACAGGGAGGAAGAGGGAGAGAGATGAAAGAAAGGGGAAAAAAAGGATGATGAAGAGAAGGCTACGCGGGTAAAAAGGTAATGCAGACATCAAATAAAGATGGCACAAAAAAAACAAAAAACAGGAATGATATCAAAGGGACGGAGATGGGAGCGGTAGGAGGATAAAAAGGGAGGTGGTTTGGGGAGAGACAAAGCCAGAGCGGGGCAGACAGTGTTTCTACTCACCACAATCATTTCTGACGGCTCCAATGTGATGCATTCACAGCCTCGTCTGCCCCCCAGCTGCTTGCCAAAACTGTGGAAAGAGCACACACACACACAACACAAACAACACACACACACACACACACACACACACACACACACACACACACGATCAGTGTTAAAAACAGAAACAAAGCAAAGTCAGAGATAAAACAGTTCTCACACACTGACGGTGGCAACAGATGCAGTCAATCACGTTCGCCCACCCACGGATGAACACCCTCGTGTTGAATGGCAGTAATTGCCCGAATCAAAACTGGCTTTGATAAGAGCAAATGCGAAATCCTACAAAAGGGTTCATGTAGATACTAAATGTCTTTACAGTACATTAAAAGTCACATCTGTTTGGTGTGATGTGCACCAGTAAGCCTCTGGCTCAACATTTGTTTTGCAAGGCCACTTGTTTCACCTCACATCCATAAGCATAATGTTAAATAGGGCTTAGTGAATATGAGTAGTAGCCGGTGACACTAGGGCTATGCAATATGCTTTGTTGTTTATTTGGCTGTGTCACAAATCTCTTTGCGGCAGCACTTTTTCCCTGCACGGCAGGAAAGCTTTCATGAAACACAAACCAACACCTGACACACAATGGGGTAATTCTGAACTCCGACCAGCCAAGACAAAATTAGGAGCTTGTGCCTTTAAGAGTGGTGACTTCGTGGTGGTCGTGGTTTGGGTATAAAAAAAAAAATCAAAATTAAAATGTAGTCAGAAACAGGCCTTTTCTATTCAGGTAAGCAATATTAACTACTTATTCATTGAATTCAGAGAAATTGTGCCATATTTGTTTAATTACTTGGATATGAAATGACCTATTACAGGATACGAGATATTGGTCATAAGTGGCATAAACAAAACCAATTAGTGTTACATCTTTACATTAATGGCTACATATAGTTAAGAACAGAGTCATGTGGTTCATTTCAGCCTGCCTGATGCTTCTAGAGAAAAACAAGTGAATTTGAAAAAAAATATATATATACATTATAATCCTCAATTTTGTGATAAAGCGCTTCACAATCAGAAAACAGTGGACATTTGCATAGGGAACTTGGCACCCATCGACCATTTTGCATATAAACAACAGAGTACAATCGGTGTTTGCTTTCGGCCCTCGCAGGTATGAAGTCTGGGCACCCCTGGATTAGAGTTTACACCACTCCAATACCACTTTCATCATGACACATGACATTGACTACATTGTCAATGTTGTTCCTTCGCACAACTGTGCTGTCCCTGTGTGTCATCAATAGAACTGGCTGAGATATAGCTCGGTTCAGTCCAACCCAATGGGCGTCAAACAGCGATAAGTCCAGTTAACATTTGTGGGGAAATAACTTATTTAAAGACAGTTTCTCACACATTCTAGTGGCTAAGTTTTTTAAACACATTGTCCTATATAGTTAGAGATGGGCTTAACATTTATCCTTTTTCTTTATAAAAACCTTTCATATATGTGGGAGAAACTAGATTCAGATTGGCTGCTGACTCATAAAAGGCTGCTGGTGTTAAAGCTGTACTGTCGAACAGTTTGCGGTGAACCACTGCAAGAAAAGAGTCGATCAATAAGCCCTCACGGTCGACGCCTCAACACAACAGTACACAGTCTGCAGAGACTAAAAACACAATCAGTGTTTAACCAACTGTGATCGACACAAAAATATTCAATCCTTAGTAAGACAGGTTGGGAATTCATACATTTAGTGTTCCCAAGTCTCCTGTTTCAGCTAACTAGTGATGACATTTATCAATAAAAAGAGTCAATATACACAACTGACCGCAGACAATTTAGTTTGCCTGCTTATGCGAACTGAGATGCATTTTCTTTGAGTTATCGCAAATGTGTGAATTAAAAGTCTTAGAGCAGATATGATGAAGATGTCGCCATGTAAACTAACTTCTCCACATTATGACAACTGCTTAGCGAATCTAATAAATTAAACCTCTGTTTGTCAAGCGGCCTCACCCACAGGGATCATCATGGACTGGCAAAGATCAGCATTATCCCACCGTTTTACCAGTAAACTGTTTTAGCACAATGAGAGTCTTTGTCCGCCGGCCTCGCAGGTTAAGCCCCAATCAGCTGTTGGCTGATGTGTCCTCTGAGAAGCGGGAGGAGAACAGCTGATGCTGTGGCGAGGCCATGTGGGTCGGTCTGCTCTTGTCACATGGGAGAAACTGCATGATGTCTTGCTCACTTTGGAAATGTGTTGGGTGACAGTAAAAACCTGTCACAATTTTCTCTTTACAGTCTGTCTCCTTAAAGCTCTGCTCAGAAAGGGTACGGAAGCAAAGCAAAACACATTTTTAAAGCTGATTTTTGGTGATGCATTTTCAAAAACTTCCCTAAACTGTTGAGTCAAACACATAGAGTTCAATATAATTAATTAAACTCAAAGGCAATTAACAGCTTGTGTGCAAAACACACATCCAACAGAAACAAAACCAACAATGGGCTAATTGAAGTGGCGGTAAACAATTATTTTCATCATCAATTAATATGGATTGATGATTAAATCTATTAAAAAGAGAGGAAATGCTTCAAATAGCCTAAAAATCAAAGAAAATCCTGTTACCTTTTGTTAGTGAAAAAGAAAAGCTGCAAATCCTGACAGTTGAGAAGCTAAACTACTTGAACAATGAATGAATTGGGATTTTTGTCCAGTGTGAAAGGGGTATTTGATAAATAAACCAGACTGCACACGCTTATTTTCCCTCCTTTACTGGCAGTGTGCTGTGACGAAGGTAGAAGTTGCTGATGTTGGAGGCCAGCAAAAACATTGCTCCATCCTTCTCTGTTCACACAGATTTCGTTCAGTCGGCGTTGAGTTTGACTGAAGGTCCACTGTAACATCGTCCGTGGCCTACATGCTGCTTTCTACTGCTCCCCTTTTTTCGGCTTGTTCTTGACATCCAATGTGACACGCCCGAAAAACGGAAAGGCAAACTCATCTACTGGCGATAAAAAAAGAAGTCTTATTGTTAAAAACTGTTTGAAAAAATCTACATGTAGGCTCCAAATTCTGTGTAAAAATGGTAATCAGGCTTCGTTTTTACAGTCTCGGCATGTGTCCATGTCTGTTGGCAAGTGACAGTATGTAACAAAAGGCAAGTGTTTGAAAATGTGTTTGAATTTCGGAGACATTTTTTTATACATCTTGTGTCTGTGTTTATGCACACGGTAATTCCTCATGTCTCTTTGTTTCCCGTGCATCTCCAAGTGTGTGTGTGAGTGTTTGAGAGACGGACCGTCTGAACAGCTCAATCAGGGTGTGCGGTGATCCCTGAGAACAGACGGGCCCGTGAGCATGTCTCCCACCCTTTGGCATGCTGAAAGCGGCGACTCAGCATTGTTTAAGGACTGGAGGAGCGAGCTGGTTTTAATTATGGAAGCGTGCTGAGCTGGGAAACGGCCAACTTTCACTCTCACATCTCCTCTCTGGGTTTGTTCTCACACGGTCGCTCCCTCCTTCACTCTGCTTCACAGCATCTTGCCCTCCTTCTCTCCTCCTCTCATTTTTTTGACCTTCACTTCCTCTTCCTATTCTTCTTCCCCTTTTTTGTTGCTTATTTATCTTTATCCATCACATGCCATTTCTTGGCTCTTTTTGTCCTCTCCTCCATCACTTCTTTCTCTTTGTCTGTCAGCCATCATCGTCCTTCAATCTCTCCCACTCACGTTCATTTCCACCTGATCATCCTCTCCTTCCTGTTGTTTTTCCTTTCCTTCTTTTCCTGAGTCCTGTTGACTTTACTTCTCTCCTTTTATACTTTTTGCTCTGCTGTTTTCTCTCCCCCCCCCTCCTCATCTCATTCTGCATTCCCTTTCATCCTTTCTTTCTCCCCTTTTACTGTTGGCCCTTCCTCTCTATGGGCCCACAAAAAAAAGAGGCAAACTTTCATCTCATCAGATCCTTAATCACAATTTCACACCGGCGCACACACCACTCCAACAATTTTAAGCCTTTTGATTTAGTGCTCAGATGAAAGCCTGTCTTCATAATGTGTTCTGATGATGGAAACAATGATGAAAGTCCTTTTATTTCCCCCTGAATTGGATTGGCACATATATTCTTCAGACAGACAGATTTCCTATGAAAGAGTAAAAGGAAGTGGTTGTTGAATCAAAGCTACGGTGCGTCACACTGATTTCTTCTACGGGAGGAGTGATGTCCACAGAAAGCTGCCACTGGAGGACAATGACGTCCTTATTGTCGCTGGAAACCGTTGAACTACAGCCAAATTAGCTGCGAGTGGATTTATTTGACACTTCACTGCCACGTGCACTCAGATTCACTTTGTATCCACCTGTTCGAACTTAAGGTTCGTCTGGATGAGGTGAAAAAGAGGCTCACCTTAGAACATCCACCCCTGCTGATACGGGCTTAATGCTTCTTGGCAACGCATTTGAGGCTAAAAGGATTATATCATGGTTTCTACAGGAAACTAAATTATTCACTAAATGGACAAAATATCAAATGCGTTTTCTTTTCGTAAAGTGCACTGGTCAGGTGAATCCAGGATCAGTAAAAGCCATTATCCCTTTGTATTGAATTCTCTTATTTTAAGAAAGTCAGTGCGTTTACATGGCACTTGAGAAAACCGAATTACTGGGTTAGTCCGACTATGATCGGATTTTTAAGATGCATGTATACACCTTAGTCTGACTCAGCTGTGCATGTGAAACGTACTGATGATGCTGACAAGATGTCCATTATCAGAAGCTAATGGATGACGTGCAGGCCATTAATTTACAAATATGGACAGCTCAAAGGGGCATTATCCTGTTTTGCTATGGTCACTGACCTAAGATAGCAAAAAATAAGCACACTTGTTTATATTTTTATGAATTTTGTGATCAAAATCTAAAGTTTTTCACAAGCCATAACTCCAGTTCACTGTAAACCAGTGAACAGACAGTTCCACTGATTGTAGGGTTGGGTACTGAACTTGGTATTTTTAAGGATACTGACCAAATAACGTCGGTTCTACAGAGTACCGATCCACAATAAATCCAAAAGTGCCAGATTTTGTTAGCTCATAGCTCATCTTTAAGGTACAGAAAGGAAGCGAAAGAACGAGACTTCACTTCTGCAACAAGTCACAGCGAGTCAGGGCAACACTTGCCGCAATAACTGTAATTGTAAAATACACAGCTGACCAAGGCAACACATATAACTTGAGGTAACAACTGGTTCAACACAAAATAAACACAGAAGCTTGTACAGTGCTTGACAGTCTGAACGTCAAGCTCCCTGCAGCCAGCACTGGGCTTGGCTGGTTAAGGGAAAGTTAAAACTCTTTATAAACAGTGAAACCTTAAGTGAGACATCTACAATGTCCCTGACATCTTTAGGGAGGCAGTAGGCAGATAGTTGTATAACTTGTTGCTGGGGATAATTCATATACTAATATATATAATATGAAAAAATATATAATTCATGAACTTCCATAGGTTCACGCTTTCATATTTTTAGAATCTGCCTTTTTGTAATGAAGTGATATTTTATTGACCCCCTTCAGGAAATTCTGCCTTTGCCTCCCTGCATGGTGGTCCGAGGTCAGTGTCAGCTGCAGAAAGCATTCCTGGAACTGCGAGGGGTTTACTATCATCTGTCAATGACACGTCAGTGACGGAGATGCTTGCCAACACATGTGCTACGACACCAGGTCCAGCAGTTAAAATTCCTCAGATTGTGTGTTCTTTTTTCTTTAAATAATTTTGAACTGGTTTGATCAGAAAAAAAGACAAATACAAAAGAATTCACACAGTCCCACGTCACAAGGTGAGCGAATGAATAAATGCAATGAAATGCACATCCTGTCTGTACAACAGCTCCCACCAGAACATGAACACCCAGGCGTGGTTTTAAGAGTTCCCAGGGAGGAATGCAGTCTGCTGGGCTCACTGTTCTCTCAGAGCCCTTAGCCTGGAGGTCAGCCCGACTCTGACAGATCTCTCCACACTCCACTGAGGCGAGACGCATGGTCCCTGTCAGCGCTGCCCAGAGCCTGCCAAGCCTGTCTCCTCACTGCGTGTGTTGGTGTCTGTGTGTGCGTTTGTGCAGGGCAGTGAGACAGGTTGTGTGGGACAAACAGAGGGAAAATACTATTATAAAAAGCAGCTAGAGGAAAACTAGTGTACGTGCATGTGTGTTTGTGGGTGAACAAAAACTAAAAAAAATACACCTCAGCACAGCTTCCCATATTTGCTCCTTTCTCTGAACTAGAACGTTCCCACGAAAGGTAGAAGAATGAGTAAACCCTGAGTAACTGAATGTGTGGGTGTGTGAGCACGTGTGTGTACCCACCAAATAATGCTGTGGCTTTGATTTAAATGAGCTCTGATGCCTCTCTGCTGTCAGCTGGTGTGAGTCCGTGTCTCACAACAGCAAATGAAAAAAAAAAAAAATCCTCTAAAACTGGACTAAGGCCAATGATTTACTCAGACAAAATACAAGGACATTTAGAGTTTTGAAAACTTGTCAAAAAAAACCATGAATGAATATGAATCATGGCAGTGTAGACAGTTTATTCCCTCCTGCACAAAGACAGTTCCTAAATATAGAAGCTTATTTGGGGGAAAGTGTGTGTGGTCCCGAATGGCGAAACAAATATTTTGATCCTGTTTGAATTGTGCAGTGAATTACACATAAGTCTGTCTATTTTAAGCATTATTTTCAAACAATTCTAACCTGAGGGGGAAAAGCATATTTTTGCCTCATTTTAGCGCAAAGTCGTCAAACTTTTAAGTGATGTTTATCAAACGTGACTGGTGATTCTATACATGCAGTTTTGATGTCCCAGCAACCATTGAAAGTGAAGGTATAGCTCTCTCTCTGAATTCATTTAGATAGGAGAATGGTCTTGCTCGTGCTGCCAAGATGGCTGAAATAATAATTTCTAGAGATATTATGCAAGTTCTTAATGTCCACAAGATAACTACAATATGTTCAGACCGCCTCAGAGGATCACATGAAAGCATGGAACAATATCAGACAACTCAGGTAGTGCCAGTTGTAAAACTCAAGAAACAGGAAACAACATTTTAATGCTTTCATGCAAAAAATAATTCGCAACTCATCCATCAAACCAAAACACACCAAATTCGCAAGACCAGACGATTCAAAACAAAATTATTTTCACTGTCTTTCAACTTAAAAACCTCTGTTACGATTGAAACTAATACAAGATCTGTTTTTCTTTATGACCCCGCCACGACTTTGGCATCACCCCAGCATGTCCAAATCACTTAAACAACTGCGTCTTTGATCAAAATCTTAAGTGATGTGCTGCTCTCACAGCAACATTTGTTGGACTAGCTATTGTGTTTTATTCCCCAAATAAGTCATCTTTCCTTGAAATGGATGGACAGCCCCTCCCACAGCACTGAAACTGTGCCAGTGCTGGATTTCAGCAGGTGATGATTTCTCTCCCCTCTTTTCCTGCAGAAACAAGTTGTTGGCAGAAGGGAGAACAGGTTCAGCCCCGGTCCAGTGACAGCTGCAGCACCCGGGGCAATAAACCGTGACAGCCGGCACAGAAGCTAAGGCCACACACACACATACACACACATACACACACATACACACCATGAGCTGCCGTCAAAAGCCTGGAAAAAAATGTGTGATATGACCAAGACTGCAAAATAGTTGCAATAAAATAACACAATAATTTAGATTTAATTACTAAAAAGGGTTAAATTTGAAAACAAATGTGCAAGTTGGACTTAACATGTCATAGCATGGTGCATAAATCATTTCCAAATATTCAAATCATTATTTTGGCGTATTCTCATGCAACTCATGTCCGTTTGAGCGTCACACAGAGTGATTTTAGTGTAATGGCAGCGAGGTGCAGCGTACAGCTTTATATGCCTCGCTGAAGGACACACTGACAGGGGGAGATGCCACATAACTTGTTGCCAGCATTACAGCTGATCACCCTCAGGTAGCTCTGTGCCTGCGATAGACACGATCACAAAATACAGCAGAAATATTTCTGATAGATATTTGTTGTATCATTTGGATGGTGGAAATCAGAAGCACATTAATGGACCAGTGTCATAAGCAGTTATTTAGCGGGCATTCAGACCAAAAACAGCCTGCTTTAACACAAGAGACCAGGTTCATAAGGGGGACATATTGGGGATTGGGGTGCTGCCGGTTGTTTAGACATGTCACACAATCAACAAAAAGTCCTGTATAAGTATGAAATCCATGTGTTTTACCAGATGCCAAAACAAGGCATATGGCTAGGCTCAAAACTAACTGATTATAGTGATCGCACCTAATTTAGTTGCAACCAATTATACATCTAATTACTTAAAACGGTGTAAATAATTCTAAACAGCAATAATGGTGTATAGGAAATGGTATATATACCAGTACACCAGTGCAGTCGGCAATTTGAGAAGGTTATCAGCCAAGCAGAATTGTATCTTTTGTCACAATGTTCCCAAAGTAAACAGTAGAAATGGAGTGCTACCCATACAAATGATCCAAATCCAAATGAATGAGAGGCCTGAGTTTTTTTTTTTTGTTTTTTTCTTTGTTTGCATGGCTAAAGTGTATTTGAATGCAGCCCAAAACATCCTAAAATTGAACAGTCCGCTTGCTCTAAATTCTGCACGCCCACAAAAATTTGTTTGTGGCAATCATAAGCGCTTCACTTCCAAAATGACAATCTACATATGCATTACATGAACAGTACAGCCAGCAATCTTTGGGGGTGTAATTTGAGTCAACAGAAAAATAGGACGACTTTCAGGCAAAATCTATACCCAAACACAGATCCCGGCCCATTTGGCACCAATGTTTCCATGGTAATGATGGCCAACAGTAAAGAAAGAAAACCGCAGACCACAGTCTGACACACACACAGACAGACACAGACACACACTGATTATTCTGCTTCTCAGTTCGGCTGTTCTTCCTCTCAGTTTTAGTGCTTGGTTGGCAAACACTGACCACTCTGACTCACACACACATTAAAGAAGACTGGAGAGCTGGCCAGCAGTCAGTTCTACAGACAGACCACCAACACACAGACACACACACAGACACACACACACATATACACACAACTGCCATACGGACTCCAAGGAATGACGTAGTGGGTCATTCAGAAACATTACGATTCATTTGCAAAACAACAGGGTAATCAGTTGAGCATATCAGAGCAGAGCCCCGCCAAACTGCTTTACACTCCGAAGCAGTGAGTTTAAGTTTCGCCCGTGCTTACAGAGCGATAACCATTCACACTTGGCTGAATGTCCATTCATGTCACACAACTTCAGATTAAGTTCCTCTATTCTTTACTTTGTTTTTCGCAGCAAGTTCCCACAAAACATGAGGGAACAGAAAGAGAGTCACGTCCTCAACGTTTTACTTGTGGAGCTTCAAGGAAGAACAATTCCAAAGAAAGTCGTGGTAAACACTCTGAATTATGAAACATCTGTGTTTACAGCACAGTGTTGGAGGTTAGTTTTTTATCGAATCTGAACACTTGTAAATCCCTAATCTAATCTCATTAAATTTAGATTCCACTATGTACAAGTAACTATACTTTAACTTTAACTGGATTCAGTTCAGATCTGTGATCACATGTCAGAAATACTTCAATTTTTTACTAGCAGCTACTAAATGAACCCACATTAAAATTAATTAAAGCCAGCCTTATCAAGTTAAAGCAACCTGGAGCTTCGACCTGAAAGCAGAAAATACACTATAAAGTGTTGAACGTGTATTGATTGCTCCAACACACTCAAATGTGATCGTCTTTATGCCTGATTTTGCACAAACTACGTTTTATTCTCTTGAAAGGAGTCGCTGCTCTGTTTGGCTATAAAAACAATGTTCACTTGCAGTCGTAGAGTGATGCATCTTTTCACTCACAATCTTTGGCAAAGCACAGTCTGCAGCTTGGATAGAGTAAAGTTTCAGTGTCACTCCCATATTTATGAGATTATTATTATTATTAACTGATGTGCTGGTGACGTTGGTCATTTCAACCAGCGACAGCAGCAGTTAAAGCCAGCTATAAATAGGAAGCCTGCATGTTTTCAACACTGGTCTTTACTGACAAAACGAGGAATAAAAGTTTCAGTACGAGACTCGCTAGAGCTTAACAAATCATTGTGCTTTGCTAACCGGGAATCAGATCAAAAAAACAAACTGGCTGTCGAAATCCAACGTTATTCCAGCAGGCATAATATCATAGTGAAAACACACTGAGTTTGGTCTAGCTCGTAGCATGTGTCTCTGACATTGCGGTGCTTCAAAATCTGCAGCCACATTATTTCCCCTGTGTTTTCTGTCACTCTTCACTGCACGTTAAATCATTAAACTAACAAACAGCCTTTAACCTAACCTTGTCAGCAGAAACATTTTAACCAAGAGGCCAGTTTGCTTCAGACTTGTTTAATGTTTTACTGTAATGTGAAAGAGAGGCCTGTTCCTCTTTAAGATAATCAGTATAGATAAAAGAAAAGGACAACACACGGGAGTGTATGAGTATGTTTTTCAGAGACGTGGGGCCCAGCGGTGGTAAGCTATCCTGCCACAGCGCCGGGGGGAATTCCTGGCTATCCACTTGGTTAAATGCTTGCAGGCAGGAAATGGAGCATGCTGGGTTGAAGAATGCGCAGAGAAAGAGCGAGGGAGTTTTGAAAAATCTCCACTGAATAAGCCTGCAAATGGCGTTACATTACAGCAATCATCTCTCAGCTGAAATATCCAAAACTTTAACATCACTGACCAGGAACAGGAACTTTGGGGGTCCGCGTCTTTAGATTTCTTGTCGGTGAAAAGATATCCAGCATATTATCCACAATGAGGAGAGGGGGAGTGCAATATTCCAGTAATCCAGGTTTAGATCCAAGTGCTTGTTTTATACTCCAGAGTGTGAACAAGAGTGAAAAGTTTCCCTTTGAAAGCAGAAGTTGGTGACTGTCAAGTCTGTTAGTTTGTCTTAAACTGAGGGAGGAGTGTGTGTTCCCTCCCGCTCTACCCTGTTCTGTCTGTCGGTCTGCTCCAGGGAGGTGTGTGTGTGTGTGTGTGTGTGTGTGTGTGTGTGTGTGTGTGTGTGTGTGTGTGTGTGTGTGTGTGTAGCTTGTTCATTTCCTGCCTGGATGTGCTTCTGGGCTCCAGGCGGGCAGGCTGCTCAGGAACACATGGCCAGCCACTGTTCTGCCAGGGGTTCCGCATTCCACACACGCACATACACACACACCCCCGCTAGCTCCCTCTGTGACCCTTTCCGAGCCCACCCTGCTCCCCCGACTGTTATCAAGTGACCCACACTGGAATTGTAACACACACACACACACACACATACACACATACACACACACACACACACACACACACACACACACACACACACACACACACACACACACACACACACACACACACACACACACACACAGAGCTTGCTGCCCTGAGGTTATTGATAATTTGTTGGTGCTTTGTGTCCTCGCTGTTGTCGGACACAAAGCAACAACATCAGCTACTTTAATCTGCCTGTGAAATGTCAGGCATCACAACAGTCAACTGTTGCATTAAGCTTTTATTTACCTAATTTCACTTTTGTCCATTTAGCTATTGTTTTTCTCAATAAAACCTAACATTTAGTAAGGATGAGAGGAACAAGAAGGTAGCAAACAGTGAGACAGGAGACAATCTGTTTCTGGTTGTTCGGATTAACCAATCGGTGGTCTGCAGTGTTTTAACTGCACCTTTAAGTGTCGGATCAGTGGTAAGGGTAATGAAAAATCAGAACTGCACGAAAATGTTCTTTTGGAACCATCCACAACTTTTGACAGTGGAAATGCAAAAATATCTGTTTCTTTATGTAACAAAGGAAACTGAAATGAGCCGGACTGCTCGCTCAGAGTGGCTTTTCTGTACTGTAAGTAACACACTTGATTTGTTTCTGCGAATATTTTGGTAATCGTTAATCGCAATAAATTTAGCAAAAATGTCATGCAATAGTGAAACTGATGTGTTTGTTGGAAAGAAAGAATAAAACGGACATATGAAGATACTCTTTTCTAACGTTTCCCAATGATTAAATATATGAAACAAGAAAACAATCTTCACATGAATCAATAATGAAAATCCTCATTTAGTCTAACACAGATTTTTTCACATAAACCACAAATGTTGGACGTGATAAAAATCTTACAAAGAAAATTACCAACCCCATCCAATTACATTTGATGCAGCAACTAATCAAATTTTAATGTAATACGTTCACAAACCTGCTCTTAAAAAAATGTAATCTGTGAAAGTTGTAGTTGATCATTTTGATCCAAACAAAGTAATTATTTTCTGAAACTTTTTTTTCTCTCTGGTCATGTTTTAAAGCGATTAACAGTAATTTAAACTGCAGGATACCAGGTGAAAACCACTGACTTACACAACATGTGTGTGAACCTCATCAAAGTGAGACTGCACTGCACTGATAAAGATCCTTCCTGTAAAGTGATTCATAATACTCCATGATTATTACATATTGCGAAGGAATTCAGTCAACTGAAAACTTAAAACACATTTTCTAACACGTCATCACTTCTAGGAAGCCTGCAAATATGAAAGTATGCTGATGTATGAGACCATACTTCAGCTATCATTCTGAATTCATGGCCAACACCCTTTAGGTCATAATTTAGACATTACTGAACAGACGGTACCTGCACCCCTCCTTTCCGTTTCTGGCAAGTGTTGCCTCTGTTTCAGTCCAACAGCAACAAGAGGGAAGGTAAACCAGGAGCTGAGGGGGGACCTCAAGCAATTTCTGTCACAGTTTTCCCTATTAAAATCAATTCCTTTGTTTAAACAGGTGCAAGATGTCCGTTTAAAAAAGGTATTTCTACGCTGGTTTTGCATTCCGACGTGTCTGAGGAGGAGCAGCTGATATGTTCTTGTGACATGGTATTATCAGATCACATCATGTTTCCCAATTAATCTCCACCAAGACCTCAAAGCTCCTTCGTCGCCAACGGGTGAGATGACAAAGAGTTTTGACTGCCAAGACATTCAGGTCCCACAAGAAGCCTTTAAATCCCTCATATCAGCACGCTTTCTTCCTGACATGTCTGCAGTCATAGAGCCACAGTGTGACATACAAATGTGAGTGTGTGTGAAGGCCTATAGTCTTTTCTTCAAGAGACACACAGTTTCCATTTTCATGTCACAGATAAAACACACATACGGACAGAAATACACATTCAAACTCCACATGACAAGATGACAAGGTAGTGTAGCTTCATGTGTAATGTCAGACGAATCCGACCTCCCCTCACAATATGACACCTTCTCTTCTCACCCCACCATTACGCTGTTCTCTGGTTGCGTGTCAGAGTGTGGGTGATTGTTACATACCAGCATCTTGCCAGGAACATGTGCTCCTTGACGAAGACTGACCCAGAGAGCAGGATGTACCAACAGGTAGCGATGCTGTCTGGGCTGAAAGAGACAGAGAGAAAGAACATACTCGTATGAAACACTGCAGTCTGTACTTCATGACACCTCACAATGTAATAAATGTAACAAAGCATCAATTGTAAAACTTCAGCATTATAACCTCTGAACTTTTGCTGCAGGTCATAGTTTAAATTTTATCAACTGAATAACGTCTTTGTAGGTTGGTCGGATTTTTTAAATTTATTTAACTCCCCGGTTGCTTTTGGGCTCTTAAAGTTGAGGACAAATCCTGCCCAAGTTTATCCCCTTCAGGTTCGGTATCGTTTATTTGGAGCCAGAGGTGAGCGTTTTCAGACAAGAGGGTGGAGCTGTGGAGGATATCCTGACTGGATCTGACTGACGACTGGAAGGACATGCCGTGTCAGCAACTTATCAACCACGAGGTAGCCAAGCCCTAAAGCGTACCATGCTTGATTGTCTATTTTACCGTAAATGTGACCATAATTTACTAAATGAACACCATTCTGTGTTGAACAGGTCTTGAACCAAGCAACTGGGACCATAAATTCATCCAGAAACAGTTTTACGGAGCTATAAATCAACTGAGACTTTGAGTGAGTTTTTCATAAGCTTACATACAGTCAGAGTCGCCTCCTGCTGGCCATTTGAAAGAATGCAGGTTTGAGGCTTTTTAGCACCTTTAGATTGTATCTTCACTTTCCACTTTTGCACACATTTTGCTAAGTAGTAGGGGATTCCATTACCTCAGCTGCATTTTAGGCATCCACACATTGATGGCTGAACTGCTTGAGAAAGATCAATTTGATACATTCTTGGGTGACATTTTTTCCAACGTTTTGAAAAATGTATGAGTTCTGTAAAGGGAACCGAAGACCAAGATGTCTGAAAGGAAATCTGAAGTGCACTTCTGAGCTTTGAATCCCAAATGCTGCATTTTGCATTACCATAAATGTATCCATATGATGTCAGGCACTATAGAGCCTTGACATAATGTGCATCACTGTAAGGTGAAGGAGAATCCATTAAAGATAGGCAGTCACGCTGAAAGGACGGTCATTCACTGCAGCTGCAACATAAAAATTATTGCTCTGAAGATGAACACATCCAAAACACGCTTTTTCACGTGTGGATTTTTTTTTCTATTATCCTCAACAACCCGTCTAGTTCGCTGTGTGCTCAAGTCAGCTGCAAGCAGAGACTCAATCATACATGAAGAAGTCAGTCAGGGGTGAACATACCGTATGTGTGCTTTTAGTTATGAACAGAGACACCTGACACAAAGCTCTTCCCTCTTCTGAGCTCCACTCTTCAAACGTTCCTCATGTCTAAATCTACCCCATGGAAATAACATTTCTGCCTCTTCTTCCCTTCTTTCCTCTGTGATTTATGTAAACTAACCATTTCTACATGCATTAAAATATGTGCACAGAGGTTATTCACTTTCACATCTAGCTGCACCCTTTCGAAAACATCATAAACCCTGGAGAATACAAAAGTTAATCTATGGCAGGATGGCAAGTCGACAGGTAAGACCTGTCGACAATATAATATCAGACCTTTGTTCGCAATGTACCACACTACATTGTCAAATTTAAAACATTTATTAACAACATAATGTAACAATAACATATCTTCAGTCAATTGGAAACTGATCTGAGTGCCACACGTGCAAGTACGTGTGGCATCTTGGACAGTTAGGTACAGCAACACGACTAGCAGAACTACAGTAAAAGCAGAACCATGTTTAGTTAGGCAATGATCATTACGGGTGTCACGATTCTCCAAATCCTCGATTCGATTACATTTTCGATTCCAAAGTCACGGTTCGATTCGATTCTCAATTTTTAAATTTATTTTTTTTTAAAAGCACAGGTTGCTATGCCATTTTTGGACTAGACTTTTATGCAATATAATATCAGACCTTTGTTCGCAATGTACCACACTACATTGTCAAATTTAAAACATTTATTAACAACATAATGTAACAATAACATATCTTCAGTCAATTGGAAACTTAGACAAAATAACCTACCATCTAGTTTCTGCAGAGCTTGCAAACTGTATCTTTTTTGTTGACAACGTGAACATTGTCAACATAACTCACTGGAAACCCAAAATACTTCCACACCGACGACTTCAGTGAAAGAGGAGGGGGTCGATGGGTCTCCTGCATCTGCAGTTGCCATTGTTGTAAGAGTGGCCGTAGCCCCTTTCAGGAGTAGGGCGGTGCGTCTGGTGTGGGTGCGTAAGGTGCGTAAGATGCGAGTGGGCGAGCAAAAGTGAGGGAGCGTGCGTACGTGTGGATACTAGTGAATGAATAGGAGAGGAAGGAGAAGCGAAAGGAGTAGCAGTAGTAACGACAGCAATAAAGTGTACAGTATAGTTTGCAGTTTGGCTGTGAATAAAGGCGACGGATAGATACGGCAAAGCTCCCTGGTATCATTTCCCGACCAGCTTAACACGTGAAAGGGGGTTCACCCCGAAGGTAAACACAAACTTCGGCCCTGGAGGAAATCATCTCCCCTGTGCTTCCCGACCAGGGTCCGGGAGCCGAACAGGAATGGTATAACACCATGCTGTCGTTTGACTGGCTGTAGCTAATAGATACTGGCTTAGCTAGTAGCTAAGTTAGAGGAGATTGACTCGCAGCACTTCAACATGTGTGTGTTTTTTTCTGCTTGGGAAGCCGACCGGACGTGACATGGGGGTGTGGCAGCATCGACGATTCCATTTTTTAATTCAAAGTTCGAGATTGTGACTTAATTTCGGTCGATTTCGATTTAAAATCGAAATCGAGACACCCTTAATGATCATGATTGCATTTGCTAATATTCTACGATAACAATATACAAGAAAGATCAGGGATATTTGCGGCAGCTAATGTTTCATCTACAGATTGTTGCAATTTAAAAAATACCTCTGGCACTGAGAAATCAACGAAGCATTTAACAGCTGTGAATTAACTGAAAGAAACACTGACGAATAACATGGTGAATCATCCATTCTGTGTCCTTTTTGATTGCTTTTGGTGATTTTTGTCATTGATTGTTTTGCAGTGGATGCAGACGTAATATAATCATGTTTGAAAGAAGAAAAAAGGGATTTCTTCTTTCTTGTTGCACTGTTGGGGTTTAAGTGAGGCCCACATGATTAACTGCTGTTATGGTTTCATTGATTGCTTTCATCTGATGTCTGTAGTGTGTGTATGTGTGTGTGTGTGTGAGAGAAAAAGCTGACTAATTGGACATGGCAGGTGCTTTGTTCTGGGTTAAGGTACTCAAGGTGAGGTCCTGGTAGAGAGGCAGGAGATAAAGTTGTGTGTTTGTGTTTATGTGATCTCAAATTAAACCGCCGATGGTCTAATGTGATTCTAGCGAGCATGACAATACATCAACAGCATGTGAAGCTTCTCTCTCTCTCCTCCTCTCATCTGTCTCTGTCCTCCCTGTTTCAAACACTTCCTCCACATCAACACCTCATCCCTCTTCTATCCTACTTCAAATTCCTCATTTCTAACCGCTTCTCATTTTCTCGTTTCTCCTCCTTCTTGACATTGCTATGATTTTCTTCTTTTTTCTTTTTAGCATATTCACCTCTTGTTTTCTCTCCCCCCCTCTGCAGTCGTCTCCTCTCATGTACTGTCTCTTAACATACCTGCTTACATGTTTCATTTGCCCACCACTTCCTCACTTCTCGCCTCATCATCCAACTTCTCCTTCTAGTCGGTCTTCCTCTTGGCTAGTTTTCCTCCAAATCCACACTTCGTATGATGCTAAAATTACTTTTCTTTTTTTTTTTTTACCATCTGACTCATCCATCTTATTCACACAACAGACAGACAGACAGAGGAGATAGCAGACAAGCTATCACTGAATCGGGAGTTGGCCTCAGGAAAAAGCATCAAACGCTAAAACATCTCCTGCGGAAGACTTAGACTTTCACTTGCCAGTTTCATCTGGAGGCAACACATAGAGTGTCTGATTCAACAGCAGCCTCAATTCAGTTTTACTTGTAACAGTTTCTCTTATATCTTAAAAATGTGTGTATAACAAGTGAGCTGTAGATAATAGGTAGATGTTAACCTGTGCAAAGAAGCTTCCACTATATTTCTCCCCAACTTATTGTACATAAGTTAACATACATATTGATACATAACATGACTCGCTCATCCTTGACCATGATATTGTCCATGTTTATGTGCAATCTTTGTTAACAGAGCCCAAGAGTCCATTTTATATATAATTTTAGTTGCCTGGTTTTACAATATTCGTATTATTTATCAACTAAGAGTTATTTGCTCTTTCATTATTACGCTAATATATTGTCATTACATCAGTGCCATGAAACTGTCTTAAAACAACAATGATAAATTTTATTGCAATTATTTCGCAGACAATATATATTGGCCAACAAGCCTAGTTATGGTGACAGGGCTATCTACAGGTTTGACGATGCCAAATTTAGCCAGTTCCAGGCCATTTCTAAGAAAAATTCAGTTGATATTATATATTTTTTCTTATCATCAACAAATTTGATTAAAAAGACCAAAACCAACAATGAATTGGTTCCACTAAAAAGCTGTAACAGAGCACGATATATCTTATATGTCTGTGCCAAAGAGCTCTAAGGAACCCAGAGCAATAGTCTTGAATCTTTACAGTTATAACAATTAACATTTTTAAAGATAGATTTTTATGGCATTCTTTAGATAAAATGTGAAAATGATGATAAAAAAACAATGCACTGAACATATACAACACACGGCATTGAACAAATTCTTCTTTCATTAGCATCAAGGTGGGCACAAATGCTCTAATTGTTAGTGTATGGGTAATTCAGTACAGTACAGTTTCCAGCTGTTAATTTGACAAATTATTCAGCTCTTTTTCCTTTAAATGAGTGGATATATTAATGGTCAATGCATAAAGATTTTTCACATCAGTAGTGAGTAAGTTTTGGTCCTTTTAGTAGGATTCACTGACATTTACAAGAGTAAAAGAATATCGCCAACTGTATCCTTCAGCACAGACCAGATTTAAGACAGTTTTGAAAACAAACTACACAAGATATTAAACTGGGGAAAAAGGAATTTTAAGAGTATAGCTGGGAACTATAAAATCAAAAGAGACATTTTCATGAGTTACATTAGGGATACATTCAGGATAAATACAATAAAATCCCCCTTTTGAGGCAACGATCTGACTAGTCCCCATTTTGAGGCAAAGATCTGGCTAGTTATCCAAATCCAAGTATAATATAGTAACATAAGTGACTTATATAAGTCAACCATGCTGATGTGATGGTTTGCTTTAGTGCGGCTGCTTCGTGGCCAAGACTGATACACTGTTATTATTCTAGGCAGCTACAAGGTGTGAATAGTCAGGATTTTGTGATGGTGAAGCAGGACACTCTTAACAAAATATTGTGAAACTTGAACTTTTATAAATACTGGTAATAAAACCAACTCATATTTGAATAAAACAAGCTTCCCACAGCAGCTATTTGAATAAACAGAGAGAGTCAGTGCAGCAGAACAAGCAGAGTGCTTCCTGCACAGTGTGAGAACTTGTACTTACTAGAACAGGATGTGGTTAGCCTCATGTCTCTCATACCTGGCTGAGGTGCACATCGACCTGAGAGAGGGGGAAAGATGTTAGCGTTTTCTCTTCGCAAAACATTCATAAAATACTTATCGCTCTCAAAATCCATCACACATCCAACCTAAACTCGTTTCTGAGAAGGCATCAAGCTTTGCCATTTCAGAGACTATCATTAGCTTCTGTGAGCTCAGAGTGTTAAAGTGACCTGCTACTGCAGCACAAGCTACATTTCATTTTGTTTGGTCTCATGTGGTAAAATGCTGCATTTGCAGTGCCAGGGTGCCCGGAGCCAAACCCTGTTAGGTCACATTGTCCTCCGGTAACCAGGAGCTGCTAGTTCGGGGAGAGTCTGCAGAGCTCCATGGCGTTGGCTGCAACATATTATTAGCATTACTGACTACAGTAAAAGCGCCTAACTAGAAGCCCTTTTTTTTTTTAAACAGGAAACATTTATTGTCATTTATCTTGCTTTTCATGGGAGCTTGTGTACACATATGTGTATATCTGTGTCCCTTAACTCCAACATTGTGGAATTATGTCTTGTAAATGGTTCAGATTATAATCTCGCACCATTGTTTGTTGTTAGGAGGGCTCAGTGACCCGCATATTAAAGTGAACAGTCTTGTTCAACCGTCATTGTTGTCAGCAGCTCAAGCGTCTAAAAACATTCCAGACTTGATGCAGAACATTTCAAACATGTATGGTATGTAGATATACATGTCTAAAGGCTCCTCAGCCTAAACGTCCTGTGAACGATAAAGCCAGAGCGGGAAACCAACCTGGGCCAAAAGGCATTTGCATTGACATTCCAAGCAGTCCATGGTCTTGAACTTGGCTGGGCAGGGTGTGCCACACATGAAAAGTCATTCACAAATTTTTCCAGAAGGCCACTCTGAAGCTACATTAGTAAACGGATACTGTGATTTACGCCTCATTTAATAGCAGTAAATAAAATTCTGGAAATATATATTAAAGACGATAAGACTAAAACTGAATTTTGGTTTTAGTGAAATGTCAACAACTCACCTCAGCTGATGTTCCCTCAGGTGAGCGAGGACGTCCATATGGTAGAGGTTGCAGTAGATGGTGTGCAGGTCCTGCAGGACAGAAAGACAATAAAGACAATGTAAGCGAACATCAACCAAAAAATCCAAGAAAATATGAAAGAGAGAAAATATGAAGAGATTTCTTATTTCCACACACAAAATGGGAAAACTCTCACTCCTTAATATCAGAAATCTAAACGTCATCATAATCCTAGCACAAAAAAACAATACCTGCACAGTCCCAGGCAGTAATGAAAAAAAAAACAAAAAAACATTTGCAATCATGTTAATATTAGCACAATGTTTAGCCAGGCTAATAATCAATCTATTCTCTGTGAAGCCATTTCAAAAACTACATTCAAAGCCACTTCAAACAATATATCTACACACAAGTTTGTAAAGTCTGCTGACTGTCAAGATTGTGTGTATCATCTGAAAAGTAAAAGCTTTCAAAAGATTAGCTCATTGTTTAGAGTGTGTGAAACGTCTCGGCAGCGTGTAAATCCCATCTAGTGCAGTACTTTGACAGAGGCCACTCAGACGATGCCAAGCGCTGCCTATCAAATTGACACCCTCGAACCAGACAGGCAGGCATGCCACTTATGTACGCACATGACAGCAGTGAGACAAGCACAGATATATCCACCCACGGCCTTAAAATAGTACTCTATCAGGGCCAGCTGTCAAAACATTAAGAGGCTGACGGAGTGTGTGTTTGTGTGTGTGAAGGCAACAGCTTCATATAAGCATCTGCAGGATCAAACAAACACAGTGGCTATTGAGGCCACGGGGCAACTAGTTTTAACAGGTGGACTACATGGCTGACTGGTTATGTACACACACACACACACACACACACAGATGGACACAGGGCAGTTTCATTACAGAAAGGAACACAATACTTATTTTCTCTTGGAAAGCTGCTCTATTTATGAATCTGGTGCATCTGCTATAATACATTAAAAACAGTCTAATAAAACAGTTTTATTGCCATGCACAAGAGTTTAGAGTAAATCATTAGGTCAAACAGCTTGACATTTGGGGTAAGATGTTATCAGCTTTCTTGCTGGCAGAAGCTTTATATTCACTGTATAGACAAATCGGGGGTGTCAAAGAAAAAAAAAAGTGTTGTTTCCAAAATGTCTTGAACTCTTCCTTTAAAGTAAAATCCGTCCAACACAAGTTTGATACGAGATCAGATTTTCACTACACAATTATCATTGCCAAATGAAATCACGAAAATGACATTATTGTGATAGAATTTTTTTTGTTGACTGTTTTTACTCTCCTAGGGAGTGTAGGGAGGTGAAGAGAGAAAAGCACACTAAATGGAAAAGGATGCAGAAGGCCGAAAATCATCACTTGATAATTCAGACGATACTGTCATATGTGTACTGTTAGCATGATATCAAGGTTTCATTTATTTTCTTAAACATCACAATTATCATGAATATCCGGATAAAGCGAAGAACCTGAAACTGGCACCTTTCTCCATTGCTATTGACTAGTTTTTTGTCATTCTGTAGTACCTGATGTCCTGCACAGCTTCATACATTAATATATTTCTGAAAATGGTCCTTTGGTTAAGCCAGCACTTAAACCAAATTAGTACATTTGAACAAAAAATGCAAGTGTCAATCAATAGTTCCAACGAATCAGTGCAGCTTCTAGATTACTGACAGTTCAAATATTTTCCCTAACAATAATCCCACTTTTCGGATAAACCAAAGCACAGCTGCAGTTTACGAGAACACACACACGCAGCTACGTACAGCCCCCTAATTTGAAACTAATAACTCAAAAATATCCCTCGCCGACAGGCTCATATTTGTAGTGTGTTGCCTTTGTTGGAACCACTTCCTCACTACTGGCTTTGTTTACATAGTGCTTAGGCAGATTGAGGATTTGTTTGAAATTATTGCCAAGTGTTTCATACAAATACTGACAGCCAGACACAACTTTCATGTGCACTCTGAGGGAGTGCAACTGGAAATCATCTTAATGCCACGATAAGGTTGTTAGAAACTTTTGCCAAGACTCCACAAATGTGATCACGGACTGGTAAAAGAAGAAAAGAGGTGATCATCAAAAATCTTTAAAAATGAAACACTGGAAGTACTACAGGATATTACAGCAACACTATAGAACATATAGCACACACACACAGAGAGAGAGAAAGAGAGAGAGAGAGAGAGAGAGAGGGAGAGAGAGAGAGAGAGAGAGAGAGAGAGAGAGAGAGAGAGAGAGAGAGAGAGAGAGAGAGAGAGACTAAAAGAGAATGAAGCATCATGTTTTTGTGAAAGCATACCGTAGTGTCTTGGTTTCTGTGTGTGTGTGTGTGTGTGTGTGTGTGTGTGTGTGTGTGTGTGTGTGTGTGTGTGTGTGTGTGTGTGTGTGTGTGTACACAGGTAAACTGAGTCAAGCAGCGGGAGCTGGCGGAAGCAGAGATGAACACCGGGGATTGGAGGGCCTTTAATGCAACACACCGACACACCTCTGATGTGCTGTTTGCTCAGTCCGACACAGGAAGGAAGGTTCAGAGAGAAACTACACGAGGGGGAGATGGACAGAAAGAGAGAAAAGAAAGGAAGGAGACAGAGGGCAGTCACACAAACACCTCATATCAGATCAGTACCAGCTGGTTCACCTTCTTCTAGTCTCATGTAGTCAGACCTAGCTCCACAACACTGGAGAAAAATCTTCCTGATCTTTTAGCATCATTCTGGTATAGGGGAAAAATGCTCAGGTAAGTTTGTTAACTTAAACCAATCAAACTGGGCAGCAAAAAGGCCAATGCAGCAACAGCGCCACTCTAAAATAATGTCAGGGAAGACCACGTGGGGAAGCGAGCCCTGGCATTAAAATGGCCAAATCTCTGTTAAAGAACAGCTGCTAGCTTGTTAACGTGTGCTGCAAGCAACCAGGTAAGGGTTATCGTAACTTGTAGTGTAGTTTCAGAAAGTAGGTTGCTAATGCAGAGGTTGTCGTTTCTGCCCGTAGAGATGAAGATTTTTTAAAAACAGAAACAGAGAGATTGTGGCTGGGAATTTCTCAACTCTGCCGTGAACACCCAACAATTTGGGGAGATCTCTGGCTGAAATGACGCTACATTTTCTGTGTTTATCACTGGATTTTTCTGACTTTCTTTGTTGTTGTGTGTTTAAAGTTTGAAACAGAGTACCAATTAACTGAAGATGACAATTCAAGAAATACATAAGTTGTAGTTGCTGTGGCATCTATGGTTGATCACTCAGTGGTGGTAAGCCTTGCAAACCCTGCCTGTAAAGCTGCCTGTAGCTCCTTCCACTATCATACTAAACCTACACTTTGTCTCTGGTTCGTCCAGTCGATAGGCAGCTCTAGTTCCTTCATACTTTTTCAAGCAAAAATGTTGCTTGCTACAGCATCTTAAATGTAAGAATTTGCTGCTTTTCTGTGTTGTTTATGTTAGTACATAACGAGTGTTTGGACAGTTGGTTGGAGTAAGTTTTTTTTTTCATTTTAAAGAAAACTCTATTGGACCCCATGGAAAACAGAAATAAAGTAGTAAAAAAAGGAGACTATGCTTCTGAACATGGTTATAATGCAAGATGTTTTTACATTCATGAAATCACACTTGGGTAGATATATCTGATAAGTGTTAAGAGGAAGGAAAACACTTGGTTCCCTCTAAGACGAAAACACAGCGAGCTCTATAAAAAACAGACAACTGCCATTTAGATAAGAGTTAAACACTGAAGGACGCAGGTGGACCTGGCCAGCTGCTTCGCAACGCCAGTTGTATCCTCCGTTTACTGATCCCGGAGCAAATGCAGTGAGCAGAGAGCAGGCATTAAAAAGCCTGGTTCACAATAGTATGGAAGTAGAACTGTATTGACTTTAACTCACAGTTAACTGGGTTAGTGAGCACAACAAACTGCTGCAGTAAGCACTACTGTCGTGTTGCTGAGCATGCACGTGTGCATGTACAGCAAGTGTGTGTATGTCAGGACATAAAGGCCTGAGGCGACTTGATAGCGTGGGTGCTGGGATCAGGCGAGACAGCCTCCTAAAACCCACCTCACCCCTCCTTTACCAGTGTGTTACGGGGTTACATTGAATACTCTGCCTGATACAAAAAGACACAGTAGCACCGAGCACATTTTTTTTTCCACCAGTGACACTAATTTTGTAGCCCTTGTGGCATGTTGGAGGCGATAACAGAAGTGTCTCACATCACTATCTAAGACGCAGATCCACATACACAATTTTCTTAAAACAAAGAATGTGTTTTGAAGATGGAGGATTTTAAATAGTTAGGTGGCTTTTTTTTCCTGACATATCTGTACTGTAGACAATTGATAGCGGGGTTAAGCGATATCCCGATATTCTTAAGTTGCATCAGAAACACAATGTATATCTCGCCATTTTAAAATCTCCACGAAACCACTTCAGAAATCCTAGAACTGAGCCACAAAATCACAACATCTTTAACCAAATACCTCAATATCAATGTTGCGATACGATTGTAAGGATAGCAATTGGTACTTTCACAAAAAATGCATGGATGGCAATTTTCTTGACCGATTCTTTTAAAAGTCTCTCCTACCTTTTCAGATTTTGACGGATTCCAAATAACTAATAAAAGTAACACATTGGAATTTAAATGGCCTGTTACTGAAATGGGGAAGTGAATTTTATTTACTTCTTAAAAGCAATTACGCAGTTTTTATTGGATATCCAGGACCCTAATTGTGAAATGTAAAAATGGGAGTCTCTCTGAAATGTGCATGTGCATTGTGGTTGTTGTTGGTTTTCTACTTTTTGGGCAAAATGGAATACCACAGCCCAATTTTTCTGTTTTCTCTGGTCATGCAGCACCAATTAAAAAAAATATTTGTGTCCTTCTATTGCATACACAGCCCATTTTTTATGCAAGGGCTCTCTTTCCAGCTGTGGAATGCTTCTCTGAATGACACATTCTGCTAATACTACTACACACATCCATGAAGCCAACTGCCCCCGTTTCATGTATTGATTGGTGTAAAGCAGGTCATCAATAGGCCCAGACAGACAGATAGCAGGATGTCTGAAGAGGAGCTCTCTGCTTTGTCGTTTCCATCGGTGGTCTCCCAGGGAGAGGATGGTAATGTGATCACTGCACCGCCCACGCCAATCTCTCTCTCTCTCTCCCTCTCTCTCTCTCTGCACCCTCAGTACTTAAGTACACTGCTTGGACTTGAACAGAGGGTGTGGTGGCTGCGGTCTCGTTTTTGGTGGCCTACACAAGGGAAACGATGCCTATATTTTTACGTAGAAGTGTCAATCAGCATATCTATTCTGCAGTGGTGCCTCCATTCCCAAACCACATGGAAAACCTAACCCCAATGTAGTAAAGTTTTACCAACACATTATCTGTTTTTTTCTTGTGAAATATGCGCAGGATTCGAGTTTAGAAACTCTTTTCACAGACTTTTTCCAACTGATTTGCAGCGTTTCTCACCAGGTTTGCCTTGTCTTAACATAAAAAGGGCACTAGTGGACACTAAATTAATCTAATAAAACCATCATACTCCTGATTAGATATACCAGAGGGTCAGTTCTTCAACACCTTCAGGATCTAATAACTAGGTAAAAACGGTAGGTAAAAAGGACTGGACATGACGGCGGAGCAACCCTCCTCAGTGACGTCTGACCTTTGGCCTTTCCTCATGTGGTGACCTGATGACCCCATCTGTGGTTAAGACGTCACAACCTCCAGAGACATCCATTAACTCATCACCAGCTGAGGACCCGGTGTTTTATTTACCCTGGGGATGAGCTTTATATCGATATATCGTAAATGTGATATCCCGCTCTTTATCGTCTTAGATTTTCGATATCATTATATCAGGATATGGGATGTGTTGACTTCTTTTAAAGGCTTCATTACAGTAAAGTGATGTGAACCTACCAGACTGTTATACTGGTTATCCAGTTAGACCTGGCCAGGGTAATGCCTTTCTGTGCACAGTTTGCATTTCTCCCTATGCCTGCGCGGGTTCCCTCCGGGTACTCCAGCTTCATCCCATAGCCCAAAGACATGCAAGTTAGGTTAATCGGTCATGGAATGTGAGCAAGTGAATGGTTGTTTGTCCATACACTTCAACTCTGTGATAAACTGCCGACTTGTCCAGGTATGTATCCCACAGCTCGCCCACTGTCAGCTGGGATCGAGGAAGAACCTCATTGGGGAGCACCTTCTTCTTTACTCCTACAGATCTTTGATTGACGTGCTGAACGTACTTTATTCCACCCTGGAGGCACAATGCAAAGGTGTGAGGAGGTGTGATAGGAACTACACAGTGCAAGATCCCTCCTGGCCATATAACACCATATAACCCAAGCCCAAATTTAACCTTGTCTGATAAAGTCAAAATCAAAACTAAGGAATCAAATTATTGCACCTATTTCACTGCTGTTTTATAGAGGTTTCAAATCCAGTTGTAATTTAGGGTTCTTAAAGGCCTGAATATCTTAGGATACTATAGATGTAAAAGCATTTTATAGTGACACGTAAGTAAAACGCTTTCTGAAAGATATTGAAAAAATGACTCTTTGAAGACGTAAGTTTTGCAGAAATATAAAAAAAAAAAAATCTAATCTATTATCATATTCAGAAGCGCTGGTTTCAAACTAAAAGTAAGACAAATGGAGCTGATCCCTGATGCTCTGAGCTTGCATTAGTATTAGCTTGCTCAGAGCATCAGGACTGAGTGTGCTTCACTTCGCTGCAGTGCTGCTGCTGCCACCTGCTGGCAGAAACATCATTCACATCATTTAAATAAGACTTGGCCCAACAGAGGGTGTACATCTGACTGCTGACATCTAAATAATCTCAGAAGCAGCAGGAAAGGCACATTGAAAAACACAAAAACAAATGTGTTTACTGCAGTGGAAAAGTGATGTGAAACCAGTTTTGCAGAGTCTGTCAGAGCTGTATTGTCACCCAACAGCAGACTTTTAATCTGTCTTAATCTGTCGAGGATAATTTTACCCACATTTCACAGTAACAGTACATCTGCGTGTTTGTTTTTTCTAACACCCCTCACTCTGACAGGATACTGACATTTCTGACCTGTGGCCTGCTAAAGTATGCCTGTTACTCATACATAAACAAGCTGTGGCAGCACAGAACCAGCACCAGTCACACAGAAGCAAGTTGTTTCAGTACAGAGATTGTTGTTGTCCCACCCACAGCATTTCTTCCTTTCCCATCAAAAGGGCGGCCTATTTACACAGAATTCATGATATGTTGAGGCACTCCTACATGAGTAAGGGGGGGGGGGGGGGAAACCTTGTAATTTCCAAGCCTGGAGGCTTTGATTCTTAATTTCTGACTGGAACTGGTTGCAGTTTGAACAGTTCTTTATCTCACTGAGGCAAATACAATCCTTCCATAACCTTTTGTGGTCTAAGAGCATGGTTCAGTCAGTCAAATTCAAGCATATAAAATGTACAGCAATCCATGATTTATTTATTTTTTTACTTGCTGTTAATACCATCTTTGACTGTATGTTTCGATAACGATCAATAAAAGGTTGCTCATTCCAACACAAGTATTTTTTTATTCCAAATAGTAAAAGATTTTGAGGTTTATATTAGCGACTGTGTAGATGTAACATCAGATTATGCTGAGAATCAAGCAGTTATGCAGTCAGTACTATCAAATTTAAGCATATGCCTAAACTAAAAAAACATAACAGTTAAAACTAAAATGGCACTTAGTGGACCACATGTTGCTGCCAAGGCCTAACAGTCCCTTTTAATTAAATCACGCCTAATCAGAACAAAGCTTATCTAAATCTGCTAGATATGGAATTTTATTTGGCTCCACATCAATTATACTCATAGACACCAACCACCTAAACACAAAGGGTTTAGTTTAATTAAGATCCATTGCATTATTGCCTGAGAAATGAATGAAAATGTTGAAGAAAAAAAAAGAGGAAAATATCCTGGGTCCGTCTTTTTTATCTGGGTCCACACAAAAAGTTAATGGGGTCTATTTTGTGCTTAGACGCACCTTTCATTCAAGATTTATGGAAATCCTTTTGGTACTTTCTGCGATGACAAGCCAACCAACAAACAAACAAACACAGGTGAAACTATAACCTCCTCAGCAGAGCTAATAAAGAGTTTTTTTCAAAACTTTCAAAGACATTGCGTGAACCCTGTGAAAGAAACGCCTGGATGTGAATTTGTGGTTGCTTTAATATGCTGGTTTTAACTCACAAGCCATATATAGTGGGTCACGACCTTGTGTTGGCAAGAAAAACATTCCAGACTTGTTGCAGAGGTAGAAATTCTTCCACTGAATCTTTGTAAAAAGAAATACTTTTCAGACAGAACCAGAATCCTTTGTAGCCTTTGTAGAGAGCTCAGTCACCCCTCGGCCCACAACCGCCTCCACCAGAATGTACAGTATGCCTGTCGAGTCTGTCAGCGACACAGAGAGGATATTGTGGACAGATGATAAAACAGGTCCATTCAAGCCGGCAGAACAAACAGCTTGGCTAACATCCTGCCTGCATAACCTTCCTTTAACATTTACATTACATAGACTACTGACTCCACCATCATCTGTGTCAACACTGTGCTGAGATACAGCATAACAGGGCTCAATGCAAGGAACAAATCTGCTTTTGTGCACAGTACAGTCAGAACAGAAGTGAAATAACCACATCGAAGGAGCTGCAATCTCTTGATAAAAGCAACATTTTCGCACAATACCATTAAAAATGAAGCACTGCTGTGCTACAGAGATGCTTCAGCCTACAATAAAATTCTCCAAATGTATGGAATGCTTTTTGGTACAGACACCATCATTACACTGTCGTGATTAGATTATTCACTAAAAATTAAATACAAAGAAAAATGTTTCTCACTGTCAGAACAATCGCAATAAGTTAGGATTTCTTATTTTTTTGCTTTTAGCTTAGCCTTAATAAGAACGCATATATTTTAATACTTATACCTTTAAGAGACCGCTTACAATTTGGATGAAGGAAAACATTAAATAAAAAAAAGACAGTTTGCCAGAATGTGAGGATTCAAAGTTGAAAGAGAAAATTCTCAACAGAATGAATGAATGAATTATTAATTAATTAATTAATTATTAATTACTAAACCACACACACACAGTAAAGAATTACATTTTATGTGAAATTGGTGCATCAAGTTGGATGAAGTAAAAGGTGTGTAGTCCTGTATCACAGCTATTTAGCTTGTATAGGCTGAAATATATTTAACAAGGTCCACATTGACTAAAGCCACTGTTACACTCATCTGTAGCAGATGGAGATGCTCCGTTTCACTTGCAGTAATGGACACAGGGAATGCAACTATCAGATTGTCAGAGGTTGCACAAGAATTCAGCACAAGTGCCCTCTGCTGTACCATAAACCTAAGTGAGCCTGTAGGCCAATGGAGATAGATGGAGGTGCAGCCATCTGCGCTAGTGATTTAAAGGAAAGTTGTGACAAGTAGTTGAAATGCTGTACTCAGCTGAATTTCAGAAAATGTGAGATTCCATGATGATACTACTGACAAAGACTAGAGATTTAAAGTTTGATATTAATAGATATTGAGCAGCAATAAAATGTGTCGCTTACATGTGTATGGGACACTGCAGAAAAGTAACACAGGCACGTTTTTTAAAAAACAAAAATTACGTTGTATCAGATTGGTGCAGACTTGAATACTCCCTGAAGAGAACACTTTCTTCTTATCCTTTTTTCTTTACATCTAAATACAATGTACAGAATACAATGCACAGGACCTCTAGCCATGCCTCACCAGCAGTTATTGTCCCTGGCTAGGCTTTTAAGGAATAAAACACACTAAGCAACACATTAATACAGGCATAAAAACAGACAAGCAAATACAACAAACAATGATTCTAACAACAATGACTGAAAACAACCATCAAAAACTATGGCTGACAGTAATAGGAACTGGAAACAGGAAGTGAAATTAAAATCATTGTTATTTCAACGTTTTTGAGAAATGAAATCCATATCAGTAAGTGCACCAATAGGAGACATTTGTTAATTAATGCAATAAAATAGTTTTCTGGTTATCTGGAACAGAAAAATGACCTCTTAGATTCAGTGCCATTGTCTCTTTGTTATGATTAAGATTATGTATCCATGCAGAAAAGACAATAATCAGAAATGTAAAATCCAGTTCCTGACATTATAATCTTGGGACAATTGCGTAAAACAAACCAATATATGGGCGTCCTGCGTACCTTCTTAGCTACAGGCTACTTGTTGAGTCTTAGTGAGGATGGCTGAATGTGAGAAAAGATAACAAAAGTACATCAATCTGTTTGTTTGTTTGTTTGTTTATTCTATCAGTGGATTGATACAAATATGATAGAATCTAAAAGTAGCAGGAAGTAACAATGAGAAAAAATAAATCATATATAGATTTAACAGCTTTTAATGCATGGCGATGCATCGACCACCGTTTCATAATCGAACTGTAGCCCACCGAATCAGCAACAAATCATGAGATGCCTAAAGAATAACGTTTAAAAGCTACACATTTGTTCCTGATAAAACATCATGTTGGAATCAAAAACTGCAGAGGCTGAGAAAAATGTACCCATGGTCATTACTCATGGCTGCACAATCTCCTTACTCTGACATTTAAAGGCTCGAAGCTCAACATCAAGCACGATATAACATTAATATTCCTAAAGCCTTAATGGTTTAAACCCACAAGGTCAGCTATGATCCCCTGGTATCACAACTCCAGGCAGGATCATTATCCATACAACACAGAAGCTCACTGACAATCCCCTGCTCCACTGTGCAGCAGGCCTTATCGCTGCAGCATCAGTGTGAGGATTCAAGTACACTTGCAGCACTTAAATCTTTCTAAATCCCCTCTTTTTGCTCACAGCTCAGCCTCTTCTCCACTCAAAGAAATCATTTTCAGGAACAAACCCAGGTCAAAGAGAGGGACTTGAAACCAGTTTGTGCAAAAATCTTCAAAGACCCTTTTTCAAGCTTGTACCACAATGTGATCTACAGAATTAAACAAACAGGAATCAAATCGTTCAGCAAAACACGGATGGACGCTCGTCAATGTGTGCTCAGCAATAAAAAAACAAAACAATGAAAACAAATACAGTGCAAGTTCTGGATCCTGAGAGTTTCCGCGCTGAAAACCAAAGGAGTTGGGTTCATAAAAAGCCCTGTGACGACAGTCGTGGTGCTGGTGGTGGAGCGGGTTATGGAAACAGAGGGAAGAAGGGGAGGAGAGCAGAGGGAGGCGTCATGACCAGAAAGAGAACTTGACTCTACTGACTCGAGCATTTACAGTATATGTTTGTAAAAAAAAACACCAGCAAAACATGTGGAGTTGAAGAAAATAACACACAGCTAAAGAGAAGATGAATAGAGGGTGCGCACGCTTGATGAATCACTACTTCCTACCCAGGAACTCAGCCAACAAGCGCAGCAAGGCAAATTTCTACCACTTTGTGCAAAAAAAGTTCAGAGTGTCACTTTGCGAGTGCTATACTATAATTTCTGACTTTGTATTGGGAGCATATGCTCCTTCCTTACTCCTACTAGAAAAAAGGGTAAGGAGGGAGTCTGGCGCAGAAAACACAGCACCAGCTGCCCTCTCCTCGCCAGCCAAACCAAACAGCCACACACATACGCACAAAAACACTGCCACACACAGAAAATGGAAAATCTGAGCCTTTATGTAATGTTAGCTGCAGTTTAATGCTGCAATGAAAGAGGTATGCACAGGAAGTTTTAGTTTTTGTCTGCAGTCAGTGAAAAGTAGGAAGAATTAGCATTTTTTCAAGAATTATAAATGGAGTATCAAAACATCCTTGAATTTTATATACATATATTACAATAAATATCAACACTTTTACATACAAAAAAAAAAAAACTTTAGGAAATTAAAATAAGCAGTCAAATTTTCTTTATGCGGGACTAAATAACTTCTAGATGTGTGTTCAGATGTGAGTCAAACTGTGGTTGCAAGAAAGTGAAAACTAGTGGAGGTATGATTTTTGGGAAAATGACTGATTCCTGTAAACAGTCTGCAAAAGTGCTTTAAATATACAGGTTGTGCCAAGTGCCCTTAGGGGTTCTTGGATGTTAAGGACACATTTCAACCCAATCCAGTGAAAAATGAGCAGTAGGTGAGGCTTTGAATACACAACAGTGACCCAGATTTAGCTGTGAGGGCCAAACTTTAAAAATCCTTGACTAAATAGTATTTGGAGTACAGCTGTAGGATTTTGCAAGGCCCCTTGAATTTATTAGGAGTTTTAACATGATTTATTTTCTTCTTTTTTTTTCAAGAAAAGCCATGAGATGAACTGGGAAAAGTTCTGAATTCTGGGTGAGCTGGCATGGAATGACCCATCAGTTGCAACTCTACAATTAGAAATTTCTAAAGTTATAGTTTGCAATGCAATTCCTTGATTGTTAGCAGTAATATAACTATCAAATTGTGTCTAATCAACAATAAACATGACTTGAGCTAAAAAGCCATTATTAAATCCATTTTAATAATGAAAAATCAGAATTATTACTTAAAAAAAAAAAATTCAGCCCATGGTCAATATCAGCCTCAGGATCGGCCTTTGACATTCTGGGAAATTAGATTTTGCTATTTTTAGGGCTGCCTATTAACGTCAAAAAATATATTTTTTTAAATGCTTCAAGATGTGCTTTGAAGTAATGTCTCATCCGACTAATTATACTCCACTTTTTGCCCAAACTAGCGGCTGGGTTTCTAAGATTTCAAAGACGTAGCTTAAAACCTTTTAAAAATAATTTGTTGTGCACTCCCTCTCATAACCGACTCATTCTGCACTTACTCATTTATCACTTCCCTTCGCCTGACAAGTGTACAGTCTGCGCCTTTGTTACGTGCTCTCATTTTCTCCTCTGTTAACATTATTCCACAGTTAATCTTAATTATTCCAGCTGTAAGTTTAGAGAGCTCAACACTTAAAGCTACTGAGCTTTTCATCACCTGCGGTTTTAAACTCATCTGTCTTTCATGCCTCTCGCCCATTACCCCTCACCATCTCTGCTGGGCTCGGCAGCAGCGGACACAGCCGTCGGAGAGGTTTATGTCTGTTTGCAGCAGCAGATGTCAGAGACTGAACTCAGTTACTGCAGCCAGACAGATCTCAGCTGACTTGCAAAGTTTAGGGGGTGGGCTGCTAAGTTTAGGCAGGCACACGAGCAGAAGTGTGCAAACACAAACATGAAGAAGCATGTAAATGAATACTGCAGCACCGCTTCTCCACAAGAGTCTTATTAAAGTAGCTGAAGCACGCACCCACTTGGCCTACGCATAGCTGTCGTCTGCATGGCCTTGTAGCCACAGGCGGGCTGTCAGATAGCCAAGATACGGAACAGATAGCTGATCTCTTTTCCCAATCTGTTCAGACAGGCAGCTCTGCTCTGCTTCTCACACCCTGGCTTCAGCTCCATAAATCCAAAACAGAACTGAGCAGCGTATCTCCGTGTTTTCAGACTAACTTAGACTTTGCACAGAACACGCTATGAGACAGCAAAGACAAAAATCAACAAGTGTCTTACATGTGGGACCTGAAGTATTGAATATGTTTTTATTTGGTTTGGTCTCAGATGTTTCTGAAGACCCCCGGGGTCATGTAGGAACCAGGTGAACCGGGAGTGCATGGTTTCCCTGGTGAGATCAGTACAAACATCAGCAAAATTTAACCACTACTGACACTAAAGAAATGGGACCCATGTGTATGCTTCGTTTTTCTTGGTTAGACGAAAAAAAACAACGATCTCCCTCTAAAGGTTTCCCGTTAGGCCTGAAAGCCACTATTTATGTTGGGGGCGGGGGGCACTGATGAGGGATTTATTGCAGATTGTAAGCAGTTAAGCCATAGCCTAGAAACTGTATACTCAGGGCAGATGTTGATGGTGAAGCCTAATTTCCATACACAGGAAAAAGTGACAGTGCACATACTGTAGAGAGATTCTGTACAAAGTCATAAAAACAAATATAAAAGCCAACAAGTTAAGCCACTCTCATCCGAATCCAGCTGTTCTGGTTGCCCACCCACAGACAAGCTAACCCTGTGCCAACCTTTGCATATACTTTGAATACATTTGTATGGAAAACACTGTGGCCCGTCACGCTGAATCACAACATCAGAAGCCAGCACACCATGTTATCACCCAAGTTACGCAAGCAAACCTCCAGTGACCTTTCACTGATACACACGTACGCCAGACGCACACAAATCCCAGTCAGTGAATTGGCTTCTTATCTCTGTGTAATTTCCAGTTAACAGTGGACTGACTGGGCGTAAGACTACTTGACTGGTCTCACTGACTTCAGATTGGGCAGCAGAGGCTGGCGAAAAACACATTTCTCTCACTCACTCAACTTTTGGTACTTGAAACGTTCACAGCACTTGGACAAATATAGTTCCTGCCTTGAAAACCAATAAGAAAGGCTAATGGAGTCCAGGCCGCCAACGACAAATGATGATATATAAGGGTCTTGACGGGTTTTCCCATCTCACAGGGGAAGATTTCAACCATTATCCCTTGTAACTACGTTCTGAGGGACAAGGATGCACTCTAAAGAGGGGTAAAGGCAAATAACTCACATTTGAAAGGGTCCAAATCTAGCCATGGTGCAACCAGCATCAGAACAAGACAGAAAAGAAAAGAAGAAAGTACAAAAGCACATTAACGCACGAATCATGCATAGTCATCACACTGTTTGTTAATGGCAAATACAGGAAGTGATCACTGACATCACTAAAACCTAACCTCACTTTAACTGTCTCAAAGGAAGCTGTGGAAGATGTTTCCATATGGAGAGGGATCAATCCATCCGCTGCTCACAGTTGCTGAGTCAATCAGCCTCCACTCATGAATCACTACCCCACTCATCCTCCTCCTAAACGCAATGTCAGTCAGACAATCAAGGCTGATCTGATCCGTATCAATGACGGGGTATTTAGGTGGGCCTCTGACAGTTACTTCCTAGGTCATGACCTCTGTTCTGGTTGTCATGGCATCAGGGGAAAGCACTTTGGAGGTGCATTAATTGTTTAAAAAGGCTTAAATGAATTAATGCTTGGCTTTGAGTACTTCTAATACTTGAGAGATGAAGGAAATAGATGATGTGTAGTCCAATTTTTGCCCCTAGCGCCCTGTGGATGCACATGTGCAAACACTGCGATTACATAAATGTGTCGGTTATGGTTTGAACTGTGCAACTGTGTGATAAGAATGGAATAAGCGGCTCTGATTCGGTGTGATAGAGGTGTGTGATAAATGTTGACTGTGTCAAAGGGTAGGCCCATTTGGTGCAGATAAGAGCAGCATGCACAGTTGTTACACCTGAAGGACAAAACCTCAGCCAAGAACATCATATCACTTCACTATCACTATCACAAAACAAAATGCACTCTTTATATTTCATTTATCAAACTTTCATCAAGAACTGTTTGCCACATTTGCAGGTACTCTTTTATTACAGCTGTGATTGTTGATTTGTGATTTGTCAAATTTTATTTTTTTCACTCAACTGCAATAAAAGCAAGCCATCATACTAGTTACCAGAAGCTTATGTGTTGCTAATACAACATCCTGAGCAACTGTTAATTTATTGTTGGCCATTTTACTTGATTTACTCATATATGTTCAGGGAGCTGCAACCAAGAATGATTTGAAAATGGTGAAAAATTGCTATCACAGGTTCTCAAAGCTGGAGGTTACATCTTTAAATATCTTCTTTAGTCCGACCATAAGACCATAACCAGACAATTTTCACTTTATAATCACGTAAGACGAAGGAAACTAGAAAATATACACATTTGCCAAATTAATTTCAGCAACAAGTCAATGAATCGGCTATACATAACAGCTATAAAAGTTTACAAAATGTATTGTTAGTCGTGCTGCTTTCTGTGTGGTCTTCATGTTGATCTTTCACTCAATGACGATGCTTTGTTTCTTACGGGCACAAAGGACAATGTTACTTCAGTTCATTAAATTTCCTTGTTACTATACTAAATAATTTAAAAATATCTTTGGTTGAACTCTTTGTTGGGTCTAGTTAAGTTAATGATTACAACATAAATCACATAATCTGTTATACAATAACAGAGATGTGGACTTGAGTCACTGTGATTCAGACCCGAGTCAGCCATCAGCCTTTTAAAGTGATGGGGAGGGTTGTGTAATTTCATCTGATACTGGCCTGGACAGTTTTCAACAATTACAGGAAAACCATGATTTAGACAAAAAAAATTCCTACAGATATTTGCAACTTAGGCATCACTTCGATAGAAATATTAGAATCCTAAAGGAAGGTGACTTGGACCTCACTGATATTCTCATTGACGCATATAAAGGTAAAATCCATAAGAAAGTGGTCTCTATAATATACTTGTACTTACAACTTTACAAAAAAAGTTCAACATCATATGTCAAATGTAACTGGGAAAGGGAAGCAAATATAACTTTGACAGAGGACGATTGGCTAAACATATGTGAAATAAACTCCTCCACCACCAGTTCAGGGCAATGGAGGGAATTCGCATGGAAGAATATTATCAGGTTTTTTATCTCCCCAAGAAGAAAATATCTACAGAGTGGCAGAACAGAATCTGGGCATTGCTGGAGACACTGTAATAATGTCATGGCTGACCACTGTCACATCTTTTGGTGTTGTCCAGTCATTCAGCCGTACTGGCTAGTTGTAGTTAAAGAAATAAATTCAATTCTTGGTTTTGACATGGAGTATAATTTTCAGACTGTATATTTGTGTAATTTACCAGTTGATCTCAACTCCCAGGATAAGTATCTTCTTAAGATATTACTGACAGCCAGCAAGAAATCGATAACAAGGAAATGGCTGAACAGGGAGCCGCCGACGGTGGGAGAGTGGTCAGCCAGTGTAAAAGAAATATATGAAATGGAGATGCTGACTTTTTCTCTAAGATTGAACCGTAATAAAGCCCAGAAGTACTGGTTGAAATGGCTCTTATATGTAAACGAGAAAACAGAATAGAGCAGTTCCCTTCTCTCACTTATGGATCTCTGTAACCTTATATTACATGGAGCAATACTATTGTATGTTTTCAGATCTGGTGACCCGGTGACCTGAATGTTCAGGTTTGTTTGTTTGACCTATACGTTTTGTTTGTCTTTGTAAAACTTTAAAACTTTGCATTTAAAGATAAAGTTTAAAAAAAAAAAAAAAAAAAAAGTTTTGAAGAGAGGAAAACATTTTTCTTGAGAAGAATTTGCGTTTTCTTTATTTGTTTGATTATATCTATTTCACTAAATATCAATAAACAAATTAAATTGCTATACTTTTTGAAATAAAGCCAAGTCCTTATGCAAGCCAAGATATTATTGACCAATTAAATAAACTTAAGTCCAAAACAAAATGACTTGGGACTTACTTGAGACTGACTGTCATATTCCTTTAGTTTCATAGCTGCTTATAGCGAAAAACCTAAAAAAGATCCAAAATCTGCCTTCATCCTTTAATCGTGTATTTAGCTTGTTGCATTGCTGTGCATACACACGAACTGATTGAAGTAAAGTGTACATTGAAGACTAGGCCATCTAACCCTGACATACAAATGAGAACATAAACGAAAAAATTATTCTCAAACTGTAGAGTGAAGTCAAATGTGTATGCAATGCCCCAGCCATAAAGTGAGATAAGCTGGTTTTTCATTAAATACAGCTCTTTACTAAGGCAGCATTTCAACTCCTGACCACAATCCTTTCTCAAAGTTCCTCTGCCTCTAACGCAGGCTTTTTTGAATGTCTCTCAAATTCAGGCCCACACACACACACACACACACACACACACACACACACACACACACACACACACACACACACACACACACACACACACACACACACACACACACACACACACACACACACACACACACACACACACACACACACACACACACTCTCTCTCAACTGTCCACTGCCACACACAGTGACCTCAAAATACACAGCTGTAAAATACAACATTCCTGAGCGACTTCTTTTCCAATCCTATAAGGTTAAATATACAGTATCTTTGGCCAACAGCCATATAAAGACACAGTACTCGGGTAGGCAGCTCTTCTTTGTCATGAATGGCCCACCGTGTTTGGATTCATTGTTCAAAACAATCGCGCTGCCGAGGCTGGCTGGAAGTTCAGGGAATCCAGCTGTCACATTCCCAGCATTCCAGAGGTGAGCCCTCGGCATTTTTTACAACCTTGTCAGCAAAGGAGTTGCGTGAACAAGCCGAGCGGTGATCCAGAGAATGACAGTGAGCATGCAAATGAGTGAGAGTGCTTTCTGGAAGTGAAAGACGTGAGAGCGTGAAGACAAGCGGCAAAATAGGTGAAGAAGTGAATGATTTTCCGCACACAAGTGGGGAAAATGAGTAATAAAGCATGCAGAGGGTTGAATGAACGATTGAATTAACTAGTAAGTAAGCAAATGTGTGATTCATAAATTGTGTAAGGCAGCAATTAAGTAAATTGGATGACTTGTCATGCAAGCCATTGAGCAAAACAGCATGCCCCAACTGCATTCTCACTAGTTTTCTTGTGCTGTTACACAAATGACATGTGTCATTGTGTTTTCATGCAGGTTATATCACCCTGTGCTTTTTGGGCGGCTCACACTGCTCATACGTCTCTGTAAATCAGACCACTTGTGCCTCAGGCAACTACAGTACACCTACGCTCACAAACTATTTCATGTTCTCCCACTCTGCTTAACTATATGTTGCTCAATCAGATTTGTAGCCTCCTGGTGCAAACCACTGAAAAGGCTTCATATGCCTTCTCTGGAAATCAGGTACTGCACAAACTTGCAAATACTATGATTAGATACTTATAAATGCACATATATTCATGTGACCAGCACATATTTCTACACATTAAATCAGCTTGAATTGTAAAGCTAATGCTGTCTTGTCAAGTGCGTGCCAAGTAACACCTGACTGCTTTGCATCTGTCATTTCCAGCCCGGCCTCATTCTTGTTAAAGGTCTGAGAAGAGGAAGGTAGACTGGCTTGGCGTCAATCTGTCAGACGGGAATGTTGTCAGTGCAAGCCCTTGTATTAAGTGTGTTGTTTTCACTTAACAAAACCCTGTGATCTCATCTCTTATCTGCAGATTCACCGGTTAGCTCAACCTGCAATAGACTGGTGTATCTCTGACTATTAAAATTAAAAGGGCATCTGCAGCACTTGTGTGTCTGAATCATGTGTTGAGCTAGGAGGAAATTCACGACAGTCAATCAAATTAAAGAAATATGAAATTCTTTGCATTAATTTTGAATTTGTCCTACCCCTTTACTTAACTGTGTCCAAGGATCCATACATAGCTACTTTTGGAGGCGGCTAGAGTCAATCCCTGCCAACTATAGCAAGGTTTCTATTCAAAACGTATCAAACATTTTTATAAAATTTTGAGAAAGTCAGCAAAAGACAGAACAAACATTATTGCTTGTTTCAAACACTACCATTACGTAAGTATGAGGAGTTTCCTAGAGAAGCAGTAGGCGTCCGCAGCCAGAAATGTCAAATTTCCATCATGTGCTCCAATTTGTTTTTCACCGTTGGGCTTTGAGCTGGGCTATTTTAATTATGTTAGCTTGTTGTGTCCTGGTAGAAGGATTTTCTGGTTGTAATGTGTGGAAAGTTACATCAAACATCAGACCTGTGTGGAGAATGTTTTAATCTGCCGCTTTTTTGTCTCTTCAGCGGAGCAGCACTTCGGCAGTACAGAAACAGCCAATCAGTCATGCAAGTTAAGGTTCCACTACAACAGACAACAACAAAACGTTGCATAAAGTAAGTTAATAAAAGTTTATTAACTTACTTTTGGAAAAGGCAAACATGACCTTAAGCAAGAGCGAAAACTTATTTTGGGAATATGAAGAGATTATGTCCATTATTTTTCCATTAAAACCAATCTTTTGAATGCGACACAAAATGGGCATAAAATTACATGGATGAAAACGTGGCTATTGGGTGAAAGACTGAAAACATACTGGAGAGGTTCCCAGTCAATCAGGGGCTGACACATGCTCATTTAGCACGACCATTCACACTCACATTAACACCAAACTTGCAGTTGCTAATCAGCCTGAACTGTATGTCAGTTGACTGTGTGAGGAAGCTGGAGAACCTGAAGAAAACCCACGCATGGTAATCCCTATACTAAACTCTATACAACTTTAAAAAAGGAGATCAATGAGCAACAAAGTGCCACAAAATAAGGTTGTCTGTCTCAGTAATACTGCAACAAACAACATATTATCTGAAGTAAGCAAAAGCAATACAATAAAACACAGTCTGAAAAGGTGCAGCAAACATATTAGCATTCTGGTTTTGTTTAGAAAACCGAGAGGTGTTGAGGCAGAAAGTTAAGTAGAAAGCGGAGGTCAGACGTAGTCAGCAGCAGGCGGTTTCTGTTGTGATGTGGACAGTGAGTCAGTGTTTCCACAGTGGGATCTGTGGGCCTCCACAACACCGCTTCTGTCAGCGTTCCAGACCCAATCATACTCAATAAGAGCAGCTGGCAGCTGCTCAATTTCAAATGGATGTGATGAGACAGTTGATACAGGCATTGAAAATCTTCGCTCAGCTGGGCAGGAAGTTAGATTATTGTGATCCACTGGCGATGGATTAAAAAACAGTGGATAGGCTTCCTGTGTTTGCTGAAACCGATTTAAGATTTAGGAAAGGAAACAAACTCCAGACCACTGGTTGGACCCTGCCAAAGTGGGCGGAGATTTCACTGAAACAAGCACACATTACTGGTATCCATTTACCACTAGACAGTTTATTGAAGTAAAAGAGATGTACAAACTTTTTTCACTTTAGTCATCTGGTTGACTACAATCCATTGAAAACTGTGAGTCTTATAGCCCCTGAATGTTAAGAATTGGTAAACCCTTGCTAACCTGCTTCCTCAGGGTTTGGTGGTTCCATCAGATTTTATAGACACTAGTCTGGCAAAATATGCCTACAATCATACAATAGCGATCCATCAACTAGTTGTCAACTATTAAATTAGTCGGTTTGAGTTATTGTTTTTAGTAAAATTAAGTCAAAAGTCTCTGATTCCAGCTTTTTAAATGTGAATATTTTCTGGTATGACAGAATATCTTTGGGTTGTGGACAAGATTTGTGGGATATTAACTTGGGCTTAAGTAAATATTGATCAATATTTTGGACCATTTTCTAACATTTTACAAACCAAACAAACGATTAATCTGTCAATTGCTTTCTTGATTAACAAACGATGAAAATAAACTTAAGTTGCAGGCGCAAACCATCAACTTTTTCTGACTGAGCCCTGCCCAGTGACTATTAAGCCTACTGCTACAATCCTTTCTTCTTCTTCTTCTTCTAAACTACTTAAGACAAGTGAGAAGAACTAATGCAAAAACACAAGTAATCTTATCTGAAATAACCAGAACTGTTCGAACTTTTGTAGAAAACATGTTCACATCACTAGTAAGCTGATTAAGAAAATAGGTTTCCAGGTTTAAAAAATCTCAAGCTCACTCATGCATTAAATTCAAATATGTAATTTTGTGCCAAGTGATGAACCACGAAGAAGTAGAGCGAGGAAGAGTTTGTCTTCCCCTGAACACCAAGCTTTTTCAGCTTGTAGAAACAAACATTCCAGGCACCCACAGAGAAAAAGTTGTGTGCCTCCTTCATAACTTGATGCTATGGATAAAGGTCAGAAACAGGTCATGGCTGCTGATGATGTGCAGCTACATACAAGAATACAAGAATAACAGTAACTGAGCTGGAATCCCTCGGTGAGACTACATTTCTATGGTCCCACGATGGAAAAGTTAAAGAATATATACAAAAGGCTTGAAGGCTGTGGAGCAGGTGTGCCTCTTTTGTATAACCTTCTACCTGTGCACTCTGCCAAGAACTACAACGTGGCTTCCAAAAACTTCAATAAAAAAAAATATGTGAAAGGCAGAGCTCCAAAAAACTCCAGAAAACAAAAAGGTTCAAAACTAGTGGAAGCATTTTCTTGGACTTAAGTCAGGGGTTAGTCGGGCTGAAGATGTCATAACAAAGAAAAGCTGAATCTGAAACTTTTTCATCTGATATCTTCTGATTCCATTTGTAGAAATCTGAGCAAGTAATTATACCATTTAAAGAGATTCACAGTGGTGTGAAAAAGATTTAACCACTTTGTTTATTTGCACTATTTTCGGGATTACAAATATGAAAGCTGACTTGACAAATCCTCTCCTGCAAATGTAGAACATATGTGCTACAAAACACATACAGCTCGTTCTTGGAACATCAGCGACCCAAGGGACGGTAGGTTCTCTCTCTGTCTAATAACCGTTTGTCAAGCTAAACACACACCAGTGAAGACTTCCAATCACCACACTCAAAAGCACTGATTGAAATCAACATTGAGGAAAATCAGAAAACAGCTGCCTCAAAGCCCTTATCAGCTCGAAATCACTTCTCATTGTACGAGTGTTTACCACAGCTTCTCACAGCTCAAACAGCTCACCAGCCGCTCACACATGCAGTGGAAATGACGCACAGTGGCCACGCAGACAAACGCACAGAGGCATTTTTAATCTTTTAGTTCAAACCCCTGACTCATCTCGACAGACTGCATAACTCACTGTCAATGGCTCAAACCTCCAGAGAGGATTTGTGCACTGACCTTGGCCCTGTTCTCGACATTTCTTATCTTAATGGGTAAAAACAAAGACGAGTTAAAAATAAGAAAGCACATCAGTTCTTTTTTCCAGGATGTGTTCCCTCGTGTATCAGCACTGCTTGGCTACCGTAAGGAATGCTGCTGCTGTTGACTACAGACCGGTCTCTGAGGGATTTACAGGGCAGGATGTGTGAAACCCACATACTGCCTGCCTCCCCACATAGGGAGCATGGCATAGCAGTGGCGATAAACAAAAGTATTCAAAATCCTGAAGGTCAAAAATGCAAGAAGCCACACTGGAAACACGCTGAAACAGCTTCTAGGGTTTTTTGCAACCTGCTGTTTGGTGGCTTTTTGAGACAGTTTGGCCAGGAAGAGGTTAATTATCGATTATTGATTACTAAATTAGTCTTTGTTTACTGCAAACCACAGATTTTTCCAACTTTGATGTGGCAAAGGCCATGTACCATATTAATATTTGTACAAAATGTGGCATATCAGGTTCACATTAAATGTTTATTAGCCGACTTTCGCATCATAGATGGAGGGAATGGTGGCACAATTAAAGACAGCTAGGCTGCAGAACAGGCGACAGCAGTTCGAGTCTGCATTGACACCACCGAATCCCCTTAAGGAGAGCTGAGGACCTTTCCAGCCATGTTTTCCAGCAACAAAACCAGATATTTTTTCATGAGAAAGTGGGTCTGGTTGTCTTTGTGGCAACAGAATCGGGTGTTCTGAAGGAGAACCTCAGAAAATTTCAAGCCATATTTGTCGCGACCAAAACAGGTGTTCCAGACATTTGCTGCTTCCAGCTTCTTAACCCTAACTGTGTTGCTTTTCTTTGTCATAAATTACTTTGGGTTTTTGGCTGTTGGATGACAGAAAAAACATGAAGATGTCAATTTTGGCTCCAGGTAATAATCGTTTCACCATCTCTTTAATTGTGACAATAGTCATCAGATTTATCAATGAGAAAAATGATCCTTACTTGCAGGCCTACTAAACCTTTTCTGCTTACCCCAAAGACCATAGCATAGCACGGTTACACTATTCATGGCTAACAACCAACATACGGCTGATACAGAGTTGGAGTAAATGTGCTGGAGGTTAAAACTGCTTTGACATTAACATGGCATACATATGGAGAAATATGTACATTTTGCATTCATACATCAGTGTTGTTTATGGTCTATATCATCCACTCATAAACTGTTGGAATACATAAAAACATACAAACCTCGAAATAAAAGTATGTCAAGCACAATCACTAGAGCACCAGCGACAAAAACACTGCTGGAAGTGTCTGCTGCTTTCCTTTTCTGTCACACATTCCAGACCAGTTTTGCAAGGTCATTAAAACTGCCTCAATAAGAGAACAGTGGCAACAGGTTGGTATACAGGGAAAAAGGTCCCAAAAAGTAAGGAACCAAGCCTGACAGATTCTTGGTAAGACATCCTCTGTCCTGATGTATTTATTTACTCTTTAATCTTTTTATTATGACTTTTATTAGTTTTCAGTATTAGTTTTTTTTTATGCTCAAGTAGTCCCAAACAGCTCTTTTACTTGTTATGGTCCGACTGTGCATACTTGTGTATTCTCTTACTTATGCTCAAAATCAAATTGCCTTTGTGGATTACTATGTTGCACTGAATTCAACTGAATTAAATTAAATTGAATAAGTGCATCAACCTGTGGCCCAAGGTGTGGGAAAAGTGCAACTATTTCAAAGGTTTGTGTCACAGTCAATATAATAAGGCCGTTTAAATATATACAGTATTACAGTAGTGCAGTATGCTGGGAGAGTGCCTTCAAAATGAAGGAATAGGGATGAGCTCAATATGCAGTTCTGTATGGTTTGAAGACTGCCCTCATCCTCTAAACTTAATGCTTCAGAATGTATCACCATGCTGCAGTTTTTATAATTTTAGGCCATTTTAAAAACACCTTGGATCTCTTATGAAGTCTGGTCGGCACAAAAATGCTGCCATTGAGGGATAATGAAACCATCTGCACAGCATCCAATCTCACTTCCTTGTGAGGAAAGCAAATGATCAACTGATGTTCAAAACGTCAAGGTAACCCTGTCACTGGTTGACTGAACTATGCGAGGCGAGTCCACCTGCAGCCTCAGTCTGCATTCCCTACAAACTGAACAGGTCAGAGCTGACGTCCATCTGCCTGTTCACGCCTGCTGTCATGCATGGAATGTAGCTACCCAAACACACACATACACACACAGTAACACTCACACGCCACACTGACGGCACATGCGCGCGCAGGCAAACATGCGCTCACTGTGTGCCCGGGGCTGCTGTGCTGCGAGGTTGGCGGTACCCACAGGAAAAGCTGACGTGTTTACATTCAAACAATACCGAGCGAGACAAAGCCCAGGCTGTTGTTGTGGCCCCGCTGTGTGAAGGAGGGACTTCAAAAACAGGTTACAAAAAGCCACTTGGCATTACGAGTGGATGTGTTTTACAGACAAGCTCATAATTAAATAAGTAAAGTAAACAAAGTGGATTACAGCATCATTAAACACAGTAAAAAACAAGCACCAGCTCCACTGCCTTCTTACGAGGATTAACTGAATAAACACACCTGACCTGAGATGGAGGGCTGTTTCATTTCACTGTTGTGCATGTGAAAGTGGAGACTAACAGTCCTTTTCATTTTTGGTCAATGCATTGCTTGAGCTAGAAAATTGTTTATTTTGTCTTAAACCCAAAAGTGCAACCTTCATCAGAGAAGCTAATAAATGTCTAACAATCAATGGAGGATCAAATATTCCTGTCAAGCAATGAAACAAATAATGGACCCAAAATTTTAACTCTAAAATCATGTTGTTCTTAACCAAGCCTTTCAAATCCAGACACAGTTTTTTATCTGAAGCATTCAGATCATTGTCATGTTTTCACGAGGTCAAAATATAATATCACAACATATTGAATTGCAATTATGATGCACAAACTAAACTGGAATAATTTATTTCATGCAGACTGAGCTGGATTTGAAGTAGCCACAAATTAGTCCATGTGCAACATTAAAAACACAATATGGCATTGAAGGAGTTGACACAAGCTCCTCTTCTGTCATGCTGCCAACAATGCACATCAACTAGAGTTGTGAAATGTGACGGGCATCACCCTTCGATTACACTGCACCTTTGAACAAGTGTAATGTACATCGATTCTTGACGCATCTCAATGTATACTCATTTATCTATAGTACTGCAGAAAGCTGCTTTGCCTACAATTAATACAAGTGAGACAATTCTGAACTCTTGTTTTACTTTTACAATAAAAAGGGCTACAACAATACAAAAAGCTGCATGTCTTCAGTACCAGTGTCCATGTAACCTACCTCAGTACAGAACCGTTAAACTAAATCCGTCTACAGTGCCATCTCTAATCTACAAACATATCATTTTCACAAAGCAGCTATAAGACAGAGAACTTTCTGAAAGTGGCAAACATCAGAAACTCAGCTGCACACCTCTCTCAGAACTGGATGGGAAAGTTGTCAGTACCTCCTCCCGCCACATCTCCAAACACATAAAGCAACATTAGCACCAGGTGTTCAGAAACATGTTGGTCTGAACATGGCCTTTTCAAGCTCTGGTTGCGGCAATTTGGGCTACACGTGCACCTGCAACTTGGCTTTAAATTTGGTTTTACTCTGTAACAGAAACTTACCTAGCTCAAATCACTGAGAAAAGTACACTTGAAAAGAAATGCGGAAATAAGGTGAAAATCCTGAGCTACTTAAACATATAGAGGGCCATTTTCATCACCTTGTACTGCAAACACACACAGATGTATTCGTGGCTAGGGTTGCTGTTCGTGTCACCACATTTCATATCCACAAACACCTTTAAGCTGAGTTTTCACACTTAAGTTTAAGTAAATCCAGCGTGACGTAAATGCAGAGCGACTTTACACACAGTCACACACAGACAAACACACACACAGGCCAGTGACAACATCAACAAAGCTGAATGTGCCAACAAACTGCAGGGTTGAGAGAGAGCCCGAAATTAAAAGGATACAGAGGAGTCAGTGTGTGAAACAGACAGAGAGGAGGAAGCCGGTGTAAGACAGGGTGTGTGTGTGTGTGTGTGTGTGTGTGTGTGTGTGTGTGTGTGTGTGTGTGTGTGTGTGTGTGTGTGTGTGTGTGTGTGTGTGTGTGTGTGTGTGTTTAAATGGGTGAATAAACACAGCCTTCCCCTGACCCGTAGGACTGAAAGCTCTCCTTGTGGAGCCAATAAAAAAGGCCCCTCCTAACAAGCTGAAGAGCCTGTGGACTGGAGGGCAGACAGACGCTCACAAACTGCAGTGACTCAAGTTTTGTGAGCGAGTCGTTGGTCGTCTCTGCTCTCTATGGTTTGTGGTTGTTGGTTTCAAAGACCTGTGACACCAACTCTCCACTGGTGAAGCCTGAGAAACAGCACTAGAATAACTCATCACGTGATGGATTGAAAAAACAAAAAACAAAAAGAGATGTGAGAGATACGTGACATGAGGGCTGACCCACCTCTGCTGTTCAATAATACATTGTGCGCACATTTACATTACAGCCTAGGTCTTTTTAAGAATGATTTATAATGTGCTGTTTGGTGGAACAACCAGGATACCCAAGAGATAATATTGCCTTCAGACCAATGATTCAGCAGCAGCACTAATTTATGTTTGTTAAACTGGATTTTAGATTTTGAGCATTAGCTCTAATCTCTACACACAAACCTCATCTTGTAATGTGCCAATCTGTGCCAGATGCTGACTGGACATTATTTACAGCTCTGCTATCAAGGTCTACGTTGCTCTTGGCGAATGGACCATTGCTTCAGAATGAAAAAAAAAAAAAGCTGAGAACTAGTAAAAATGTCTTTTTTCTGTAGCTTCACTCACAATGTCCTCTTTCACCTCACAAAAATATGTACAACCTCTCACTCCCACTTTCTAAAACTTCGGCCAACTCTCAAGTTTCATTTGAACTTTTCTCCGTATCCAACCACCGCTGCTGCTCTCATCTCATTCTCTCAGGCCGGCATTTGATTATATGGAGCTATATCGCTCTCTCCCTGTGCTGACTCTCCAGGTTTCTCAGTTTAAAACATCCATATCTTTCCCCTCAGTGATCTCGCAGCCATTTTTTTTGATTATCTGCTCGTATCTCCCTCTCACTTTCCCTCATCTTTCTTCCCCCCCTTCCAGATCTTAGCTCAACAACATCTGTCTTAACTATGAGAGCTTCTGTGTGGCAACCACGCTCTCTGTAACCTAACGTCCGTCTCCCATCACTTCTGCTCCACCACTCCCGAACCATTCCTTTCATTTTGCTCCACAGCTCTGATTACATGCTAGTCTAGCGGGTCAATTATCAGCTGTGTAATGTGGCTACAAGTATGCCACTGTGACAGGAAGTGTCACCATGTCAGTTTCATATCAACAGCTGCCTAACCCACAGGCACGCCAACAGTGTGAGAAACTGACACAAACCAAATGCTGAGAAATTCCTTTGACTAATTCTCACAACTGATTACATCAAATTGTACTTTTAGCACTATAGGACCCAATATACACGTCGTGTGAGCTTTTTGAAAAGACTGCTGTCACCGCTTTAGGTTTGCATGGTTCATTTCTCTTCTCGAATGCCACTTCTGGTTATCCACCTCAGCAAGTTAGTCTTCAGGTTGAAATCCACACAAAGCAACAAAGCCCTGGTGTGACACAATTCTCAAAACATGTCGCAAACAACATTGAATATACCTTTAATGCTGGTAAGTAGTTGCAAGTTGCAGAAATGACATACAGAATATTCTGACAGCAAAATGTTAAATTTTTTCGACCAAATGATCTTGAAGAGGCTGATAAATAACCTCTTTTTCCAAATACAACCAACGTCAAGAAGCCGCAGGCAGAAAGACCCAAATAACTTAATGTCCAGACTGATCAATAAATGACTGCGTCTCCCCTGAATGAGACACAGCGAGGTTGAACCTAGATACCAAACTTTGAAGATGAGCCCTCGGGCCTCAGTCAAGCTGACGCTGGTGTCTAACTGGTTTTCACCTCGGCTGTGTGTGAACATACATGTTTGTTCATATTTTAAGAGAGCGTTCTTCTGACTGGAGTAGCCATTTACACATCAAACAAACTAGCTGGTTACTATAGCAAGTACTGTAGCAAGGGGTCTTTACTGCTGTGCTGCTAACATCTATACGCAGCGGCAAAAGCTCTCTATTAAGTCCTGGGCACTAATAAGCCTGACATGGATGACAGCCACCATACTTAAAGTGGCAATAAACAACGGTTTTGCTTTAACTTACTATACTGCAGTAAATACTGATTACACAGTGTAATGACTGTAGACAAATGATACAATCCGTGTATAGACTAGTTCCCTATAGGTCTTGCTTTTACTTTGCTTTGTGGTCTGACAACGGGCTATATTCTTTTTCCCCCAGACCAAAACAGGAAGAGGTATGGTTCCCCCTGGTCACCATCCCCAGGTAACGTTAGAAGAACTGGAAGAACTGTGGAAAAAGGTACCCCGCTGATGAAGGAGGCTAAGAGGGTCGAAAAAGTGGTAGAAAACAAGCAAAACAAGTCAAGGCAGGCATTCACTCCATGGAAAGCTCCGGTGTTGTGTCAAAGTTTGTGCCCCTGATGATATGTGTTCCCCCTTAAGACCAGGACCCGAGACGATTCAAAACTGTTTACATTTCTACAAGATCATATTACAACTGGTGTGTTTTACACTGACTGAAAGAAGTCCCGATCTCTGTGCTATGAAAAGGCAAACTGGGAATTTTAAGGTTGTTTCTTTCTTTTGACTGTTACCAGGCTGCTAACAGTACCCATGATGCTAACGCTGTGGCACCAACAGTACCACATTACAAATGAGCAAGGTCTTGATTGGGTCCTTAAATAAGAAATCTAAAAAACAATGTTTCCTTCAAGACTGCATGGGACACTCTGAAGGGGTATGTCCTCCAAACACAACTCAGTGGCTATAAACCCAGTTTAACTCCTCAATATTTCATTTTAAGAACTCTGGTCTGAAATAAACTAAACAATGGAAAAACGACATCTCTGTTTATCACTTAGTCTGCAGCTGCAGCTGGTCGTGCTTTATGTAACTTTGCAGGAATGCATCTGTGACCAACCAGAAAATACCTGTTGATAATCACTAGTGTCAGGTAGTACTCTGTGTATTCAGTTCTCTACTACTGTGCATATCAGTGGGGTTAAGGCAGTGGGAGGGTACTCAAGGGAGTCTTGTACCAACAACACAAAGATGCCTTGGGCAACATTGGAGACGGCTGAAGTTATGTCGGCAAGAAGGAGAAAGGAAGCAGACTGATTTTATGAGCTGACGATTTGATGCATTAATAAAATCCATATCTAAAAACACACTGACGGGTTCCTGTAACATTTGAAACACGCACAGGTCGATTTATTGTTGTTTCCCACAGTCCTCTGTGACCTACTTCCTGAAGCAGTCAACACCAAAGTGAAACACCTAAAAACCAACAAGGCTTCAAATTTCACATTCTAACCTCAGAGTAGGTATCGCGCCAACTGACTTCTCTTTTTCGGTTTTAAAAAAGGAGGAAGATGCACATCATGCAGAGTTTGGGTTTGCAACCGCAATTACAAAACACAAAAATGCATCACAAATAAGAAAATATAGGCTCTTACTTCCTCATGCAGGTGTAAATGATTGACAATTTGACTGCAATAAAATGTGCATATGTACGTACAACTCGAACGACTGCGACACAGTGACATGATAAAATTGAGACAGTTTAACAAACACTTAACGACGTGTCACATTAAAAATGATGACTCATCTTGCTGGGCATATTCCAGGTGTGTGTCAGTTGTTCTGAGTAAGAATGAATGGGAGTCAAAAGAGAGAGAAAAACAACAAACGCTGACATCTCTATGCTGACTGTGTGCAGGTGGCATCAGGAATCCGTTGCTAGGCCTGTCTTATATTGAAGTGACCTCACTCATTTTTGCTGACCACAATATTGCCAGTGTTTCATTGTTTGTTTGTTTTCGGATAATCTAACTTTTGTTTCACATTCATTATATCTGTGGTATATACGATCTTCAAATGACAATAACAAGGTCCTCACAACAGGTCAGTCCTGTGATTTTCAGCCAGCTATAACTAAATGTCCATAATAGCAGGGGGGATGTTGAAAATGTAGATGCTGATACCCCGCATCTTCAACTTGAAATTAAGGTTCACACATCTGCCAAATTTAGGTAAGATGTGACAATGTCTGATGTTGTTGTGTTCCAGGTTTCAAGTCCTGTAAAGTGGGGAATCTGACAAATCATTAATAATAACAGATTCCTTGTGTTTATGAAACTTCTAGCCTGAAACATAGCAGCATAACATTATCCCAGCATTTGAGCTTCCTACCCTGAGTGTGACGTGAGATGAAAATGGCCTGCTTGTGAGAATATGGTCTATTATTCTGGGACAATATATCGTCAGAGAACAGTAGTTATATAGTGACAGGGCTAGTAATTGGAAAACAACTTTAAAAAACACACCAGCACTATCCTTTAACTTTAATCTGTGAAGCTGCGTCAGCACGGAGCAAACCACCCTCTCCGCCTGAAACGCACACAGACTCTTTTGTAACACGTTTCTTTGCATGCGCTCCAAGAAGACAGCCTCGACCACACACTGGTCTGCATCTCCTCCTCCTTTCTCTTCATGGCGGCTCCACTGCTTGCTTAAAAAGCAAGAAGTCACCACTTAAGTCTGCGTTTCTCTTCCTCTCCCTCACTCGCACCTTCCCTGAGGAGCCTGTGGCTTTGCGATGGTTGGAATTCCCATAAATGTCCGATCTGTACTGGGCGCAGCCGAAACCGCCATAAATCACCCGCCATGATTTGTTGTCTGTCTGCATGGCACTGAGAAAGGTAGGCAGGGAGGGAAGAGCTGGACGGAAAACCCAAGAAACAGGGAAAGGTTGACGAGGCATAAAACCTGCGGTAGAGAGAGATTACCCACTGAGCCAAGCATCTGCACAGGAGACAGACTTACCTACAGCACGTCTTGTGCAGGACAATAACAGACAGACAGTCTCAACCAGGATGACTTTCAATAAAAGGACAATTCTGGAAAAATTGCACCTGATTTAACCAAAAATCCAAACTATGTTTGACTAACTGCAATATTTATAGATATATATTAAAGACTGGACTGTATCGAATCAGAAACAGTTTTAAAATGTCCATTATAATTTCCCAAAATGCAAAGTGAATTGTTCATGAAAAAAAAAAATCCTTGTTTTAACATTCAACAGTCCACAGCTGAAAGATATGCGTCTTGGTTGAGTACCAAATTAGACAACGGCAACAAATCCTCACATGGACCGAGCAAATGTTTGTAGTAGTAGAAGGGACAAGCAGACCAAGAGTTGCAAGCGAACTCATGCACACTGTCCTACCTCCAAAATTACACTTATTTGAGGCTTTTCTGTACAAGTAGACCAAGAGTTTGCATGCAACCTCTCTTTCGTAACTATAGAGACCATATTGATTGTTAGCTTTGAACACTTGAGGAACATACGTATGCTATGCTTTTCAACACATCATTCCTGTTGCCTTAAATGGCAGCTCTACCAATATTACATGTCAATGTGTGTCTACAGGTCTTGGGGAGTTCATGGCTCCAGAGGAAGCTACCTGTAATCTGATAACTTGCCTCCAGTGGTGTGACTCACCGGCTAAGTTGCACTGTGGGTAATGTAGGCGCGAACACAAGAGTTCCCCTTTAACTACAAGGCTACTCGAATAGAATCAAATTTGGCATGTTCAAGCAGAAAAAGAACACGGTGCAACCACAATAAATGGTGCCGACAAAATTCAACATAATAAAAAGCTTTTTAGTTAGTGGCTGCTGACCAGGAGCACCAGCGTTGTGCTTCATCAGTCAGCAGATCCAAATGGCAATTGGTTTTCACTGCCACAATGTGTGCAGGGAACGATAATCTGGAGTACACTGTTATTGATCAATAATTTATTGATTAAATTGCGGTAAGAATATAAAATACAAGTAATTTCTAGTTTGAAAAGAAAAATACTTTATACAAACTCGTATTATCACATTTTAGTTATTTAGTAGCCTTGATATAGGCTGGATTTTTATGTTGTGTTATTTACTTTATCGTCCATGTAACTTAGTGTTTAATAAATTTGGTCTTTTAACTCCTAATGGAAATTAAATTGCTTAAAATTTGCATCTATAATCTGGAGTGAGCACCATGAAAAGACAAAAACCTCACAAGATGGTGAGTGTACCAGTCCTTACTTGCTGCACATTATTCAACACACATTTGACAACCTTAAGAACAACGTCAGTCTATTTGGAGCACAGCACCAGCTTAAATCCTTCCAGCTACTTTCCACTTTGTGCTAAAAAAGACCACAAATGCCTTTAACTTCATCAGTGGTTTCATCCTAACATCCAAAGACGTCAGTTTGAGAAGCGAACTGATGTTCCCTTCACCTCCTCCCTCATCACAGGTTCATCTATAATAAGCCAGAGCTTAGTAGACAATACTCCAATGAGCATCTGTGTCTGGATGCCAGACTTCTGCCCCGGTGAACGAGTCCAGACTCATTAAAAAACCACAGTTGGATGTCTGATGGAAGCTGCTGGCCTGTGCGTATTTCAGGTGTAGGACGGGGAAATACACAACCCACCCCTAAACATAATAAACAACTGAATGGGAACAGTTCACCGTGTTGTCTTCGCCGCAGCAATATTTATTCTGGTTTCACATTTTGAAAAAGGAACAGAGTGTTAACAGAAAAACAGAGGACGACGGAGGCTATATTTAGTTACTTTATCAAAGCGCTACCTATCATGGACCAAACGCGGCTGGAACGGTTCATTCAAGTGTGCACAAAAGCCCTCTATGAAGGTGTGAAAGAGGCTTTCTATCTGCCACACACACACAAACAAATAGAGGATCAGAGCCATAAAAAAGGGCCCTTTTCAAAAGCATCATGCAAAACTGAAGGCTCGCTGGATTTTTTTAAAAACATTTTTGTACTCTGACAGTGCTTTGAAAACTGCTTGCACTTCAGAACTATTACCAGCAGCCGAACATGGAAGGGAGTACGACAGCGTGAGCTATTTTTGGGCTGTGAGCGTAACTAAAGCAATGACAAGCCAGCTGTGTTTCCACAGCTTCATGTAGGGAGGAGGCAGAGGCAGAGGCAGAGGCAGAGGAGGAGGAGGAGGGGGAGGACGTGGAGGGATGAGAAAGCGGCAGTGATTATATTTAACTGGCCTCGTTCAAGCTAACGTTTACACAAACCATCTCCTGGGCTCAGACGTAAGCCCGGTGATGGGAAGCTGAGATGTTGTGTTTCTGCTACGATAGTCTTCAAGGCTGCGAATGCAGTCAGATCCCACCAGCTCTCAGACTGAACCTCTTCCCTCACAGAAGTTGAGCTGTTGACTTAAAGGGCAAGTCCAACCAAAAATGAAAACTCTGCCATCCTCACCTCCACGCTTGTCGAAAGTCAGATGGATCTGAAAATGTAGAACATTTCTGGAGCTTCACAACAAAACAGTGTTGCAGAATTCTCCTAAACAACTGAAGTAGTTGTTGACTTGTTTTATAAACATTAAAAAAAAAATACTGAAAATTGTATTAAAAATGGCTCCATACAGCTTGTCTGGCATGATCCAATGCTCTGGAAGCAGAAAGTTCCCGATGCACGATCGAGCTCATAAACCCACTTCGAATTCAATTTTGAATTCAAAGGGAGTGCAGCATCCTTTCAAATCAATATGCGGTCATGAAAATTCCTGAGACTTAGACTAGGCCGGACAAACTGAATGGAGCCACTGTATTTGTTTGGGGGTTATTTTGGGTTGTTTTGGTTTTTTTTATGCTTTAAAACAAGTCCCAATCTACTGTAGGAGAACCGTGCTACACTTTTTGCCACCAACAGAAAGCCACCGCTTCAGGCGAGGTGCCGGCTAAATTATGACAAAATGCAAATTTCTTTGACTTGATCAATTGTCTTTCAAACTGACAAACATCACATGTGTGGTTCATGGGACAATTCAAGCGGGAATCGAAAAACTTACGTGTTATTTTTTTCTAACCCCAGCTCTCTACGCTGCAACGCTTTTTTGCTGTGAAGTTCCAGAAATGTTTCGTGGACGAGGAAGCTTCAACAACTTTCCATCAACATGACAGGGACTAAATAATGACTGAGTTTTCCATTTTTGGGTGAAGTGTTCCTTTAAAAAATAAAGGCATCATTTCAATGGGGGGCCCCTGACATCCTTCACAGGACCCTGTTGGGTTCCTGCACCACAGTTTGGGCATCACATGAAGCCTGTGATACATTTTGTCCTGCTTTTACTTGACTCTGCTCCTCACCATGTGAAATCGCAGCTGCTCCTGCAAGGCTCAAGTCAAACTAGAGTTGCCTAACTACATGCTAACAACATGCTAACTGACTAGCTTTATCCTGTCAATTAAGTCTTGAACGCTTGTGTGCTAATTAGCATGTGACTGTACGGAAAAGTCCCAATTAACGACTAAATAATTAGTCACAAGTGACTTCCTCTCAATTGGTTTAACTCACAGCCCACTCACGGGTCAAGTGTGGAGGTGAAGCAACAGTTTGATATTAGCTAACATTAGCAGGAGAATGCTAATTTAAAAAAAAGAACGTTGGTTTTGTTTACCTCTGCTGTCCGCAGGGAGGGCGGTTTCTTTAAAGCCAGTTTGAAAGAAGTTTCCATGGCTCCGGTCATTTTCATAACTTCGGCTTCAAATCCACACCGCTCACTTTCACAGGCGACCTCACTTTCCTCGTCTCCTCGTCGGCTCTTTAGCTGGACTCACTCACATCCCAGCGGGTCTTGTCTTCGCCGAGCCGAGCATGGATGGAGTTTATTCCCCAAAAAGCAAAAAAGGAGACCGACCGGGAGAGCTCCGTCTCCTCCAGGAGAGACAAGCAAAACTTCACTTCCACTCACTGCGCGGCCGAAAAACAGCGGAGACTCGTGAAGTGTAACAGGAAGGTGGGTCTGTGGGACATGCCGTGTCGAATCTTGTTCATCTTGGGTAGAAGGAAATATCCACCTCGGTAGCTGGAGTCCGTCAGATCCAGGAGTTCAGATTTAGATCCCTCCTCCTCCAGAGCTGCGTGCGGAGAGTTGACGACATCTGTCCGCCCGGAGAGTAGGCTGCGTTCAGAGGCTGTCGGAAATTAGGCGATTTATAGGAACGACTGCACATGCTCTGTCAATCGATCCAACTTTATTGGTACTTTCGCACAAATCAAAATGCAATTCAGAGTGCTTTACAAGTGATCGAAAAAAATGTTTATATCAAAACAAGTTTAGAGACTAATGCACACCAATTGCAATACAATGAATAGTTAATAGTATACAGGGATGCACGATATATATCATACAGATAAATTATCGACCGGATAATGTAAGATTTACATTATCAGCAGATAAAGAAATTATAGTAGATAAATCTAGCCCATACTTCAAATCCAAATTGCTTTTGTTGAGTTAACAAGTGCAGCATCATGAACACAACACGGGGAAAAAGTCTTCAAGGTTAACTATCAAATCTTCTCACAGCTATAGAACATCAAATAAAACATCTTTGCTCACTTAATGTTCGCTTTTCTTACACTCAAGTGCATGAAAAGCATAAAAACTTTGGTTTCTATTAACAGTTATTTTATCGTTATCGGCCATGAGAGTCAGGTAATTATCGGTTGTTGTATCGGCTGAGAGAAATCCAGGTCGTGCATCCTTTAATAATATAAAATAACAAGAACAACAATAAAATGTTAACAAAAATCAATATACATGTAGTAAAAGCATGAAGGGCTATGTTAAAAACAAAATAAATATAAACATTAAAACCATGAAAATTATAAGACACTATAAAAAAAAAGCCATCAGTTGTTGCAACAGCTTGAAAGCCAGAAAGCAGCAGCTCTAAATATGTTTGTTCTGCTTTGAAATTGTCACTAAATGGGTCGGATTTATGTTTCCATCCACGTGCTATGCAGTGCTGTAAAATATTTTCTTATGTATACTATTATTTATATTTACACTTGAGTAAAAGTAAAGATATTGTGTTAAACCTCTACTCTGGTAAAAGTGGAGGTCACCCATATCAACTGTACATGAGTCTAAAAAAAAGTCTAAAAGGGGCACTACGTAGTTTTGGGGAAGAAAATTAAAACTGAGGTAATCATAAAAACTCGATAAGTGAATAAACAAGCTGTTGTGAGAGGAAAATAAGGACCCCACACACTGATTGAAGCTAGAAAGGTGGCAGGGCCTGCCAAATGTAAACAAAGTAAAAAAGTATGAAAAAAAATCAGTCAGTGAAGACTATTCAAATTTCTACATATTGCACCTTTAAGTAAGACCAAACAACATGTTAGGCTATATAGGTTAATGGCAACAGAAAGCAACAAAACAGAAAATATAGTTTTTTTTCAGGTGAAAGGCAACAATTGAAAGCGACAGGTAGCCGATGCGATTGATAAAAAGTACTGCATGGTTGCAAAAGTGGGTCATAAAGTTACTACTAATGTGCTTGTATGTTTAGTTTTACTTGTTTAAAGTTAGCCTTGATGGTATTAAAAAAAAAAAAACACGTTTACTAGTTTTGAAACTCGAATGGACGAGCTTCGCGCTGAGTCCCTGAATGCGGCACAGATCCTCCCCCTGACTCCTGACACTTGTGAAGTCAGATCGCTGCTGAAACTGACGAGTAATCAGATTACCGTTTAAACGCAGCAGCAGTCTGAAGACATCCACGTTTTCTTGTTTAGTGGAAAATGTGTTGTCGCGTGTTTTCACTGAGGGAGCCTGATCACAGCGATGTTCTCCCTGACAGGAGGCACATTCACATGAGCTGCCTGCCACTGTGTTTGCTTTGAGCCGGGACACTCCTTCCTTTATTGCATAACTGCGGTGTGTGTGTGTGTGTGTGTGTGTGTGTGTGTGTGTGTGAGAGAGAGAGAGAGAGAGAGAGAGAGAGAGAGAGAGAGAGAGAGAGATTTTTCCTCCTGTGCTGCGTTGACGGAGGCCGGGTGGAGTCAGTTTCAGGGGGGTAAATTCAAAGTTGGTCAAATGTGCGATCCAGATGTTGAACACTGCCACCAGTCCAAACAAAAGTGCTGTTCATGTCTAGTTTTCCCACTCTGTTTGAAACACTTTTAAAGCAATGGACGCATTATAATGGATGGACTTTGGAGGTTAAATAAATAAATAAAAGAAGAAACACCACTTCAAACTGAGATTACCCACACATTTAAAGGATAAATTCAGCAGAAAATGACAATTCAGTCAGTCTTCTCACCCTCACGCCGGTGGAACGTTGGGTCACGGTTCTCAAAGCATTTCTACAACTTAATCCAAGGCTCCACAATACCCCAGATCCCAAATGTATCTGAAAAGAGGTATTAACCCACCCCCTTCGACACACTTAAATGTACCCATTTCAAAACGCTTTTAGCTTTTCAGGTTAAGTGAAGATTCGACTTAAAAAGGGTGTAAATAACATCTTTTGAAATCAGTTTGGGATCTCAGGCCTCCAGACATTTGTGTCCATAATGCATCATACCGGAATGTGGGAGCAACATGGACGCCAAAGAGAAGCTAGTTTGCGTTTTAAGGCTCAGAGCGCTTGAATAACACGTTGACCGCCGCTTCCAGTATTTGAGTGACAGACGGAAGGTCAAAGAAAAGGACACACTGACTTTATCATACACGACTTCGGTAAAAGTTTTTTCACATCAACCCAATGTTTACTTTCGTCCACCGCGTTTCAACGTCACACGTCGCCAACTCCTGTACCAACATTTTTTCAGACTTTCTGAATAGTACTTTGAGTTATTTTTTTCTGTTTTAAAACAAGTCCCCATCTAATTCAGCTATTTAGGAGAATGTTGCAATGCTGTTTTGCTGTAAAACTCCAGAGAATGAATTATTCACTACAAAACTTCCTCTGACTTTGCATTGGCATAGAGACAAGTAGATAATGAGTGAAATTTCCCCTTTTTTATGTAAAGTTGCCCTTTAAAGCCCGATCATAGTGTCTGTTAAACAAACTTGCCAACACTATGTGCGTCTACTTTTAGTACCAACTTTTATTCCCTTCTCTCCTCATCAATTCCTGGATCTGAACTACAGCTCTTGGATGTCTGCTTTCCAGCTTTGGGAAAACGATTATTTTACATTCACACGTCCTTCCAGGATTTTTTCCTTTAATCCTGTGACAAGAAAAACTTTCCAGAGACACGTAAATTCTTAACATCGGCATCTTTATTGCACAACATTCCCATAAAATTGGGAAAAAAAATAATTTTTCGAAGAGACAATTCTTAAAAGACATTCTGTACAAATACATGGAAATAAACTATGTACAGTTTACATGAATCGTTACACATAACCGTGGGCGACTGAATAATTTATATATCATACAAAGAGGAGGGGAAGATACCTTTTGTTAAACATAGTGGCTGGGTTGTACAAAATGTAGGCTGATACAGCGGAGCATCTTCAATACAGTAACAAGCGCGTATGTGTGTGTGTGTGTGTCGAGTTTTACCAGCAAAATGAGCTCTTGAGAAGCCTGTGATGCGTTCATGCTCCCTATTAAGACTCAGGTCATATACAGGGTGCGATTTGAGATCAAAGAAAGTGTTCTCAGGGTTATTACTGCTTTTTCTGGCGATATAAGCCATTCAACATACGGTGATCCTGAGGGTCATTAACAGACATGCTCCAATCTTTAGGTATGAATTTTAGAAATTTATGGATAGTTAAACTTTGTCCGTCTTCCTCATAAGGGGATAAAAGCACAGTACAATTATAGCGCACTGTATTGAGTTCTTCTCTGCTTTTGACTGTGTATTATTAGAAATAATGCAGTCAGTCATTGGGGAATTTAAAAACATTTTCTCAACCTGTTTTATCTGCAATCATACAGAAAACATAGAATATATTTTTCCAAAGCTGTCAACCAAAGACAGCGAAAACAATAGTGAAAAGAGTGAAATAAGGCAGCTGCAGGCTGCACTTTATACCCAGGAGAGGATCCATGAACAGAAGCTGTGTGAGCAGCAAATCGCACCCTGGTTGCATGACAACACGACCAAACTCATTTATCCGTCATGGAAAATCAAAAAGAAAACGGTGCTACTTTCATTTCGTATTTTGTGTGTTTTTCAGGAGCACAAACATTTGAAAGTAGTGTTAACCGACACACATTTTAATCCATCGTAAGGCCGACTGTGTTCCTCTCCTCCTCGCCCGGCAGCAAACATCGAAGCCGTAAACATCGTATAAAGGTGAAGGGAAGTTATAAAAGTGTGAAAATATTTCAGCATTTTTTTTTAAAATATACGCAGATGATGCATGTCTTAGTTTTCCACAGTAGAAAGGGACCCCTCCTCTTCTTTAATCACATTCTGGAGCAACACTATGTTTTTTTTCTTCCTTTTTTGTTGTGTAACGACCATCCTAAGGAATTGAACAGCCTTCCCTTTTTCAAAGAACACAGCATAGAGTCTGCACACAGGTTGATGCTGACATTCCTCTGATTAAAAGAGCTTAAAAAGGATACCTCAGGGTTTTCTATGGGCCGACTGTAAATGTGTGTCATCTACTGCCCATATGAAGATCTGAGGTAGTGCTGTACCTGTGATAAGAATGTCAAAGCCATTTCCTGCCATTTCAAAACCAGTTTGTTGAACCAAAAATCACAGAGAGCATCAGTTGCCCCCCCCACACGGCTAGAAAATAGGCTTTAAAGTCAGGTGTGCATCGCTATCCGACAAAAAATAATTAAAAGTTGTCGTTGAGATATCTAAGGGAAATTTGGCTTGTAAACAAATACATGAAAATAAACAAAATGACATTGTTGGCAAGAGATTGATACTGTTCTCGATGATATTTACCTCAAAGTAATGGTTTAAAAGTGTCCATCCGTTTCCTTTAAAATCCGTCACTTTGTACGACCGGGTTTAAGATTGTACAGAAAAAAGAAAAAGCAGTAGAAGAAACAAAATCCATTGCTGTTATACTGAAGATATCTTAAAGTTTCATTCTCAACTGGAAAAATTAGTAAAGTCTTTGGCTTCTGTGTCCAGAAATAAAAAGAGTCCAGAAACATTCAAACAACAGGAGAAGGTCGTTTCAGGGATGCTTCGAGCCCCGCTCCGCCTGTGGGACTGTGGTCTCTAGTTCCACCCTGTGGTGCAACATCAGCATTGCAACAAATTCAGCAGCAGTGTGGTAAGGGGAGGTGCCGGCTGTGGTCCGTAAAGACGTGCACTACTCAGGCTCAGAGAAAGGATCCCACTGAGCCCAGGCCCACGGGTCAGGGAAACAGGGGTCGGGAGGGTCAGCTGCGGAGCTTGGATGGCCGTTTTTGGGGCCAAAGTGGCCCATCCCACGTCTGACTGGTTTCCTTGGGCAGATCTCTTGCGTGTGACCTCTGTGCCTTTATAGTCTCATAGCAGGATCTGAGCCACGTAGGGAGAGTGAGTGCTGGCCACTGCGGCCAACAGGGGAAGGTCACTGGACTCAATGCTGCAAAGAGATCAGAGCAAAGTTCAGGATATGGTAACATCTAAATTCTGAACAGTTCAGAAGAATGTTCTTTCAGCCCAACATTGTGTATAAACTTATCGACAGCCGAATAGTGTGAAACCACAGACTGAGCGGTTTATTGCATCAGCCATGTGCAAGGACAAGACAGGGACCTAAATAACAAAATCATAGTATCAAAGTACAGCTTCATAGCAGCTCCGAGATGATATTAAAGGTCAAATGCTTACCCTAAGACCATGCCCAGTTCTTTCACATGGACTCTTGTCTGGCCCTTCAAATACTCAGCAAGCATTTTGCTCTTAAAGTAGATTTCCTGCAGGCGATCCTCAAGGTGCATTATACACTAAGGAGGAGAGGTGAGAGACGGACACACAATCGGTCAATACGATCACTAAAAACAATATTTTAGAGCTTGTGCAACGGGGACAGAGATTTTTAACGTACAAAGTTGGGTGAGAGGTTGAGTTTGTAGAGCTGGTGGGTGGACTGCAATAAGCTGGACACCAGGCTGGACACAAGGACTTCCTTCCCCAGCTTGTTGACTTCTGTGGCTCGTCTCTGACTGCTGGCCACCTGCACCGTCCACTTGTCTGTGTCTGCTATAATGCAAACGGCCTCCGCTATGGGCTCATCCAAAACTGGATGCTGCAGAAGATGAGAACAGACATTTAAACCAGTGTTTCTCTCAACGCGTATCTCAAACAACTGTACATACGGTAACTGAGCAAATACTGAGCAGTGATACATGATATTTAAAAAGACATTCAGACTTTCAGTATATAGAATTGGAGTATATAGAAACGTGTGGAAATTTATATTTTTCATTACTTTCTTCTCCCTGAAATACTTCAAATGTGGTTATTACTGAATCAAACTCCTTACTTCCCATACTGCACAGGAACCCTGGTAGTTTGTATTGGCAGTGAATAAGTATAGCTCTCTAGAATTACTTCAGTCCTTTACCTGAACAGCGTGGGTTAATTCTGCCATGAGGCTCTGCCGGAGCTTCTCGTCGCTGGGCACCCCATGCAGGACAAAGTCTGGCACGTAGGTGGGGCAGTAGCCTCCAAACAGAGAGCGGCCAAAGTTTGCAATGGTTGGCTTTGAGTAGTTCTCAACCAATTTTGACCTATGAATCAAACATTTGACAGTAGATATTTATCATTTTCAAATCCTGCCAGAGTGTTCATTACAACCCTATCACTTTATAGCAGAGTTCCCAGTTCGTCTATAAATAACTGAATGATCCTCTACTCACCCCGGGAATGGCACCAGCACCTCCTCCTGCCAGTCCTCTGTGTCCTCGCTCTCGCTGTCTCCCAGTGCGCTGTCAGAGCTCTCGTTGCGTGGTATCTCCCAGTCACTGACGGGCACCTCTTTACGCTTTTGGTCCTCTTTGCTGTTGCTGCTTCCGTCCTGGGGGACGGGGACCGATAGCAGAAGACCCTGGTCCTGCTCAACAAAACAGCCCCTGCAGCAGCAGTTGTCGGATGAATCTGTTGACCCACACCTGCACCTTCTCTGGACATCCAACAAAGTGTCTCTCTTCCTGCTGGACCCTACCTCCCCACTACCTGAACCTAAACAGAGACCCAAACCATGGCTCCTGCCTGCAACCTTGAAGCACCCAAGTTCACCAGGCCTTGGGACTCCCGAGGGGTCCAGCAAGTCTTTGCGCATACTGTCTGTGGTGCTGCCCCCCTGTCGTTTGGCCATATCGTCTATAGTCCTTGTCTCCACGGGGTTCTCTGGGCTGAAATACTCATCGAAATCATCCATAAGGTTTGGGCTCCACTTACTGGACACCCGCTGCAGGGCTGGAGCCGCCTTGGTCTGTTTGGTTTGGTCCTCTGATGCACTGGTGTTGCTGGTCTTTGAATCTGCTACTCTATGCAGGTGCTGTTGTTGCAGCAGGAGCTGCTGGGCAAGTAGATGTTTGTCCTTGAGGTGTTTCCTGTGCTTTTTCATCTCCTCCTCCACCTTCTTCCTGCGGCTCTCTGTGTCTGACTCAGGAGACATGGAGTCTCCGATGAGGAAAGTGACTTTTGTCGCTGGCTCCTCCTCTTCTGTCAGAGTCAAAGCCATCGGCCCCATCACAGGTACTGGCACTGCAGCAGCCATGTTCTTATCAGGGGGCTTCTTCTCTAGAGGGATCCCCAAAGACCGAGGAGCCAGCATTCTGGAGGGCTGGTTCCCATTGCCTGCATCCACCCCAGCCTCTGCCCCAAAGTTTTTCCCCTCTGCGGTGACGGGACTTGGAGATGCACTTGATGCTAGCATTGTAGGTATGGAGGGGACAATAACTTTCAGGTCACCCTTGGTCTCTGTATCCAGCACACAGACCTGCTCCCTGGGCGAAGCTGAGCCAACACGGAGAACTGTCTCCAGTCGGGCATCAGTGGCCAGTGGGCTGCTAGACTCCCGGTGCAGCTCACCAGATTCTGCTGCTTCTGTAGTCCTGATAACAGGGTTGTTGCCCTGGCTGTGCTCTGTTTGAAGCACACTGCTCCTGGACCCTTGACTTTCGCTGCTGTCCTCGTCTTCCTCATCCTCCTGATCCTCATCCTCCTCCTTGGGTGTGTCCCCAGCCCCGTGCTCCACCTCTGTGTCTGTGTATGTGCTGCTCTGGAGGCTGTTGTCTGAGCGGTAGCTGCCGTCCTCTGCCTCCGTCTGTCGGCTGTGGGCCCCGTGGGACAAGTAGTCGCCACTGGGTTTATGGACGGTAACCAGGACATAGTCTGACTCCTCCACCTCTCCTTTCCTTAGGGAAGTCGTGATGAGGGAGCCGGGCATCACAATGGCCTCATCCTCAGCGCTGTCCAGCATGTGTGTTTCCAGCAGCTCGGAGCAGCGGATGAAGTAGGTGAGGACATAGAGGAGCCTCTGGACCAGCTCCTGTCTGCGGCCAACGACCACTGTCCTTGAGAGTCGTACCGGTGACCCAATGGACCCGTACAGGTCGCCTACACACAGTGAAGGGGAAAAGACTAAACATTAGCATCATCAAACAGGTCTCGAGATGCATTAGTTTCTATTCTCAACAAGTATTGTTTATTTCAGTATTTCTTATATCTGAAAATAAAAGTAAATGTGGCAAATAACAGGCAATAGCAGTACACATACAATAACATTCTTGTTTACCTTGAGTTCATCCATCTTTTTTCATGTGACATAATTACTCTGGTGTGCAGTTCTCAGCTATTACCACTAGGTGTCTCCATGACCTCACCATCTTTAGATTTGGTGTGGAAAGTGTGAAAATGTACTTAAAGATGTCCATGTATTTATAGGACATCACTTCCTACTGTATGTGCCCATAAATCAGCTACATATACGTCAGCAGGCATTGCTGACAGGATTTTCCACTGTTGTCACATGGCCAACTAGAAGAAAATGTCACGTTTACAATTCTCAGTACATCGGCACCTTAACAGTATAGATGGGGAATTGATATCCAATGGTCGTAAATGTATTTGTAGTATTAATACATAATAATTTGAAAATTGCATATTTACAAGCCTGATTACAAAAGAGTTGGGATGCTGTTTGAATGATTAATTTACCTTAATGTGGCAATTTGCTAATCCTTTTTACCATTAACTCAATTGACAACAGTAAAAAGATATATAAATATATTTAATGTTTCACCTCTTCACCATAATAAATTTTTGCCAGTAAAATGTTTCAATCAAGTTGAGACAGGGGCAACAAGAAACTGGGAAAGTTGTGAAACACTTATTCAAAACATTCCACAGGTTAATTGGTAACAGGTGATAGTATCATGATCAGGTGAGGTTTATTACTCTGTGAAACGCATGATTGTATAAAGGATATAACTACGTGGGCTCGGGAACACCTTGTAGGTTAACACAGTATATTTGCATATGATTGCGTTGCATGCAAAGAAGAACTTGTCTAGTCCTAACTTGTGTTTGTGCAGTAAAAACAGGTTGGGAATGGATGCATTGAAGTTTTAGCCGAAGAAAGACTTAACACAGATGTTAAATTTGACTCCCCAGGCGCTCCGATGGAAAACAAAGGTACATTCAACTCTGTTTGTGTGTATGTGTTCAAATTCCTCACCTAGCTGTGCCCACAGCGGGTTGTAGGGGTGGGTCTTTGCCAGCATGTCGACGCTTTTGGAGGAGTGTTTCTCAAGGAAGATCTTGATTGGAGGCTGCCCATTGGGCATGACTGTGGGAACCCAGGCCAGATGATTGGTCAGGATGGCTGTCAATAATGCAGGAAGGAATCTGAAATAACATACAGTTGGTTAGCCAAGAAAATGAGAGAATCAAAAAATGTACTTCCTGGGTGCACTCAGAAATTCCTCTTTCCTGCCTGACCTTTGTTGGTAAGTTGAGAAGGTCTCTCACTAAATGGAAAACTTTGGTGTGACGTTTACTGGATACCACATAGACAGCCATTGTTTGCACACACACACACACACACACACACACACACACACACACACACACACACACACACACACACACACACACACACACACACACACACACACACACACACACACACACACACACACACACACACACACACACACATTCCAATAGCATGATTCACTTCCCTGTTCTGACCACAAGTGTCTACTTCCCTTCCTGTCTCATGACTCAACACTGTCATGGTGGTCAAGTTCAATCACGTGCTAGAACACAGATGCGACTGCGGCATCGTCAAAACCATCAGTAATGGGAACACTGACTAGATGCCTCAGAAAAGACATGATGTGATACAGTAAGTTCAACGGCTGCCAGGGAGACAGGATGCTATACGAGTCAACATAACATAGAGTGCTGCTAAAGAAATACCAATGGTTACCTAGGAGACGCAGTTTCTTTTCATGGTCATCATTTAGAGAGTGTGCAGGGATTCAGAGACTACGTGGACCGTGTGGTATGGTGCGGATGTTATTAAAAAAAAATAGACAATATCTGATAGTTTATTTAAATCTTCATTTAAAAAATAACAAACAATCCAAAAAAGGAGGATGATGTTCACTGTACAGCTTGTTAAGCCCACTGAGGCAATGCGTTTATGATTTTGGGCTGCATAAATAAAAGCTACTTGCAAACATCACATTTACAACAGCATGAGAGAAGATACAGGTTTGATCTCTAATGTATATCTCTGTGATAAAGACCAGAGAAATACACATATCTTTTTAAAAACACTGCCAACTATTCCTGACCTTAAAGATGACTTGATGTAATAATTCAGTAAACTGAACTCTACTTAATATCATCTGTACTGAAGACGGGTGCGATGTTCAATTAAAGTCTTGCTACCAATTCATAAATGTACAATTAGCAGTGGTTTGGTGTGGCTTTGTAACAGCAACAATAAGCAATTAGAGACTGGTAGGGATCTTCTCATTCACTCCCTCTGAGGCAGACAAGTAAATGGGGTGAAACATTCACAGTGTATGTGTGTGTGTGTGTGTGTGAGCATAGGAAAGGGACAGATAGACCACAGAAAGAGTGTGTGTGTGTGTGTGTGTGTGTGTGTGTGTGTGTGTGTGTGTGTGTGTGTGTAAGAAAGGAAGAGACAGACCACAGAATGTGTGTCTGTGTGTGTGTGAAATAGAAAGAATAGTGTGTGTGAACCTGTATTTGTTTCTCTGTTGATAGGCTCGCCCAGGAAGTACTATGCATGTCTTACATTTCTTAAAACTGCTGCTAATGTCTTTTCCTGTTCATATCGGTGAGCTTGTTCAATTCCTGTCTGCTTTCTTTATGCCTTTCAGCTCAGAGAAGATCCATACGGGGGAACACTTTTCAGAGTGTGTTTGCAAGTTTAAGTTTAGTTTCCTTTTTTCCATAAAAGTTCAATTTTGACATGTTCAGCTTTGGTTTTACAGTAGTTTTAGTTTTTTTGTTATGGCAAGGTATGTGTGTCAAGTATGTAGCTACACATACACACACAATGTATTTATAAAATGCCCTACTAAATGCTTCTAATTCAAATTCTTATATGTGTTTTTATGCATATATGTAGCATTAAGGGGCCACAACGATCATTTCATTGTCCAACCCTTAACAATAAATGGACCTGACACCTTATGCCAAGTCACATTACAGGATTTTAGCTCCGTTTGTGCAGTCCCCAATGGTTTTTGAAGCTCGCTAACAAAAAGCCCCAGATCAGGAGCGATCGGTGCACGCTCTTGTGAACGGCAGTTGGCATGTGTGACCTTTTCAAAAAGCAGATCCAGAAGCTTAGGGATAGCTTGACCGTGTGTCATATGCCAGGCATAAGTACATATGGAGCAAGCACAATAATAAACTATAATTAATATCAGAATACATACACAGTGTTTCAGTATGTGTAACAGTGGATCTTTGATTAATCACAATATGAGCAGGCAATCAAACATTTCCAGTGCAAAAACAACACCTTGCTGTCCGGCACATAAGCGCACAAGCTGAAGTGTTTGGATTGTCTCATTCCTGTGTCTTGTCTGGCACGTGTGATCGTGTAGTGTGTGACACCTTGTCACTGACCAATCACGTAGTTGTAGTTGTTGTGTTAACAGGAGAACGATCAAACAGCTTCCAACAAAGTCGTGAAGTGTGTTAAAGCTGTTATTCTTTAAATACTTGAAAATTAATTTACATACATTTTTATTCTGTAATTAGTTTGCTTGTTATTTACTTTTGTTTTAGTTACAATTTTAGTTTACAATAATAACCGTGGACCATACAACCGCTAAAAACCACTACATGACATGATATATACCTGTTGGAGAAGGAATTCTGATATAATTCACCAAGACGCCCGTTTAGGATGCAACCTCTTAATTCCTGCAACATTTTTAGATGTTTAGTGACTGCTGGTGGGGACCAGCTATAAGTACAAGCAGACACTCAACTGGTTCTTGGAGGCCTGCTCCATCAGCAGGGAGAGCTCCCTCATGAAGTGCCCGCAGAGCTGGTTCTTCTCCGATGCTCCAGACATCATGGTCAACCAGACGGGCTCAGCCACGCGGGGCATGGTGTAGAGGTCGCAGATGGTCATCCTGGAGATGAGGTACGGCGAGGGAGGTGTGGATGAAAGAGGGACAGAGCGAATGAAAGAGGAGGGGGAAAAGAAAGAAAACAGACAGAGAGAACAGACACGTTATTGTCTATTGGGGTAAACAAAAGAGATCTCAGTTCACAGAGCTTCGCTGTCTGCACTCAGGCCATGGGAGACCCTTGGTTGTGTATGTGTGTTTGTAACAGTCCAACGAACATGCGCGCACTCACACACAACCCAGTCTCTTGCTCTGTACAGCGTGTTTGTGTGTATATCTATCTGTATGTGGATCAGTTGGGGCATTTGTCCATTGAGAAGGACTGGAGTTTCCATGGAACGTGGGGTGTGTTGGTGAGCATGTCTCGGCTGGGGGCCAAGCTTTGACACAGGGGCAGAGGGGAATCTCTACAGCCTGAGGAATGTTGACAATCAGGCGGTTTTTAGTCAGAACTGAAATATGGACCGCAGCTGCTCGAGTCTGGGTTTGAAGGGACAAAGTGAACAGATAATCAAATAACAGCTGCTAGTTTTCATTAGAGTGTGAGGTGTCTCTGACAGTTTTATCAGCTTACCCTGATTTCTTGCAAACATACTAAATTAAATTCATATGACAACCGCAATCTTCAGCAAACACAGGCTACAACCAGGCAAAATTAAAAGTAAAGTTAAACCAAATAAACATCGTAAAATAAGCTGCAATAAAGCAACCTGCTGCTTTCACCTCAGGTGATCTGTCACAAGACATTACAGGGCCTTCTGAAAAGGAATAAAAACTCTGTGGTGTTTTCAGAGCTTACAGGAAACTGCACGCGATGTCTGGCAGTAAAACAAGGTTAATTCTGCAATAAACTCACAAACTATTTGACCTATAAAGAGCCAAGTGACAGAGGAGATGCAGACAGGCTGCATGCTGAGAGAAAGCACAGGTGTCACACAGTAAAATTGACCTTCATCAGAACTCCAGTATTCCTGTAATCAAGCTATTTTTGATACATTTTCCAAGGAAAACAAGCACACCATGTGAATTGTTGGTTTAGAGGCGAGAAGTTATAAACTATGTGTGAAAAGAAAAAAGAAATTCTAATTAAAAAATACAGTTGTTGCAAGGAGTTCTTTTTTATAACCCCAGACCTGTCCTCTCATGAATAATAAACAACAGACTGACAGTTAAGAGAGCTTTACTGTAATAGTTGACAAGGATTCCAGTTCTCAGAAAAATGCCAGGTAGACTGTTCTTATAAAACAACCCAGTTTTTATAGCTCCAGGTGCCTTATGACTATGAAGAAAAGTGTGATTAAATGATTGTCTCACTCACTCACTCCAATATATGAATCATTCGACAAGAACAAGCACACTAGTTCATAAAAAATTAAAGAGAAACATAAACAGAGTAAACCAGAGTGGACTTGATGTCAATCAGTCAGCACACCCAAAACATGTCTCAAGCGCTTCTTTACATCTTGTTGTCAGCAGGGCAGAGATGATCCAGAGAGCAGCATCAAATGAGCTAATAATGCTTTACTCATTCCCGTGTTATAAAACAGGCTGACTTATCGGTGGCCCATTTAAGACCTACTTGACCTTGCTGTACATTCACCGTCTGACACAGAGCCAGTGGGGAGATCTCGTCTCATCCTCTCTGCAGCAGCAGCTGTTCAGGTGAACTTTAAAAAGCACAGCTGTGATGTGAAATTAAACTAATGTGTCAGGTTGATCAGCCAGATTTGAATTACTTCACTATGGAGGGCAGCAATTCAAACATGTCTGACCTCAGCTATGGCTTTTGACTTCTGTGACCCTTGTAAATATTCCAAGTCATAGCTGTACAGTTATGTTCATTGACATATTGTGGTTCAAGTCACTAATAAATCTCAATTTAGGATAAAACTGCATTCTTAGCATCAGTTATGTCTTGCTAAAATGGGAATTAGACTCCTCTCCCTGTGCATAAAGTGGGTTTGTGTCTGTCAGTGCTTCAGCTTGCAGCCCCTAACGTGACCCCAATAGAGGCTGGTGTCACTTTTATGTACACATGCCTCTGCTAAGTGCGCAGCTTATCTATGCCTGCATGTGGGAGTATTTGTGTGCACTCACACTCCAACGACGTCAAAGCAGCATCAGGCAAAGGCATTTCTTCCACTTTCCTTCTGTAATGTTCCATGAAGTCAAAAGCCCTTAATGGCAAAGGTGGCTACGCTTATATTTAGCTGCTGTCTGAAGGTGAGATTTTACAGATATTTTGTTTGCTCTGAGCAATAGCGTTCCTCCTGCTGGCACTCACATATTATTTACTATTCTGGTGCCCGTGGCCAGTGTCTGAGGTAGATAGGGTTGCCACTCCGGAGGCTTGGGTTGCTGTGGCCAGCTGCCAACAGGCATATGACTGCAGCAATGAGGGGACCTCAGACAGGGAACTGCCTGCCAGAGTGCATGCTCAAGTGAAAGTAGTGGGGGAAGCAGGCATGCCATACATAAAAGTTTGAGTGTTTTAGGAGTACCACCAACATCGATCTGTCACACAGTACTTACAAGAATATCTCACACAAATGGAATCTAATCCAGGCAAATTTATGATTTCAAGTCGTGACAAATGCTGATTATGGTGAAGAGATCAGAAGTAACTGGTAGCATCTAAAACTTTGGTCACCTAAGCTTCCCTAAACGCAACCAAAGCCAACCAAAGTAAGAACTCCCAGCATGCACTGCAGTTATAATGCAACACCTGTGGTTTGCTCAAGACAGGTAGGGAACAGTGTGTTTCTCCTTTGTTACACAACACATTTCAACATCTCTTACCAGCAACATAGGCTGTTAGCATCACAATATCCTCACACATAAACCACAGTGAGTAATCATTAATTATTGATTGCTATGACACTTCAGCACAAGGCATCAGTAACTGGAGCAGGATTACAGAATCCCTTTACCTCATGTCTGTTCCCTCAGATCTCATAAATTAACCTTCTTACAGAGACACTAAATGCTTACTGAAACATACCATGAGGCCATTGCTAGCAAGGGACCATCTCTACAATTTGAGTCAACTATTAAGATCAAACATTGTAACAAAAGGTGCATTTTAGGATGTTTGCATAGAATTAATGTCACCATTGCGTCGTGAACAAAATAAATATTAAAGCAAATATGTTCTTGTGTAAACCATGCTGATAGATAAGAAGCTTCTTTTGTCTGCGCACAGCTAGTTAATGTCAGACAATATCAGCAACAGTTTAATTGCTACACAATAAACTTTTGGAAAACAAACTAAATGATTCTGGTGACCAACAAGCTTTGCAAAGTATGCCTGGAATAAAAGGCATGTGCAAAATACCTCTCAGGTAATTAAAGCTGTCCAAATGTTAGTGCCATAACATAAGTAACACAGGACAAGTATGAGGACATTGTGACCTATTTTAAGGAGCATTATAAGTGTCTTACTGGTAATTCACAAGACCAGTTCTTCGATAAAATACATGTAAGGCACTTTAGATATGGGTGAACTTTATGTAAGGAGTAAAATGGGAAATGTGTGATGTGAGAGGTTGTTTCACTGGAAGAAAATCAGTTTGGGTTCAGATGCAATTCAGATACATCCTAGGTAAAGTAAAAATCAAGAATTAAGAGAAAGAAACAGAAGTGCAGCAGGATCTCTCTCCTTCCTCTTTCACTCACATCTTTCTTTTCTGCATCCTATCCTGCCTACATTCCCTCACTACCAGGAAACAAAATCCTGTAAACCACACAGTTTGTAAATGTCTCATGACATGCGGTGATGATAGATATCGACAGATGTCTTTTAAATGTAGCATCAATTTCCTGGAAATGTCACATTTTTCATCGTCTCTATCATGTGGAGACCTTTCTGTGAACACGCAGGGAAAGAATGAGTGTTTGGCCACAGTACATAGAAACCGAATAGCACAATGACGTTGGCTGGAGCTGTTCACAAATGAACCTGGCTTAAGGAAACAGGGAGTGACTGTGTTTGGCTGGTTTGTGCCCTGCGAAACATACTGTTCTATATTGCAGAATCCATTGCTGCTATATTTCAGGATAATCTCAGTTATGCTATTTTAAAGTTATTAAGTGATGCCCTCTTACTGTAGTAAAAGACACTCTCTAACAAGTTGACTGTATTATAAGAAGTTTATAATGTGTTTGGAAGTTTGTCCCTGAGAGAAATTAGGTCAATACAAATGATGTAAGGTTATTGTCTGTGTTGTAGACAGTGAATGTGAGTTGTTGCCCAACCTGAACTCGTTGAGACCTTCCACCATTCGGCTGTAAGCCAAGGCCCTCTGGCTGGCATCGGCTGACCGCCGACTCATCTTCATGGCCTTGAGAGTGACACAACACAAATGTGTTTGAGATATTTGGCACTGTAGTTGACAAACAAAGTTTTGTGGAAAGGCAGCGCAAGGAATTTGTGAGGGAGAAGAGATGGGGGTGGGGGTTTGGGTAGAAGTGAAGATGGATGGTAAAGCTGGAATCCATCCAGAGCTTCGACTGTGCCAACCACTGACACCAGTAAACAAAGCCACAGATTTAAAAAGGTACGATCATTGACCGGTCCATCTGACAGCAACTCTGCTCATTACGACAGCAGAGGGTCTAAGGTTTGCATTGGGGACTATTCACATGTCACTGCTAAATAGATCTCACTGACAGGCTTATGTCCACTATGTCAATGAGGGGGGTGAGCAAGAACACAAACACAAGAAAAGAATTTAGAGTAATAAACCTGTAATACATCAATACAATACCCTTTGGAGGAATTGAAAACAATAAAAACAGGGAAATCAAGAGGTTCAACTCTACAAAAATACAGCATGCAGTAGGTATAGAATCACAGTCAAATATTTCAATTCACCTGTTCGATGGCGCTCTTGAGTTTGTTCATGTGGCTTTCAAAAAGAGGGAAGTGCGAGAAAAAGAAATCCTGGAAGCGGTTGTTCTCCTCTGGGTTCGGGGACAGCATGAAGATAACCCCGATGGCAATCTTCTTCTTCCGAGCTACACCGAGGCTTGGCCCGCCACTTTCATCAGACATGTTGAAGCTCTCCTCAACTGACCTGATCAGGACAGGGCACACATCGAGTCAGCTTCAGAGAGTGCAACTGCCATGACCTCAAACATGTACACATATACATCTCAGCTTACATATTACCTCTCAAAACCAGTTAGAGCACTGTTATGGTCTCCTTTGTAAAGTGTCTTTCTTTTACTTATGCATCAGGTTAATACTTTCACAACTGCTGACTACTCCTTCAAAAGAGAAGTTTTTTCCTCAAAGAAACCTGGGCACATTTTCTAAAAAAAATAAAAAATTATTGTTGCAGCTGGTAAACAAGGCACTTTATTGCTGATGAACTGGAGCACCTGGAAGATTAGAGCACTCATAGGTCGACAGCTGCATTTACAGTGACAGGCCGACACAGCATCCTGTCTAGTCACAGCATAGCAAATGTGTTTGTCCGTGCAGTTATTGGTTTATAGCAGGAGTGTGTGTCATTTTTCCAGCTGCCAGCTGGAATCTGAGGAAGTCCTTGTAGGATAAACTTTACAAAAGCCTGATAGAGTACCAGGGAAGGGAAGAAAAATGGAGGTGGGGTGAGGGATTAGGAGAGACTCTCTTAAGTCTGTGCAGAAAAGACTATGAATATTGAACACTTTTTTCCTTCTTGAGTTTGTCACTTTAGTGTGCATGCTAATGACTTTCCTCTTTATAGTTGTTCTTCACCGCATGTCTAGTTAATATCTGCAAGTTTCATTATTTGAAAGAACTTTTGATATAAAATATGTTTGAACATATGAGTCTCACCATCGAGGGAAGACGCCATTTTCCAGGCTGGTGGTTTGGCTACGGAGCCATCGGCGCTGGTAGCTGGATGCACAGCTGCTGGTCAAGGAAGAGCCAGGAGATGGGAAGGGAGTGATCAACAGGCTGCTCAGAGAGGCTAAAGGCACAGACGAAGAGATAGAGAGAGGGATTGGAGGAGGAAAGAAGGGAGGAGGGGGATTCAGAGCACAAGAATGAGGTGAAGGAGAAGAGAGGAGAACAGGGAACAGATGGAGGGAATGGTGGGTGACAGAAGAGAAAAAGGACAAGAGTGAGTCAGACAACAAGTGCGTAGGGCTACTCATTCTGAATGACACTTTGTACACACACATACACGCACGCACAAACACGCACACACGCACGCACGCACGCACACACACAACACACACACACACACACACACACACACACACACACACAGAGAGCTAGACAGAAATCTAGAGGACAATAACTGTTCTTACTAAGACAAAGACCTGAAAAGGACAACAAATACAGCACACAAAACCCAATCAGCCCCTTAAGCTAAAACACACTCTGGATAGCATTCATATGAGATCTAATATCATATAGCCTGGTAACAGTCACATGCTGCAGTTGTTGGACAACCTGGCTTAGCACCAGGCTGGCATGATAATGAAAACCTACCCGCACTCACACAGAATACCAGCCCTGATCACAGGGTTATTTACAGCCCAGGCAGCAGGGCTCTGATCAATGGTTACATGAGCCATTTAGATGGTGTGTGATCGCTGTGTGTGCTTGTTTGAAGAAATAAAGCAAGATAAACTTCATGGTGAGTGAATGAGAGTGACGTTAAAACGGGAAAACTGTGCTAGAGGAGATGAGCTATAGTAAAAGATGAGAGAGGTTTGTTTCACGGAGGGACGTGTCAGAGTTAGATAAAGAGCTCTCGAGCCCCACCGCAGTGGGAAGGTGATGAGAGTGGAGATGAGAGGACGCCGCTCAAATTAGAAGCTCATTTACTAGTAGCAGGTTTTGAGAGCTGCTATATTTAATCCTCTGCATGTGACCCGGGTTTGAGCAGAAAGCGCAATTCCCCTCATGCCAGCCATGCCAGTGGGATATGGTGGTTGTTGTAGAGGGGGGTAGGGGGCAGAGTAACGGGGGTGGGGGCAGGGGTCAGTTTTCATTGCACAAGGTTTTCCGGGCCTTGGAGGCCCTGTAAACAAATCCACATCATCCTCAACCATCATTGTCAACGTATTTTATGGTTTTAGGTCGAAATACTTCAACTTTCCAAGATGGAGTCTCTCTTATCTTCTCACCATTTCTTTCCATGCACACCCCAGTCAGTCTTTAGAGGGGGCACCTATGGGTGGTTTTAATTAATGGAAACTTTTTGCATGTGCGTTTGCATACCACACAAGTGAAGTCACAGCTGGTGCAGCGCCGGTTAAAGTATCCAGCGGTTATGTAACTGTTCACTATCTTGACCTTAAACAGTCAAGTGAACGCAGGTCATCCGTTATGACCCAGGAAGTGCTTTGCTCTGAAAACTATTCATTCATCTCCTGACTTACACTTGATCTTCTCTATTCCTTAACCACTTTGGTCTTGACAGGAACAAATGTGAATGCAATTGAAAGCGAAGAGCTGAAAGGAGCGTTGAGTGTAGGTCAATCCAGGCTTTGGCTCCTAGTCTCATTAACCTACCTGACCTGGCGATGCCGCTGTCCCTCTCGTCGTAAAGCCCTCGGCCAGGCATGTCCATTGGGTGACTGTGACCTGGAGGAAGGGAGGAGGGAGATGGAGAGACACAATGAAGGGTTGGGTTGAGGGTAAAGGAAAGGGTTCAGAGGGGAGAGTGAGACAAAGGTCAAAAGTTGATGGGTGAAAAAGAAACAGAAAGAAGAGACAGAAGAAAGAAAAGAGTTAAGATTAAGAGAAAGAGGGAAGTAAGAGGGATGACAGACAAAAAAGAGACAAAAAAAAAACTGTCAGAGAAAATGTAATCAGCAAAATTTAGCACCATGCACACTGAGGATACTATTATCACCACAGTCAGAGCCTTGGGTAGCTCACAAACAATAAAGAAGCTATTGCTTTTGAGTGCCTCGGCATCCATGTCTGATCCATCCAACTGAAGTTCAATTTGTCCCTAACGAACTGCATCATTATTTTTACTACATACAACTAACATCCAGGAAATAAAACTGTTCACGTGATTTGGCTGAAAATGCTTGAACATGTTTTGTTTTTTGTTTTTTTTAAAATGTAGCATAAAAAAGGCTTGGTGGTTTGTATAACTGTACCAACATTGCATCAGAAGCCAAATAGAGGTCACCAAAAATAAAGACTCCAAACAAGAGCAGGACCAATTTCTACTATGAAATGCCTGTTACTAATTGACTGTCATGCTGTTAGTGCGCTTATTGTTTTGTAACACCAAAAACAGGAAGTGTCACAAACTAAAACGGCTAAAAGCACTTCTCTTGTAACACACTGTTGCTCATGGACTCACTCTCTGTCACTATCCGCAGCAGCCATCTACAGCTTTGATGTAGCTTTCAACAACACACTCAATAATATGGATGTCACCGAGCCTGTTTGCTCGTTCTCAAATGTCCGTCTCGTCGACACTATGGGGCAAAATGAGAAAACTGTCAATGCTTCGTGGCAGAGAGGCTTTAATGTGCAGTCGAGATGATTAATGAGCAAGTCAACAGGATTTTTTTTTTTTTGCAAAGCATCGGAGTATTTGTGTGAATGTGCACACCTGTGTGCTTTATGACCATACCAACATTGCATAACTGAGAGAGCTACATGCCAATGCAGACGTAAGGGTGCCCTGAACAGGATTGTGGGTTGGCATCATGACACTGGGAGAAGCTATTTTCTAAAACTTGCCACCACTTCACTATAGCAAGGGCAGAGATTTTACCCAGCCCACTGAAGAATGAGGGAGGAATGACAACTGAATACTTCTGATACAGGAGGTCTTTGATCAGTTTAATATAATAAATGATAAACAGTCAATTATTCTATTGCTGCACTCCGTCACCACACGTATACAGAGATTTTTCTATATGGATATTTTCCTGCTTTATATAAATAAAAGAAATCTGCCCAACAACTTTTATTTGTACACACGAAAACTGCAAAACAATTTCAAATGCTCAACAAGCATGCCAGGCCAGGAGGTGGTGAAAACATCTATATCTGTGATATTCTAAGCATGTAACAGCAGCTTAAAAACACTGACAACAATGGCATATTATTTATGTATTTGCATTTTATAAATGTTATTGTATCCATTATCAGTTTTTATTATGATTTGCTTGTCATTAGACATCTTTCTGGCACACGTCCTAGCAGTGCTAAGCACATGAAAACTAACCAGTAGTCCACCATTGTTTTTGTCGTTGTTTCAAGTATTAATGGGCATGCATGAATTGGGGTGAGACGTCATATGTCCACAAAGATGCTCAGAAGGCAGAGTTTTGAACAATCTCAGATAAAATGTCATTTACATGTGAATGAGAGGCCAAAGCAAAACAAAAAAAATTGCCATATCTGTATACATGTTGACAAGGCCCGAGTCAAAATCGAGGGTTAAACACTTGTTACGAAGACATTGTGCAGCAGTGTGTTCCGACTAGTAAAAGGCACACGTAAGTACTTGCTCTTCCTACTAAAAGACACCAAGCTGATCAAAAACCTCACCAGGAGAGCATTCAGTTCATTTCTTTACAGTGATGATACATGGGCAATACAATAGGTTATATTGTGGGGGTTTTAGCCCTCGTCACTGCTGGCAAGACATGCCCACCCGAACACACTGCACAACATTTTAGGAAGCGGGACTGTGAGCAAGAGGAATATTAAGGCACTTGGGTGCCCTTGAACAAGGTATTTCCACACCAATCGCTCAAGTGGAGCAGCTCATCTGTCCACAGAAGGCCGTGTGTAACTTTGTGAATGTTCCTGAATGTGGAAATGCATGTTGAGGCAATTTTCACCTTATCATTTAGTGGTATATAAGAAATAAAACAAAAGATGAGAATACACCAGTCCGCTGAACACTGATTGGTATCATAAAGCCTAAATGAATTGCCCAAGTATCACGGTCACTGACAAAGATACGCAAGTTAGACAAGTTATGTGATGTGAGTGATGAACACGAAAGAGGAGAAGTAGCAACAAAAACTTAAACCTAGAACTACAGCCACCGACACCAGTGAAAACCCACGCGGTTTCTGCATGCATGATACACCTGCGGGCATGGGTCAGATAGTGCTTGCAGACGTATTTAATGATAAGACAGCTTTATGGCTGATGGAGGACGAAATTTAACTTGACACTGCCATTAGCAAAACAAAGGAATAAACGCTATTTGAAGACATAAATGTCCCTCTGTGGTTCACTAGGAGGCAGTTTGTGTTGTTTAGGTTCATTTAATTTCAGATAAAATTACTGAAGTTTGCAAATGTTCTCACCCGCCCAAAATGAAGAAATTTAGGTGAAGACATCCTCTGGGTTTTGAAGAGGAACCACCTCCAAAAATTGCTACTGCATCTTCTATTTGACCCAAGTTATCTGCAGATGTGCTGTGATATTGCATGCTATTACTAGTGCTACCACTCCTAGTGCAAGAATTACTACACAGGCATGCAGCCGCTGAGAGTTGAAGCCTCTACAACCATTTCTACCGCGATTACGGCCTACACACACGCATGCAACTGGCACATGTCAATCATGGCCAGTTTAAAGCGCCAACCTGAAAAGAAAGATGCGCTCTTGATGAGGCGCAGAGGGCCCTGTTCAGAGAAGGCCCGTCGAGGGCTGCAGAGCTGAGAAAATCCTGCGCAGCACAAACAAAAACATGGAAAAGAAGAAAGGGAGGAAGAGGGAAAAGAGACAAAAAAAACATGAACCATGGTTAGTGAATGAGTAAGGAGGAATGCTGGCTGCCTCCTGTCATCTGACCATCTCAAGTCACAGGGAGGTTTTTAGTCTGGGATGAAATATTGACCATCATCTGGTTGGCCAGTTGGTTGGTCGGTCAGTCAGTCAGACAAACAGAAAGGCTGGTATCACTCACAGAAAACATCAACATCAAACAAATAAATCATTACAGGCTCTGCAGCTCTGATCTTTTTGTCTTTTCTGTGATGACAGCAGAGAAAATCCACAAAAGAATAGAATTTGCCAACAGTTCTTTATATTCTTCTAGCCTGTTACACTCTCAGCCAGACTTGGAGGGTGTTTGTGTCATCAGTCTACTTTATCTGAAAACCAGATATCAGAGTTGTACCATGAGTAACATGTAGAGTCATCGGGGGTTTCAGGGAATCACCAGATGAGTCACAGTGAGTTTTTTTAATAGCATAACAGTCGATTGTGCTAATTTGCTGAGAAAACTTGTGCTTGCAAGGCCAGTTTGTCCTCCAACTGTTCATGAGGCTAGTGTAGGGGGGCAGTATGGGAGAGCTGTTGGCAGAGTCTGTCCAGCCTGGTTTGCATTCAAACAGGAATGTTAAAGCGTCAGAAAGACATAAACATAATTAGTTGCTTCTTCGCAGCTCTACCAACACACTTTAACTATGTAAACTAAGCGAAACATGAAGTTCACGTTGGTCTTACGCTGTAAATACTAACAATATTTCATACAATAGTGTCCCTTCGTTTAGTTGTTTGGTTATTCTCAAAGAGTTATAAGCACCAACAGTTACTGAGGCAAGGTAAACAAAATAATATGGTTATATGTAGTAGAAGAAAAAACTGAGGCTATGATTGAAACAAAAACAAAATGTATCCTTATTTTCATAATTTTCCTCTGTTACTGGTTTATTGTAAGTCCACAGTAGAAGCAACAGCCAACAAGAAAATGCAGCCTTTGTCAACTATAGACTTCAACTATAGATACTCAGAAGCCAGCTTGTTAAATAGGTTTTTATAAAAAAATGCTAAGAACTTGTCTCTTCAATTTAGTTTTTAACTAGCTATAACTTTCATAATACAGGTCTGAAACCATTGTCTATGCTTTTTCTTGCACTAATGCACTTCTATGCATTCTATGTCCTGTATTTTTATCTTATCTGTATTTATGAAGCACATTGTGCCACATATCTAACAAAAGGTGTAATACAAATAAGGTTATTATTAAGTGATAAGAGAGGAAAGAGGAAGTGACTCTGTGTTTACCAATGTTCCCTAGCAGACTGTTGGCCCCTGTGTTCTGATCAGGCCTTAGTGTGTTGCTGTCCTGCCCAATGAACTCCAGACTGTCCTGTAACCTGCAGAAGATGAAACAGCAAAAGAGGAATAAAAGTTAGGTGTCTGTGGATGATTTTAAAATATGTACTCGTAGCACAAAAAAAATCAAGTAAAACAGCACAACCAAAGAAATGTATACAGACTGAAATAGAAAAAAGTGACAATATCTGCTGTGACATAAACACGAGGAATATAGGCCATAACTGTGACAGATGGGAATATGAGATGAGAGCTAAATGTGCTGGCTTATGGAAAAATTTCCATAAGAATCAGAGGAAGAAGTGGGTGCGTATGTGTTGATAAGCGCGTGTGCGTGTGTGTGTGCTTACGTGTTGAGGCTGCCGTACACACTGCCTCCCGTCCTGGCGGTGAAAACCTTACTCAGCATCAGCTGAGGTGGCGATCTGATAGGACGATAGCACAGGGACAAAGATTATCAGCATGTGTGCTTAATTTTTGTGCTAGTGCAAGTTAGTGTATCTTTCACATCCAGCCTCATTTGCCTCTTGTTCCACCTCAATTTACAACCTCTCCTTTTCTTTCTCGTTCCTCTTGTATCCTTCCCTTCTTTGTAACTTACTGTACTTTAACTCACAATTGGACAAAATTAAAATAACCCACATTCCAGCAACTACGCCATTTAAAATGGCCAACTAATTTTATAATTCTGCCATTTCTAGCACAGATGCATCCCTTTACCTCTTACCTGATCTGATGGATTTTTAGCGTTGAACCTTTGTAACTCATAGCCACAGAGCCGAACATCATTTCTCCCAGCATTACCACATCGGACGAACACTTTGAACCCTGGCGAGAGAGGAGGAGCACACATTAATAATGTTGTTACCCTTAAAAAGATATGAACTAAATATTTTATTCCTTATTATTACTACTGGACCTGGACCTGAATGTATACACATGCAATGTATATATGAGCAAATTCATATGCATCTCAGATATGTTTTACCTGGAAGCGCAGGCCCTGCTCCTTGGTTTCCTTGGTTTCGGAGGTGCAGGAGGAGGAGCTGTCCAGGGAACTGCTGCTGCCTCCCGTAGGACGGAGCTGGCAGCATTTCCCGAACATCTTCACCTGGGCCTCAGTGCTCTATAGGGTGAAAAGAGGCTCATTTAACTCTGCAGAAGTTACATCTGTAAATACAATACTCTTAATACACTTGAAGGCCTACTCCTCATTTTATGCCCATATAGATTTGAGCTTATAGACTTTCACTTAATGTAGAAAATGCAAAATGTTTTGCTGCTTTGCTGCAGCCATTAAGGATATAAACAACTGGTGGAGTATAAAGTGTACCACCTTCATCGTTTCATCAGCCAAATGTTGTCCTTTTCCTTTTACCTTTAGAGAAGCCTACAAAAATGCTCTCTTTCTGACCAAGTAGCTTTACGAGCAATTTCTAGACTATTGATGTTGCTTTGTGGTTCCCATTTACTTCTCATTCTTAAAGAATAATTTAAATTAAATTAAAGACCAAATTAAATTAAAGACTAAACGGCAAAACAAAAAGAACATTCAACAATCAATGCAACAAAGGGAGCTGGAATCTTTAGCTATATTTATGTACATTACATGAAATCACTGAGACAGATGCAGACGCTGATTTATGTGTTTACTCCTGAAATGGTTCGTGCACATTTATGTGCGAACAGCCAGCTCACGTGGGAATAGAAAACAAAGTCAAGAGGATTTTACTGCAGGAGGATCCCAGTTATGGAGGCTTCTGCCAACATAAACACAATAACTGAGAGGACATTTAACCTATAAAAAAAGTCACATTTTAATTTTGACATTTTAACAAGCCCAAAAAAAAAAAAAAAAGTCATTGGCCTTTATGAAGTAAACATCTAATGGAAAAACATAAAGAAAATTACATTTCTGAGGTAAAAAAAACCATAGAAACCTAACGAAGAGGCAGTTGTGTAAACAGCCATCTAAAAGCAATGTGAGCTCAATCAGCCTGTGTCATGTGCCTTCTCAACTTGGCAGACTATTCAAGAGGAATGCATTTAGGAGGGTGGGGAGCGGAGTGTGTGTGTGTGTGTGTGTGTGTGTGTGTGTGTGTGTGTGTGTGTGTGTGTGTGTGTGTGTGTGTGTGTGTGTGTGTGTGTGTGTGTGTGTGTGTGTGTGTGTCTCTCTCTGGTAATGGCTCACTTGAAACCACTGTTGCTGCCAATGTAAGAGAGGAAGAGAAAGGAACGGGGGAAAATGAGAGGCAGACAAAGAAACAGAATGAGATGAGGAGAGAAAAACAGGCAGGGGAGGAATGATTACTGCTTTTTGCTCTTTTTAAGCACATTGGTACACATTGCAGATGTGTTTGCAAGCTGCTTTGAACATTTTTTTTTAAGTCTACCTCATTAATGTGAGTGATTTTTTAGCACACACATGCACAGACAAATACTCATACTAATGAACTCACACCGACTCTGAGCATGGGTGTGTTTGAATGCGTACGTGGGTGGGTGTGTGTGTCTTAGTGAGTGTGTGTGTCCGCTGCAGTGCAATGTGAGGTGTGTACACAGAGGCCAGCAGCATGTGACTGCCAGTCATATGACTCTTTCGGGAACTCGTGATCGAGCAGCACTGCAATCACTCCCTCCCTCCCCCACTCTGCCTCCCTCCCTTCCTCCACCACTCCAACTTCATCTCTCTCTATTTCCTGCAGCTTTCTTTTGCCTTTGATACATCCATTTCTTTCCTTTTGATTTGACTCTTCTGCAGCTCTTCGTCTTTCCTGACATTTTATTCTTTTTCCAACACCCCACCAACCCTGTACGTTTCTTCATTCATGCATTTCTGTCCATTTTTCTATTCCTCATTGTGTCTGACCCTGTGTGCTTTGCTTGTTCCTGCTGTTGATCGTTCGAAAATAACTTCCTTTGAGTTGACGGAAAAAAAAACAACAGCAGAAAAACAATCATGTGATAAAAGTCACACAGAGCCTGGCGAAGCCCTAACGGTGCAGAATACACCAAAATATTGACATTGGCCCAGGAAACACATACATACAGAGTGCAGACTCTTTTTACTGCACAGTAGTGTTGTACATTCACTGCATAAAACACACACGGCATAACTCTTCCTATGTGATTCTATATATGCCACCAGTCCAATCCAAATGTATAGTTTCAGTAAATCCAAATGTCCAAAAGTTTAGCAAAGACACAATCACATTTTCAATGTTAGGGTGTGTGTGAGGCTTTTCACATTTGATGTCAACACCAGTCCTGACTGATCCAATCAAAAGTGGACTGCTTTATGCCCGTTAGTCCACACCAAGCATTAACATGCGCCTCGACATACGTCTCGAGTAACCATTTGTGTTAAACATTCATATTCAAATGAACTTTATTTATATAGCTCAAAATCCATCACACTGCTTCAGTGGGATTTAAAATCTGTAAAATCCTCTGTCCTTAAACCCTCGATTCGAGTGAGGAAAACTTGCCATATTGAGAAAAAAAATCTTTTAACAGGGTTTTAACATAAAAAACTGATTAAATGTTTTTATTACACAAATAAATAAAATATCCTCATGTACAACATCTGCCGAATTAATCAGAAGGGCCAAATAGTTTAGAATTTGTTGTAGTTCGAGTCCTAACTCAACATCTCACAAGATTTAGCAATTTTTTAAAGGGAGTCTGGGAATTTCTCCATGGGCATCAAAGAGTTTGCCTATATTATTCCTGGAAAGACGCACTTTAGACATGAAAACAGACAGGCTGGAGCAGTGGTGCCATGACAACGTTGTCACTTTTTACAAGGAAAAACACAACTAAATGTACTGCATTTAATGCAATTTCACAAGGTATTACTAATTTTGAATTTGTTGTAGCAAAAGTTTTGCAAAGTTTGTTAAGTTTCTCTTCACTCAGCAACTCTTATAATCACATGATTTGTAAGGGAGTTTAGAGATATTGCAGTTGCTAGTGTAATGGTTAGTTGAAAGCAGTAGAAGCATTGGAAGAGCCAAAATATGTATTTTGCATTACAGTGACAGCCTGTAATCCAGTCTGCCTGTTGTTGTGACTTCTTGTTTCACAGAGGACTTCAGCAGAGTAGGTGGTCTTTCAATGTGGCCCAAAACACTGTGCAAACACACTGCTGAAAGAATTTGGTCACATGCAGGCCAGACCACCTCTGAGTTATCACGTCTCAAACACACCCTCAATGAGTCTTGGTGATGTTTACACCTGTACCTATCCACTCTTGATGGGATCACTCGAAGATGTTGATACCAAATGCCTCTGTGCGTTTCTGGCTGATGTCAAGGTTACAGACATGTTTCTTAAGAAACTAAAAGAAAGTGCAAGGACAGGAAAAGAATGGCATTGAAAAAGGAAACAAGGGGTAAAGAAAGATTTAGGAGGCATAAATAGAAAGTCAAGAGATCTTAGTTGTGAAGTGGATTCAAAATAAACTGATCGACAGACAGCTGAGAGAAAAGCAGGCAGGTAAAAGGTAAAGTAAGGTAGAGAGTGGTTTATAAAAGATTGCAGATATACAATAGGAAAGACCAAGATAACCAGATTAATTTACAAAAGCATAGGTCAGTAACCAGGACTTTAAAGAGAGACCGCAGATAGATTAGAAAAGCAAGATGCAGAATGGGGGTGAATTCAGAGAGGGTGAGACGAGAGCAGAGACAGGCGAAGACAGAGAGAACGACAGTCAGCGAGTGACAGGGCTGTCATGTGAGGATGAAAGAATGCTGCTTACACATGGGCTGTCAGCTGAGGCTATTATTATTGGAGATAAGAGCACCAGAACAAACCGGTCAGGGTCAGACAGGAACACACAGCGTTATGAAAATATTAGGCAGGTTATTCAAAATTGAAAAGAGGAAAAAAAAAAAGTGGTGACCGTGAGTCAGTGCTTCATGGAAAAATCAGCTGACAGGTGAAGTATGGGAGAGGCTGTATACCCAAGACTGTATACCCAAGACTGTCAGTCAAAGGACATAATTGATATGTTTAGCAGTCTTTATCAGGGTGTGTGCAACAATAGCTTTTAGACGCTGGAGTAAAACACGTGTTATCGCCGTGTCTCACTGGCTGACATGGGTGTGTTGACAATTAACCAACGTTGAGACTCATGCACTCACTGACACACAAAAACAGATGACTTGAAATACAGTGAGAATATTAGGGGATATGTGCCTTCAGATTAACTGTAAAAAAAATATCTTGTTTGTAGACTGGACCTTTTGTTTAAGAAATGGCAGAGAAGTTCAAACTTTAGATGTCACTGGAGAAATCCCATCCTTTATTACTGTCTTTTGTTTCAATAATAAGTAATTGAACATCTAATTCATAAACAAAAACATGCCCATGAACAGGACTTGTTCCCTGCCATTTATGCTTGATCCCTTGGTCAGACACTGTTCACTGTGGGGCAGTGAGGCGTCCTACAGGATAAGCAGGATAAGGTGCAGCTTGTGTCCTCTGAACGCCATTAATCAGTCACATGACTTCTGTTACATGTCAAGCCTCTGGGACTGCTAGTTACCATCTCTCTGCTCATCTTTGCTCAGGCTGTATTTAGATTTCAAACCTTTTTAAATGCTCCCAGGAATCAAATTGAACAGAGAAGTAACACCATTACCTGTGACTGTAAAAAGAATAACAAATATCGAGGGTAAGAAAAAGAATATAGGAAAGAAGCTGGACAGACCACATTCTGCAAAATATATCTATTTCAGATTTCCTATCAACTACGTCAGTTGACCTCTGATTACAACAAAACCTGGAACATTTCATTCCCATCAATAAAACTAAGGATGGGCTTCCAAATGGCAACATGCACAGTACAAACATGTGACTCACTGTGATAGGGGTTTCCTCCGTGCCTCTCTTTTTGGCATTGGAGTCGAAGAGGACATTTCTGCCACGCCTCTCGCAGTCCTGGTAGACTATCAGCCTGATCTGACTGGGCTCCAGCTGGGGGATCGGCCAGCTAGATGGAAGGAAGAATCGACAGATGAGAGCAGAATCAAAAGAGGTGAAGACAGACAGAGTAGGGAGATGTAGAAAAAGGCAGATGAGCGATAACATAATTAACTTATAGGTAGAAATGAACTGATAGAGAAGCAGAGATCAGTGAGACTGAGATAATGGGAAAAGTGAAGAAACATCTTTCTTTTAAGCATTTCAGAACATTTGCACATTAGAGACAATGAGGTCATGCTCCCGTAAGAAAACACTTCCAAAACAATCTGGTGCAGCAGAGTACTGAATGAAGCAGCAGAGCAACAATACAACTTGGTTCACTGTAATATATCAATTCTAAGATTAAACCTTATAAGTTATGAATCTGATAACTGAGCACTGACAAAATTCATTACTTTGTCTAAATAAATCAGAATTATAAAACAAAAACATTTTTCCTGCCATTTTCAGACATTACCAAGATGTCTACATAAAGAAGGAAACAAGGGTTATATATATATATATAATGAGCGCTATGATTTGTTAGTTTCTAACTCAAAATACTTTGACAGCGCCATGCACACAGCTTTTTATTCTGATGTGCAGTGACCTTTGGCATATCAAGTAACTGTCGCTCTTTCTTAATGCAGCTCCTGTTGTGTTTCCATGCAGTGCAATATATTGTGTTTTTTATTCAAGTAAAGACAAATGTCTGCTTTTTTGTATACAAAAGGTAGACATGTATTTTCGATTCTGTTCTAAAACTCGACTACTTGAGATTTGACACGTCTCAAGAATAGTAAAGAATATGAATACTACACCAATTTGGCCTTGCACTCTAACACTACTGGACTAACAATTGACAGTTGAAAAAAAGAGGACCATGCATCAAGCATTTGTCTGCCTTCTCAAGACATCACATTACCCAAAATGCAACTTAATCACAAGCTCAGTTAAAGATTCAGATTTGAGAAGTGAGTCTACAAAAAGGTAGAAATGTACTAGTGAGCTCAAAAAATCTATTTAAGCTGTCATCCTTTCCAGTGGTCATAGCAAAGCCAAGAGACGCCATTCCATAACTTCCATTCATCCATCTCATACCTCAACCAGTAGGGAGCATCAAAGTTGAGCCAAGACAGCCTACTACCCACCCACCACTACAGATTTACTGTGTATCCAGACAACAAGCAGCTACTCAAGAAACTCCAGGGAATATACACCACTGTTATATTGTTTGCAGCTCCTCCTTGGTGCACTTTCATACAGTCACACATGTGCCACCCAGGTTATACCAGTCTGCAGCTCCAGTATTAAGTTGACTGAGCATTAACATATTCCTCAAGGCAATGAGCCTAATTCTACATGAAATTGTTGAGTGAAGAGCCCTCGTATCATTCATTTTCTGATCTGTTGAATCGTGTCATGTCTCTTTGCTTTATGTGTGTTCTTTCTCTTACTAGTCTCACTATTTTAAAATGGGCAGGGGTCAGTTGGAAAAAGGTGATGTTGTGTATTTGTCTCTAATCATAATTAAGCAACAGCTCAAACAATATGCAATGAAAATTGATGGATTGTTTGCTTGTGTTGCAGGCCTACAATGTGGTTTGATCACAGTCCTGATGAAGCCAATTAGCCAAGCTCAATTGTTGTTGTATTTCTTTTTTTACCATTTTTAGTTATTACTATCCAAATGCAATACATCGTTTGTTTAAAAAAAAAAAACAATAATCAACTAAACACGTATCAACTAATAAAGGCTGTATTAGTCAACAATCAAAGCTGGTGCTGTTCAAGTTGCTACAAAGACTGACCTTAAAAGTAAGTCAAGATAAGTAGCTGAAAAATAATGGATGTTTATCACCATGTGGGAGATTTAGGGTAGCAGATTTTAAACTATTACAGACTCTAGCACTGGTGAATTTCTTCTGGCAGGAAACACTGTCCAACGGTTAAGTAACAGTTAAGCTGTTTTTACTGGCAGCCCTGCTCCATGGCTGTTGCTAGGTTACACTTGGTTTCATTCAGCTCATCTTATTAATGCTGGTCATCTGAGGTAATATTGTCAAGGATGTTGTTACATATTTGTATTTCACTGTGGGTACAAGCAGGTCTTCCCAGGGTGCCCTGGTAGGCACCCCTTCCTCTGGGGAAACTGTGTCCCTGGGATGATTGAGTGGGGCTATAAAGATGACAGGGGATTGGACCAACAGTCGAGGATTTCTGTCTGATCTGACGGATAGATGGGTCAGGCAGATGCACACAGAGCGGGACCTAATTATAGTCTTTTATTGGGGAGCAGGGAGCGTCCCTAAACGCAAGTGTTTACAGTAAATGGGTTGGTGGGGAGGGGTGGAAAAAGAACAGTTAAGTCTGTTTCACTTGCCACCAAAAAAACAAACGCATTCAAAAGCAGCATTCAAATTGTTGGTCAGTGAGCTTCAGTAAGACGGGGCAGGGAACACCTTTGTGTCAGGATATGGTTCTGTGTGTATGTCTGTGTGTACATTCCAATGCATGTGAGCTACTGTTTACTAAACACTGGTGTCAAAGTATGACCAGCATTCTTGGAGGTAAAACAGTTCAGTCTAGCAAGGGAGCAGGTGGAGGGAGTCATGTGCTGCAACCTGCTGCAGTGTTAAGTTGTTAAACCAACGTCATTCGTTAGATGGGGCCTTGAGAGGCAACAACACAAGAGTCTTTTTTTGAGCCAACACTTTTTTGGTTGCCAAATGATATGAATCAGAACCGCCATCTGAATTTGAATTGGGCTTCATGGGTTTTCAATACAAGGAGCCACAATTCAATCAATGCGTGCATGCTGAAGCACAGTTGCATCTGCACGCTATTGTGTATGTATGTAAATGTGTCCTATGTTCTCTTATTGCTTCAACTTTATTGGCACTTAGAAGATGTAACCTCACCAAAAAAAAAAACACCATCAGGGATAAATTTACAATTAGTTTGTCCTTGCAATGGTTTGAGACGACTTTCAAAGACATTTCAAAACCTAGTTTTAGTCAAAACGTATTGAGCCAACCTTTGCCACCAACCACTTCCTGAAGTGACTGCACAGTCCTGGCTGGTGTATTGCCATTACATTTAAACATGACGCACATGAAGGAAATGTAATACTACTATCGACAAGTGGCTTTTGGCATCACAAAACCTATTGGGGGAAGAGGTGTTAGGGTTTCCTCGAAACTGCAGGATAACACCACCTCCATTGTGTCTGTTGGGGGATTCAGCAGACAGACACCTCTGTCTCTCTCACACGCACACACATTCAGAAAAGCTTGTAACACGAACACCATCAGTTCATGAGGCTCCAATAGGCCCTCCTGGACCTGGAATAAGCATTACTGACCTTTTAGGCATGTAACAAATTCTCACAAACTAACTAAAAACATGCATCGTTTGTTGACACTGCTGGAGTTCTTCCTTGCAGATTTTTCATGCAGAGTTCAAAAGGATATCATTAGTATTGTGGACAGGTTGTTAGGAAGGTACTCTGATATTTTTCTCAGGGAACAGCATTAGGTCGTACACTAATATATGCATAAACCTGGGGGTTTTACATTAACTTGGAAGAGGTGTGCAAGCTTGATGGTGTGATGGTGACAACAAGGCAGTATTAGCCCATAATTTAATGAAACATCACTGACCAGACTGAGTGAATTTCATACTCCTTTAAGAACAGTACAGAGATACGTCAGCGATTGATGTAATCGCTCAACATACCACGCATGAGTTGAACGTGATTAAGATACTCCTTCCTGAGCCTCTCAAACAGCAGCAGCATCTCAAAACGGAAGGACGACACTTACAGCACAGGTAAACAAGCGAGCTAAGCCGGTTTTGATATGATACGTAACTGACTTGTGTGGTAAAGTTCAGTAAAGTTGGAAATATATTCAGTAAAGTTCAGTAAAGTAAATATACTTCACTGTTATTCAGTGCAGTGTCAGCAAAATCACCCCACACATCAGTGGTCTCCTGCTGGTTATTTTACAACTGTTTGATTGGAAGAAATGTGCTTTGCCATAATTTTGGAAATTTCAATTAGGAGAAATATTCAATAACATCACTAATATTCTCAGTGTAGTGTCACCAAAATCACCTAACCCTACTTTAAAAAACTGTTTTCTAATGTAACATTAACTTGATATTGGTATTAAAAAATGTTTTAATACATAATCCATGTCTTATTATAAATTAGTTATGTTATGGTATCAATCTGAAAGGTAAAACCATCAAATTTTACTCAATGGTCTTTGTGCCCTGTCATGTGGCCTGGCTGACCCCCCCCCCCCCAAAAAAAAGTGAAGGCCAAATGGCCTTGCCCCTAAAATGACGAAATTCCAACCCTGGTTCAGACCAATGGTTAATGGAAGTAAATGTTAATCACTTTCCAGATAGAAAAAAGAATAACTCCAGCTTTCTTCTCCTGGCTTCTGTCCAAGCAGGAGACCCAACCTCTTACCCAGTCTGAGGGCTAAATGGTTGACATAATGCCGTCCTGGCTTACATAATGAGCTCAAATTACATTGTATGTGCTGAGTTAATGGTCAGCTCATAGACCTGTGTGTAAGATTACACATCAGGCGGTCATCTTAGTATGTCACATGCCTCCTTGAAATTGGACTACTGGATTTTATGAGTAGTATCTTTATTCATTTGACTGTTGGTTACTTAATGTGTTCAGCTTATGTCCATCATTGTATGTTTTGGTTGATACTACGTGATCTTTTTTTTTTTGCAACCAGCACCGACTGATTTAGCCTTTGTAATCCAATACTTCTAGAACTTCTCTGTTCTAAAACAATTGCGAATGAACAAATTTAACATTGCTCAAAAGGTAAATAATCCTGTTCATTTTTTGGCCAAACATGGGTGCAACAATTGTAAAAATAAGATGTGTTGTTTTTCAGATCTGCCCGGAGGAGATCTGCATAATTTGACACCAAGTTCACTGCTCCCTTTGTTTTAAGCATAACAGAGAGAAAACAGAGTGAGGAAGAAGGGATAAAAACAGAGCAAGAAAAACAGCTAAACCAACAGAGCTGATTGATCAGCAACAACAAACACAGTGAAATATCTTTCCTAAAGTAAGAAAATGACAAAGAGCAGAAATCCAGATAGGATTCAAAACAAGAGCTGGAGGGAAACAACAGAGACAAAAACCAAAAGCTGAAAGCAGCAGAAGAAAATAAGAATGAGAATACAGCTAATATTGAACATCGAAAACAGAATTAAGCTCAGATAATCACATAGAAAACAGAAATGCTTTCTGACAGAAAGAGGAGAGCAAAGGAGGAAGTATCACATCAGTGAGCTTGTGACAGTCACAGTGTTGACAGAAGAGAGAGTCATTCATAAAAGCAGCACATGACTTCATGACTGTTACATACTTGTACTGCTTTGACCTCGATTGTCTGAACCAAAAATGACTCAGATACTCACACACATATACTTATTAATTTCCTTGTACGACCTGTTGATGATACAAGAAAAGCCCTTTCAAAATTTTTATGTAAGCTACATTTCCAAAATGTCAAGATGACAACAAGTAGGTTTCAAGTGTTTCTGAAATGACTACTGACATCCTTAACAAAAGTTATCAGAGATAATTAAAACATGAACTCTTCAAACTAAAACTCCACCCAAACACACAGATAGCAGACAGTTATTTCTTATTCTATAAGAAAAAGAGAAGGCGTGGTTGACCACAAACCCATTATTCTTCATTATATAACATTGACCCCAAACAGTAAAATCAATCTTTGTCATCACCACAGCGCCTGACGCTAAAAACTACAGCCTATGCTTCTTCAAATTACAAGTGCTGTCTAGCTGGAAAGAGCCACAGGTTGCCAGCACTTCGTTAAAAAACAAGGCTTAAAACAAACAACTCCAACATTGTTTTCAAACCTCCATTGACCAACACTACCATGTCCACTTGGATGCACGCAAGCCTGGTTAAATATTACCGACTCCTACCTGGGCATCATTGCGATTCTGCCAGTCTTTTCCCGGCCCTCTCCCCCTCTATTCCTCTCTCTTCTCTCCTCTCCTCTCCTCTCTCAGCCAAAGCAGGGTCTAAGAATAGCGGTGAACTAAATTCACACAACAACATGAGACTGTCAGGTGATCGCAGGAGCACTGTGTGAGCTGGACAGTACAGAGGCAGCAACAGCAGCGAGCCCGGGCTGCTGACTGCCAGAGCGAGCTGTGATAAGAGAGTGACAGTGGGGATTTGTTTGAGTGTCGTTTCTAATTCCCACTCTTTTTGTTCCTCTCTCCTTTTTGTTCCCTTTCCCCTTCTCGCCATCTTTCCTTCTTCAATAAATTAAAAAACACACATGCAGAAATGTGCTCTTAACAAAAGAAGTCTTTGAAGGAAGAGCAGGGAAACAAATAGCTAAAAAGGAAACAGACTCTTGAAATTAAACGCTTCCCAGATGTTTATACCACTTTAATTCTTCTTTTAAAAATAATGGATGGTGGCAAGTCTGACACTAGTAAAAGTAAAAGTTAGCACCAGGAAGAACTGAAACTTTTGCTATCACCAATTTGCAGTTCCTGAACTCTGACTGCGGTTAAGGTTGAACGTTTTTCACTGCATCCTCTGAATTTTATGGAAGCTAGAAATAAAACCAACTGGCATTGAAAAAAAAGAAAAAAGTGGTCACGAGTCATCTCAGACCAGAATAGAAACAAAAAATGCTCACTTATTTTCCTGCATCAGGCAACGATGCTAACAAGACAGGCTGGTTGCAAATATTTTTCTCTCCAGTAACCTATAATCGTGGGTTGAGACACATGCATGCATCTACGAATGGGCAATCTGTCAGAAAAATTATAATTATCTATTTAACTGCAACCATGATCAAAGATCCCAACTGTATTCTATAGCCAGAGTTGAAAGAGTGTATGGAATTCTCCATTTGATCATTAAAAATCATCAAACACAAATTGTTATCTGCCATGTTGATCGCCATAACTTACATTACATTGTTTACAATACATTTCCCAAGGAAGAGCCGCTATCAGCAAATCCATCTCGTTGGCTACATCACTCTATTAGTTTGATCTGTTCGTCAGTTACATTATATGAAGTTTGGAAAAACAGAAGAAAGAGAACATTAAATACAGCTAACTTTATCATTTGCCTGAAAAAGAGATTGTGGATGCCTTCCTGATCTGAAATTGTCAGCCCACCTCTACATGCATCATATAAATTTGTGTCTCAAAAATATTTCAACATATAAATCATATTAATTGAATGTGTTCAGATGTGATGATCACCTCATCGGAACACCTGGGAATAAACAGCTTGAAAAAAAATCAAGATATCAATATTTCAATATCTAATTAAATAAATAAGTTGCCAAATGTAGCTGATTTAAACTTTTGGTGCACCTATATTATATATTTTGCCTTTATTTGACTTATTTCCCTAGAAAGCATGTGCATATTAATGTATCCATATGGACATAAAAGACGATTTAGGTTTAGGGAGATGCAAAGAATAAACCGAGGAGAGATAACAGAAATAGTTTAATCCGACCGTGATACAAAGTCTGGAACAGTACAGCAAGGTAACTGCAGCTGCTCCTGGCCAATTTGTATACTGCTAAAGGTTACTACAAAAACAAAATCAAGTTTCTTCGACTGCAGTCTGACATCAGCCAACTTACTGACCTCAATGAGCCCTTACTCTCTCTCCACTGCCACTGCAACATCTGTGCATGTGTGTGTGTGTGTGTGTTAGTGTTTGTCAGAGACAGGGAGACGGTTACATAAATATCCCCTCGGTCCAAGCTGTGTGACGATCTTCCGGCTGTGTGTGACTGAGGTTTCTATGAGGTCCAGCAGCTTGTCCTCCGGCCACAACACAATATTGTTGAAGACATTTTTGTACCATTTCTACTACAGGCAACAGCAATGCAAATACATTTTTGACCGTACACCAGTTAAAATTACTGCATTAAAAGAGTAAGAAACCAGTCATCTAGCAACCTCACTGACCTGCTTTTGTGCGTTATCTGCATCGTGACATTTAACTTGCAAAGTCTTGTTCCAGCTTAAGGTTGTTAGGATTTTTATTGCTGGCCCTGGTGTTGTCACCCACTGTAGGTGGTTTGACTCTACAATATCGATATTAAACAGATATTCAACACACAGCATAAAGGGGAAACATATGGCAGAGGTCCAAAATAAGAAATAAAACCACTGGACACAAAACTTGCATGTATGATATCTAAAAAACCCACACCAAGGACAATCTAGATTAAGCAAGGCTAGTTTTTGATAAGGGCAGTCAGCTCTGTTGGTGACGACTTGTCGTGAAAACAGAGCAAAGCAATACTGCCAAACTGATATCTCAACCCACTTTAACTGATTGCAAGTGTGATCTTAGTTAAATGTCTCTCATTAGTCCCTGCACTTGCACAAACTGCTTGCTGTATCACAAGTCTATGCACTCTTAACTGCAAGCTGTAGCTCTTTCATGCTACTTTCCCATGATGGAAGTGCATTACTACAACAGATATGCATCACTGGTGTGACACAGAAGAACGATAATCACATCTGATCTTTCAGATACCTCTAGTCTCATGGGGGCACATTTTGCACGTATTTTTCAGAAATGCGTAGACGTGATAATGCTTCAGAAAATTATGATTCCATGTCAAATCTAAAACCTTCCATGTAGAGACTGAGATACTTGTGTGATATCACATGGGCTCATAATCAACCCCCTAATAGAGGCAACACTAATTTCCTGCTTTCATATGAATTAATGTTTATGCTGTTTTTGCAATGTAAAACACAATGTTGTTGAAGACATGTTTGTACCATTTCTGCTACAGGCAACAGCAATGCAAATACATTTTTTTTTTTATTTCTACAGGGTGAAACACAATACAGCATGTACTAGACAATGTAATTTAGCAGAGCTGCCCAAAGTGGGTCTCACAGGTCAAAGTTGGCCAACTATAAAAGTCGATTTGGCCAAAAAATTGATTTTGCCAAAAATATATAAAAATCTATTTTTAAAAAAACTATCATATGAATTAATTAGTAAAATGCTCTTTAAATATGTAGGATCCCTTGTCATTAGTTTTTTTCATAATCTGAGGATGGCAGGCAGAGGGACACTTTGTGCGGGAATCCTGTCTATAAAGTGAACTAGAGCTTAGTACTATTTTGAATCTCAATAATACAATGCAGCGAGTAAATCGCTTTTAGCCCGTGGGCACTGTTAAGTTACAGTTTTGGCCCTCGAAGGGAAATGTTTGGGCACTCCTACAATAGTGGATGCCATCTTTCATCGCCAATGGCTGATGGCCCTCGACTTCTGAGTCTCGTACCATCGTAACGTCATGATTTAAAAGTTCCTCAACTAGAGACCACAACAAAGTAGTGTGTCCCTCAGAGTTGCAGTAAGGCAGGAGTTGTTGGTGTTTGAGACATATGGGAGAGAAAATGACAATAAGTTTCGTGCTGCTCAATGCACAAACGTTACATCTCCATGTCCCAGTTATTATTTTCTTTTTAAACCTGCCCAGTTTGCAAACTGATGCTCTCTAACATTGCTCGCAGCAGTGTTTCTTTTCCACAGGCCACTGGTAATTTGTTTCTTTCCATCATGCTGTTGTTATTTCACTTTTCTTAAGCTTAGCTCCCTCAGTATAGTTAGTCGGCTAACTTTGCTTCAAGCTTTAGAGGCTGAACATAGATAGATTAAGGAAAGGTGGTGGGGGCAGTTTTCTTGCTGGGTGAGAGAATTGTAGGTCGCCATCAGAGGGAAAGTAGGAAACATTGGTGAGCTAAGGAAAAACTACTGCTGTCAACAATGATGTCAACAATGTTTCATTTGAACACCGTCATATGCCAATTCAGTAGATATCGCCCAACCCTACCACTTTTCACACTAACACAAGCGCTCCACTTCCTCGTACAAACCATTATTTTTGCTCTGACTGAAGTCTTTTAAAACAGCAACTCCCTCGAGGCACTGGCCCATGTGACCTGAAGGCACCTGACTACCTGCATACCTGCTGGTTTCTCTGCTGGTTACGCTGCATTCAGGACTTCAGCATTCCACTAATCACATGTTTCTAAATATGAGAATATGCTGCAATGCCCAAAGGCTACCGCACTCACAGCTACACAAGAGTCAAACATGAATTGGAGTACTGAGGGGACTCATATAGCCAGAGGCTGATATCAACTGGAATCAAGCTGTAGATTTTTTAGAAACAAAAAGGAGCCGAAGATGTATATAATAGATAAAAACAAAACTAGAGATAAAAAAGAAACAGAGACCATTTGTTTTTGAAAATACCCCAAAGTTACTACGCTATAAAAAGGAAATCAAATATGTTGAGTAACTTTTATCGGTATATTTCTGTGGGTCTTCCTTTAGGGAGAAATTATTTTGCTGTTATTCCCTGCAGTGTCCTTAACAAGTCCTAAAAAACAAGCTATGCTTACATATCATACCCTCATCACTGAGTGATGAGGGTATGATTCTGTCTCACAAAGAATCACATGAACAAAACCTCAAGCTGAACTGGAGTGGTGACAGACATGTAGAAATTAAGATGTGTGGTCCGTTTCCTTTCAAGGTGAGAAGCAGATTTGCGATAATGTGACAAGCATTACAAAGGAAGATTGAACTTTTCTTTCCTCTTTGCACCATTTAGTAATCAAAAGTGTCAGAAAGAGTCACATGATAGACATGATAAATTGCTCAGCCTTAAAGCAAACTGATTATACTGTCAGTCAGCACATCCTGCCTCTCTGTCAAACCACCTCCCCCATCTTCATCATTTCACTCTTTCTCCCTCTTTCTCATCTAGAGGCTGAAAGTAGGCTAATTAGGCGATTTGACTTTTTCTGTTTGACTTTCAGGATCCCGGCAGACGAACTAATCACGCTACTTGTTATCTGTGGACGTTCAATGCCACGTCATTTTGTCTGCTGCCATGTGCTGATAAGGGTTTGTGATTTACTAAACAAGGTTTCATGCAAGAAGTTTGTAAATTTTAACGAGTGGGCCATGTTCCTTCTGATGAAAGTTGTCATCCAAACCATCTTACCATGTTCCAACAACATATTTTCAAATGGGTAATCCTAGTGAAAACAAATACATGGGCCTGTATATAAATGTTGGGGTAAAAGATGGGATCAAATTAGGACTACTGTATACTCTGGAATGAATCCATCACTTGCAGAGTAACTTGGCCTGCAGAGCATAGTATGTTTAGCACTGCATTTTTACACTTCTTGTGTGTCCTTGTATCATGTATCAGGATTAGCTGTGAAACTGATGATCAACAACAAACACTTAATGATTATTGTGATTCTGGGAATTGTGGAAACTGTGTGAAGTCATCAATACATGCTTGGAAAGTTCCTCTTTTTTAGTTTTTTACAAAATTCGTCATGTGATTTATGATCATTTGTCAGTTTAGTATAATCTAAAAAAGGCCTACCAAATAGAACTGGGCAATATATCAACATACTGATCTTGTGATATGAGTCATATTTCATGGTGTGTTTATCTGGTTTTAAAGACTGCATTGCAGTATAGAGTAAAAGGTTATGTTGTGTAAATTTTTCCCTGTGGTATGGGACATCAATAATAATAATAATAATAATAAAGGCCTTGTATCAAAGGTTTTTAAACTTAACAGACTATTCTACCATTTGTCTTCCCCTCATTACATCCACATTACTGATGATTATTTATAAAAAAAAAAAAAGAATATTATTTTTAAGGCGATTTCGCCAAGCCTCACTCACAACAACAACCAACCAACAATCTGAGAGGAGTTCAATAGTATGTGTTACATGGTCAGCACTTGGAATTAACTTATGTCCTCCCAAAGTAAAAGGACACAGTAGCCTAAATAGATGTTAAGCCGACATAGTAGCACTCACCAGAATGCTCCTAGGAGTGTGTGTGCAACTTTAAAGTAAAACTATATCTTTACCATGACTACCCTGCAGTTCTGAGAAGCCGGAGTGTGGCCACTTAAAATAGCTATGATAGGAACCTGATGACAGCCGCTGTCTTTACAGAACCCTGGCAGGACTTCTGCACGCGCGGACACACACACATGCTCACAAACACTCACGCTGAAAGAAAAATCAGCTTTGTAATACAAAGCTATATGTACATGAATCCATTGCGCTGACATGCTTTAAAATGCACAAGAAGCAAAAATATCTCACTAGTGTGAGGCCACCAGGCACACAAACTCCACTTAGACAACTCATAGCTTTATGCCAGAGACTGAGAATGCAGCCATGTGACTGGCCCACAAACTTGACAGCCTGAGATTGATGAAAGCCTCACATGACACACAGAGTTATGAAAGTACACATTGGAGGAAGGACGCCATGCCAGTCAGGAACCTGAGAAACTACTTCTCCTGTAAACTGCCAAGGAAAGAGTATCACTATAAATACATCTAATGTATAATTTTGTTGTGCAAAATGCAACATCATGCATTTTCATATCAGGAGGAGATATGTTCCAACCATAGGTGAGCTGCATACCCATTTAATATGACTTACTAAGTCAAGATTTTATTTTAAATTTGCCCACAAGGTGTATCCAAAATCACCTGATTTGTATAAAACATCAGAAAAATTACTACTCAAACATCACTTTTCTCCCCTTTAAAAACATCTGATTTGGGTTTTGAGGCCTTCCAACGTGAGCCTGTAAAAACAAGAAGTCTTCCCACACCTTTCCCATCCTTTCTCTTGCTTACACACACACCCTTCTTTCATTTTGCAGCACAAGCACAGCTATATTGAGTTGTATGGCCCAGGTCAAGAGGGAAGTTTCCTCAGCAGGCGGCAGTGGCAGGGGACAGCCAGGACAAGCAGTCTGGCCGTGGGTGGGGAGGACAAAGCTATTGGCTGATGATCAGGCCTCTGACTGGCTGCAGGATGAGCCAGGAGCTCTCAGTGTAATGTACAGTATGCTGTCCCTTGTCAGGTGCTGCAGCCAGGGGAACAGGAGAGGCTTTTTAGGCTTTGCTCCCAGGGTCAGCCAACCTGCTGCACTCTGTGGTATTCTGGACAACACAGTGATGTGCTGTGACAGAGATTGAGATTCACAGAGCTTTGAGTGACACATTATGCAGACCAACAATCTTTTAGAAAACTTTTTTTATTCATCAACTACAAGACCATATAAAATTGCAATATAGAATACAGCCGAAACCTTATGGCTGAAGCCTATACTGATAAAACCACAAACAAATATACCCAAACTCCAGTCAAGTATGCAAGTGCCTTTTAGAGACAATCTGCCAGTGTCGAGTGGATGTCTTGTCTTTAAAGTCTTACTTGAAAGGTTTGTAACACTGTACCCAGCCAGCTTGATTCGTTCATTCTTAGCGGAAGATCATCATCGTACTCTGTCAGACGTCTCCAGTCATACCTCATCCTCTCCGCTGTCCATCCTCTGACATTTTCCTGCTCATTTCCTGAATACCCAAACTCTTCCCTCCATTTTGTATCAAATTCACATCACCCATCAATAAGGGCCTTCATAGAAATCTGTATTCAATCTTCTACTTTTACACATTTTAGCAGATGTTTGAAAACAAACCCTCTCATTCACCAATTTTCTCTCACCCAGAACCCCAGACAACTTATATGATTCATTCTAACCCATCTATTCCTGCTTCCAGCCAAGTTTCCTCTCCATCCATCTCTCCTTCTCCTTTGCCTTTGTCTTCTCACAGTTCTGCCCTCTCCAGAGCAATTCATGCCTGATGAATGGGGAGCTCATGCCAGAGGTATGAAGAGCACAGCTGACCACATAGTTAACAGAAATGCCTGCTGTCTGCCTGTTTGCTCTAGGATTGAAGCCAGTCAGCCAAACCCCCACACACACACAAATCCACATCATTTATATCACTGTGCGCAGAGCACAGCCATGGAACGTGCGTTGGCACAGACATGGGCCAAAGTGCAAGTAGCACCACAAGGAGGTGAGCTTTCTGGTCCACTGGTAAATATATCCACCATGGGTGATGAGCCCAGAGAAACATTTTCCTATGCAAGTTAATCTAAAACTAAAAAGGGCACTTTCCCCTTGGTGGCAGACCTGACCCTGACCCAGAATGTGTGTAGGAACATACACAGGGAAACTGCACATCAACAGAGGGAGTATAGAATATCCTACCATGTCAGGTTGAATTTTGCCCTAGTACTAATGCCAATTATAGTAACATTACTTGTGATGCTTTATTTACCTTTGGAACAAAATTTAAAAAAAAAAAAAACTTTTAGACAATTCTTCACATAATCTACATTCATTACATTTACTCCATTACAAAACAAGCAGCACTATCTGTCATGATGAAATAATATTTGTTGGGGTCTGTACTAAACAAACATGTTTTCTTACATGTGGAGCACAAGCTTTGTGGGCAGGGTGTCTCTGCAGCAAGTAAGGAAAAAAGATAAATTATAAAATGACACTACTCAAAGTGTTTCTACTCACAGGGTTTTATGAGTATTTCAGGTCCCCAAAAATAGTGTGACACATTTCACTTGACTTTTAACGCGTGTCCATGCACACACAGATGCACCGATACCACACTATCCATAACTACTTTTGAGTAGTATATAATCAGATCATCATGCTATGTTGCATTATACGTCACTGGTGTAAACTTGATATATACTGTGGTATTTATGTAGTTTGTACACTGCATCACTGCTGTAAACAAATAATATGATGATAGTTAAACATCTTTTTGTAGATTTGTAGGCCAGGGGATCTCTACAGCACTACTGTACGTTATAACGCTGTTGTCACACATTTTAACTTTATCAGAAGATTGCAGCACTCTTGTATGTTTTCTATGGATGCACAATGTAAACAATTTCTGTCAGTCTGCCTAATGGGTGTAAGACATGTGCAACCAGTGCATTGTTAAGTATGATAATAAGGGGTGCACGTTATGGACTTCATCATTTTGAGTATAATCAGATAATACTATGTTGCATTGTGTAGCACTGATATACAGCGTTTGTACAAGGCATCACTGGGGAATACAAGACATATGATGGTATTTAAACATCCCTATTTGCGGCCTTGAAAGCTGACGATTTTAGGTGCCCCCCTAGACTATAGCCTATCTACGGGGACTGAAGCCTGGTTTGTCGTGGATCTGTCTGTCATCAGTGGCCAACTGAAGTGATCGCATGTGCTCCACCACAGAGCACACTGTGTCCTCAACTGCTGTCTGACGGCTGTGGTGATGAGTACTGTGCTGTCGCATGAAGCCAAGGAAGCCAGCTGTAACGTAATAAGTTATATTGGTGGTATAAACAAAAAGACACCAACTGTACTGGCACGGCTGCCCTGTTTTCTTCCTACCACGCAGGCATTGCTGCTGTTACCACAGAAACACAAAGGGGGACACGAGGAAGACAAAAGGAGAAGGCAGGACACAACTTCTGAACGATTACCGACAAACCACTTTAGGTGGAAAGAAAGCCTTCATTCTCTACTTATTATCACTCATTATCAACAGCAGGCGAGCTGTAATACTTGTGTAGACGAGCAAAAAAAAAAAGTGCTGTCTTGGCTGATGAGGCGAGCCGAGTCCCAACGGGAGACAGCGCGTGCAGCAGCCGCGCTATCGTCTGGCAGGCAGCTAGCATTAGCATGTTGGCTAACCTCACCAACAGGCAGAAAACACGTACCGCACGTCTCACCGTGCTTTGCTATGCCAGTTTCAAATAGACAAACACTGCACAGCTGTGACTTCTGAAGTGCGATAATACACAGCGGAACTCTGCCACGTTCACAGAGGCCGCGGAGAAAGTCACAGCATACACACGTAAAGCGTTCCACACAAACCAGAAACACACACACTCAACAGAGAGCAGCTACCTGAAAGCTGGGTCCTCTTTGCTGCACCTCGGGGGCGGCGACGAAAACGCATTTCTCTTGTTGAAAAGTTTCTGGAAGAGAGTCGGAGGCATTTTGTACCTAAATAAAGTCGGTACAGAAGGTCTCTCTTCTTTTCAAATCCAAGAGCAATTCTTGTTCCTTGTAACTGTCTCCATGGGTGTCACAGTCATATGACAGGCATTAGTCACGGGAGCTGCTTGGTAACCCACTACATTTTTCTGATTGGCTGACCGGCTGCTGCTGCTACTACAAAATACTTGATTGGCTGGTATTTTTGGCCTGGTACCACGTGGTCAGTGGATTCGCTGTGTTGATGTTTTGTCGCGAATCGTGGCAGCATGAAATGTATTCACTGAAATCATACAAGTGCGACGGCTGAGCTGCTTTAAGGACACGGTCAAAGATCACTGGAAGACTCACATGAGAAAAGAGTCAAATGCAAACAGCCAGAATATGCTAAACAAACACAGAGGGACACCCAACAACAATTGTTTATTTATGTATTTATTGAACGTTTATTTATTTTGGACAACTCTAACAAAATGTGTTATATTTTACAGAAAGACCAGACAGAATCACAGATAAAGAAACTACAATCACCTGAACTAACTTACATTTTCGACCCCACAATTAAGCATTTAAATCAGTATCTTATTGAATAAAAACACAAAGAAAGAAACACAAACAATGCATCTTTAACATATAAAATGAAAAAAGAAAATGACTGAAAAGATAATACAAGATGGCTATTTTAAAAAATACAGGTCTGACATCTGGTGGTCATTTTGCCCCAGACACTTGTTAGATAACATTTATGCAAATTGACAAAAGGAAATCCAGAAGAGAACATTGAGAAGTGCTTTTTCATAAAAATGTTTTTAAAGGTACCACAGTTTTTACAGTAGGCCATGAAATAATAAGGACCTGGTTGAGAGGTCATTCAAGGTCAAAGGTCACCGTGTTTGCACACCAACATGGCAGGGTGTGGCATCCTTTTGAATTATTATTATTGGCTTTAGATGTCACAGGATGTGCTTAGCAGCTGTGAGAGGAAACGATGAAAAACTTTTGAGTTTGACACACCTTTCTCTCATACTCTGAAAAAACGCATCCCTGTCACTGTCGTCAATGAAATGAAAGAACTCAGCGTTCTTCAGATTACTTCCAAAAGGACTTTTCAGTTGTAACGCCTCTTCCTTGTGGTTGATCTCACCTGCTCTGGATGAGTCTGCGTGAGGCTTCATCTGCTCTGCTTGCCTGGATGTTCGGTCAGGCTCACCGGTGCTGTGAATGGTTAATTTTGTGACTGGGATGTGTTTTGCTTCTAATGTCTCGGCAACCATTGGGCTTTTGAACCAAACTCTTTTCTTGCACAGAATGGGTCTTCTGTTGGTGAGCTGGGGAGAAAAGAAAACCCTCTTACTTTTGATTTAAACCAAAACAAATTGTAAACATCGTATTTTATATTAGATGAAATATAAAGCTTTCTTACTTTTGGTGTGGTTTTACACTTGAAGGCTTTGTCTACAGATTGAGCAATACAAACACAAAATTACTGATTATGAATTGTGCAATAAAACTGTATAAAAAAAACTTATCTTACAGTAACAGATGATTCACATTAAGATTACTGTTTGGTTCATTATGAGATTATACAGTTTAATTAAGATAAACATCTAAATTACTGAGTCTTTACCTGATTTAAATGAGTCCGTAAGCGTTTTGGTCTCAGCTTCAGGTCCTCTGCGTTCAAAGAGAAAAGGCAGTGATTGAATTGGTTCAGTTCATATAGATGTTGAGCATGTTTTGTCTCCTCTGTGGGTCCCTGCTGCATGTTAAGTAACATTCCTCCAAGAAATTCAACTGACAAACTCACTTGATCTCACAGTCTTTCTCAGCAAGAATAGTAGAGGCATCTGCGAACAAACGTTTGGATCATTTCAGACAATTGCTGACACTCAGAGATCAAATTATATCATATACAGGTTTTCTGTTCTATTAAATATTTTAAAATCGGATTTAAATCATTTTGAAAGGTCAAAGCATCGCAAAACTAACTCAAAATATGCTTTAAAGTACGCTTTTTAATTCTTATTATCATTTTGTTTTGTTATTATTCTTATTATCATTTATTATTATTATCATTATTATTATTATTATTATTTTATAATGCATATTTCACCATAAGATACATGCGGTATGGAAACTGATGGTTATCATACTGTTTACAGTTTCTTATTCATGGTACTGAAATCTTATATATTAGAGTTATTAAAATTTAAATATGTATTTCAAGTCTATATCAAGTTTGTCGTTGGTCAGGAGATATTATTGAAGCAAACACATAATAAAAACCTGGTAAAATCACTAATAATAACAATGATACTGTGAACCCATGATATTTCCTGGGGTGGTTATTGTACCGTGTAAATCTCATACCTTTACCAAATGGAAATAAAGGTTTTAAGTTGTATTAAAAAGACAACTCTAATCAATATTCTTCAATATTATTATAATATTATTAATGCCTAATTTCTTTTCTTATCGATGAATTTAAAATTGGTCCCATCCAAGGTTAACTTAAAAGTAGTTCAACTCAAGTAACTATCAGATGGTGTCCAGATATTCCACAAAATTAACTGTATTAAGTAAATTTCATCAGACACATAGATTGATTGGATTTTTTTTTTTTTTTTTACAAGACATGTGTAGGACTTTCTCAAACCATTACCAATAATTGTAGAGACGTTGGGGGGGTGATACATGTGGATGCTCTCAGCATGGCTCAGATCCAGCAAGGTGGAGTTTTGTATGTGAAGATGTAGACCCAGAGCCTCCTCCTCAAAGGGAAAAGTCAATGTTTCAACTATGCAGAGAAAGAGGAGATACAAATTGAATGGAATAACATTATATTGTGGTTGTGGATTTACAGAAAGTGCACACACAAACCATAGGTCTCCTTCCTGAAGATCTCTGGGGAAGGCAGACTGCTGGAGGCTGAAGAGGCAGAGGAATCTTCCTCCTCATCATCATCAGAGCTGAAAGCTGTGTCTGACTCCATGCTATTAACTCGCCTTTCACCTCCTTTAAAAGCCTCTGCATCAGGAGTCATCTGAACGGCTTGGTGTCCTGCTGGTGACACTCGGTGGCCAGATTTCTTAATAGCCGCTGCGGCAGGCGAGGCGGCTGTGCTTCTGCGGTTTTCAGTAAATGCAGGGCTGCTCAAGCGTGGCGCAGATTTGCAGTGGCCAGGCTGGAAGGATAAGAATGGAATACGAGGAAGAAGGGAGTAAGAAAAAGTTTGAGAAACCTCAGCAAAGTACTTGAAACAGAAATCACGGTAAGTCAAGATCAACAAGTACTACGAGAGTGATTAGGCTGAATTGAGTGTTTGTTACTGTTGTAGCTATATTATGGCTACTTTCCCCTCATACTTTGCCTTTTATTCCTTGTCCCCATAGAGGAAAACTGGTATGTTCATATCAATATCATTAGCATGACGAGAAATAGTGTAGTATGTTATCCATACTTATGAATATCTTTTCACTAATCTGAATACCCACCAACACTGGGTTGGTTGATCTGACAGTCAGGACACTGATCTCCTCCACCTCAGGTACTACTGGAAGTTCTTCATAATACTTCCTGAGCAGATGTCTCCTGCGCTCTGTAAGGTTTTCAATTGTCAGTGATCATCGACTCAACTTTGTGCTGATGGCAAGCTGGTGAAGTTTGCTGTCCAGAAAAAAAAAGCCACCTGCTGTGTTTGTGGATGTTGCGCTTGTTAAATCAAAGAATGGCTTCAAACTATTGGCCGTTTTATCGGCTAGAATTTCACCGATAGCTCCAAATATCAGTCAAGTTCATGCCCCCAGTTCAAATGGGATACTCGGCACATGAAGCATTTAGCTTAGCAGCTACAGTGAAGATTTGGCTTTTAAAATGGTGTAAATAACGTCTTTTTGAGTCAGTAGGGGGTCTCCAAGCTTCCAGAGACTTAGACTATGACGAACAAGCTGCATTTTTTTTTTTTTTTTTTTTTTTACATATTAAACAAGTCCCCATCCACTTAAAGTTGTTTAGGAGAATGCTGCAACGTTGTTTTGACATGAAGCTCAAGAAAATGTCTTGTGGTCTACGAAACACTTCCTGACTTTCAGTCCACAGGCAGGCAAGTAGATAACAACGGAATTTTTCGTTTTTGGGTGAACTTTTCCTTTAATATTCATTAGCTAAATCCATCATATAGCACTGCCTTATCTATAATGAGGTTAATGTTAACAGATCTGAGAAGAAACAATAAGTGCGTCCTGACAAAAAAGCTGTTAAATTATTTTACAGCTATCAAATTCCTGTATTTCAAAGAGATGCTCAAACTAATTAGCGCGAAACGTAGGGTGTACTTCAGGGTCGAACTACCTTTAACGAAGACATAACTCAGTCAATGAATGCTAAAGCTGGTGTGCGTTTGTTTCTTACTGTCATTTCTGCTCAGTTTTGTTTTCAAGGGAGTGTCTTGTTTTTTGGGTGGTAATCCACTTTCACGTCGGACACACTTCAGTCGACCCATTTCCGAATTCAAGTGCAGGTTAGCCAAAAACAAACGCTATCATAAGAAGAATTACTAGAGGAATTATCCCAGTTAAGTAAATGTGTGATATTATTCGGTAAAAACGGAGAGATAAACAGTTAAAATCAGACTGGATGCTAAAAAAAAAAAAGCACACTTTTCCTGTTCTTTCTCTGTGCGCTGCTTAGCAACCGAGCACACCTGCAGTCAATCCACCAATCAACGGCTGATACGATATATTTTGTTTTATTTTGAAAGTCCACAGTGGAGGACTTTCAAAATAAACCACCAGCATGCCAGGCTGCTTCTGGAGTTTTGACAGCGAATAACATAATAGACAGTTTATGAAGACTGCTGACTGCCCTCTAGTGGCCACAGCTAGCAACTACAACAATAAAAACTTCAAATGAAATCTTTGGGGTTTTTTTTTAAAGGTCAACAACCTACAACTGCTTACAACTCAAAATCACATACAATACAAATGACAACACTAATATCAGATCTTAGATACATATATTCATAATATATGTATTAACTTTCTGGTCTGCATTGATTTTGGCCCATTACATTGTTAAAGAATAAACTAGTGGTTTCCAACTTTTTTGGCATGTGACCCTAAACAAATGAATCCAGTTGAGGCCCACTGTCAAGTTTTATCTGTCTACATGTTGTTAGCACGTCCACTAAAGAATTACTTCACATTTATATTTCTCAGATGTTTTTTCTTTTAGATAAATGATTGAAGCCTGAAGAGTTAAAAGCAAGAATGGAGAACTGTGCAAGATTTTAAAAGATATTTGACTCTGAGACTTCACTTTTTCTTCTTTTATGCGTTTATCATCTCATGGTCAGATTTCTCTTGTCCCCCTTTAACATCCCGATTGGGAATCAATAGACCAAACCACCTAACTGTATATAAAGTGGTTAAAACTAGCTCAAGGGTTGTAAATCAAATACAGTCACATCAATTATTTTGGAAACTAATACAATATTTGCTGATATCACAAAGCCTGCAACAGCATGATTTTGATTTGATTCAGAGGCCTGTGATCAATATCATCTGCTTATTTAACACCATCAGTTACAGAAGGCTTTCTTTTTAGTTTGTGGTCATAAAAAGAAAAATCTCTCCAAAATCCAAAGTATTTCCACAGCGATGATTTATTCCTGAGAGGGGAGTAAATATCCTCATGATCTCGGGACCTCTCTGCATGCCATCATCTGCCTCACACTGGCACTGTTTGAATGTTTACAAAGGAGGTGCACTTGGACAGAGGGGGTGACACAGATGTGTCGGGGGAATTTCAAAATAAAGGTGCATCTTAAAGACGATGGTATGGATTGATGTTTTCACTTCGCACTGATCGCGTTGGATTGTTGATCACTGAATAGATACATCAATCTGGATCAGTGGATCATTATACCCCTAATATAATTAGTTCCACCCAAAATGTTATTTATGAACTGAATGTCAGTATTAACTAAATATATAACAACATGTCAGTTATTTTAAAATAAAGAGTATTTTCACTATTGATACTTTAACTTCATATAGTTATTACTTCTGTACTTTAACTTTCAACCAAGTACTTTTACATTACATTATTGGTACTTTTACTTAAAGGAAATATATTAAGCTCCTTTTCAAGTTCATAATGAATGAAATGCTCGAAAAAACACATCGATAACTCATACTGACCAGCGCTGTAGCACTGTATTCCCTCTCTGTCTGGAATGCTCTGTTTTAATCCATTGTCCCCTCCCAAGGTACCCAGACCCCCCTGATTGGTCAGCTCACTCATGCCTGAGCCGCCACTGCTACCAACAACAGAGCAGTTGAGCTAAATCAGTTCATAAATGCCGAACTAGCCACTTAGAATAAATTACACCAATGTGTGACTGAGTTATTCATTGTGACGTCACAAAGTCACAGAATTGAAATTAAGACTATGGATGAGGCATTTCAGGAGCAGTGCCTTCTGTGGGAGAGAAGAGCTTCTGTTGGTGCAGACTTTTTAAAAGATTTTCTCTTTACATGCACAAGAACATATATAACATATGATATGAAGGAAAGGAAATGTGTGACAGGGCCCCTTAAAGCAAATGATCTTTCAAAAAGCAGTCCAACTTGTTGTTCATAGTGCTCTCAAGATAGCTGTAGTACTTCATGGGAAACCTTTCAGAATAAAACTTGTATGCAAACAGGATTTAACACACTATGAAAAAACAAACAAACAAGACACCAAATTAAAATCATTCCAGAATATCTTTTATTTCATTGCCCGTGTCCTATTCCCCACCCTCCCGCGTCCCTATTGCTGCACTCAATCATTACAAGGATATGGTGCTGATTCCATTTTACAGCAGAATAGATAAATAAATAAGTACAATTCATCTCACTACACGCAAAAAGAGAGAAAAAAAATCCGTTCAAACCATTGATTTTAATAAATATGCTTACATCTAGCTGTCCTCATTTATGTACATCCACATTGTTTATGCTTTGGGACGGTAATCAACTTAAAAAGCCTATACAGTACTTCTATGTGTAACCCTTCAAAAAAAGTGTTTCTTTTGTTTAAAAGTTGACGGTTTGTTCTATTTTCCTTCAGTGAGTGGAACTCATCAGCTTTGCCTACGTTACAAAGCCTTGCACTAGCAGTGGCTGTGGGCAGCTGCATACATCCTGCTATTAATGGCCGCAAAGACTACTTGTCTTTTTCAAGTCAAACGCTAATGGTCCCAGCATTCCAGGGCAAACTGCATGCATTGCCCCGAGCCCTGGTTTTGCATTATTTCTCTTTTTTTTGTCTTTAACCTGACATACTGTTTGTGCTAAGACAGATGTAAAGGAAATTGTGATTGAACCAGCTGCAGAGTGCAAACCTTGATGACTTTTACAGTGGACCAGTCAATCCTTCATATAAACAAAGAGCATGCATGCTAAAATGCTGACCACGGCCTTATCCAGATTATTTAATGAATGAGTGTATAATTGATAATAACTGTGATTTGGATGCAGCTCAAACATTCAAATACTCCACATGGAACAGTGTGGATAGTGTTAATTTGTAAGGCAGGAGCGGTTACTCTCCTGACCGTCTTATCTTGATTTGGACCTCAAACAGGAGGATGTGTTCATGGTCTAATTGCATGATGTCTGGGTTGAACGTGAGTTTTACCCTTGTTGTGGCAGATCAGCTTGTTCAAATGAAAATCTACTATTTTTCCACTGTGGATGAAGTTGAATTCTATCCGACGAGGTGTTGGCATGATCACAGAACTAGACGTCTCCTGGAGCTACACTACACACAAAGACATCATACTTGCTGTCGTACAATTTTAGGTTGTGTTGGCTGGTGGGTTTAAACTCACGTAGGAGAGAGGATTAAAAAAAGGTCATTAAAACTGGATTGGTCAACGTAAAAAGTGCTGATGACTTTGTGGAGCCGGGGACAGAGCATTTGATGGTTTGTTAGGGTGGCTAACAGGTAACAATGCACGGAAGATTTAATATGTCTAAATTAAAACAAATCAAACAAAGAAAAAGTATCAAATTCAATACAATTACATGATTGTTATGTGTATTTCCCTTTTCTACGTGCATTTAGTGTGTCATAATTAAAAAACAGTAATCATTAAAAACATTTTGAAATGATTTATCTATTAGTATTTGATTGTTTTTTCATTTTCGTGACATGAATTTCCCAATGCAAAAACAAATAACATCCCTGAAAACAAAGTGAAGGGTATTGCATTTCAGTATTGTCCAGCAGAGATCAACCTAAAATACAGTAGGTTTCTTTGTACAGTAGCCTACTGTGCTTTTTTGTACTGCTGTCAGAAGTGACAGCGACAGCTGAATGCGATCTACCTTTCAAATATGTCAAAAAATTTGCCGCCTGCTGAATTCATTGGCATACTCCAACTTTAAAATCTTTCCAACTAAAATGTTCACGTATTGCACCTTTAAGCCTGTCTGCATTCACTGTAGCTAATACAAGCTGTCAACACTCATGGAGAGCTGGACAAAGAACATCCTTCAGTTTCTTGTCAGCAGTGCTAAGCTCCACCCACAGCCCCGCCCCCAACCACGTGATTGGACGGTTGATTGTTTTAAATTTGGTATTCATCATTTCAAAGAAAAAGCTCCTTTGCATGGCCTCAGGAAGTAATAGTGCTCTGTATTTAGTCCTGGCAGGTCTATGATGCCCTCTGAAAGGCACCACTTTGCTGATCAAGTATGATTAATTTGTTTAGTATTTAAAAAAACGTGTTATTTTTGGAATTAATAAATGAATATATTAAAAGGAAATACGCATAACATAACATGTGTATTCTATTTAACTTTATTTTTTGGATTGTTTCTTTATTTAGGCATTTAAATCTTCCATAGCAGGACCAGATTTGGCTTGCTTTCCCAAAGCATGTTAAGCCCTAAGGTGTCACATCTTTGTCCCACTGCAGGTCAATGATCAAAACAGGTCTTGGTGTTAAGATGCTTGAAGGAAAATGAGGTCTGCCAGCCTTCACATGGTGATGCTGCTGTAGAGCTGGTCGATCTTCGCCTTGAAGAACTCCTTCAGCTCGGGTCTCTTGGCCTTTAGCGTCGGCGTCAGGAGGCCGTTTTCAATGGAAAACATCTCGTTGTGGATGTAGATGTTCTTCACCTTGAGAAGGAAAGTGGAGAAGAATAAAAAAGTTGTTGAATGACAGCAAGGTTCTTGAGATTCTCCCCAAAGTTATTGAAAGCCGAGCAAAGCCAATTTAATTTTCTTCCAAAGCTTTGCAAATAAAAGGGAGAAAGTCTACGTCAACACCTCCCTTTTATTTGATATATTGAGACAATGAAGCGAAAGATGTTTACAGTTTGCAGTTTAATGAAAGCTTATTGACTGACTGCTGTTTGTCGGCTGTTAATTGTCATTTTTTTAGCGAGTGGCTCAACTTAAGCAATTACTGCATTACTCACGGACCCAAATAAGACCTTTTTTGAGGCACAACTGTCAAATATATGGTCACACTATAGCTTCAAGGTTATCTTACACATTGTTTAAAGATAATACTTAAAAGGCAGACTAAATATTGACTGTTTTGGCCTCAAATTGAGTCGAAGGCAATATGCACTTGCACCCCAAAATATCATTCAAGCACAAACTATTCACTTCTATATTGATGATTATTTTTTTAAAATGTCTGAATCACAAAGACTTTTTATTTTCAACGGAAACATCCACCTTTTTTGATAAATCCAAAAAGAAAAGTGTCTGTGTGAATTTATTCTTTTTCTACTGACCAAAATCTGGCTTTTGTTTTTGTCTCAAACCTCAAACATATGCAGTAGCTGTACTTACCTGCTCAAAAGAGTGGAGGCCGCTGGCCTTGCCCAGACGCACCAAATCTTCAAGGATTGCCTTCTTCAATTCCTGTTTACAAAAGAATGAAGTTAACTTCAGCAGAATTCTCTCAGTATTTTCAGCACGCGTTTCAAAACATTCCCACCATGTGCAACCCACCGTGTTTTTACAGAGGTCCTTGTAGGTGCCTAACATGCCTTTTTTCTTGGCCCACTCAGGCATGACTTCAGGGTCGGGAACCACGATCCCCACCAAACAGGACTGGGCAGAGCAAACACAGACGCAAGAGGACGAAAATCAAAAGATTGAGTGATAATTCCGGTTAAGATTGAGCACCAGACAGGTGGTCATGTGAGGTCTATCGGACATTAAGATGCTGAGTGTGTGTGTGTGTGTTAACATTCTTACCTGCAGGCTATCTCCATGAACATAGAGCTGAGCCACCGGTGCGCTCCTGATGTAGATGTTCTCGATCTTCTCAGGGGAGATGTACTCGCCTTGTGCCAACTTGAAGATGTGCTTCTTCCTGTCAATGATCTTCAGCGTTCCGTTCTACAGGAGAGGAGAGGTACAACAAAAGACGACAGGCGGGAACTTATTAAAGCAAATGCTGCAGAACATTGAATACTTAATGATCACGGAGTCTGGTGTGAGCTGTGTGTACGTACAGGTAACCATTTGCCGATGTCTCCGGTGTGAAGCCAGCCGTCTGAGTCCAGCGTCTCGGCCGTCCTCTCTGGGTCTTTGAGGTAGCCCTTAAACACGTTTGGTCCCTTCACACAAACCTGGATGGGAGATTAGAAAAGTCAAAAAAAAATACTGTCATCAGCCATGAAAAAACCCAAAAATGTTTTGCCATGTTTCTATAAATAAAATGTCAAGAAAAATCAGGTTATGAATGACACATGAACAAACTCCTTTGTAGTAACCCTCAGTGTGGTGTATGAAGAGGAGATTTCTGCTTCAGAAAATGAGAGAATGTTCCATACATTTTAAGACAGAAAATGGAGAATAGGATACATTTTTAACTATTAGACATCATCATGAAATTTTCTCAGTTGATTACTTACATAAAGACAATTGTTGTTCCGATATTTTATGTTTAAATATGTACAGTAGATGAGGCTGACAAACAACATATGCACTAATATACATGATTTTGCGGAAAATAAATCTAAAGTAAAATAAAGACCTTAATGTGTGTTTTGACATTTTCTTTCCTTTTCTATTCTAGCAATATTTTTTGAAGTTGTTACTCTTTGACACAAACTTTTACTGTCCAGGCCTTGTTTTCTCTATACTGGCATTTTGAGACAGTCCAGTCACGGCAGCATTGTTACATCTTAAATGAATTCAAAGTTCTCTGATACACGCTGATGAATAACACACATACAAATGCTCACACATCTACATGTGCAGTGGATGCTGCTTACCTCTCCCTCTCCCTTTGAGGCAAAGTAGTTCTTCTCAGGAACATCCACCAGTCTGATGAGGTTGCATGGCAGCGGGGCCCCAACGTGACCTGATTTAAGGGTCAGGAAAAAAAAAAAAAAAAGTCAACAAAATAACTCTCATACTTGAACTTTAGCCGTCCGATTCTCTTCCCACACTGCAGCCTTTGTCGCTGCTAAATGGATTTCTACAGATTGCAGTGTTTCACGTCATATAAAAGCAAATATTTGAGGAGGAGGTAGACTTTAATGGTTACATCTTGAAGAGAATAAGGAAAATAGATCAGTGGATGTCATATCTCATAAAAATACAGTTCCAGAGTTGAGCAGCAGGGGGCGGTGTTAGACTATAGTTTGATGCTGCAGTTATCTGACAGTCTTTTATTTACTGCCCCTGCTGCAAGTGGCACAATGCGCTGCGGCACATACCATGTTGTGGTTTTGGCTGATATGCTGAATGATAGAATATGTATCCTGACATTTCCTTGTCGGTGTTTGGTTCACACGTCTTTATTACAGTTTGTGGAATGAGAAGATAAAATGAAAAAAAGAATCACTTTGAGGGTCAGGGGTCAAATTCAAAGCAACAAACTGCATTTACTCCTATTTTAATCTAAGTTTGTAGTTTCTTAGTTGTTCAGAGTGTTGATTCACGTTTTTAGTTTGATTTATTTTCAATTTTTTTGTATTTGTGTGTGCAAAAAGACACACTCAGCAAAAAAAAACAAAACATGAATGCACCTGTTTTTCGTGCCAAAAGTGTCAGCTCTTTTGTATTTATGCTGAGTAATCAAGTTTCATTCATGTCAGTAAACAGGGAACCATCTTTGGAAAGTTAATCTGTTGTGATGTTGTGAATCTGACCCCTCTCTGTCACATTAGACAGCTTTCAGCCACTCGACAAGGGAAACTCCAGGAATTTGCAATACGCATACCGCTATCAGAAACACCTCCAATTCTGCCTAAGAGGCTGAAATAGGTATCAGGAAGGAAATGGTACCCGTACATCTATGATATCCATGTTATATACAAACTAGACTTTATAATTATTATCTTGTGTCGCATCCTGCAGATTGCAGTTCCCATTATGTGTGCTTTTGCTCAAACAGCCCAAAAGTAGATGAAGTGTGGGCATTAGGTCTTTATTCATATGCTTTGATAAGTGCTCAGTAATACTACATTTCATTTTGTATTAATATATTTAAAAGAAACATTTGGTTTTGCATTGACAGCTGAAATAAGGAACAAAGGGGACATATTGAATTTAGTTGGTTTACTTTGGGTAATGAGATGACTCCAAAAAACCCCCCCAAAAAACCACACACTTTACACTCAATCTGACAGCAAATCATAAGACATGTTTAAGTCTATGTAAGTGCATTGAGTTCACTTGGAAAATAACCAGTAATGCAAAGAGGTTAACACATGGATTAAATGCAGAATAAATAGGGGTGGTTATGGCAGCCAATAGTCTATTATACCTGTCTGTTGATGTTGGCAATCAGCTAAGCCGGCATTACGAGCGTGAATAATGTGGCTTAAATGCTCTGTCCTCTCTATCTGTCGAACCTGTCTCAAGTTTTTCTTCCCCTGCTGTTTGCTCCTCACTCTCACCCTGCTTTTTCTTTTCTTTATTTTTTCAGAATCTATAGTTGTCTGAGCACCTGCGTCTTTATCTGAGCAACTGTGACCCCTTCTGTGACGATCTCTAACTTTGACCTCAATAAAACAGTAGCAAAGAAGGCTTTTATTTCTTTAAGTCATGACTCAACCATATCACTTTCAGACCTTTGAACAGAGCCTCTGGTTGAGTAAACAAGTTCAGGGAGTTCGGCAGAGATAAGGAAATGTTTCGCTGATCTAGGCCTGTTGCATAAACGCTGCTGAAGCTCACCTTGGGTCCAGTCTCCAGGTGTGGTGAAGGTGCAGCCAGCTGTGCACTCTGTCTGGCCGTACGCCTCGTACACCTAGAGACAGAAGAGTTAAGCGCACCCAAAAACTGCATTTGTGTGTATGTGTTAAAGATAGGGTAAAGGTTTGGGCTAGGTGGCGTGTGCGCGTCTGACCTGGCATCCCAGAGCTGCTCTGAGGAATCCCAGGACACTGGGCGAGGTAGGAGCTGCTCCTGTTATAATCATCCTCAGCCTTCCTCCCAGGCTGGCCTGATAGAGAGGAAACAGATTATGAAGACAGAGGAGTCTGTATTATCTGTACAATCTGGGAATTTAGTGCTGTTTATGTTGGATTTTGGAAAGGGCATGAGAATTTGTTTTATTCGCTTTGAGCAACGTGGTCCAACACAAACACACATTTTCTGCCAAAGTTTTCGACTGTTTTGTTCATTCACATGAGAGCTCTCTTTGGTTTTGAAGAGGATGGGATTTGGTTGGATTAATGTGATGTCACATATTTCTGAGTGCCAATCAGGATTTCACAATATTTGAACAGGAGTCTGCTGACAGTTGTACAGTTGGTTGGCTACTATCAATGAAATCTAAACAAACCACACACACCCACGTCTGATGAAAGAGTTAGCTGTTTTTTGTAGTATTAAACTCAAATACAGTACCTTAATATTGTTTATAAGATGATAATAATAGCACATTTCATCTCTCTGCTACATTTTCTTTCTCATTCTTATTCTCATTTATCTTTTTATTTGTGGATTGTTTGATTTTTTTCAGACTAACTTTAATCCATTTCTTATGTTCCATTTTCCCTTTAGTTCCCCAACACACCTTCACACACATGAACCACACACATAGACTGCCACCAAATGTCTCCAACACGCAGTGTGCCAACGTCCCCGTACTTTTTTCTTGTTTTTCCCCCCTCTTTGTGTTCAATCTTCGTTTGTTAATGTATAGTATGCTCATCCTGTCACGCTTCCTAATATGCCTCGTTGTGTCTTGTCTCACTTGTTATGTCTTGCTTCACTAAATAAAGGTGGCTTTTTGGGTCAATAACATCTGATATTATAGAGGAATCCTTTGTTTTCAGGTCTCCATAGTTGACAAGAGATCACCGTGGATGTCCAGTCGTTAATTTTAATTTAACATCTGGTCGAGAGACTACAGTTGTGCTGCAGATATACTTTTAATTTTAATGTCAGTTTGGATTGGTGATTGTGCACGCCCTTAGAATTTAACTCATCAAGATGCAATTTGCAAATGTAGGTAGGGGCAGTGTAGGGCCAATATGGGGGTGTGACAGGGTCAGGGGTCAGTAGGCATGCAGGGCCGCAGCAGGGATAACAACCACGGACTGAGTTCCCTGTTGTGCCATCTAGCGGTATCCTCCAGTAACACGTGTAGTATAGAGAGTATAAAGTTTATAGAGCCGGTATGTGAACGCCTGGTTAAAAAGCAAGTATACCTCTAGCTTTAGCCTTTTGGCTCAAGCTGACCCGTTCACAGTGATGTTGACCATGAACGTGAATTGACCCTGAAAATAGAATAATATTAAAATCTTTTTTCTTTTGCATCAGCTTGTTTATATTGAAATCGACAGAATATGTGAAAATTAGGTTAAAAACAACATTTTGTTTTTGTAAACACCTCAGGGACCTTTGGTGTATCTCTTCACTGTTCCCGCAAGTATTTTATGAACTATTAATCGTTACAGTGGAACCATCTTACTGTTAACTGTGGCTGTATTCAAACATGAAATTTGCTTCTCTAAGGGAACCTATTTTACTTTAATCGATTATTGAGTATTATACAGGTGTGACGATGTGTGTGGTGTGCCAGCACTTTTGAGGTAAGAGAGTTAGAAATGCCTGGAGGAGAGAAGTGAGATGAATCATTTCAACAAACCCGCGCTCACAAATGAGCAGTCATGGCAAATCCAGTTCAGGGTGAGGAGAAACTATTTACCTGAATCTTACTGAAGAAGATTTTGTCCCAGATGCTGTCGCTGCGAATGATCCCGCTGCTGACTTCAGCACCTTTTCTCTTGGCAGCAAAGTTGAGCAGCCAACGCTTCAGCGGGCTGTTGGCCTGGCTGAAGATCTGCAGGAAACACAAAATACGCTTTCTTTTTTTTTCTTTTTTTTTTTGACTGGGACCAGCGCCTTCTTGTTCCAACTGTTAAAACATATAAGTTTATTCAGGTTCACTGTCCAGAAATCAACTGGAAGCCGGTAATCCCACTTTACAGTAACTGCATGGAAACAACTCTGTGTCCTATCACGTTATCTATCTTACTTGGATTTCTGAGGAAACCAAAGAGGGAACGTATTAATCATAGCTAATAAAACAACACTGCAGCCCATGAGTCATGATGGTAGTGGAAATTAATTTCACTTGATTTCCAAACCACAAATCCCTGTCAGAGTAGGCATCTGGTTCCCAAACAGAGCCATGGATTATTTTTTTTTTTAAATTAAGTAAACAAGCTGAATAGGCCCATCAGCAGCAGAACAAGTTAAGAGCTTATTTTAAAAGCCTTTATTTGTCATCTCACCTTGTCGTACATGCGGTTGAGCAGTCGAGGCACCACGGGGAAAATGGTCGGCCGCAGGGCCTTCATGTCATCTGGGAGGAGGCGGATGTCACCCTGATAGAACCCGATCCGTCCTCCGTGGCAGTACACCACAGACTGCAGAGACAGGAACACAAATAATTAAACATATTAGTAATTCAATATCTTTTACAGACACAATCCCGATACTGACAGGGGTTAAATCATTCCATTTTTTTTTTTGATAAAACTCATATGACAGATATTCATAGGCGTAAACTTGGCTCACATAGCAAAATTCTGTACATATACACCGAAGGGAGGAGATATGTCGCCATTAAACAAGTTACAGGCATACTCATACGCACTTGTTGGGTATACGTGTGGTTTACACCAGTTTATCTGTCTATCTCATCGTACAGTACTTGACGTAGAAGATTAGAGCTCTTGTTCTGACACTTTCAAATCTCGTGTCTGTGAACAAAGACAGGAAGCTCAGTTGGCATGAGCAATGTTTATTCACTTTTACATTTATCAGGAAATGCCCCAGTACTGGTTGTCCTTTATGTTCGTCATAATTAAGAACTTATGCACATTATTCTTTATCAAATGCTCAGACACTTTACTTATGTAAAAGTACCTGTATAACATGTATACATTCTCTATTACAAGTGAAAGTCCTGCATTCAAAATCATACTGCACTAAAAGTAAAGATCTCCTATCAGCACAATGTACTTTAAGTGTTGGGACTCACAGATGAAGTCAACCATTGTGGATTTCGAAATGGACTCTAAACTGAACTCAGTGTCCCAGAATTCCCCATTCTTCACACCTACGTGCAAAATTCAGCTTTGAGCTATATTGGTTAGGGTGACAGACCCCCCTCCAGCGCCTTCCTTGTTCTTTCTCTTTCTCTCGCCCTCCACTCCTTAAATTTCTTATCCTCAAGGGCTTCTCTCCATCTCTCCCTCACGGGGCTGCCTGCCCTCAAGATCTATTTCTCTGGGCCTAACAGCTGTGGAGAGCTGCAAGCTGCATTTGCAGCAGGCCAAAAGAACTTTTCCTCAGTGCAGCGACACAAAGTCCTGCCAGTATTCCAGACCAGTTAGCACCAGCAGCTGCAACGCAAAGCTTGCCAGCTAACTTCGCAATCTGAGGAACACCAAGCAAGTTAACACCGAGCTGCTACCCTTGCAAAGGAAAGGAGCGAACTGTTTCCTCCTCTGCCGACTTTCATCAGTCCTCGCACAGCAAGAACAGCTTTGTTCAACATTGGAATCTCAATTCCTTGAGCCTGGAGCATATCACACACACACACGTGATATCAGTGACCGCTATTGTTTCTATGTTCCGCCAGACACACACACACACACACACACACACACACACACACACACACCTGTATATAGTACATGTTAGATTGTGTATTCTCGTCTTTGTGTTTAATAAAAGGCTTTTGGACCTTCATGCTGTCCATTTAATATTGTACAAGAGTGAATTTTGCCAACTGCTACTCTGTCCACAACTCCAAAATCCTTCGACCATTACTAGCTGTTATGGTAACTTTGGTTGTAATTATTAAGTTAATTATCAATCAGAGTTACAGACAGTTTAGTACCTTTTTATGAGACTGAATTACTGAGTTGGCTATATTTTCCCTTCTTTAAGGGTGGTATCCTGGGGTTATCTAATGTAAATTGGATCATAATATTTATCATAATTAATAATTATCCTGGATGCCATATGTAAAGATTATACTTTTTAGTCCCCTTCTTTTTTTTTGCTAACTTTAGTTAGTTACTTTGCAGACTGAATGCTACATCAGAACCAAAGTTCCACTTATTTTATTTAATTCATTTTATCAGCAGTCACATAAAAACACACACACACACACACACACACACACACACACACACACACACACACTGATTGTGTGACACAGCACTGTTTTCATGCTGTATCTCGGGTACTTTTCACAACACTGCCCTTCCTATGACTCACAAGATAGATCCAGCACTACTGGATAGTTTTACAGTTATTTCAAGGTGCCCAAACCGTCTTTAACAGCATATTTATTTTTTATTAAAGTCTTGACCATGACTAGGAACTCAAGCTGTGAGATATATAGCAGAGTAAAAAGTACAATATTTCCCAGTGGAATGGAAGTGTATTCCAGCAAATGTACATAGTTTCTTTCCACCACTGGTTCCTGTGTAAATAAGCAAATATCTATCTATCCTGACGAGTGTTGATTAAATCTGCTTTTTGGGAGATTTTCAAGTGAACCGAAATGAACACAGTAAAACTTATTCAATGTTATGCAACAAGACACTCTACTGTGAATGTCGAGACATGGCTTCTGTGTTTGACAGTGCATGTCAGCACTCACAGAGGATTAAATCAAGTTAGCAGCTAAAGAAGTGACTCATTTATGGTTATTCATAGTGAAACTTATGAGTTCTATTACTGGATCCTCTCTCAGGAATCTGCAGCCCGGGGGGGGGCTGACTCAAATCAACAATCATTTAATCTATGAATCACGGGTTTTGCAAATTTGCTGCAACTTGTAGACTTGGGGATCATTGTGCAAACTAACAAGTGCAAATACAAAAGAATCTTGAAGTGAGATCTGCTTCATGTTGAGTTGGCCTGTGTTTGTTTTGTTCCCACGCGCACACAGACACACACATCACCACATGCCCTTTTTAGAGAACACTCGCAGACAGTGACAGACTGAACATGGCCCGAATATTAACCCAGCACACATCCTTCCTGTTTCTGAAGCCATCTGAGGACACAGCAAAGTGGAGGTCCGCCTTCCTTTTTTTTTTTCCTCTTGGCTATGTTCGAGACATCATCGGTGTGAGATACAAAGTGGCGTGCTGATGTGTTTATCTGTTTCTGTGAGACTCTTGAACTTGCTTCTATTGTGTGATCTCATGCAACGCTTTCTGGGGAAGTCAGGTGGTTTCCTGTGTCTGAGTCTCACGCTGCTGCAAGCCAACAAACCCGGCTGGTTGAACCTGATGCAACCCGAGCGACACACACATGTCACTTGACACCCACACATGAGGGTACACACTTACTGTATATACGAGTGATCCACTTAACGACACAATGGCGGCTAAGATTTACAGGGTATCAAAAAAGGTCACGCGGAGTTATTTTAACAGGACAAAAAAAAATGCAGTCTCAGCAGTTTCGGTTGTTTAGTGTTTGATGTGTAATTCTATGGCTGATCCTGTGTCAGTCATGAAACGCAATCACCCAAAGCCAGATTCTCAGTAAAAAAAAAAAAACCCCGCCTGAGGTCTGGAGGGTCACTGTTCTATTTGCTGTCAACATCTGGTCAAAACCTGGATGAAAACTGCTGGTGTGAAACTAAAACCACCGCAGCGGGTGAAAAAGTGAAGCAGGCTAAAAAGCCACCCGTACGCAAAGTTTTAGAAATTTTGAAACAACACGCGAGGGCCGAAACATTTGGTTGATGTAATCAGTCCCCCCCCCAGACGTCAAGGGACGAACTTTCTTTCATTTTTTGAAAAAGTGATCTCCGCTTGTTCTCAGGAGTTAAATGGCAGCTACTCCAAGCTGACCAAGCTACCAATGCACCTGGGTTTAACACTAACATAAAACAGAACAAAACAAAACAGGAAACGAGAGAATGGTTGCCCTGCAGGGTGGTTAATACCAGAGCTGAATGTTGTTGAGGTTTTGACAGGTGACTAAACAGTCTCAACATCTGAAATCTGAAGCAACCTTTACTGTTAATGTGTTTGTGTGTGTGTGTGTGTGTGTGTGTGTTATCTCTTATCCTCCACTGGGCCTGTCGCAGCCTGTCCTCATCACAAAAACAACCATATACAGTAGGGCGACTACGACAGCAGCCTATTATGATCCATATTTACGTGAGAAGAAGTACTATAATGAGGGACGAGGTCGGGGATGTATAGTTGGGTTTAACAAGCTCAGAACTTTTCATTCAGGAGGCCACTGTGTGCTCCCAGTGTCAAGCCAAAAGTAAACGGTGACTTCTTTTAACCTACTAGTGTAGGCTTGTTGTGCTGCATCACGTACATAGGAGCAATTGAATTACTGACATAATGTAGGTAAGTTTGTAACTGAAGGTACAGAAATAGTTGTTCTAAGGCTGAAACTTTCTAAAACTGAAAGCGTACAACGGAGGTCCGTCATGTTGTTTTGGGAGTCACTGACAGTCGACCGATTCAGTCGTTTAGGTTTGAGGGTGTGTTGGATTTGACAGGTGGCCAAGTTGACACAAACTTAAAGTTTCCCTTCAGTCATATAGTGATACACCCTTCACTGTTAATGTCTTTGTTTGAAGCGGATATGAATACACAAAAGTGAGTGTATTCTTGGAGGGCATATCTCAGGGGATCAATTGTCCTCGTCAGGACAGAAATTCTGGGAAAATCCTCCATGTAGTGTCATTACTTAGTTACTTAAGCTTCACTTTCCTATGTGGTATTTACCTAAATGTCACGCAAAAGAAATGTACAGTATTTGTTACTGTACAATAATAGTATTCAGTCACTGAATGCACATTTTTTCTTTAAGTGAAAATAAATTGTCAAAAATGCTGTGGCCTCGAAGACACATTTTGTCAAAAAGTGTTCCGACTGGAGCAGGCATGTCGTCAGCAGGCTGTCCTGTCCAACCAAGGGTCCCTTTATGATTATAATCTGATGAAACCTTGACTCTTTATTGCTTCGCTTTTTTTTTTTCTTTTTATGTGTGCTTCCTTGTATTTCAGGGGAACAGCTGTCCTTGTCAGGACAAATCCTCCAATGTTGGGACATTTTGTCATCTCTTAGATATTTAAGCTTTATCTATAAAATGCAGTGCTGAATGTAGCGTTTTCTGTAAGTTACAGAGTGGATATGCAGCGGTGAACCTAGTGGGACAAAGGCAGTCATTAAAAGTGTTTATATGCAAGCAACCTGTAGCTGCCTGATGTCAAGTACAAGGCTGATGATGAGGGATGAGGAGAGACTTGGTTACATTTCTGGAGGGGAAAACTGTCGTCATCGACATGCAAACAGGTTTTCTATTGGGAATTTACTGGAAGAAATGTGCACCATAAGACTTGACAGAGGGAAAGTTTCCCATTGGGAGCAGTGATGTTGGTTGAATGGATTTAATTTAGTTTCTGACTAAAACTGAAACTGAAGGGAAGTGGTTTTCCCCCCATTGAACAACAGATCCTTTGCAAGACTCAGACGCTGTGCGTGTTCTCACTGTCAGTCCAAAAACAGCACCACAACACTTAAAAATGCTTTAACCCATGCTTTGGTCCAAGGAAGTGAGAGGCACAGCGGAGGAGGACTCTGATCAGTGACCAGCTGCAGGTAAAATAAGCTCTTACAGTAAACGCTCCTTTCAGTCCCTCCCTTCTTGTCTCCCTCCATCCCACACACTAAATAATCTCGAATTAACGCCCACCCTCAAAACCATTCCGTACACATCCTTCTTCCGCCCACATTGCCCTCCTTACAGCTTGAAACTCGTAACTATCACATTCCTGTGGGCAAGTATCTCGGCCCATTTACCTCGATGAGTCTCTCAAACATGTGAGCCAGTGGCAGGAAGGAGATGAGGCAATCATCTTGGTTGGGGAAAATGACTTTCTGCAGGAGACAGAAGGAAGGAAAGAATCAGATGACCTTGCGACACACAGCTTCATGAGAAAGAGAGGTTACAGGGAAAATACACTATTTAGATGGACCCGCACAACTTAAATGACACTTGAGGGATTGTTACTCACGTCTGTCACTTTGAGGAAGCCTGAGAAATCAGCCACCACGTTCCCATGGGTGAGCATGACTCCCTTTGGGTTTCCTGTGTGAGCAGACACAAGACACACACACACACACAGGCGTTACAGAAGTGACACATCCATCACCTTCCCGACCATGACACGGTCAACGAGGAGGACAAAAGGATCACGACTTCTCGAGGTTTCTCGAGAACTTCCTGGGAAGGATTTGCGTTAACAATGGAGCTTTGACTGAGCATAATAAAGAATAAGTGACTTACTGTCGGTTGACAGATGTTAACGTAACATAATAAATGACTAAAGTGAGATTTCTTTTCTCATTTGGACCCTTTGATGCACATGTGGTATAGTCCTCAAGCGTGTGCTGTAAATCTGTTGAAGAGGCAACTTTCTAAACAGGCACACACTCAGTTATTCAATATGATTATAATTAAAATGTGGGACGATTTGTCTCTTTTTTTTCAAGGTCATCTGCTTCTAAAATCTATGTATGCATATTTAACTTAACCCTCTGAACCCCACAACACGCCAACAGGTTGGAAGGCATGTTTTCTAGAAAAAAAAAACAGAATTGCATATTAAAGGCATCAGAATTCCACATATGTGACAGCCCTAAGACAAATCATGTGCAACGAACACTTCTGTGAGGAAAACTAACCAAACCTGAGCTTGAAAGAGTGATTATTCCAGATGACTTTATTCTACCTATCAACTAAATTTGATTTATTTTCATTTTTCTTTCTGTTGACGTCCTTTTTGCCATTTCTTGTTTCCTTATTTGTTTTGTGTTGCGGACATGGACAGATGTAACCGTCTTAATAAACCATTTCTTGACTTCTCCCTCCTTCTCGACGCTGCTGTTTCCACGACGGCAGTGAAAAAACGCAGCGAGAAAAAACATGATGGATGTAAAAATGAAACCGGCAAGAAACTGCTTGGGGTTCAGAGGGGTAAAGCTGTTAAAAGAAACTTTTATTGATATGTTTTTTGTTGATCCTGACGGCCCCGCTGAACAAAAGATGAAGTTTTAGCGCTGTACCACCAGACTACAGAGCAGCTTCCCTCCTCAGGCTGCGAGACCCCTCAATTCATATACGGCGGTCTGCCATAAAAACATAATTTTAATTCTATGACTTATCAAAACCGAATAAGTCAGAACACGACTCTTTTTAAGTATACAAACATAGCCAGTCTTCTTGCTGATGGTCTTGTTTTCTTATGTGCATCATAAAGAAGCATGAGTATTTAACTGAGTTAAAACCAGTTAAAAGTTCCTTGTAGTACGTTTTTATTACCAGACCACCATCATTTCAAGCAGAAAATTAGAAATCTGTTATGTCACAATTTAAAACAGCGCTCTCTTTGAGAAAAAGAAAAAAAAACCTTAATCACTGCCTTCTTTGTCTGTGTGAATTCCGACAACGAGCTGAAAGGACCATTTCTGCTCTCAGTTACTGTAATACCATTGCTCAGGCCGGTCCACACAGAGGTCTGTATGAAGCAATGACTCTTCAAAGAAGCGTTCCTCTTTCCAGACATGTCACCTGATTGCAACTATGAGCAATGCTTAAGGCTCAGAGCTGAGGCGCTGTTGCAACAAAGGTGGAGGGAATTCCTCTTAGGGGATTCACGGAAAATGCAGAGGTGCGTTCTCGAGAAATGCAGCCATTAGTGAAAATGTCCCTCCCAGAGCCAGCAGGTGGCGGTGTCTTCAGTGGGAGTGGGACGCAGCTAGCTGCAGCTGCTGCTGTAAACCGACACCAGCATGTCCTTACACAACCCTGCTTTTAGTTTCCTTGTCTGCTGGTTTCAGAGGCTGTGTGGCTGCTGTGGGAAAAGGCCTCCCGGAAAAAGCAGCAGTGCCTCCTCACTCAAATGAATGCGCTGCCCGCTGGCATTTCAGGGCACGCCTAGGAATCATAATCATCCCGTTGCTATGTCACCTAGCTGCTGTGAAGAAACCGGAGCCGTTTATAGTAAATGCTCACCTCGCCGTCTCTCTGTAAAGAAGAGACGACCATTTTCCATAATAAATCCCTTAATTAAATAGACATTTTCAAGTTGCTATTCTTTGAAGTTGTGTTTTGAATTACACAAAAATGAAAAGATTTTTGATTCCTACAAGCTAGATGTACTATCGGCCGAATGTTGTCCTATCACAAATATATGAGTATTAGCACATGTGCTGTGCGATATGCGCCTACATGAAAACTTTGATCTTTTATACGTGACATCATGCAGAAAACATGCTCGAGGTTGCAGTATGATTGTCGAATTCACTGTAAAGTTTGTTGTTTCAGTGCTCTCGATATCTATTTAGGTTTGTTTTGGTTGTTGCCAGTATTCATTAGTTTTTATAGACATTACTGCTCTGCTGCTTTATTTGCTTATCTCATTTACTCATTCACTTGTTGTCTTTTTCTCTGTTTTTTTTTTCTTTTTTCTTCCTTTTCCATTATTATTTGTGTTTGCACATATATTCGTGTAATGCCAGTCTTACGAAACAATAACCCTGACGGAGGCCACTCGGAAGGGGGGTGGGGGATGGGCTGGCAGGCTCAAGTCTGTGTCATGACACCACATGTCTTTAACTTCCTGTACTTTCCATTATGAAAAAGCTGCAAAGAAAGTTGTTGTATTTTTGTCACAAATGTTTGATAACCACATTAAAGGGATAATTGCAAAAAACACATGTTTATGTATATGTTCTTTGTATATATCGATAAATCGATATCAGAATGCTTTTAATCCCTAATGTTGGTATTGGCATCGGCTCTACTGCAAACTCAGAAAACTTCAAAAGCATTTTTAGTATGTATTGCTTGCAGTCATAGTATTGAGATATCAAATGTTTATCTTTACGAAGGTGTCAAAAAGTGCTTCAAATATGTGCTATTTTCAAGCAGGTGACCGATATCACAGTTTTATTCAGTGAATAACTTGATTAGTGTCCAGGCTTTGACCTCAACAGACTTCTAAATGAAAGAATCTGTGCGTTACAGTTGTTATTTTAATCTTTTGGTCCGGAAAGGAATTTTGAATTTTTTGAATTTCAACTGGAGCAGGTACGTCTTCTTCAGAATAAGCCGTTTTCCCCACTCCCAAAAATGAAATATTAATACAATTTCTAATATAATTGGTATTCTAAATTAGCTCAAAAATTCAAAAGTCTGACCTCTGCATCTGCAAATGGGTGACCCTGTTTCATAACTTGCAAAGGCATAAACAACAAGGAGAACAAAGACTGAGTCAGATTACTGTTTGACTAGAATTTAAGGGAGCAGCATCAGGTCAGTGAACTTTGTAGTGCTGACAATAATAAGGTGACGTTGCTTGGACTACCGTCAGTGAAGGAAACCTTATAAGGTATAAGGTGTGGTTGTTTCATGGCATGCTGTCGGTTCTTCCTGGCTTGGCATGGTGCAGAATGGAAAATATTTTGCAATGGGATAATCATTTTTAGATGACTAAATACAGCTAATCTAAATTTGGGTTTCATTTTCCCTGTCTGTCATGACTCGCCTTCACTTATTTCCCATAAAAGATGAACATGTGTGATGAGCTCTGCTGTTAACAGGCCGTAAAAAGACAAAACTACTTAAAACTAAACAGGAATAATAAAGACGCTGGTGGTACTTTTAGCTTGTGGTTAAATTCTCAAACCAAAACTCAAATAATGCATTATGTTTACACAGTTATTACCTGTGGTTCCACTGGTGAAACAGACAATGGAGAGGTCATCCGGTACTGGTGGCTGTGGAGAAATGATGGGATCCATCAGAGCTTGAGACTGACATGAAACTTATCAACTTATCATGAGATAACTCGTACTCATTGCAGCCCTCGTGAGAGCAGCCTGCACCGCCACATGTCACAAGGAAAGGTTATTCTTAATGTGTGTACAGCTATATTTAATATCAGTGGCATTGTATCGGCAGTTGTACGTGGTTATGGTCTGAAGGTGTGAGTTGCCAGAGAGTAAATATTAGCTTATCTGGCTAATAGCCAGAAGGTTGGAGCTGAACTGTCAAGGCTCGGTGCTTTATCAGCAATCAGCGGGGCAATGCAAGTGAACCCAAAAGATTGGTCACGCTACTGAGGCTTGTTTTTTATTTGGACAGAGCAGCCAATGTAAAATGTCTTTGCATTAAAGTTATTTATGAGATATTATCAAAGATTATTGTATTTTTAAAGGTGCACTTTGTAGTTTTGGGGAAGAAAAGATCTTCACTGACTGAATTTTATGTCAAAACAAACTAAACAAACTGACTGTCTTTGTTTTCTTGACTGTATTATTGATTAAACTGACCTTACAGTACAACACAATTTCAAACAATTTTACTTTGTTTATATGTGGCGGACCCTGTCACCTTTCTAGCTTCAAGTGGTGTTCTACATAGTGCTCCTTTTAATAGACAGGCACTAAACAAGTTTAGCGACATGTTCTGTTAAACTGAGATCATATTTACACAAATAGATAATTTTCATCAGCCCTGCCAACATTTTCTTTGGGTTATCCTTAATGTCCCCATCCTCACATAACCCTACACCACAGATCAATAGAGTGCATATAAAGACTTTTAAAATGAAATGAAATTCTTATATAAATAGCTTGCGGCAGAAATAAATACAAAAACACACAAAATGTAACTAAAAGTGTAAAAATAAACATCTTGAATGCACATCTCAAAAGAGGGAGGTCTCACACCATGTGGAGTCAAATTTGGCATTGTATTTCTCCATCTTTGGGCCTGTTTCATCCACTTTCAGCGACAAACTGAGTGGAGTGGAGCATCTGAGCGAGCACAATAACGCCCTCTTATCAGGAGATTAATGGGAGAAATGACCAATCGGGAGCACAGTGGGAGAAATGGTTTAAAAATAGTGACGGCAGGTGTGATTAGCATGTTAGCATTCTAGCTTTTCCCGATGAGCATCAAACACAGAGCAGAGACCGATTAATGAATGCCTTTACAACATTTCATGGTAATCCATCCAGCAGTTTGGGATTAATACTGATTGTTGGACCTAATGTAGTGAGTGGTGGGCCGACCGACATACAGAGATTGAGATTGAGTTTTGAAGAAGTACTTACTATAGGATTTCTGTGGTGCTCCCTGCCCTGAGCCTGTAAGGAAAGACAACAACGTTTCCTATTAGAGGAGGACTTGGAGAACATGTGGTGTGCATTAATGACATTTTTAGACATAGCTTCAGTGTTTGACGAGTGTGATTCACCATCATCTCGTTACTAAAGGACAAACATTTGGGGCTCTGTGTTGCTGGAAAGCAAACCTGCACTTGTGTGTTGCTGACTAAGAGCCCTCTCATTTCTTTTCAAGCCATGTGGTTTACTATAACAGCCGGGGCGTCTGCCACACTGACACACTTCAAATACTTCCATGGAGGTTGGTCATGACGGAAAAATGACAGTAATGTATACATGTCACTGCCAGCTACTTTATTCTCTTTGTCTTTATGATTAATCAGAAAAGAGTGAAAATAATTCTTAAATTAGCTGCTGCAGTAAACAGAGCGATGATCTGCCGGACTAGTTTGGCCTGTCTTGTTTGTTGTGACCGCGTTAATGAGGCATCGACAGTCACAGGAATGAAAAGAGCAGTGCACTACTGCGAACGGCCACAACGGACACAGAGGCATCACAACACAAGACAGCTTTACAATGCGCCTTGTGCTGTCTGTGTGTGACGTTGTGCTCCTGTAACGCCACATTATTCAAATTCTGCGCACAGCAGATAAAGATACCGCCGAACAAGCCTGACCAACGCCTCATATTTTTAACTCCTGGCGTGATTAAATCGGTTTGTTTTGTCTGACTGTTCGTGGGATTTCACCTAGTGCAAAGCTGAGACTCTCGACTTTCACCTGATTTAAAAAAAAGGTATGGCGTCTCTGCAGCTATTACTGTGGTGGCAGAGTTAAATCAAAGTTCCAGGGACAGTCAAAGCTCCGGGTTGTAACTTGGTTACTTGACGTCTACCTTGCGACAAAAACACATTTGTCCAACATCCACAAGCTCAAAGTTAAAGGATAAAGCAGGCGATACATGACTTATTTCTAATACTGTCAACAAATAGTAACGCAAAATAAACATATACAACATTGTATGTTGACAACCACCCAGGAGAACATATTAACATTGTTTTCTTTAAAGAGTCCTTCAGGCCATTTTTCTGGAAAAACTACTTCCTGGCCACTTGACACATATATCTGATGCTTGCACTGAGCTAAGAGCAGACCCTTTCTCTCATTCGGGGATTTCATTTCCGTCACGCCATACCTCGACTTCCTGCATGGCCTGCACGTGGACGCCGCAGCACTTGCCGTGCTCCACGAGGGCCGAGTCGAAGGCATCCATCAGGATGATTGTCCGCAGGCCCGGAGTCTCCTTCCGCTCCACGTTATCCAGAAGCACCTGAGCTTTGTCTACTTTGTCACAGATGACCGTGGAGATGTCCGCTGGAACGACAAGCAAGCATGCAAGAGCACACGCACCTTTGTGTGAATATCAGCAGGACAGGAAACGAAAAAAGGAACAGAACAAAATAAAATGGGACATCTGATCAACACTTCGGTGAAGGTTTTGAGAGAGATTTTAGATCCTCATGGCGCCAGAATGATCAAGTTATTCAGCTCTTGTGTTTTTACTTTTGTGTTTTTGGTTACATCTGGTTCAGTCCAATGGAACGAGTCATCATCCAAATGCTGTGGAAGTAACACGCTGTGCATCATGACTGAGTCGACAACACTGCTCTCAGACACCAGTGGGGGGAGCTCCAGTTCCTAAAGGTGCTGCTGAATGAAACCAGAGTGTATCTGCAGTAACTAAAAACTGAGGCCAGTAGATATCATCACTCCTGACTGTGTTTGTGTGTTGGTGTGGCTAGTTAGCTTTTGTTTGTCCGTGTGTGTGTGACGTGTGTGTCTTCTTACCGGTGTTAATGATGAACCGTATGGCGTCTGGGCCCAGTGTGTCATACAGGGGGACCACCACCATAGAGTAGGTGTAGCAAGCTAGCTCTGAGATGATCCACTGTAATCACACACACAAGCCAGGGGTCAGAGGTCACACACGTGCTTCACTCACATATCCACGTTACATCTTCAGACCATGATCATATACAAATCAGTAGCAGAAGTGGCCATGACAGCGGTGGCATTTTTTCTACTTTCTCCTTCACTTTCCATGTAATGTTACTTTCAACAATGATTTCTGAGAAATCAGTAAAAAAGGCCTGTGCAGCAGTAGCAAAGTTCGATCCCACACTTGAAATGAATAATCCGTCAAAACGAGACAGAATCTACATGTGCAGCTGCTAACAGATTTAACAAATAGACCGTTTTTGAGTGTGCGTGTTTGTGTTTACACCAGTGGGCTGCAGGAATGAAACCATCTGTAAAATGGTTTACATGTGTCCGTGCAGAGAGGCTGTGAGAAGCAAAGAGGGAGACATAGCGTGGATAGTTAACAGACAGAGATGAAGAGTCACCTCTGGCCTGTTCTGGGCGAACACTCCAATGAACTGGCTGGGGTTGGGCTGGCAGCCCTGGTGCAGGAGGCCTGAACCCAGATGTTCGGCCCGGGCCGTCACCTGCAGAGGAGCGAGACAGCAGCTGATTGGACAAACTCCATTGTACAAATACACATTGTTTCATTTCTATCAGCTTTTTAGTTTCTTGTGAAACAGTAATAGTAGGAAGGATTACGCTGGGTTAGGTTGTGGCCTGTCCTAGTGAGCAGGGGTACTTGGACCATGTAAAAAAGGAAATAATACTCATTTTGGATATACGTTTTTTTCCCCAAAAAATTATGTAGGGATCCCTCTAAACCCAGTGGTGAGAAAGAAAATGTATATTCGAAGGACCCCACTTTGAACTTAAAAAAAACAACAACTTCCAATTTATTTGTTGCAGCCACGACACCCGAACATAAAACAATGGCAGCAAAAGTTGAATGATGTGTTTGTCATAGAAAAGTTCACAGGTAAAATACAGCTGAAAACTGACACTTTTTTGGATATATGGTCACCATGGATATCTTCAAAAACAGTTAAAAACAAACAAAAATGTTATACCTCATCATCCTTCTTTCTCTCTCTTTAGTATGTGACAGTATTTGCTTAGGGTTATGATTTCATTTCGGTTTTTTTTTGTCCCCTTTTTTCTGTGGGTCTTTGGTTCCTGTCCACATGTCTATAATTTATTTGATTTATTTACTGAAATGTGAAATTCATGGGAAAACCAAACAATTACAACAGGACAGAGGAATGCTTGTTAGTGTTTGCTTGGTCTCCTGGTAATAACTTGGATAAGTCCATGTGTTAGTTGTTAATAGCATGTTCATTTTCTGGCCTGATTCATCTATGGATTACAATAACACCCAGGGGTCATCCGTTCAACTGTGAACCAATTTTGGAAACAGTCACGCTTTTAACGACTGTCTTTTTTGTAAAATTGCTGAATTGCTAAAGTGTCATTTCTCAAGTTACCATGATTGTGAAAGACATCAGAGAAAATAGACGGCGAACGACGTTGCCAAACAACTTGTGTGGTTTAGTGGAAATGTTCCACGCTTACCAACCTGGACACATGTGGCTTTCCTGGGAATAAATGAATAAAATCTCCTCCCACCAACCACTCTCTTGAGAAATAACACGAAGTCATTCATTAATGTTGAGGGTGGCTTAATTTTGATACAGCCTTGGGCGTAGCTTTGCTGTTGATGTCTGCATTGCTTGTCTGAAAAGAAATTCCCCTTAAACTGCCACTACCACTACAATGAGTTTTCAAAACATGTCAGGTTGCCTCCCGGGTTCAGGGATTCGTTGGAACCTGAAACTGCTTCAAGGGAGGTAGGAAGTTTGTTTTACGAGCCGTCAGAGATTACGTCAGCGTCTCATGACTTATGACGAGGAACCCTCAAAGGAATACTTTTTGGGAGACAAAACTTTTTTAAAAAACATGTGTGCCAATGCTAATGTACAGTATATGACCCGGAATATAACTGAATCACCCCTGGACTATGATTAAATCGACTATGTCACACACAGGCAAGGCTGTGTGGTCAACACGCAGCGTAAAAGTGGCAAAGATGTATTCAAATTTGAGCACCTAGAAATACATTTGGAAGAAGTAGAAGAAGAAGAGGAGGAGAAGACAAAGAGAAGACAGAGAAGACGAAGAGGAGGACAAAGAAAAATAGTATGAAGAAGAGAACAACAAAGGGAAAACGAAGAAAATAGATGAAGAAAAAGACGAAGATGAAGGCAAAGACAAAGGCAAAGAAGAAGAAGAGGACGATTAAGAAGATGAAGAAGAGAAGACGAAGACGAAGGCCAAGACGAAGATGAAGGCGAAGACGAAGGTGAAGAAAAAAAAGGAGAAGAAGAAGAAGTAGAGAAGACGAAAAAGAAGAGAAGACAAAGAAGAAAACATAGAAGAAGAAAAATAGATGACGAAGAAGAAGGTGAAGATTAAGACATGAAGACGAAGCAGTCGTTTGATAGAATCAGCAACCATTTTCAAAATCAGTCTATTGTTCAGTCACTTTTTTGGTAAATTCAAGCAAAAACTGCAGACATTTCTTGGTTTCATCCTCTTTTTGTGCACATTTCCTTTTTTCTTTGTCTTATTTGATGTTCTCCCATCCATTCAGATATTATCAGGTTAAGTGTTGTTGTTGTCGCAGCATACAGAGGCAATGAGTCATGACATATCGTCGAGCCAGTGGAGCAGGATAGATAACTCACAACACGGCGCGTCAACCGGACAGGTTTTTGACTTTTCGATGAGTATCTCAGAATCAAACTTCCACAATAACAGCGCTGACCTCCAGTAACCCACCATGCAACATTGTTTGTAGGCTGATTATTATCTGTATATTACTTGTACTTCTAAAACAAGACTTTCAGTAGGCTACTACTTGTATGGCAGTAAGTAATATTTCAACACAACATCCTTTCTTTAACTTGAGTATGACTTCTGTGTACTTTTTCATAACACTGGATTTTCTATAATGTGGGAAATGCCATTTGTGTCTTTTTACAGAAAATGATATATACTGTATGTATATGTAAGAATTCAACTATGAAAAAGATAAATCATAATGTCTGCAAAAACAAGATTATGACGTACAACGCTCTTTAAAAGCAACCTAAATTCTGCATTGCAATTCTATGGTAGTTTTCACATGCTCACATCAGACACGTCCCCTGAGTGGCACTCACCTCTTTGTAGGATATCCATTTGTAAGGCTGGTTAGGGAGCCGCGAGCCTAAGCAAGGTCCATCACCTGTGTGACACACAGTGAGACAACATCTTGAAGCCAAAAACAGTGTGAATCTTGAACTTTTCTCATGTAAACACAGCTTCACATTTTAAAAAACACGTTAGAAGCCCTGGTGTCATTGTCGTGGAATAACTTTTTATGGATACTAAAATAAAAATACAGACAGAGGTCTTCTTGTCCTTGATTTTTTATTCAACAAAACAAAGAAGTGTGCAGCATATGGAACCAAAGAATAGGACAAACACAATCCTTTTATGCACGTGTTTTTTCATGCCATCCCTCCTTCTTAATTGTTTTCAACCAACGGGGTCAATTTTCCTTATACAAGTCACAGCTGACCAATAATGCGAGTTCCCCTGTCTCTAAGACCAAAAGAGGCTTTTACCTTTAACATTTATTATCTTATCTTATTATTAAGTCAAACCATGCTGGTTTAAAGAGGCTTTGCTCACAATTGTCTTATAACAACAATGTTTAAAATAACAGAACAATGTGAGAGGGGTGGTTCACAGTGACGAGGCTAGATATAACCTATTGTTAGGTCATCTTTTTGTTGTCTGGCCTGAAACTTTACTATTTTGGTTCACTCTCATCGCTCTCTTTTTGTAATTTTCTGCAGCTAGATTCAGCAAAATACCTTTAAACTCCAACTGAACACTGCCTGCTCTGCACCAACAGCAGGCAGACACGGAGTAATGGATTAATATAACACGTTACTTATAATAAAGCAGTAATATATCACTACAGTTATGTCACGTAAAGTATGCGTTTTTTTAAGAACCCATCCACACCAACATTACCACGTCAACCATATTAATATAGGCTGTGCGTGTGTTTAATATAGCCGAGTTCTTTGAGTTCTTTGTTCAGTCTCTGTGTGACTGAAATGAGCTGTATTTCGTAGGCCTGATGATGAAGCCTAGTCCTCAGAGCGCACTTTAATTTACATTCTTGAATCACTTATGCCCATGAATTCCTTGTTTTGTAGAATAAAAGAAAAAGAGATTTTTTTCTTGTCCAGTCATTACTTGCTACATTATAGAAGGACTGTCCTGCTTTGTATGCCTGAGCCTACAATCAAATATCTATTCCTATTCCTTTGTCTGCCTGCTCATCACTGTGTCCAAGGCCACAATTGTTTTTTTTTAATTGATCTAGGTTATTTAATTGTTCTATATTAGTTATTTTGGCATTTTGTTGAAAATCACTAAAATTAGCGTCATAAGTCATTAATGTGATGCATTTAGCATATTTATTTATATTTCACGCAGGAGTTGTTAAAGAAAGAGCTCAAACACAGCGAAGTCTGCCATATACTTTCACTCACAGATATTTAAATCGATGAAAGTCCATAACAATGCAGTGCTCATGTGATGTCCTCCACCTGAGCGAGTTACTGTTCATTCATTTCGCTGAGTCACGTTTGAGCCTAAACCACAATGAATAACAGTAAGTGAGTCACTTCTGCAGGTGCGCTTGAGTGCTATTAGGAGCATCTCTCTGCATCGTGAGTCAGTCGCTTAGTGAGCTCTGACACTGTTACCGTCGGCAACCAGAGGCCTCATTTTAAATCCTGCAGTCGGGACATGATTGGATGTTTTATGGTCAGACCACAGCTTTGTTTGACTGTGTCCTATTTTGGTCTGCTGGGTTGTATTATTGTCTGCAAGAGAAAATTAACAGGATCATAGAGCGAGTGTGTGTGTGTGTGTGTGCACGCATACTTCAAGCAGCCTCAAAACTCATCCGACTTATTCTATTTTCTATGGATGGCTTCGTTCGTTAGTGCTCCTGGAAAGTTACAACCTGACTCTGGGAAATCTTCTTACCAAAATCGACTAATGGACTGGGCAGTAAAATGTGAGCACAATGTCGGTTCAATGAAAATAAAACAGTACTGTTAGTAATCAGCTCCGTCATGGAAACTCCAGTCGTTAAAAGCACCAATTATAATGCATCTCTGCAAAAGACTTATGGGAGTTGTATTTGTCATTCTCAGTACCAGTTTTATCGTGTTTAAAATAATGAGATGCTGACTTTTTTACTATAATATGTATGACTTATACACAGTATATACAGTGAATATAGAATTGTATATGTGCTCTGTTATATCGGGCATTTTTCAGTCTTGTTTTTTTTTTGGTCATGCACCTTTACACTTACAGGAAAAAGTATTTTTCATTGTTTCTTCAAAGCTTTTTTGATCAGCTCATAGCGATTCTTGGAGCTACTATCTACGTATAATTTGCAAATAAGCATGAAAGAAGTCTGTTTAGTTTGGAATGTTGATTGCAAAAAAGTCAAAACTGTGAGTGTGGAAAATGACAGCAGAAAGAGAGAAATGGCAGTCACATTACGTCTGGAGGTTTTTTCATGAAGTCAGAGGAGACGTGTTCGATAAGATCCGGCACCCTGTATGGAATTTTTTTTCATGGTAAGGACTAATGGACTAATGCGCTGTGAAATAAGTTAAGCACTGTGCTGTGCATTCGGCTTTAAATAACTATGTATACATATGTCTGCTTTTTTATTTCAGACACGTATGTATGTATGTACTTAATTTAATCATTAATGTGGTTATTGTTATTAATTCTTCCAGGATGTGCATTGTTATCTGTGTTTTTTTTTCTACCTTTTCCCTGCGTTCTTCTATGATTTGTTCATATTCCTGATCTGACAAAAATATATCTGTAAAGGTATATTGATAAGCGGTATTTAATCAAATTTACATTATAACTGTATTGATCTTTAATTACGCTCCTTGCAAATAAATTTGTTCTTTTAGTCTATATTGTGTTTGTTTGTTTTTTTTTACTTTTTTTTATCTTGTCGAGGACAAATAACTTTATTGAATATATCAAAGTATATGCTGTCATGTAGATATAAAGATATATAAATTAAACCTATAACACGGACAGAAAATCCATATATTACACACTGCTTTAGGCTGAAGGAAAGAAAGAATGAAATAAACACCACAGGGGAGCAGAAAGTCAGTGAGCGTGAGAGAGAGCGTGGACATCTGTCACATCATACCCACCAGATATGTGGAGGCCTCTCTGGAAGACCTCGTACATGGTCTTGGCGTCATCGTGGTAATGAGTCAGCAGCCTGGAGCTGTCGCACATCATGGACCTTCGGCCTCCACTTTCATGCTGAGGCGAAGAGAGAGAGAGAGAGAGAGAGAGAGAGACGAAGAAACTGTGTAAGTCACAACTTTCTCTCTGAACTCAAACAAAATAAACAGAAGAAGATATAATTCCTCTCTGTAATAACAACAGTGTTGAATAGATACCAACACCAGAGGGAGAGAAAGAATAAAATTGCTTTCCTTGTTCTCCAAATGATAATCCATCACTTTTGTAGATGACAAACGCACATAAAAATATCTTAGCTGCAGAGTTGAACTGAGCTTGCCTTTGTTCCCTGGTGTCAAAATCACTGATGCATTCTGGGTGATTAGAGTTCATTCTCATAAAGAGGCAAATGGTTGAGGCAAATTCCTTTTTGTGAAATGAGTCATTTGTTCAGAAAAGACTAAGGAACCTGGTGTGAGTGTATTTGTGTGTCCATGCATGCATGTGTGTGCCTGTCAGATGTTAGATCACCACTTCAAACACCTTCTCAGGTTACCAAAACAGAGAACCTCACAGCCACAAAGAGCCCTTCAGAGGACTTTCACATTGACTACGAGCGCTGCCAGCCACACCTGTCAGTAAGAGGGCAGATGGCTGTGGTCGTTTTGTGTGGCAAACAGAGCGCCTGTTTGGTTTGGATAGGACGGCGCCAATGACACGCTTCACACGCCGCTAAAGTCAAAACAAAGCAGAGTTTAGCAACGGCTAACACTCTGTTCTTTACATTTCTGTCAATAATCTAACATCGAGGGTAATAATGCCTTAAGGGAACGCAAATGTACAAAACACGATTTTGATATTGTATAACTAATGTCAGCGAGTATAGATACATTGAAGATAAGCTATGTATTGTCCTTTGTGTGTGTGCGTGTAAAAAGTGTAGTTTCAGAAATGAGCGCACACAACAGGCCATGTTCACACAGTGGCCATTTTCCTCTGACGTCACGCTCAGGATGGGAAGCTCAAACGCTGGAATAATGCTGCTGTGTTCTTGGTCAGAGGTCATAAAAATATAGGGGAATCTGACAACCTGTTATCATTTCAATGCTTCCTGATGGATCAGCAACTGAAAATATGATGGAGACTAAACATCTAAAGGGATAAAGAGCCATTATTTGAAGATAAAACAACATGTTTGATATACCTTTAGCAAATGTTAGCATTACAGTTTGATTACATCCATCCATTCCACATCCAGTCTTAAGGTGCAATATGTAAGATTTGGGGACAGCATATCACAAGAGTAATTGTTAATTGCGGCAAACTATAGCTTCTTGTTAGCCGTGCAGCTAGCAGCACAGAATGGGAGCTCTGAGCACCACAGAAGTGTTGTTGTTTGTGAGCTTCGGACACGGATGGGTCGGAGCTATCTGGTTAGCATGCTAACGTCGGTAGATATCTCTGCAACACAAGATATGACGCCGTCATGATAGCAGTTATACTCAGTCTGAAAAGCATTAAAGCGTTAAAGGAAGGTTCTTACAAATCGCACCTTCAAATAAAAGTGTAAGTTGATAGTTTACAATTGTTTTCCTTCCCTATCGTATCGTGTCACACTAGCAAACAGGAGGATGTTAGCAAGGAAGTGATGAGATGCCAACATAGTTGAGCTGTTGTCTTGGAAGACAATGGGTTGTCAAATATGTTGTTTTATCTGTTTTATCTTGAATTATGGCCTGAAGTCTGAGGAAAATAGCCGACTGTGGATACGGCCGATGAAGTCATTTATTTTTCAACCAAAGGATATAAGAGCTTTGACAAAGTAAAATAAATCTTGTGCAAATGGCTGTGATAATACGCTCTACTTAAAATCTAATTTCCTTATTTTTACAAAGGTAGGACACTTAATGATTATGAGTAATAATATTTTTAAACCGGCCTTTACTGCCTTATCTTTGATTGGTGCTCAATTCTAGCGTATCTTTAATCAGAATATAAAAACAATTCATGTATTTTCTTTTCACATGAGATCATCTTCACGTCTTCCTGTCGGGTTGCAGTCAAGCTCCACTGTTGGTGTGTGTAGCTTGACAGGAAAAATCCAGGGCAAAAAAATACCCGAACACAAAGCACTCTATCCTGCTCTTGAAGCTCATTTATGTGAGTGCGTGACAACAATTGAAGGTGAGATGAATGAGTGTATAAGCATTATTTATTATCTCGTACTTCTCTCATCGGGATTTTGGGAGTGTTGGAGAGAAAAATTCGGGCAGAAAGGCAAAAAATTGGACTTTGTGGAACTAAGGTGCAAATGATAAACTTAGTGTGTGGTTGTGAATGAACCATTGTGCTCCTATTCATGCATCCATGAATCTATTTGTGTGTGTGTGCTCCATCTTACCGGCACCTCCTCAGACTGGTGCAGCAGGCTGCAGGGTGGCTTGAGGGGGCGGGGCCTGGTGGCCAGCCAATACGCCAGCACGGCGGTCAGAGCGCCGATGCCCACCAGCGTGGAGGTCGGCAGGGAGCGAAAGAACTGGCCGAGATCTTCCATCTCCGGTATCCTGAGGCCGCTCATCATCTCCTGGGCCTGCATCTTCTCCATCAGAGTGGAACTCAGCTCTGCAGGACAGAGGAGAAGTTTTTGACTTATAATTTATACATGTATTTATGCATACAGTGTTGATTTGAAGTATTTTACAAGTACATTATCCATCTTTTTTTATACATGTACTACATATAGTGTATTACAAAGTTGAGTTTCACATTTGATGCAACTTTTTTCTGTCATGTTGAGTCATTGAATACATTAACAGACTTTTGTAATTCATGTCTAAATCTTATGGTGGGTGCGGAGAGGTTTACATATTAACTTAAGTTGAAGTTGAGAAGTTGGATTGACACAACATGACAGACAACCTTTGCATTAAATGTAGCCCTTAACATTGAACTTATACATATATAATAGAGTTAGATGTAAAATTTGCAGGTGATTGAAAATACTTTAAGTCACTGTTTAAGGCATGATTGTCTTTTGAGCCTAAAAGAGTAATGTTGCTTTTTTGTGTATGTACAGCAGTAACATTATGACTGAATCCACTGTATGAAATCTGACTACTACTACTACGACACAGTGGCAAAAATATCTGTAAAACAAGACATAAAATGTTTTAAAGCCAACTTCTCATCATTCAGCATGTGTATTTTCTTAGAAGGGGGTTAAAATCAATATTTGGTGGAATAACTGTGATATTCAATCAAAGCTTTTATGCAGTGAAAAAAAAGTTTAAAAAAACCAACAAATTCCCAAAAGTCATAAATGGGTAAACGTAAAGATAGTGTGTGTAACAATATATTTTCTAATATTTCTGGAATCAGTTTTGTTTTTATAAAGCTGTTTTCAAATAATGTATATTAATATAAAAATGTGAAACTCTGGCTCTGACGCACACAATTCCGCAAAGAAACTAGTAGTTATCTAAAACTGTAGTGGATTACAAGGTATCATTTGTAATGAAGTGGCAAGATAAGTAACCCGAAACTGAATTGGAGCACGGTACTAGAGTAAATGTAGCCTACCTAATCACTTTCCATCACTGCTTTTAAGTGTCAGGGCCTAATCATCGCTTAATTGAGCTCAAGGAGGTGTGCTGAGGGAAGTATTTATAAAATGTCTCAGAGGTCTGTAAACCAGTTCTGTTGAAAAATAGAAATAAACTTAAAATAAAAAAAACCCACAACGGCTTACTAAATGTATGCAGTTCTGTGAAGTGATGACATATAAACTTACATGATCCACCTACACACAGGCGGTTGTTTAACAGTTTGTCTGACCTGCATATTTTTGCACTGCAGGAAACCCACACATGCAATCATCACGTAGTATTTCCTAAAGCGAGATGCCAAAGGCTTAAAAAAGGAGAAGAAAGGTACACATTTATCACACACGCGCACGCAAAGACCCTCCTACAAATTTCTCACGCTCGCGTTGAAAACCACTTCGAGCGAGGGTTGCGTTGTTGATGAGTGCGTTCGACCTCGATGCTCCTCCACCTGGATGCTGTGACCTTAAACACATCATTTGCTCCTGAAAAAACAGTGACTGAAGGGTCTTCCCCCGCATTCCTACTCTTACTGTAAAAGTGGCTCAGAATAGCTCATCTACACTACAGCAATGAGAGGTGGTAGATGAAACGCAATACAGACACCACACACAAACACACACACACACACACACACACTCACACACACACACACACACACACACTGTGAGATGCGTTTATCTGAGGGGGAGGCGGGCTGCAGCGCTGACTGGAGGGTTTCCTTCCCTCCCCCCCTGGGAAATGAGTCAGAGACAGCACCACCTGATCCAACGAATGGCGTCGAGGCACTGCTGCAGCTCGCAGCCAATCAGAATCACTTCCTGTCTGCTAATGCTCTCTCTCTCCCTCTTTCCACATGCGCACAGCCACAGACACCAACATGCAGTGAGGCTGATAGGTATAAATATCTGGGACCATGGGACTTCCTTATTCGCTCATTATTTAAGTAGATGCACAATCACTACATCACTGGGGAACACAAAGGGAGGCTGGATCATACGAACGTGTGTGTGGGTGAATGCAGATTTAAACTAAGGAACAGACAAGACCAGTGACTTTGTGACTCTCGGGATGGGTTGTATAAAAAGGTGATGCAAACTGGCTTCTAACAGCAAGTTGGCATCATCTGCAAGTTTGTTTTTCTTCTCATAATATTTGAAATATATATATTCATTTACTTTTTAAAAAAAATTCATGTTCTGAAAGGAGCAGTTCACCTAAAATGACAATTAAGAACAGTTTTGTACTCCTCGAAACATTCCTGGAGCTTCTTGGCAAAACAGAGTTGCAGCATTCTGCCAAACAGCTGAAGTAGGTGGCGATTTGTTTTAAAACGTGTCAAAACAACCCAATAAGCACAAAATGGCTCCATAAAGCCCGTCCCACGTAATCGTGTCTCCAAAGCCCTGAGATATGCAATTGGTCATTGACATCCTTTTAAGCTGAACTCACCACTGGAGCCGTTAAGCTGAACATGTTAAGGTGCACCCTGTCTGAATAAGGTTAGACTGAAATTAATCTGTAATAGATTGGATGAAGTGAGTGCTGAAAAACCATTAAAAAAACAACGCAAAACAAAGGCCAATTATCAGGGTGATATTCAGCTTTTTTTAGATTATTGGTGTCAGTGATTGATTGCCAATAAAATAAATTGATTCCAAAATGCCCTACTTTGGCTCTGATGGATCATTCTTCCTCAGGCTGTAGTCACTACATTGGTCTCACTCAATATCCCACCCTCAACATATCTGATTGCTTAGCTGTCACAAATAATAGCCTATTAACACTGAAATATCTGACTTTGAATAGTATCTAGTCACAAAAGTTATCAAATGGTAAAATAGTAGGAGTGGGAGTATAAAGTAGCAGGAAATGGAAATACTCAAGTAAATCTAAGGGCTGTATGGTAGGTACTCGAGTAAAGTACCTCAAATTGTACTTAAATACAGTATTTGAGTAAATTGTAGTTAGTTACATTTCATCACAGGTTATTTAAGATGTTAATTTACTAGTAATTGGTATCAGTAATGTGAACCAGTGTAAATAACTGGAGACTTGTGGTTATGTCGGACGAGCTGTATGGAGCCATTTTGCGATCTTTTTGTCTTTTGTTTTATTTACATTATAAACGGATCCTCAGCTACTTCAGTTGTTTTCGAGAGGGCATTTTTGGGGGAACTGTTCTTTGAGAACTTACCAGCACACACATCCACATGCATTATCCACATGCTGTCACGCTAAGCGTTGTTTCCCACACACACACACACACATGGTCATGCTGTCATCAGGCAGTGCGGTCAGAGTGGCACTGACATGCGTTATGACACGACATCTACAGATACAGCTATCGCTCAGCAACTGCTTTGAGTCGAGTCAGAAGCACAGTACCTTCAGCTGCGCTACAGTGAATTCCCTGCATGACGGCGCTTTCCCGGACTCTTCTCTTTTTGGGCCCAAATCCTCTTAATTCAAGTTTGTTTCTGTTCAGATAGAAACTATCACCTGTTACTTAAAAAAACACAGCATGACGAGTTCCTGTGATGTGTCTGAAAACTGTACTGCCTCTTTAATACCGCAAAACTCCTCTGCTTCTCTTTTTTGCTGCACTGATCGGATATTTCCTCTTTTTCTGCTGTCCCTTTCTGCTTCTGCAGTTCCAGTAACCTTGCTGGGGGATCAGAGCTGTCCAAGTGCTGGGAAATCACGGTAACTAGTAGAAACTGTTTCTGAAAACGACACTCTTCGTTGGCATGTGTGTGGACGTCAGCACGGTTACAATGTCAAGGTTAATTCTGGGATGAAACGTTCTGCCCTGTTGGGTACACAGAGCGGCCCACTGCGCACTGCTGGAGTTTGTCCGATGGTTAGACTTAATTAGTGAAAAGCGATGTGACAAATCGAAAACACAACCTGGCTCAGATTCAGGTATTTGGAGGCAGACTGAGAACTTTGAGAAACTTTCTTGAGAGCCGCGCATCTAGAAGTGGGGTTAAAAAAATGTAAAGGGAGGGAACAAATTGGGAACAGAATGACAACACAGAGAGAGATTTATCTGATCACGCAATTAATTCTACTGTATCAAAAACCTCACAGTGTTTTAAATTGCAATAAAAAGGAAATATGCTCCTTCGCTTCCTGGCGACTAGTCAAGACAATCACATCAACCACACAAGATGTCGAACATTGAAATCTAACATATCTATACACATCTGTACGGGGCACAACATATCAGAAATAAGTTGTTAAAAATACCTAATTGGTACATGAACAGCTATAAAAGTATATGTAAATATGTGATTAAATACAGCGAATGCAGTGTGCAAAAATGCTACCTGTACTAAATAAAACTGAAAACACTTGTTTGTGAGGTGTTTGATATCAGTCTTGTGTGCATTTCACAGGAGCCACAATTGGAACAGGGTTAGCCTAGCTTAGAATCGAGACTATAAACAGGAAGTCAACAGCTGGCCAGACTCCACACAAAGTAGAGCCTGACCGATATATCGATTCGCTGTCAAAAATATTAGTACTGGTATATATGTTTTGTGATATCAGCTGACTAATACGTTTTGGTTTTCCAGGCAGTAATCCAAAATAGGTGCTTCGGTTGATGAAATGAGCTAATAAATTGTACTGTTTCAATGTCATTCTAGTCAGTAATGTTTACTGTTAGCCTTCAAAATACCCTGCCTCCCTTAAATCTCTTTGTCACGAGTGTTTGATAACCACATGTTTGTATTTTGGCCAATATATCGATATCAGAATAATTGTACTTCTTACCACTGTTAACGGTATTGGCCCCCAAAAACTATGTAATGATCAGGCCCTCAAACAAAATTAGAAATACGCCACCCACAGACAATTTGAGGGAGTTCTACAATATTTCAGTGTCTCCCCAAAAATGGTCTTCATAAATTTCTGTTCATGAGATTCCTCATAACAGAGCCAGGCTAGCTGTCTCCCCCTCTTTTCCGAATTTATGCTAAGCTAGGCTAACCACTCCCGGTCTTCAGCACCATACTCAAAATGCAGACCTGGGATTGATACGTATCTGAACATCAATATCTTGGAAATAAAGCTAACAAGCAAATTTCCCAAATTAAATGTACGACATATAAAGGAAACGGCCCCAAAAAACAGATTTTTAACTTCTCTAAAACAACTTTTATTTAGCCATTTTGTTGCTATAGTAACAAGGAGTTTCATCCTCTGATCAGAACAAGTGTCAGTGTTTTGCTTTCTCCAGAAAGTTGTATTTAGTGAACTCAATGTGGTTTTGGTTTATTGTTTTACACCAAAACACCAGGGGAAATTCCTTGTAAACCTACTGGGCAATAAACCTGATTCTAAGTAAAAAACAGAGCCGACGCACAGCTTTGATTGGCTTGTACAAAACAAGTGAATATTTCCCCACATACACTGCGTTTTCCACATTACACTACATATCCTACATCATTGTTCTGCTCCATATCGCGGTACGGATGATGTATCCAAACAGTTCTGATGGGGGGATCGATGACAAAGCACCAGCCAGGCTGGCAGCACTACACACACACACACACACAAACAGACAAGATAATTTCCATGTCGTGCCAACAGGACATGAACAGCTGAACCGTGTCATATAAAAACAAACAAACCTCCCTGCTATCAAAGAAAGCATCAACTACAGCCGCCATGTCTGCCTCCTCTGATGCAGAAACAGTAATCTGAGGAGGAAGCCTGGACTTCATTTACACAAGTAATCAAATAGTAGAAAGTCAATAATAAATGTGTTTAATCATGATGATGAGCACTTCCAAAATGATTTTGAGAGTTAAATGTTGAACAGAAATATATTGAGACTATGAAAAGCTATTATCAAGATATTATGGGAGTGATTTGCCCAGTGGATGCTCCATAATTAAAAGCAAAACTCTTTCTCAACTTTCATTACAAAGACACATCGACTGGCTAAATAAGAAAGCTCTATTTGAGCAAAACATTTACAGTTTCTCCAGCCTAGTCGCCAAGATACAATGTTAGCAGTTAAGATTTTCTGCAAAACCACAGATACGTCCAGCATCGGTAGGTGGAGGGGACGGCGGTGGAGAACAAAAGATGAGGGTGTCAAAACTGCGACTGCAGTGAGAGCCTGCGTTGTGTTTCTTGCTGCGTTTGTGGCTGGATATTTTACACGGGAAGTCGGGCCTTCTGCAGCAGTGTTTGTCTTGACGATCAGGTGTTTTGAAGGAAACCGCAGGACATATCCAACCGTGTTTGTGGCGACTGAAAGAGGTATGTTTTCCAAACCCTAACCACGTGGTTTTAGTGCCTAAACCTAACCGGGCGATAAATTGAAAATGTACCTTAAACTAATGTAAAGTTGCCACATAAAGAAATGTACAGCTTGAACTTATCTGTGGTTATGCAGTGGTTTATTCTGATACTTGGACTGAATTTCTCAGATACAGTCGGTGGATAAAAATCTGGAGGAGGGACACATTTTGGCGCTGATCTTTGTACTATTATGACATTATAAATAGAATGTATCATTATTATTAAGTTGCAAACTGTTTGAAACTATAACTGCCACAGTACTGGTCCAAACGGAGATGACAGACAGATAGCATACTTATTTTTTTCTTCATCACAATTTGGTCGGATGGCACGCTTGATAGATTTTGTATTCAAAGTTCAAATCTTCTCCGTAGACGTCGACATATCGCCGTTATCAGAAGTGGGCTCTGAAGATGACACACATATATAACGGAGCTCACTGCATGTGCCTTTGTGTTGCCTTCAATGGTTAATGTGGCCTGGCTGCAGGGATGACAGAGACACAGTGGATGAGTTGGTGTTTGAAAATGGAGGCAAAGGAGGGGAGACGGCACTCAACCAGCTCTAAATATAGACAGACTTCATAACCTACTAACACCAATGAGCGGATAGCTGGAATAGAGGAGGCTTGGTTTGTCTTCACACAACCTTGTGGGAGTAGAAAAGATTCAGGTTTGATGTGTTCGTAGTTGATTAGCAGAGATCGTAGAAAAGTAAATGTAGCAGTATGCTTACACTTCATATACTTAAAGTAATAAAAGTAAATACTCATTATACCAAAAGGTGTATTTCAGAACAATGTGTAATAACTCACTGGATTATAATTATGTATGTATGAATGTATTAATCACTTTAAAGTTGTAGCTGGTAAAGATGGTTAAACTACTTTATACATGCTGAGTAGTATTTGATTTTAATCTAAAATATGACATCACTGACTATATAGTATTCTGTACTATTGAATGTGTAATATGCAAGATTTATAGTTTAAAAGATTCAAACATTAACTAAAATGATTGACAGAATGTGAAGTAAAAAACTGTTTTGGACATCTATGTATAGTCTTGCAGAGACTGATTTGAGGTTAGCATGCTAATCCCCTTGCTAGCCCCTAGCTAATCCTAGAGTTGGTAGTCTGATAGTAAAAAACTGCTAGCTGCATGGCTAACTGAGCTAACACGCTAACAGAAGCAACAGCTAGCAGCATTTACCCCAATATTTGTAGTTTCTTAATCTTAATCTAATCTAAATCTACGAAACAACTAGACACTAAATGTGTCAAATAAATGTGATAGAGTAAGTGCAATATTACCCTCGAAAATGTAATGGAGTGGATGTACAAAGCAGCAGAAAATATAAATACTCAAAGTACAAGTACCTCAAATTTGTTGTAGATGTACTTGACAAAAAAACAAATAACAAAGGTAAAGATCTTGGTTGTAGAGTGAGTTACTCTATTTATTATGTTGAATTGTACTGATTAAGAGTATTTTGTTGATGTATGAATATATATAATGTGTAAAACAACATGCCATGTTACATTGCATTTTGTAACCTAACACTCATCTACAACATCTGGAAATAATCCACATCTGCTGACTCATGATTGAACACCACACTCCTGGCACCTGTTTGCGCAGAAACAGGCTCTCACACGAAGCCCGCAGGGTTAAACAGCCCACTGAATGCTACAGTGCAGGCATGCTAGCTCGCCACATCTCTCTGCCACGGAATGGCCCGACAGCAGCAGGAGACTCACAGCCTGCCAGACACCTAATTGGCCTCCAGGAGAGATGCAAACATCAAACCGTCAGTCTTGCATCTCTTTTTCTCTCTCTCTCTCTCTCTGTTCGGTTCTCGTCTGTATTTTCCTGTTCGACTGACATTAAAGAAAAAGACAAAACTGTCAGGTTTCTTATAACATGAAAGTTATAACACATCTGACCTGATTGTAAACTTGATGCCAACTTCTAATGACTGACTCAGACTGAAAGTGTTTCCCCTTAAAGGGTAGCTCCACCTATTTTACACATTAAAGTCGTTACAGGTCTTGAGGAGTACTGCTGCGTGATGTGAAACAGCAGTATAACTCCTTTTGTTGCTCCAGAGGAAGCTGCATGTAATCTGATAAATTGCCTCCCGTGATGTCAACTCGGTCGTTTAGTTGCATTATGGGTAAAGTTGGCGCCAGGTTTTGAAAAGCAGTCCACTGTTCTAGCATGGCACTTAAAAACAAATAATGAACATCAATACAGCAGAACCAGACATGTCACCTTTCTTATTCCGTGCATTCTTCTTCTTTTTTCAAACCTGGCGCCTACACTGGAGGCAAGTCATCAGAAGCAAGAGCAAGAAATTAATTTATAGTGATTTTTCACATCATGCAGTTGTACTCCTCAAGACCTGTAAACACATTTTGATATGGAAAATTGGTGGAGTTAGGAGAAAAGGTAATGTCAGGCTGGGTGCTGTGTGGGAGGCAGTGAAAAGGTCTTATGAATTAATTATCCCATTCTGTCCCATTTCAGGGGCATTTTGACTCCTCCAAGAAATGCAGTCTTCCTTTTCCCTAATTTGCAAGACAGCCAGTGAATCCTTCACTCAAGGTGACTCTGAGGTGAATACTCAGTACGCCGTCCCATTGAAGGAGGACGTGTACAAACCCTCAGTCCTCTACAGACCACGTCTGTGGAAGCAGCCGCTGAAATTTAACGCAGATTTGATTTGACAGCGAGAATACATTTTCAGTCGCTCCAGTAAGATTCACAACCTCATATCTGATCGTGTGTTTGACAAGCCAAATGTCTTACTCCAAAATGGATCTCACATTTAAAATCAGACGGCATATCAGATTTTGGATAAACAGGGTCATTTGCTCAGCTGCTTCAACCTTCTCTCCACTACAGCCTACAGCTCTGTTTGGTGTCTAACTCTCTGTCCTGTCCTGTAGTAACCTAAATAAAACACCCCGGAGACACACACACACACACACACACACATAAACGTACACATCGAGGTCTTTAAGTCCATCCCTGTTGCCGTCTACAAAGATTGTTGCCGCAGCTGGTGTGACAGAAGCGCAGCAGGTCGGCAGCATCCCCATCAGCAACAACAATGACCTTTATCAGCATGTGAACTCAGCGACCTCAGAGTCTAATTTGTGAAATCAAGAGCACATCACGCCATGAAAATCTGGTGCGTTGCATTTAGATGACGAACAATGAGTGAATGCGCAGGTAGATTTGATGTCTGGCTCGGGGGATGAAGGGCTGCTGGTGTGTCTCGCAGCTGAAATCTTCTCGTTTCACAAAGTCTGATTGCTATTTAAGGTCGGGGAGCTGGAATGATCGACGGGAAACAAATCAACATTAAATCAATTAATCAACATTGCATCGCATCTTACATGTCTTATGTCTTTCATTGCGAAAAAGTGCTGCGGTAAAACAACTCATCATCAGAGGTGAGTTACAAGGGATCCTGCAAATGGTTGAGTACATTTACATTTGTGGATCGTAAGTTTACTTACGGGAAGATGGAAACAATAGACCTAAATCCGTAGTGTAATCTAGCTTTCAACAATAAAGTAGTAATACAGGTCTGTGGTTAAATCTCAGAACCCATTGTCTATTATCTGATGATGATTGGGCCACTAGGAGCAGTGGTTAATGGTCCGGTGTAGCCAGGTGTTTTCTGGGCCACGACTACCTCTTCTCTGTACCGGTTACTATTTACACTCATGGTAACTAATCTGCATAAACAGATATCTGTATACTAATAAAAAAGAAAAAAATAATAAAAAGCTACATTTTTATACAATAAACCTTTATTACCACTTTATTGTTGCAATCTAGGTTACATTGTCTGACTCTGGTCTATTTCTTGTGCGTTTCAAACTTCCTGTATGCATCTGCAGCTTTTTAGTATATCAGCCGGGATAGAGATTATGATTTAAACTGTGAGATTGCATACTGTCTGCCCGGCAACAGTCCCTTTAAAGCTTCATCATCACATGAATTTACACTTCAGCCAGTGATACTCTGTTGCTCTTCACACAGATTATCTAACGTCTTTAGTCAAAGCTGCCACTAGGACTACGAATGGAAACCAAAATGCTTCCGATACAGAAGTCTTGTCCCTTGACTTCGGATTCTCCATTCATTCACAGATACACATCCGTGAATTTTCTCCCTTGACCTGACAAAAGTCAAAGAGAGGAACAGGATCTACTCACTAGCTTTTTATTTAACCTTGTTAAAGCCCTGCAATATGTTTGACACAGAGCCGGGGAGTTTCAACATTTCTAAACGTGACAACACTGACCAAGTGTTTTTGTGACTTAAGCGCAGCACTGTCACAACATGAAACTGAAAACTGGACCTAAAGAAATGTAAAGTTGCAACACAGCCGTGGTTTGCAGAAAAGTACACTGGGGTAACTGGGCTGCCCATGACTGACACTTTAGCTTCCAAAATACTTTTTGTTGACCGTTTCCTGGATTGGATATTTATTTAAACCACCTGTCGTATGTCTGTCATCAAAATGCCAATCTGACGTGAATTTTGTCAGGACAGCAAACAGGCGAAACGAAATACAATCAAGACTGGCGAAAAAAATGTTGATGCGATGTCAGTCGATGTCTGGTTCTGTGGGACCATCAGCAGACAAACACTCAGCCAGAGAGCCTGACAGATGTGCACAGTCGAACGCAGAGCTGAGGGAACATAATTCAAACTGTGTCATATCTATTACAAAACATTTAGAGCACATGCCGTGCATGGACAGCTGGATTAAAAAAAAATAAACTTCGGACACAGGATGTCCGAATCCTACAGCCCAGGGTTTGTTTTTTTTTTAATGCTATAAAATGTATCAGAACGAGCAAGTGAAATCCTTACAGCTGTAAATATCACCTCAGGAGTCTAAACTAGCTTGGGGTAGGAAAACAACGTCTGAGCTCACACAAAAGGCTGAGCATGCGCTGATGTGTAAAATTCTACCAAAGTGTTTGATTTCACCGCAGCTATTGAGTTGTTGAAACACAAAGAGCAAAATAAGAACATTTCCAGCTGTCTCCACTGCCATCAAAAGCTTATTGTGTCCCACAAGTGGCAGTCATTTTTGGAATGGAAGGACATTCGACTGATTGTGCATGTTACATTACTGCAAATGGCACCTAAAGTGTCTCAGAATAGACGCTGGTGAAACACAGCAGTCAATCCATTTAAATTAAAAATTGTCAAAATATTGATTTTGAACTGCTGCACAGAGGCATTTAACGCTGCAATACTTCTGTGTCATCGTTCTTGAGGAATCCGGTTTGGTGCAGCGCGAGCACCGCAAGCTAACAGGGATGAAGGCTTGTGAATGGGCCTGTTAGACTTCCTGTGACCTCTGAGGCTTAAAGCGGAGGAAACGCAACCCTTCCTCGTCCTTAAGTCCCACCCCATCGGCCCATCTGAGGGCCGTCACCAATGATTAGAGTCCAGCGTGGGGAGATTACAGCCTATTAGCACAGAGACGGATGACCAGTAGTAACCTTACTACTGCACTCTATTTAAAGACATCCCACTCGGCTTTCTCCTCTTCTGTAAATGCAATTTTTTAAAACTTGCATCACATCTTTCTTTTTTGCTATTTCAACCACCGGTGCTTAATCATCGTTGCACAGCAGAACCTAATCTCTCGCTCTCTTTAACCACTCGTCCTTATCGCTGTCTGCCGTTCCTCGACTCGAGACCACCCTCGAGGAGTGAAACCACAACTTCTTCCTGTCGCCGCTAACTGAGGCACAATTGCACGGACACCGTTACACCCTGTGCACACGAAAAACTCAACAGCCATTTCCCCTCCCGAGCTGAGACGCAGCACAACAGGTTATTGCAGTCATCATTCATAAAATAAAAAACAGATACACACTGCAGAGAAAGGAAGGGAGGGAGTTAAGCAGGAATTATACACTTAGAAATATATCAAAATTAAAGATGCAGCATTGAGGTAAAAAGAGACGTAAAGAGCGAGCACAGGCAAAAAGATCTAAACTGTAATTGCATTGCGGAAGGGTTAAAGCAGCTGCGGTGGAGGCAGTGGCACTTACAAAGGCGTCGGAGGCAGCCAGGCAGCCGGTGAGGGGTGATGTGTCTCTGTGTATTTGTGTGTGTGTGTGTGTGTGTGTGTGTGTATGTGTGTGTGTGTGTGTGTGTGTGTGTGTGTGCTGTGTAAAGGGGCCTCAGGCGGATATCACATCACCCTGTGCAAACTAGTGATTACCTTCCCATTGCCACCGGCCAGATTAAGCTGAGGCAAGCAAGAGGAAGGCAGCGAGATGCGTTTGAGCCTGGTTTGGGCCTGGCTGGCCTCCGTATCACACCACCCTCAGCTCGACAGACGCTGCGCACACTCTCACCACACCCACCCGCCCGCCCCTCCCTCCACCACTCTCTCTCTCCCTCCCTCTCTCTCTCCCTCTCTTGCTCTACCTAAACACACTGCGCTCATCTTCTCCTCCTCACGCACTCTGGCATACTGACACACAATGTAAGCACTTGCTGTGGGCACACGTATGGAAATGAACGTGCCGACGATGTTTGCACATTTAAACAAATCACACGACGCTAAATGAGGCTGCTTCCAGTTTGATTTGACTGTCAAAGTGAGGGTGCAGGCAGGCCTGTGGATCTCTACCTGGCTTTTTTGAGGGTCATACTGTAATTTAGAGCTGCATGATATGGTAAAAATATCATATTGCGATAATAATAATAATAATAATAATAATGATAATAATAATAATATATTTTTGTGAATGATGTTGATGACATCTCTGCAGTTACTTCGTTTAAGGCTGTTTTAACCTAGACTTTTTTTTCACCTAAACATAACCTCAGCTTCCTGCAATATGGATGTTGCGATTTCGATTTTACTTACTTTAATTGTGCAGACACACTTTAAATTGGGTAGAAAAGGCATGTAAAAAAATAAATTTAAAAAAATCGAGCCCATCCAATACTGGAATTTTGGGGCCGATGCTGATACCAGAATTGGGGTGACAAACATTGTTCTATCAATATTTGTTTTTGCAATGATTCCTTAAATGTGGCTCACAAAAAGATATGTACGTCAAGCAGAAGGGATATTATACAAATTAACCATAAACTTTACTGTCCAAAATGACGTCAGATCACTGAAACTGGGAATTTTTGGAAACTTTTGGTAGTCAGCTGTCACCTGAACGCGTCAGTATTTGACAAATTGGGAATGAGAATCTTCTTAACAGGAGCTTGAACTAATCTGAAGCATGTTTTACTGTATTATTATCCATGGAAAAAAATGATTTCATATCGACAACATAAACACAGACACCGATATATCCAATATCGGTCGATAATATCGACTAAGTGATATATCGGTCGCTTTTCTATATTTGTTGTAATTTCTGCGATAAATGCTGAAAATGCTAAATTCTTCAAACTGGAAACACTTTTGCACAGACATCCTGTCATGGGACCTGTGAACCTTTGTGGGCACTGCTGCATTTTTAAGGATATGAGACAAATAGGCTCAAAACCAACATATTCAATGAAATCGGCCATTATGTTTTTAGGATCAAACACTGCTCCCTGAAGGGTTTTCACACTTCCAAAAGGACTTTTATTATATCACTGCGAAACAAATTATGTTTTCTATCTGAAAAGAATACGAGCAAAAACCAGACGAGGACAACGTCGTACATTACACAGAAGAGTGATCTGCGTGAGAACTGCTTGAGCATGTGACGGGCAAACAGACCTGGTTCAGCACTTTGGGCTGAGCTGTTATACCATCCAGCATCCCACACTATGAGGAAGTGGAGGCACTGAATGCTGAGACAGCAAAAAAGCCACTCAGACGGAAAGCTGCCGTGCGGATCTGTGAGCACCCAGACCGGCTGATGTTATTGATCACACCGGGAATGAGAATTGAGTGGAGTCAATATGTAGAGTTAATCTCAAAATCATCAACTTAACTCCGATTGTTGCACAAAGAAAAGCACTTGTCCGACATGGGTTGCAACAGTGTGAAATTTTCATGGTACAATAACCATCTTACAAAACATCGCAGTTTCACGGCCTCACAGTATGTGGTGTTACATGATTATTGTCATTAGTACCAGTCACAATAATCCTTGTAAGATAGTTGATTGCTTAGTCTACCAACCTGAAGCGTTAGTATTCTTTCTTCAGAATCACTTTTTGAATCGTTAGAACGTTTTTTAGGCTGTGAAAACTGGTTGTTATAATATCACAAGCTCTTATGCCCTGATAGACATGGCACTCAGTTTTACCTTGAAATAAATGCATTCTTTAAGGTAGAATTCAATAAAGTAGACTAGTAAATGTACACTCCACAATGGCTGCCATGTTTTTTTGCCAAGCTTTAGTGCTTGAAAAACACACACAGTTGTCTCACACAGCACTGCTCTCCCCCTCTGTCTGAAACGCTGCTGTCTCTTTAAGGCACCTCCCTTCTGAATACCCAGTCTGCTCTGATTGGTTGGCTCACACACGCCTGACTCAGCATCGCTGAACATGTCTCTGGTCGGCTCTGACGTGTTTTTAGCTTTCGGTTAGCGTCACCTGTCGTGTGCATGTGGGCATAAATTATGCAAATATGTGACATGGTGATGTAGAGTGATGTCACAGAAACTAAAGGCGGGACTACTGAGGAGGCGTTTCAAGACCAGTGTTTTCTGTGGGAGAGAGAAGCTTCTGTTGGTGCAGACTGTGGGCTTTTTAACTTTCAATCTCTTTTACATGCACAAGAACCTTTATAACACTAAAGGACACAACTGCAACATCATAATAAGTCTCCTTTAAGTATCTGATATCAATTGTTCTTAAGTATTAAAAGTAATATTTCTGGCAACAAATGTAGTTAAGTATCAAATGTACAAGTAAAAGTAAAACCTACATACATGTATACTTTCGTTTGACCGATTATCAGATCAGATTCTTTTTTTATTATTATGGGAATCGTTGTTTTGTTTTGTTTTGTTTTTTAATCCAGTTGCAGATAAAATTAATGAATTTGAAACCGCTTCACTTTGGCTCAATCTGCAAAGTAACTAATAACCAAAGCTATCAAGCAAATGTAGTCGAGTATTAAGTAATACAATGTGAAAATACTCAAGTACAAGTAAGTACCTCAAAATTGTACCTGAGCACTTAAGTAAATGTACTTGTTATGTGACTTTCCACCATTGGTGTTCAGACCAAAACATATTGACAATCTTGGTTTGTAGAGTCAGTTACTCTTGATTTTTAAGTTAAATTATACTGATCCTATTTGTTCAGGTTCTTCTATGAGTATTTTGTTGATTTATAAATATATATAACGTGTAAAATGTGGCGTCTCTTGCGTCTCATTCTGGAACCGAACATTTCTATGGCGCTCACCTCTGGAAAAGTACTTCAGTTAATGCATTTAGATCCCATCGCTGACGGTGCACAACATGCACAACTCTATTGGTCTCAGAACTCCTGACACTCAGTTGCAGTGCGCGGTGACAGACTTTCAACACACAGCAGGCGAGACTGACCACTCAACATCTATCCCGTCATCTTGTGCAGTCACGCAGTTTGTCTTTAATTTGCAGGTTTCTTTCGACATTTTCACAATCCCTCTGACTCTGAGGTGGTTTGAATGACAATAAACACAACAAAAACTCAAGTGTCATACAGTTAGAGTCATTATTCCTTTGGCTAACAGGGGCCATGTGTTAACTTAAGGATCCTTGAATAGTGAAACATCACTGGGTATTTTCCTCCAAACGGTGGAGCGATGCAACCGCCGTCCTTTCAATGAAATATTGAGGAGGGAAAAAGAATAGGTTTACATGCCGTGCGGGCTGCACTAGATGGTGATTGAAATGAATAATTCATACGGAGGAGCAGCAGGGTGTCGGGACGGGCTGACAGGTTAAAGGTGTGGTGAGTCTCCCTGGGGTGGGCTCCTCTTCTCAGCCAAACAATTCAGTGTGCTTTTAGCAAACGTGGGCCTCACTTCTGATTGGCTGTCGTATTCAAAATACAACCCCTGCAGGCCTGTAACAGCAGATTTTAATATTAACGCACCAACCAAAATCCCAACTGTTACTGGTTGCTGGTTACTTAGCAACCATGCCGTGCAGCTGCTGCTCACGACCTATACTCTTCGGCGGAGGGATACAACAGTTCACACCCTGTTGATTTATCATGAATACTTGCATGCAATCCTTTCGGAAATGACGGATTACACTGTTTGATTCCATGACACGTTTCTAAAACCAATCTTCTCTGCTTTAAACGGGATTATATCTTTTTTTTTTAAACAAAAACACAAACAAACAAAAGGATCTCCTCGCCTACGTTCGAAGACGACAAGAGGTCAACGAGCCGTGTCTCTAAACCCTTCCGATGCCCCATACACCCGGCTGTGTGAGCCGGGGTGGGGGTGGGGGGGTCGGTGAGAGGAGCACGCCGCGCTCAGTTCGCCGGTAGGCCGCAGGATTTCAGCACCGCTCTCTCCTGGACAGCTCCGTCCAATCAGCTGCGCTCATCCGAAAGCGCGTCATCCTCCCTCATCCTCGCTCATCCTCCCTCCCTCCATCACAGAGACGTGGTGGAGGACATCACAGACAAAAATAAATAAATAAAAAAATGCTGAGTTTCACAACCGGCTTTCTTGCAAACTGAGATGTTTAATGTACAATAACCGAGCGATGGGTGGATGTTTGCACCGCCCGGTGCGAGCCTCACCGGGAGGCGTTGAAACAGGGCCGCCACATCAGTGCATTTCATTCCTTTTAATGACGTGTGTCCGGTGTCTACGCACAATGTCACACGACCTTAGCAGCTGGTCGGCCTCAAAACCACACGCTTTTCTATTCCCGTTCGGCTAACACGGGGGAGGGGACCGTCCTTTTGTTTGAGCGGTGGCTTTTCAGAGTAAAACGCACTTTTACGCAGTGAAATTGAAATCAAAGATGTGCAGAAAATGAGCCGCATGCTTCGAGTCGCATGGGCAGCCGGTTCACCCCCCAAACACCTGATGGAAGGTAAAGCCCCACTGGAAGCGTCCTGTAAGCTAACAAGGGGCTGGGGGAAGAAAAAGGCAATCCAAGCGCAAAGCTATTTCGAAATGGGGTGCTACGCGTTTGAATGGAGGCCCCGGTATGATACACGTGTTCTGTGGGCGAGAATTAAAGATGTCACCGGCGTCATTGCCGTGCAGGTGGAGCGTCAACTGCAGCATATAGCGCGATTAAGCGGCTCGACGGAATGAGGTGGAATAAAACAGCAGATAACGGATGTCCGGAAAAAGCCGGCAGTGAATGGCAACACGATGCGCCTCATCCTGTACAGAGAGACAGGTGCATCGCCTCCAGCCACAGCCCCGCCATGCAAAAACCATCAAATAATGAACAGGGGAGGGGGGGGAAGAGAACAAAAATGAACACGATTCGGAACTCACCTAATATAATCCAGAGCGACCCAGAGACCAAAACGAATGCGAGCATGTCTTTCTCATTGAGTCAGCGGGTCCCGGTGCAGGAGCGGCTCAAAACTGCAGCATCGACTGCAGCAAGTCGCCAACAATCTGGGAGATTAAGGAGGAGGAGAGAGGAGGAGGAGGAGGAGGGGGGTGGGGGGCGACAATATATCTGAGACGGACCACAGTGGGGGAGCTGGGCAGGGGGATGGATGGACGGCGTGTGATGATGTCCAGCAGGCTTGGAGAAACAAACCCTGACAGCCTACTGAAGCATCCTTCCTCCTCCTCCTGCTGTATTTTCCACCTTCACCTAGTTGGCTGCTGCGCAATGGCAGACACCCCTGCTGAAACGAGAGGGTTTATAGGTCGGACGGAAGATGCGATCGACGCCAAGGTTATCAGGGGTGAAATCTCTATTCTGGGTGCAAAACGGATTAACCGCGACTTTATTTCATTATCCCGTTCATTGTAAGAATGACCGTGAAATCTGGTGGAGATGCTCTTGAAAGCGACGCTACGGATTCTGGCGTTTTGAATTCTCTCTTTTGCAACAACATAATTAAAAAACAAAACAAAACAAAACAAAGCAAAAAAACATATTAACATGAGTAAATGTTCTGGAACAGGATGTTTGAATGAATGTTTTATTGTTTAAAGAGGAAGCGGTGTTATTTTTAGTCCGCGGCACATCACACCATGCAGCCCTGCAGCTGAGCGCAGCTTTGACACCGAGTAACTTCGCATCAGGATCACGTGGTCCAATAAGACACTCCCACTGAACTAAAGTAACCTTGAGAAAAACTGGTGACTGAGGCAGTGGGTGACTGACAGCATGGATGTCCGTGTACACAGAGAGGAGCAAACGAATCACATTCACATGAAATAATGAATAAAAATTCACATCAACGTTCATTCTGATATTTGATTTTTTTTTTTTTTTAAATCTCAGACTCACATCTGACTGCATCAAAAACGATGGAAACACTTTATGATACAAATCTAGAAGATGGCGCTCTGAAATGCAGGGATGCAGGGGCAGGGGGTCACGATTTGAAATCAAAAGGACGTTATATTAAATCTGGACACAGCGTTGGAGGCCGAGGCCCATTTGTTTCTACGAAAGGTGCTCAGTGCAAGCCCTCCAGGAGGAGCGCCAGGCGTTGGAGCCAGTTTTCTTAGTGGCCAATCCGAACCCATGTTTCCTCCTTAAGCTAACACTGTGAGAGAAGCATCTGTAAAAAAAAAAATCATCTGATGATGTAATTAAACGGTTTGGTCATATGAAAGCTGCCTTCAAAAACTGCCGCTCCTCCAGGGGGCTTGGTCACAACCCCCGCGAGAGTCTAGAAGAGCCATGTGATTATTTTATCCTCATTCAAGTTAGCCGGGCTCTAAACCACAACACGGAGGATCCTGAATGAGCTGCTTGAATGAAGGAGGTTCCTTCTCTATGGCTGTATCCCGATATAATTAAACGTCCATGGTAAAATCCCCCAGGAAGACCGGCAGGCTTTGCAGCCAGTTTCTTTAGTGGCCAAACGTCATCATGTGATGCACTGCGGCCCAAAAAGTCTTTGTAAATTGACTTGCATTTCTACAGTGTTTTGCTAGTCTACTGACTGCTCAAAGCGCAGACACACTTGTCACATTCACCCATTCACACACACATTCATGCACTAATGGAAGAGGCTGCCATGCAAAGAGCCAACCGCCCATCAGCAGCAATTTGGGGTTCAGGATATTTTGACATGCGGCTGGGGAGCCAGGGATTTGAGCCTGTGACCTACCGATCAATATATGAACGGCTTACCTCCTGAGCTACATAAGCGAACATTATGAAAGAAGCATCTGTAAAATGGTGGATACATGAATAATTTTATCCCCATTGAAGTTAGCTGGGCACCAAACCCAGCTCACTGAAGTTAGCTGGCTCGATTGGCGGAAGTCTTGAGTGTGAACACTACAACACTAGCAGCTTTCATATGAATGGGGCTCGGCCTCCAAGGATGTGTCCGAATGTAATGGAACGTATTTGGCTCAGTGGCGTTTTTGAAGCAAAAAAAGATCGACCTCTGTCTTGTGGGGACCAAAAAGCGTGCAGACTTCCAGGTTAGCACCCAGTGCTAGTGGGTGGCTAAATGATACTACAGAAGTTGCCAGGGACATTAAGCATCATCACGCTGTGCATGGAGGCTCATCTACCCACTAGTCCGTCTCTACATGTCGACCTCAGTTACAATTCTAACTCTAACTTTCAGAACGGCGGTCTTTGTGGACAATACATTTTGGGATCTTTTCGCTGCAATACCGTGAGCGGCCACCGGGCCAGAATAGAAGCAACGCTGAGCTGGCTTGTGGCTCTGCCATTCTGGATTGCCATGTTTCTACAGGAGCTCAGAAAGGACAAACTGAACAATGACTCGAGAGAGGGCCGATTTCTGCACTTTAAGTGGCAGCAGTAGAGGAGGATTAAACAAGGTGTGTTCTGTTGGTTGCAATATTAAACCTCACCAACAGATGGCACTAAATCCCAACTTTATTAAGATCCATCCTACGTTATCCAGCATTGTTGTGTGTATGTGTGTGTGTGTGTGTGTGTGTGTGCGTGTGTGTGTTTATTGACGTGAAAAAACACATTTTTGTTATGAATTCTGAATACTGGGGCACCTTTACTGCCTCATACCCCATTTTTAGTGCAACAACAGCAGTCAAAATGCAATAAATCACATATAAATCCCGTACATAGTCATTCACTGACTCAGCCTGTGAGTTTATCTACCTTACAAGTGTCTCCAGTAGTGGCCGACATGCTTACTGTCTTGGTTGTTGCCGTCATGTGACTGACCTTATTAAATGGGTCACTTGTCAGGACCTCTAATCTGTCACTCGCAGCAGCACCACCCGCCACCTTCCTGTTCGTCTTCTTCTTCTCTTTTTCCACCGCAGAGAGAACACAAACAGAGGCAAAGAGGACAAGCAGTCAACCTGTTCATTTATCGAGGAGGGAAAAACATGGTCAAACACATGTACAAGGAGGGAATATACTGAAATTACAAACTGTCTTTTTACCTCAGTTTACTTTGGAAATCTTAATGGCGGTGCCTGCGATCTGCCAGCATGAACACGAGGAGAGTGATTGTCGCTTTTGGGGGAGAGCACTGATGACTTAGTTTATTTATTTTGCAATGTGATCAAAGTACACATGAAAGAAGAAAAACAGTCTGCTTAGTTAGAACTGCTCAGTGGTTAAATCACAAAAATGTCATCCAGACGAGAGGTTGGGGTCAAGGTCAGGGGTCACAAAGCACGATAACAGAGATAACATTCCTTTTCCTTTCTCTGACAGGATGGTAATGAATTGGGGATTCCTTATCTTTCAAGTTCAAAATGTTTTTGAATTTCTTACTTAAAACACAACTTATCCTCCAGGAAAAGCTTCATAATTTACGAGCCAGCCAAAGAAATATGCCAAGTGCATTTTGTGATGTAGAGAAAATAGAAAGCTTGATAACAAGAGTCGGCTGTAGAGAGGCTGTACTGTACGGTGGTGCTTTGAGCTAACGGCCAACACACAGGTTGACCAGGTTCATTGTCACGGTTTAGTAGGTTAGCACGCTCACATTTGATAATGAGTATTGAACACAAAGAGAAGCTGTTCTGGAAGTATCAGACGAATGATTTTTTTCAATTTTTTGTATAGAAGAAAACTGAGAACATTTGACCAACTGCAAAGAAACAGTTGTGCAGTTATGAAGAGCATTAGAAGTCTGCACCAGACAAAAAAGTATGACTCTGTACTGTTAATCTTTCTTATTGTTATTCTTTTGAACAGTGTACATCCTTCCAGACTTTCCATTAAAGCAAAACTCTCGCCAAAAAGCAACCGAGGCTTTATTTGGGATTGAATATGAGTCAAACCTTCGTGTAAAAGCAGAATTGCAGCGAAAGAGGCACTTTTAAGATTTACCGTTGTTTCGGTTTTGGGCACGTTAATTTTGAACGGGAGTGCTAGGGGCATGATACGCTAGCATCAAAATCGCTATTTTTAGAACAGTAAGAAGGCTCGACACAACATGAAACTTTGCTCGTAGCATCACCAGGGTCTCTACTCATGAACACGAGCATTGAGAACATTGTTTGTGTACACAGAGTTTATGAAAAAGAAGGTTTTTGAACTACTCACATTAGCTGCTGCATCTCCTGCGCGTTGCCGTCATGGCAGGCAAAAAGTGTTGATCCCTGAGTGCGACCTGACAGGCAGGAGAGTAATGGTGAACTGCTCCTCAAGCCTGCCTGTCAGGTTCATGAGTAGAGACCCTGGAGATGCTACAAGCAAAGTTTCATGTTGTGTCGAGCCCTACTCTCCTGCCTGTCAGGTCGCACTCAGGGATCGACACTTTTTGCCTGCCATGACGGCAACGCGCAGGAGATGCAGCAGCTTATGTGAGTAGTTCAAAAACCTTCTTTTTCATAAACTCTGTGTACACAAACAATGTTCTCAATGCTCGTGTTCATGAGTAGAGACCCTGGTGATGCTACGCGCAAAGTTTCATGTTGTGTCGAGCCTTCTTACTGTTCTAAAAATAGCGATTTTGATGCTATAGCGTATCATGCCCCTAGCACTCCCGTTCAAAATTAACATGCCCAAAACCGAAACTATGGTAAATCTTAAAAGTGCCTCTTTCATCGCAATTATGCTTTTACACGAAGGTTTGACTCATATTCAATCCCAAATAAAGCCTCGGTTGCTTTTTGGCCAGAGTTTTGCTTTAACTATTAACAAAAAAAAGGAGGGATGTTTAGTAGTGACGCTGGACATTAACGTGTCAGTCGCCTGAGTTTAAACACAAAAAGTTGGGTAGCAGACAGCAAAATTGTCTTTGGCTGTATTGAATGTTTCTCAGCTCAAGGTTCGTTTTACAAATATAAAACCTCCATGGGTCAAAAAATATGATAGCAAAATGAGTCATTCTTGACCTTGTTGGAGTTTCCCGCCTGCAGGGGAGGTTTTAGCTAGTGTGAGTGGCCACTGGGCAAAATTGAAAGCTGGCTAAGCAAAGTGGTGCTGTCATGTGCAGGTCTTACCGTAGATGCATGAGCCTCCTCAGGCTGCTGGCTTCTTTTGTTTGTGCGAGACAATGTGTCATACATAACAGCAGTCAAATTTAACATTTTAAACAGTTAAAACAGCAAAGTAACAACAAACACAACAGTGGTGCAGCTGGTTTGTGAATTCTCAGCTGCCCTGCAGATGTATTTGGTCCAGAGTTACTGTCGGAAGATTTCAAATGAGATGTAATGATCGGTACAATGCCCTAAAAGTCTATGAAACTGAGCAACACGTTTTCCAGGCGGAACAGCAGGTCAAGTCTTATAAAAACACTGCATTCCCAAGATAAAATCTTGTCTTGTCTATCAGCCTCTGGCTCCCCGTGTGTCCTAACTATGTTTTACAGCCCCAAAGATAAGCATCAGCCATCAGGAGTGTGACGTCAGGTACATTCAGTGACCCTCCGACCATGTTTTACTGCTGCCCTCGCCCCGGCTGCAGCAGTGGGGTTTAATTAGTAACAGTGTTGTCAGGCAGTGTGCCAACTCGGAGAACTGTAAGAACCTTTAGCAAACAGGGACTGTTCACTTGTTTAATGTTCCTTTTATAATCTATAAGCACGTCCCTTGGGTGCTGTTCATATTTACACTAAACTTTATGCAATATATGCACTAACTGTGGTTAAAAAGGCCTTAAAATCCTATAATGAGCTTCTTGAATACAATACTTCGACCTCTTACTGAAAAGTACTGTCTATTGGAGAGCTGATTCACCTCTAAACTTGTCCTTCGTCTCATAGCTTTTTGAGGACCATGGAGGTAAAACTCTGCAATATTTCACAAAAAAGACACAGAAGTCAGAAAATATAATTCAAATGACACGTGAGACAGAAAAAAACTAATTCAAATTACACATCTTTTACGTACAACGCTTGAAAAACACTTTTGTAATTAGCGTAGATCTACATGTGATAAAAAAAATACTTTTTCCTTTTCTGAGTGTACTTTTGCTCAAAGTGGGATCTTAAATGCAAAACTTTGTGATGATGGTGCTTTAGGACATGAGTTATATTTTCATGGTCACTTTAACACGACTTGAGAGGAAGATCTCAGGGACAGTTTGTTCCTGATGAACTAAGAGGAGAGTACATTGTGTCAGTGGTATTATAAACAGTACATGTATTGGCCTGAAGGGGGTGCTATAAAGTTTAAAACCACTTGAGTAAAACTCTTCATCAGCAGGCAGGTTGGACTGAAACCTGCAGTGATGATGTCATAAATGACTCGATTGGCCTGAAGCAGTTCTGCGAGAATCGTGGAAACTTGATGTGTTTACTCATGTCTGTTGTTCTTGATCAACATGTTGTCCAAATTGTTCCATTAATATATTTTTAGCACTCTTCTCACATTCCTTGTTTATCCGTCATTCATCACCTAACTCCACCCAAATCATCCCTGTTGTTCCACTCTTCCCCTGTCTCCTGCTCTCTCTCACTCATATCTAAATTGAATGAGTTTCCTACACATGTGTCTTGATACTTTTTTTTAAATTTATGAGGCATAAATGTATTTAATGTCTCCGAAAGCCTCTAAAGTCTCATTGAACCACTTGTTAGCAACTGCCTTTTTTTATAAAGACAAGTAAATGCATTGAAATTGGCTGGTGGGGTATTTTACTGATTCATTTTATGTACAAATCATGAAATCTCTTGAGCGTGTGTTAACCTCAGACCACATCTAACCAAAAACCACTTAAAAAGAAAACCCACTGACTTCGAGACAAAGGTACGGGACATGCATAAGTGCAAACTTTTATGGTAACTTATAACTTATTACTGTGTTTTGGACTCATTCCTACCGCACTCTATTGGAACCAAATGATTTTTTTTTTGCTGGACTTATTAGGAACATGATTACAAAAATATAAAATTAATTGTTGCCTTAAAAATTACCAAATGGCTGCATGTGTGTCATGGGCTCATTACATTAATGCTTTAAAATGTCTTAGGTGGTGCATTTACTGACGTATTTAAGTACAAAACGTGAAAATCTCTTAAACCTGTGGTAACCAATTAAAACGAAAACACCTTAAAATTCTGGATGAGGTCAGTGGAAGTGCAAAAATGCAAACTTTCATGCTACGTTATTCTAACCTATTACTTATTCACAGGTTGTGGGTCTCATTCCTGCTGCATTCTATTTGGACAGAATTATTTTTCTTCCTGGAAATTATAAGCACATAATTAAAAACCTGTGAAACGAAGTGTGGACTTATTACCAAAGAGCTGCACATGTGTCAATGAGTGGGTTGCAGGTGTTTTGGCAGGTGACTCTGAGGAGTGGCTGAGGTGGAAAATATTGTGTAAGAAAAGAAGGAGAGGGAATCATCCCCTGAGACACGAGAGGGATGTTTATATCACTTACTCAACGTGACAGGATTTAACCAAGCTTCTCCAACGAAAAAAGGGCAAATTCTCCCTAAAATCCAGCTCAAGTGGGATATCTTATCTGTGAAAAGTAACCTGCTGCTTACACTCTCCCGATCCCCCTACCTTCATCTCATGCATGAGGTCGCAATGCATTTACAGGCGAACTGGTGAGGGCTTTGACTTGATCCACTGTCAGTGAGCTGTCAAAGCAGATGGTCCAGGGGGAGATTGAATGCTCAAGCTGCTTGCCTCGTCCCAAAGCCTCAAATTACTGTCTTATCCTTGCAGGTGGCCTAAATAATCAGAATTACCATCGCTGTATGCACAGAGTGGAATGAATGTGCAGGAATTTATCGCTGCGGGTGTGAAAACAAAAGATTAGGTTGTAAATAAAGTAGATTTAGGCCTAAACTTGGAAATAGTAAGGTGGCTGGTTCATAGTTATATTTCTAAAGAATAGTTAGTTTAGAGGTCTCAATGTTTTACTGTTGTGCCATATCAAGTTTTTATCACCCGACTGTCATCACCCGGGAAAAGAGGGGACGGAGTTACGGCCAGTCGACAAAGCTGCCAAGCCTGGACCACATTTTAGGACTGCATTTTCACATTTGTAGACATGATATCACTAGATATATCTAGGGGTTACAGGGAGTGTGGTATGTATGCATGTGCAAGTGCTCAGTACAGTATATATGTATGTGTAAGTGTAGCATGTATTTATGTGCAACTGAAGTATGTAGTTATGGCCTAAACGGCTTCCCATAAGGAGGCTCAGGACTCCCTTATAAAAGAAACAATGGCTTTGTCTGAAATCACTCACTACTCCCTACATAGTGCTCTACATAGGGAGTATGCTATTTTGTAGTGTTGTCCAAATGTCTAGTGGGAATTATTATACCCTATATAGTGGACTCAAAGTATCCCACAATGCATCTCGAAAGTAGTGTAGTAGTAGTGTACAACTGATGGTTACTAACCAAGCAATATTTATTTCTGCCGATGAGCTCCCTGTGTAGTGACTAGGGTATAGGGAATGAGTGAGTGATTTTGGACACGGCCACTCACTCATTCCCTCCTCCCTAGTCACTACATAGGTAGTCCAACATAGTGGACTATATAGGGAGTTCATCAGCAGAAAGAAAGCGCAAGACAAACAGCACATCAACAGAGTAACAGCTAACAATAGCTGCAGGTAGCTAGTTAGCTCGGTTAGCCGTGCATCAAGCAGTGCTCTCACTAAAATTCTTGCATATTGCACCTTTAAAGTCAGTTAAAGCAACTATCTATTAAAGGTGCTCCTCCAGCGATATGGCATCACACTTTCATGAAGTTAGGTAACCAACAAGACACAGAATTGTCTTGTTGGTGCAGCAGAGGCTGAGATATCCTGACTTTAAGTCCATTTTAAGGGTGCAAAAACACTGGATCCTACATTTCCCATAATGCAATTTAAAAGCCTGTTTTTTGTTGCCTGGAAAAGTTCACCTCAAACACTGGGTCCCAGTTGACCCTGCTGACATCACCATGACGTCATTATTTTCTCAGACTTTAGCTCACTTTTTAAGATGTTTAGTATTTAAGTTCAGTTTGTGCAATACGTGCTCTTCGTCACCATCCTGACCTTGGATTTCCTCTGTTTGTTTGTCTGATGTGTGTCTGATAACTTTGGGCGCAGACCCTCCCACAGATGACTTCTGGAACGGCTTTTGCCAACAGCTCCCCCCATTCCCCTGCTGACTTTAGGACAGGAAGAGTTCTTCCTGCCACCATCTTTACCATCCGACCCCTCATTTCAGTTGACTCATCATCATCATCCTTCCGGTCTGTAATGGACGATGTCCACACCTTAAGCTACAACTCCCCCACATGTGCCATGTGTTTGAAGCTCGGAAAGCTTTCCTTATCCCCCACATCCTTTCTCTGAAGTCATGAACAGACATCATGAAGTGCACTGCTGTGTAAGAGCAATCAACACTGTTTATTCTCTATTTTTGCCTAAGCTAAAGCTCTATACTGCAGGATGTGACATTTTATTTGCAGGTAGCGATTGTATATATTCTTGTACAGATTGTTTTGTTTGTGTGTTTGTAGAAAATAAAAAAATCCAAATGTGAATGAATTATTTACACAAAGTTTTCAGTGAGCAGAGATGAAAGATTAAAACCAAAAAACCATCAAACCAAAACCATTACGTCTAATTTCAACACAGTCAGGTGTAAGATGTGTACTTTGACTGCCACTGGCATATTCCTGGTAAAATATAAAATAATATAGATATAAAATAAAAAGTTGTTAAGCACTAAAGTCGCTGTTTTTTTAAAATAATCACCTGCGTTTCCTGGTGAAACAAAGTAAAAAATAGAATAAAAGTTTTAAATCACCAAAGTTGGTGCTTTTAAAAACAATGTAAATGTATTTCCTGGTAAAATTAAGTAAAAAATGTCATAAAAAGATTGCACTTAAGTTTGTGCTTTTAAAAACAATGTATGCTTTATTTACTGGTTAAATAACGTTAAAGGGTTGAAAACCACTAAATCTGGTGCTTTTAAAACATTTTACATGCATTCTCTGGTTAAATAGAGGTAAAATACAGTAAAAATAGTAAGTGGTAAACACTAAAAGTTGGTTCATTTAAAAATTATTTACATGTATTTCCTGGGAAAATAAAGTAAAACATTAAATAAAAAGGTTGCCGAGCACTAAAGTTGGTGCTTTTTAAAAACAATGTCTATGTATTTCCTGTTAAAATAAAAAGTTTAAAGTAAAATAAAAGTTAAAAGTTATTGCTTTTAAAAACAATTTACGTGTCTTTCCTGGTAAAATGAAGGTGAAATAACGTAAAAAAAATTAAATAAAATGGTTCCTCAGCACTTATTTTAAAATCATGTACATGTTTTTCTTGGGAAAATTAAGGTAAAATGAAGTAAAAAATGTAAAAAAAAAAAAAAAAAAGAGTTGGTAAATACTAAAACTGGAGCATTTGTAAAATAATGTCTTTATTATAGGTCTAATATTGATCTGACAGCACAACACAACAGTCTAATCTGCACAGCTGCATGTGTTTTGCATCAGCCTCTTCAGTGAATTCCTATAATTCACACCTTTCTCTGCACACTGATGTCACCCATCAGCAGGAGTCCTGTCACAAAACAATTACAGCTGTGAAAACCGGGATGATTTTCCCCTACGAATCCATGTGAGAGCCTGCAGTGGGAAACCCCACACACTAACTGCCGGTGAAAACTCCGCTGGAAATCTCCCTGTCATTCCCTCCAAGACGCGTGCGCGGACTCGAGCCTCCTATCTCAGGCTCGCTGCCGGCGCGGGGCGCGCACACGCACTCCACACGGGAAGCCCCCTAGATGGACAGCAGCACCGCCACCGGTCACTGCGACACGTTGCGGGGTTTCCAACATTCCAATGAAGACAGAGAGCCATGCTGTTATACAACCCGAGCTCTGGGATTCATTAGCAGCACATAGTGAGAGAAAAAGCCCCAGAATACATTTTGTTTTATAATTAGAACGTGATAAAATATTTCACAACACTCATCATTTTGCTGGCTTGTGTTTTTTGTATTCGCTCGCTCACTTCATTTTCTCGGTGAATCACATGTCAGTATGAATGATAATGTGTGTGTCCGCAGCCTGCTATCGAGCCCCCGCAGCTGCAGCTTCCGCATGGTTCACAGCAGCTCCCGTTCCCGCTGTGTCATCACTGCTCCGGCGGCGCACAGGGGCTCGCGCTGTGACGACACCGGCTGCACCGCGCGGCTGCCCCTGCTGGCCGTTTGAAATTACTACACCGTTTCTTGTAAATGGCCCACTTCTCAGCTGAAGGCTGTTTATGCTGAAGGGCTGGTCCCTCCAGATGTTTATCATACCGGACTGTGCACGAGGTCAACTTTGATAACTACCGGATGAATGTGCGTGGGCATATGTGTGTGTGTGTGTGTGTGGGCGTGTGCAGGTTGTTTGAAATATGCACTTTATTATTATCTTTATATTCACATTTTATATGCATATTGAATAAGTTACACACAACGTCCAAACCAGATTTATAGAACAGACTCTATCACAACTGCTACATTTTGTTTTATAATTATTATTCTACACTTAGAACTATGCACTGCACATGACATAACATAAAAAAGTAGCTTCATTAGCTTTATTTATCATCTGCTATTCTTTCATTCATCTTTCTGCATGTGAGCCTGCAGACTTTTCATTAACAGGATATTTCTGCACAAGTGTTTCGTGCTGATTGTATTGAGAGTGACAGTTGTTATGGGATTGTTCTATAGTGAGTTCTCAATACAGTTCGTGTGATAGACACACTCCATGTCTCCTCTCCATTTATTACACACAAACAACAGTCAGTCAGCTCCTTCAGGTCTGAGGTTCGGTGGCGTCTACGTGCACGGGCCCGCTGTAATCAACCCATGTTGTCGTGAACTTCCTTCTTGCTTCTAACAGCGTGATTTCTCGGAAACAGGTCTGCTGCCGAATTGAGGACAGAGCGGCGCATGCGCCAACCCCGCTGCAAGAAAACCCCACATTCACCTGACTTTTATTGTTAAACTTGATCTTGTGGCGTCTTTAAAACACATTCAGAGGTGAGAAAGAAGGAAGGTTTGATTGGAAAAAACATCCCAAGTCATAATCGCGCGAGAAAATGCTTCAAGTGCTCTTTGATGAACAGATATCTTAGTCTACCTGCTGTGTGTGTGTTGTAAGAGCCGACACTTTTTGCAGTGGGTCCGCCTCCATGCACGGCCGGGGGAAAACCCACTACACTGTATATAAATGCGTCGGACTCAGCAGAGAAGCCAGTACCCGCTTCTGATCTGCTCTGGTCTGCAGGTGGATAACACAAAGACACGGAGAAGAGATACTTCTTTGGAAGAAAACAACTTCAAACCAATTGGATTAATCTTTTTTTGCGCATTTCTTCTTCTTCTCACGGATCATAGAACACGCAAATATTGTAAGTTGATTTGATATTAATGTATCACTTCTACTTGCATAGATGCCTCACATTTTACCATTAAAATGTTTTTATTTTCATGTATTTATCCATATCATAAATAATAGACAAATCTACATGAAGATAACATTGTTAGGAAGCCTCTGACATTCTTAAATGTCTAACTTAGTTATGATTGACATTTTTCTGGTTGTAAAGTTTGTGTCAGTCTTGTCATTCACAAATGCGTGCAGCAAGTGATTCGACAGGGAGATTGATGAAATGACTGGATGAAAATTTGAAAGACAAACTAAAAACTATGTATTATATTAAAGGCATGCTGCTGAAGGAGGAGGAGGCGGAGGCATGCGCTCTCCCCGCGCACAGCGGACTTTTGGCGCAAGTGGACAGAAGCGTCCCGCACGGAGAAAATAAACTTGCACGAAAAGTTTTGCACTGCAAAAATTAATCCACTTGCATATTGGGTACTTTCTCAATGCTAAAGACTTTTTAATAAAAAGTCCACGGAGGAAATGATTTTTGGTCGATCGCGACATACTCACAAGCGTAAACGCCCACCCCGGTTCGCCTGTTTGCCCCGGCCGTGAACTCCTCTCTCACACGCCCTCCTCCTCCTTTTCCTCCTCCGCCTCCTCCAGCAGCAGCAACAGTAAACCTGAGCTGAGCCAGATGCGGGAGTTCATCTGCTGTCAGTACGATCACACACAACATCCCTTATCTAAAGAATTCGCTCTTCTTCTTTCCCTCATTTTAGACCAACATGCCCGTGACAAGGATGAGGATGAGGCCGTGGCTGGAGAAGATGATCGAGTCGAACTCCGTCACGGGTCTGAACTGGGTGGACAAGGTGAGAAGCTCATTTGTGCCACGCTTGACGTCGTCAGTTTAAATAGGTGCAGAAATAGACATCTTGAATTTGTTGTAGGAGCAGGAGGCTACTTGTACACAGGGAAGTGAAGGCTGCACGTGTCTTTTTTGTGTTTAATTGTCCCTTGTCTTTAAGAGGACATAACACTTGCAGGCTGCCTTCAGAGTAGCTTGTTTGAAAGTTTGAAAAGTTTCAAAGCTTGAAAAAAAAAGGCAAACCATCACATATAAACAGGCTTTAAGCTTGTTTTGTGTGTTGTTTCCACTGTGGGCACTGCCACTGTGCTATGCAAATAACACCTTTACATAATTCAACATGAAACTATAATTAGATGCTCGATTTGAATGGCAGCCTCCAGCAATATCTAAAAAATAACGCTCGCATTTCTGATTTGTTGTGAGGTGGAACGTGCAGCCACCCTCCAACTCAGTCGTCCTCTTTGTATTTTACAGGACAAGACGATGTTCTCAATTCCCTGGAAGCATGCGGCCCGACACGGCTGGGAGCTGGACAAGGACGCGAGTCTGTTTAAGTTGTGGGCCATCCACACAGGTGAGGGAGCTCGAGTATGCACGCTTACTGCGAACAGAGGCAGGAAGTTCTTCTTTTCATTTGGGTGGATAAAGATGTTAACAAAAACCTTTGTTGTTTTTTTTTTTTTTGCAGGGAAGTATGTGGAAGGTCAGACCTGTGACCCAAAGACGTGGAAAGCCAACTTCCGTTGCGCGATGAACTCGCTGCCTGATGTCGAGGAGGTGAAGGACAAGAGCATCAACAAGGGCCACCAAGCCATGCGCGTCTTCAGGCTGTTGCCCACCACACCAAAATCTAGAGGTGAGATAACTGACAGGATGCGGGCAGAGCTTGAATAGACGCTGCTGCTGACTTTTTTTTTTCCGTCTTTGCTCGGTTTGTTCTGCAAACACAAAAAGCTGTTTTAGATGTTAACAAGGTGTCTTTTTCTTTGATCTGCACAGACAAAAGGACCAAAGCAAAGCAAAGCAAGACAATGAAGAAGGTAAATAATGATCCAGATACCCAGATCATTTTAAAGCAGTAGCGACACAAGCGACTGCTTAGTCTCTGTTTTGTTCTCTCATTTCCTGAATCTCACCGAACTTGTCTTTGTATCTGCGTCTGCAGAGCTCAGATGTCAAGATGGAGGAAGAGGACAGCGACACTCCCATGGACGAGTCAAATGTGGAGGACGCTTCCTCCGCTCAGGAGAACACGGTCGACAGCACAGTGAACACCGAGGAGGAAGGTGAGGAAAATCAGATAATGTGAAGAGGAAATGCTTTGTCCTGTGGCTGTGCAGATTAAAAAAACTAAAGGCCAAATGTCATGAATGTTTGGTTGCAGTTTATTGAATGCCACTGTTCCCCATCTTTGCAGATTTCTCATTTGTGACTCCGTCTGAAGTCCCCGACTGGTCTATGTCAGTTGAGATTGGGGGATCGAGCTTTCCAAACCAGGCCTTCTGCCACAGATTTGAAGTTTCACCTGAACACAGCCCCGGTAAGACAGCGACGCACAATGACACGAATTAAGTGAAATTAGGGTAAATACAAACATAGATCGATACCACAGAGCCGTGCTCATCCTCCTTCCCTTTTCTCTCCCTCTCTCTTTGCTGTGATCTTCCAGATTTCGACGATACCGACCACATAATCAAGGTAAGCATCACCTCCTTACTGGCTGCAGCTCTTAACAGCTTGCATTTTTCATTGGCAGGAATACCCATGTTTGTCCTATTCTGCCTTTCTGATGTTGAAAAAAAATTCCAGTTGTGTAGAATATATTGGCCATACTCAGTCCAGTGTTGCTCTTTCAGATTTGCCAGCAACTGGAGAAAGACTCACACTGGATGACAACATGCAGTTTAGACGGCACGGGATTCCTGAGCAATGAAGCATGCACCAGCCCAGGGAGCCAGTGGAGTGACTCTTCCTCAGGTAAATGTTGTTAGTCAACACTCCATGTTGGCAATTAAGGAATTTAGGTGTAAAATATAGAGGTTAATGTGCAGCACTCACTCAGGCTTTAAAGTGAAGTTACAGATGCATGCATTGCAAAATATTCAACCTTAAAAGTTGCCAGATGTAAGAATCAGCCACTTTTGCATTCATACTCAAAACAAAGAGCACATCAACAGAGTAACAGCTAACAATAGATGCAGGTAGCTGGTTAGCTAACTGTCAAGCAGTGCTCTCACTAAAATTCTTACATATTGCACCTTTAAAGTCAGGAGAAGCAACTATCTATTAAAGGTGCTCCTCCAGCGATATGGCATCACACTTTCATGAAGTTAGAGGCTGAGATATCCTGACTTTAAGTCCATTTTGAGGGTGCAAAAACACTGAATCCTACATTTCCCATAATGCAATTTAAAAGCCTGTTTTTTGTCGCCTGGAAAAGTTCACCTCAAACACTGGGTCCCAGTTGACCCTGCTGGCATCACCATGACGTCATTATTTCTTCAGACTTCAGCTCACTTTTTAAGATGTTTAGTATTTAAGTTCAGTTTGTGCAGTATGTGCTCTTCGTCACCATCCTGACCTTGGATTTCCTCTGTTTGTTTTTGCAGTCGACGAACTAGACGATATCCCGCAGTACATAACTTTGGGCGCAGACCCTCCCACAGATGACTTCTGGAACGGCTTTTGCCAACAGCTCCCATTCCCCTGCTGACTTCACGGCAGGGTGTTACTATAAACCTTTTGGACTTTTGCAAGAGTTCTTCATGTCACCATCTTTTCCATCCGACCCCTCATCACAGCTGACTCATCATCATCATCCTTCTGGTCCTTAATGGACGATGTCCACACCTTAAGCTACAACTCCCCCACATGTGCCATGTGTTTGAAGCTCGGAAAGCTTTCCTTATCCCCCTCACCCTTTCTCTGAAGTCATGAAGAAACATCATGAAGAGCACTGCTGTGTCAGAGCAATCAACACTGTTTATTCTCTATGTTTTTGGCTGGTTCAAAGCATTTTGATGTGAATCTGTTTTACTCAGGCAACCCATGTAGCTACATGATCATACTCAGCCATAAATACTAACATGGCGGCCAAAATTCAAATAGCATCATATTCAATGTGTTCAACATTTGACTTGTAGTTCATGTATCATTGATATCACATAAAACGTTTTTTTTTCTTCTTCCGTTATATAAGCGTGAATTTAAGTTTAAGGGATAAGAATACATTTTGACAAACTTCCAAACTTCTGGTGAAAGTTCTATACTGCAGGATGTGACGTTTTGTTTGCAGGTAGTGATTGTATATAGTCTTGTACAGGTTGTTTTGTTCGTGTGTTTGTAGAAAATAAAAAAAATCCAAATGTGAACGAATATGGGTGTTTATTATTTTCACAAAGTTTTCAGGGAGCGGAGAGGAGAGATTAAAACCAAAACCATTAAGGTCTAATATCAACACAGTCAGGTGTAAGAAAAACTGGTCTGTCAAGCAAAGTGCAAGTTTTCATGACCTCAGGAGCCATCAAATGTAACATCAGGCAGGTTATAACCTGGGTTTTCATAACAACTCTTCATCTCCTGCCGTACCTGGATATAATGCACTCAGGAAAGAAAGGTAATTATTCAGGAAAGCCTACGGTGAGAGCTCAATGCACTGCAACTTAAAGTGTAACTCCACCAATTGAACACAAGGGTGTTTACAGGTCATTGTGAGTACATCTGTATATGTGAAAAGAAATAGTATGTATTTAAATATAAGCCTTTTGTGGCTTCAGAGGAAGCTGCATGTGATCTGACACTTTGTCACATTTTCTCCACTGGAAGTTCACCCCAGAGTGCACTTTATTATGTTTTTTTTTTTTAAAACGTAACTTTTTGTTTCTCGCTGCTTTGCCTTTCTTGCATGGCTTCCTATAGCAGAGTTTGTGGATATTGTTGATGCATCATTGTTATTGTTGTTTTTTCTCCTGTTGGAGTGTGATCCTGCCCATATTCAACGGAGGCTCTCTCATCTCCAGACGGTGCAGCTCTCACATTGTTTCAGAGTTTTTGTCTTTCTTGTTTCTTAGTTTGGGGATGGATGTCAGGTGGTCCAGCTTTCGCAGCTATGATTTTAATTTAGTTTTCGCACTTTCATATAGTTTTGCGAGGAGAGTTCTGGGTCCTACATCCGATTGATTAGCTCTCCCATCCCTTTCCCCATCATTTGTGGAAATGGTGATTACTGAGTGTTGAGCTATAAACAGATAAATCAGCTGACAGAGAATGAGACTGTAATGTTAATAACATGTTGCATCAATTGTAACTCTGTCACTATCTGGGGTTCCCCTATAATCCCCACACATTTTTAGCAAGTGTCTTTGTTGAGTGTCATCACAGTGGTATCATGAAATTAAACCATGCATGTTGGCTTAATTAGTACTCACAATCAACATAAATCACCATAAGTAGCATGGAGACAGGAAAAGGGTGTAAAGAATAAAGCGTCCGTATGTTTGTGGCCGCTGATATTTTCCCGTGTTATAAATCACAGCGCAGGCAGATCACACTCGACAGTAATGAGATTCTTTTCATTCATCACGATGATCTGTTCCGGTTTGTCCAGGTGGCTGCTGATGACTGGAAGTCACATAAGTCGACCTGTTGAACTGCTTGCAAGATAAATGTGCAGATAAGCAGGTGGCAACCGGTGATAATGCCTTTAAGATAAAGGGACAACTGTAAAGCCTGGATTAGTTGCTGTGTGAGTGCCTTGGCGATATGATTTATAGTAAATAAATCATGGCACGTCATGTGGGGCAACTGAAGCATTTTGTGGGTAATGCGCACATTTTCAGTTGTATTTTCAGATCACAGGTAGACATTGGGGATTTAGGTTTTACTATATGTATTTGAATGTCTCACCTCATTTGATAAAACCACAAAAGCAGGTCAGTAAGTAGTGACTACATTTTCAGATGTAAGATTTAAGTTCTCCATAGCTGTTTATTCTATACAACTTCAAAAGATTAACCTGCTTCGGCTCTCAAACAAAAACTGCCTAAAGAATTTTAAAAGGCATATTCTGGATTTCTAAAGTTCCTTTGTTGATTTTTATTGAAACAGGGACATGAATTGGGCTTTAATGTATCAACAACCAGTGGATCTGAACAGTCTCTCCTATTGATGCCCCCATCTAGTCTATTGTAATGAATCACATGAATACATGACCTGCAGCTGCTTAAAACAACTAGTGTTACTGCTAGTAAGTGCAGTAAACAGTTTGATCGACTGACACACAGATGGACACACACATTAAATTGCAAAATTCATTTATTTAATATTTGTTAAAAGTAAACATGACTTCATAGAGACAAAATAGTTATTAGCTCGGAATTTAGTTCCATTTATAAAACATTTCACATGCAAAAGAAATACCAAACGGCAAACAAAAAAAAAAAAAAATGACGGTCCGGCTATACATGGCATTTGATTTATTCCTTATTACTGGCTTTATAATAGATGAATCATTTACTGATCACAATGAGGTGAGCTCGATGTCGTGCAGCTGTACGTTAAACATTTCATTCAGTGACTGAATAATTGCCTTTGTTCTGTTTATGATGCTCATGCGTGTCTTGCCCACCACAAGCGAACATGTAATTGAATGAAAACATGAATTAATTTAGAAAACATTCAAAATCTATATCATGATTTTATATACATGACATCATGTAGAGTGTTGATTTTATGTGTTTCTATGTGTATACATACATATTTTCATCTCTGTTTTATCTTTTTGTGCAGCACTTTGGAAACCCTGTGTTTGTTAAAATCGTGCTATATAAAGAAAGTGGATTGGATTGGATTGGATGAAAACATACATTTACTGACAGTTTATGAGCCTTGTGTCTTGTGGGTGGTAGACTGAAAGAAGTGGAAGACCGATAAAAAACAGACGTGAAACTCTTTACATCCTGACTCCAGACCTCACTTTGACTGTATGTGCCCATAATCTGCTTGTGAGCGCATATTTGCCCGATTCCCAGAGGCCGCATCTTTTTCAGTTTCAGTCATAGTTCCTTCACAGACAGATGGGCATCACGCTTTCTTCTTCCTTCCTTCTGCAGCTCCAGAGGTGGAGGGAACCAGGACGACTTTTGATCTTTCGAGATTGTAACCCTAGCAGAAAAAAAGGACAAACACATTTCTGCTTTATTGTTACAGATATTTGTGGTACACATCTTAGTCACTCTAGGATGGTGCGTTAATAAATTCAGTTCAAATGCATCTCATCGTACTGGAGATGTGTTCGGTCTGTTTGGTAGCCAAACGCAACCGAACAAAAGGAGCGTGCCTGTTTGTTCCAGTTACTTTGACACAACTTTATACACATTACATTACACGTGCAGCAGTTATTTTAAGCAGTGTGGCGGGTTTCATTGCACCATCTAAAAAAAGACAGATGGAAAAAAACTTTGAGGAAAGTCACAAGGAAGTGAAAAAGGACTTTATCCAAAATGACAGTGGGTAAGAAAGTGGAAATACCACAAAACTGAGAGCAAATTTTGTAATTGCTGTTTTCAGTTGCTGGACAGAACAAAACTACAACTGGTGGTAACCACCAAAAGAAAACAATGGCAGGGAGTACAACACCATACAGAAAAGAGAAGAAAAGAAAAGAAAAGAAAAGAAAAGAAAAGAAAAGAAAAGAAAAGAAAAGAAAAGACGACCCTTAATCTATATCTTACCTTACTATGTTTTGGTGGCACATTAGTTTGGCACTGTGCCTACATTTAAGTGGCAGTGCTATATTACCTGATTAATACAACAAAATATCACTATAATTTGTGGGATATGTAATGTCACCCCTTGATTCTACTGTTGGGATGTCTTCGATGAATTGATGAGTTGATTTGAGTTTATGGCACTTGCTCAAAGTTTCGTGTGTGTTATCAGGGGGCCAGGAGTCGAAACGGCGGCCAGTGCACGTCTCAGTTTGATCCAAGTGCGGGTGAAAAGTGGTGATATGACAGTCGGGCCATAATGATTTGTGCGATTAGGTATCAAAGTTCAGCAGTGAATTAAGACGAACACGCAACGTCATTTTGATGATCCAGAATGTTTGAATTACATGGAAGCACCCATGTCGCCCAGAGTTAAGCCATCTGAATGAGATCACAAGGAAAATATAACGAGGCACTGCAGGAAGGGACAAAAAACATTTGTGCTTCCTTCTAAAATCAAGACCTAGGAAAATATCAGAAAAAGATATTAACACTTCCTGAATTATAGCTCCATGTTATTACATTCTGCGGAACTGCTCAGGTCTCATTTGAAATATGACGATTTCTGGCACAGATTAATTGCTGATATTGTTTTTTATGAACTATCACCAAGTAGATGATAATTTACAAAACACTGCAACATAAATATTAACTCATTATTCAAATTTGTTTTATAAAGAAGCTCCTATAAATAATATCCTATTGTTCATGAGAAACAACCACCTTGCACAGTTCCAGTAAAATGGTAAAATGGTAAATGGACTCGCTTTTCTACAGCACTTTTCAGTCCACTGACCAGTCAGAGCACTTTACAACACTTGACACATTCACCCATTCACACACACACATTCATACTCTAAACCGCTCTGCAGCCTGAGCTGCAGCCATTAAAGTGTGACAACCTTAAATGTTTTATTGGCAACATCAAATGTAAAATAGAAAACATTATGGCCATCTTTATCTGAGATTACAGTCGTGGACTTCTGACTGTTACATTGGAAAAATTCAACCTGATCCGTTCAGAATAGTTTACCCATAATTCCTCCTCTGTAAATATTTGATGTGAATACATAACAGCAGGTGAAGTGAACAGGTGCTGGTCATGGTGTAAACTTAAACAAGGTGGTAAAATAACAATATGAGTGTTGCTCTGCTCCGAATACCTGCTGCTTCCACCGACGACAGCTTATTGTATCATGATTACTGCCTTTTACGCTTAATGTTTTTTTTCCTGAAAAGTAACCTCAACTCTTAAGCATTTTTAAAAGATATATAAAACATATAAATCCATTTTTTTGTAAGTTCAATCATTGAGTTTAATTGGAGACTGACCAACTTTCAAAAGTTTCATTTCCCCATTTTACACTCCTTCGCTGACAAACAACGCAGCTGCATCTTCAATCAAATCAGTTTTAATCAAATCCTTTTATTTGAAACTGTGTTTTTAATTATAAAGACTGCGTTAATACTACGCATGTCATTTAGCTCCCTTGTTGGGTATCCTAAGTTGTTGGAACCCTCTTACGACCATCTTGTGCACATGTTTAGGCTGCCAAAAAATCCCAAAAAACCAACAAATAGTCTAGAAGTGAGGGGCTCAGTTATAATGTCCTCTGCATGTCAGAGCAGAACACAAGAACAACAAATGGTTGCGTCAAAAATTCTGCATTCAATAAAAGATCTGATCTGTTTAAACACATGGAAGATTCAAAAGCTAAATGCATTTAAAGTCTATTGTTATAATCTATGTCTTTTTGGCATTAGTAGTTTATTTAAAATGATAGACACTGGCAGTGAATCAACAGTTAGGAATGCTTCATCTGCTGGCTAGTTCCTGTTACGAGTGTGGTTGTTTTTTTTTTAATTCCTTAACTGTATAGCCAATGTATAAATCTGCTGCTGCATGACAATCTGTCATACATATGGAAGTCAGGGAAGGAGGAATTAGAAAATGTTTTTTTAGGAATTCCCTAAACTGTCAATAAGTTTAATGTTTTCAAAAGACAATGATGGCGACAAGGAAAATGACAGCGGTGGTGGCTGGCTCTGTATCACTTATGTAATTAATGAAGCTGCTAAGTTTTTGCTTTTGTTGCCCATAGTGTAGATTTCAGGTTGGAAAGTCGTCTCATCTGTCACTGTGTGAGATATTTAAACCCAAGACTCAATGTTTCTTAAAGTTGCAATGTGCAAGAATTCTCAACATGTCCAAACATTCTCTTGACCAACAGGGAGCAGCAGTAACAGCTAACTGCTGCTAACTATAGCTGCTGTTAGCTAGTTAGCTCAGTAAGCTTTGCACCTATCAGTCCGGACTGGGAGCTCAGAGCACCAAAGAAGGACATAGGAGCTTTGGATGGGACAGGGCTACCTGGTTAGCAGGCTAACTTCAGTAGATATCACTGCAACACAACGTCAAAACCGTTATTTCTTCACATTCTGTTGTTAAGTTAATTTTTGAATGTTGCATTAAAAAGAAATTGCATATTGCACCTTTGAGGCGGATCCATTTTATCAGATGGAGATATTCTGGATGTGTTGGGCCACATACAGGCAGTGATTATGCTGCATTGCACGGGGTTGCATTTCATTCAAACGTCCTCAAAATGTAACCCAACACATCTGGTATCTTTGGAGATTCGTCTTTGCATAATCATATATTATCATTTGCATATCAACGTTCAAAAGAAAATTGGGTCTACCATCCCAGGAGTTCCTAAAATGCCCAGATACATTCTGATAAAGGAAGAGGTGTGGCATGCGGGTGGAGATACTAAACCCGCAACGCACAACTGTTCTACCCTTCCCCACCTTACAAAAATGACATGGCAGTGAAAACACCTAACTTTTCAAAACCACATAGAGGACTCTGAAGAGAGGGAGGAAGAACTGTGTGTGTTTGTGTATGTGTGTGTGTGTATGGGTGTGTGTGTGATGTAGGGGGGAAACAGAGAGAGATATCTCTGGTGCTTTCCATGTGGTGAGTGTAAACAGTTTACTTGACATGAGCTCACTTTAATGGTACTCCACACTGAGGCAGACTGACAATAGTTGTGAAACGACTGAAAATGTATGTGAGATTACTTCCTCTGACACACACACACACACACACACACACACACACACACACACACACACACACACAAACACACACACACCACAGTAAGCAGCAAGCCTCCTCGGTATTTCCCTGAGTTTTTGACTCTCGTGACACTGTTATCGCTCAAAATTTTGAAAACATTGTGGTTGATACTTTAATTGCACACAACGCAGCAGTAATCTTGTGGCAAAATTCCAATTCTCAATGTGCCATAAGTCGGTTACACCAGTCAGTGTGTAAGTCTGAATCGTCATCACTTAATTTTTTTTCTCTTTCTTTACTAGTGCATTGCCCGTAGGAAGTATGTATTCCTATAGAAAAGTGGGAGGTTAAGTAGCTTTTTCATGGATGGCCAAATGAGGCTGTTTGAAGGTGGGACGTCAGGGATATTTAGGTTTGTTGTGAAATTCGATATTCCAGGGTATAATTGGCTGTTTTTGACTATCTTTGATTTTGCCATTATATTTCACTTTAACAACTATTTACTTGGTGTCATTATTTTCAGCACAACCTCACATGTGTGACTGTACAGTAATTTTTTTTCATTTTGACATACTGTATTAACACAATGGACCTAAAATCACAAAAAACATAAAATCCGAGTAGGAAAAAGTTAGATTTTTTTACTGTGAAAACCACAAATACGTTTAACGAACCATTTTTATTACTTATAATGCAAATATAAATTGTTGTTTGCTAAATTTGTGCATACATGTTTGAAATTTACAAAATTATATGTAACTATTTACATTTAAATGCAGGCAATGCCTCAGGCTCAGGGCTCCCTCAGCTCCTTCCTGCCTGCTCCACATTCAGCAGTCTCCTCATTGTTTTGACTCATTAATCAAAAGTTGGTGTGGTGCCTTTTTCCACCAATAGGAAAGGGAGTAGCACAGGTTATTTTTGCTTGCAAACACTTCCTGTTTGCGGACACTTTCATAAGAGAAGCCCGTTTTGACCGTTTCTTCCTGCACCAAACGTGCAGCAAACGTGAAGGAATGTTCACGAGAAAGCGTGGCGGACATTATTTATCATAAGGCGCATCCGTCGACTCAGGAGGTGTGGCGTGGGGGTGAGCTCTGCAGTGATTGGCTCTGGTGCGCACGTGGCTATGGTGGCTATGGTGGACAATGCTAGCAGAATTCGTAAATCATTTATGAAATAATAATTTTATTTTTTATTTTATCATTATGATTTTTTAAATATATTTTTTGTTTGTTTGTTTCATTTTGTTTTGTTTTTTGTTTTTATCTTATACAAACATGTTTGTTTTATTGAGACAAGTCAAATTGACATTTTTGGAAACTATAATCTTTTTATTTTTTATTTTATTGTATGTATGAGTATGTTGTTTGGTGTCATGTCCAAAATGGTTCCATGTTGAAGGGGCATTAACATGCCAAAGTCCAAAATTTGTTCATAAATGTAATTTCCGACTTTGTTATGTGAATTGTTATATGTTTTACAACAAGTTTACAACATAATGCCGACTGGATTACAAATCTCTGAAACATAATGAGGAAATGTTAATAAATGTACTGCACATCAATAAAATGTTCACTAAAAACATACAGTATTTCATTTGTTCTCCACCTTCATATCTGATCTCGCAACCCAACATCCACTCGTGGTGACTCTCGTATTGTTCAACTTAATTATGTTTATGTTTAGGCACTTGCAGAACTTTGGTTAAGGTTTGGTTTAGAACGTGTTCATTTACATTTAATCAAAACCGCAATCTTGGCTGGCCTGGACAGCCACAGCCTGGACTCTGGATAAACCTCAGACTCATAAAGCATGGTATAAATTTACATTATGGAAACTTTGAAATCCAGTAGTATTAGAGTTGGACACATAACGTGTTAAAGACTATATGTCAAGACATCTCAGCTTTTCCTGTGTCAGTTTAAAGGTGCTATTTGTAAGAAAAGCTGATTTCTGAGACTCACTCCCAACTCGTGGCTGAATACCTATTCTTATAAATGTTTGCAGCTCTTTCAGTGCAGCAAAAATCCTTATTTCAGGTTGGCGTCATGACCCATGACCTGTAGTCAGGGAGGTTTTAGTTTGGAGCTGGAAGGAATGTGTGTAGGTCAGATAGTCATCATCATTTTTCTTGTTAAATGTCCTCTGCTTCTGCTTCAGTGCGGGAGTATCATGGTGTTACCTATGAATCTTTTTGTCAGTATTTTTCTTTGAAATCACGTCTGAGCTTGTTTGTCAGATGCAGTGTACAGGAGGTGCAACCAGCTGAAGATCAGCAACAATGTACCTTTAAAACAGGTCTATTTTTATCTGTTTCTCTTGTCTAGTGTGTAAATGTATAAACGTGTAAAAATAAAACTCCTTCATGACTTTGCCTGCTTTTCGTTGCAAATAGTTGAATAAAGTTTGTGTTTATCACAATTCTACCTTTGTATGTTGCAACTTGTTTTTAACATTTTCAAGTTGTGAAGTGCTTCATTGAGCATGTTTCTGTTATCGATGTAAGTTAAAAAAAAATGTTTTCAAAATATGTTTTTATGTTTTGTGGTAGTTTTTGGGTCCATAATGCTGATACACTGTGTCAAAGTGAAAAAAATAATTGGCCGGGTCATATAGGTGGTGATAAAACATATACCAAACACTGTTACGGTTTTTTAACATCAAACTTTTGCATTTTCCTGTTTGGATGTCTTAGAGAGCTTCAGGGCAGTTTGATTGGGACTAGAACAACATTTGCAAGGGGACATACTTGATACAGTACATACTAATATTAATCAGAAAAATGAAGCAAAGGAAATCAGGAAAGGTTTCAAAATAATTGCTTCAAAGTTGGACTGAACAGACGACTTGTCTTCTTAATCTGATCACTGTACACTGTCATGTAACAAGGTCAACACTCAACCCTGTCTGTCAAAAATGGAGGTGCCCGAGAGCTCAACACACTGCAGCTTAAGAAAACTGATGCCGACAGACAAATCATGTAAAAATTAAGAAAGCACCACAAAGAGCTTTTATTGCCATACATAGTAGCAGTAACATATATAATGAAAGCAGACACAAAAGGTAGAGATAAAACATAATTAGGTGAAATTTTTACTGCAACTGCCACTGTTTGAAACTTTTCAGTCAGGCTTACTTCTTGTGGAAAGAACTATAAAAATGCTTCTATAAAAATGCTTCTACAGTTTCTGCAGTCAGTTTTGCTTATTTTGTATTGCTGTTATTATTACTTTTTTTAATATTTATTTCTATATTTATATTATGCTTTATATTTCCCTTCCTGAAGCTCTTTGTGTGATTCAAAGTTATCGAAATTCTGTAAAATAAAAATTTGAGCAAAATTAAATTAAATGTAATAACTATTCATTTTATAATAAAAGAAAAATAATTTAAAAAAAAATTATATGACATAGATTCAATATGAAATGGGTTTTATAGCGACCTGTGCTGCTCTCAGAGCTTTTGGATATTTAACATAAAAAACCAGCAGAGAAGAGAAGAGACAGATTAAATAGTGGATGTAGTGCCATTTGATTCCTCAAGCTCACAGCACTCTCCCGCCACTTTATCAAAAAGGGGTTTGGCCCTTGTTTGACACTCTCAGACAGGAAATGAAGTCATCCTGAGCAGAGAAACAGTTGTCTTTGAATATTCCGTCTGAGAGAGTAAACTGTCTTTCAAGTCAAAACCACAGACTGTCAGTTACACTTAAATTTCCACTGTCAGGCGTCCTGTAATTATTCAAATGTTGATTGTCAGTGAAGGCTAATGTATGAGATTCTTAATCTGACACAAGTGCATATTTAAGGCATGACATAAAGTATTCTGGCAGCCCAGCCACCAGGATAAACTGTGAGCAGTTAATCTGTCTACAAACTACTGATGCTTTCAAATGTGTAAGTGTCATAGTTGCCATGTTGCCATTTCTGTGTCACATCACGTTCAAATGACATGTTTGCGACCTGACGTTTTATATCGATAGGTGGAGGGGATGCTGGTGGAGTTACAAGCAAGTAGACTGCCATCAAAAACTGGATATTTTTCATGGGAAGTTGCAACATCGCTGCCGATGTTTGGCAATATTTTCCTAACCCTTTTTCCTGAAATGTTTTTTGTGCCTAAACCTGACCAGAACAAAAGCACAACGTTGCCTCAAGACAAGGTTGACAATTGAACCTAAAGAAATGTAAATGTCTCTGGTCAATCTGGTGATTGGGCTGATACGAACCCCTGATCAGCCAAATCAAGCTAGCGTGTCAACTGGGGGGAGCTTCATAATATCTACATTATTATACAATGCATATTCTTAAAACTGTGTGCAGCATTTAACAGATGCTTCTATGGTTCATGTGCAATCTAACAGTCTTATATCAGCTTATTGAGCACCTTTTACACCATAAAATATGCATTTTTATTCTGCTTCCGCTTTCTATAATACTAGCAATAGCAAAATATGAATTGAAATGTACTAACGTACTAAGTGATTACAATAATTCACATATTAAGACCTCAGGAGGCTCTTTTAAATGTGAGAATTATTTGGTATCACCATTGAAGAACTCCGACTTCAGGGTTAGACTTACGGGGGGTGTGGAGGTGACTGTACCCCCTAAATAAGACTTCTACACTCATCAAAAGAGGGAAACACAACACGACAGGGAGGGTGAAACATTTATAGATCCTTCTTAACTGTCATTTTCAATACTTGAATCTATATTTCCTATATTGATGGCACGGCAGATTCTTGTAATACAATTTCAGACACCCCCAAACTGGACCATACCATTTCCTAATCTTTACATAGTTGAATGCCCTCCTCTGCATGCCTCATGGCACCCCCCACTCCATTTTATGCTACTTTATTCTTCTACTCCACTACAAAATATGAGTAGATAATACGTAGCAGATCAAGATTTTACATACAAAAACGGCCACAGTTGAAAAAAAAGTTTAAATGAGCTCCCCTTCTAGCAGCAAAAGCCTTTAAATGCTGCCATTAGTTTATCATCATTCAATCACAGGGGTCGTTATAAGTCACTTCACTTTTGATAGTAGATTTTGCTGATAATACTTCTGTAAACGAATTTAAGTGAGATCTTGAACGCAGAACTTTTAACTTTTAATGAAGTGTTATTTAACTATGTCTTTCACAGCTATTGCATTGCTGCATTTAATAGAATACCAATTCTGGAGCATCCCTCATAAAAGAGATAAGAATAAAAAAGCTAAATAAACATGGGCGTATTGGTGTTCTGTCTGCGCCCCAGAGACACCAACAGCGCTCCTGGTTTAACAGCCAAACATAATAAACATGACACGAGACAATGAACCACAGGTGGACTTTCAGGTTTGGAGAAATCATCTCTGGTGTTATTAGATGTCGGTGAAAGCTCTGCTGCCTGACACATTCAGTACATACCAACCAACCAACCATGATACCAAATCTTGTAAAACAAATCTTGATCCAGGATGTAAATGTCACCTTGTGCCTCGCCCAGGTTTTAAAAGTATGAGCATATTTTTACTCCACGGACAAGTTAGGCTTCAATCTAAAGCTTGTTGTGAAATGTGAGGTGACAGTTGCAGTTATTTCAAGTTAAGGCATCAATCCCACTTGGTAAAATTAGGGAAAAGGTAAATGTTTTGGTTAAATGAACTACTTACTTGAAATAATTCCCACTGACCGTTGATTTCACATGGGAAATAAAGTCTTGTGTGTAACCCAACCAACAGCCTTGACCTCCTGCTAAGGTGGACTTTTGACAGTCTTTATACTTTCATTCATTCCCTGCTGCCATCAGTGTTGTCCCTTTGCTGGTAATGCGTGGAGTGAAGGAGAGTAGAGAGGTTTTTTTTTTTTTTTTTTTACACTTTTAGGATTAAAAGGCGGCTTTATCTTCACTCTCACTTCTCAGCCTGTCTGCGCTCCACTGTAATGCACTATAATTCTCTCTTATCGGCCTGCTGAATGGTAGGGGAATTAATTTACTTTGTGAACGTACAGAGGAGAGATCGGAAAAACAGACAAAGAACGAAATGGAGGCTCCGATGAGTGCTACTTTGGTCAGACATGAAATTAAACACAGACACAGACACAGACACGGACCCCTCTGAGCTGGCTGTTGATCACTATCTTTCAGCTAATGTACAGTAAAGTGTTCTGGCTGCTTGGAAGCTAAATAAATTAACTTATTAAGTTAAGATACAAATGATCCTGCAACCAAACTTGCAAACAATGTGGGGCGAAATTTGCTTCTCTTTATGTGTGACCACAGAGAGCTTGTTAGCCTAAGCTAGCCTGTACAGATTACATTTTTTACGAGATGAATTGTGCTTTTTTTTCTCGACTTACTTCCTCATAGGTCCTGCAGGTTGATCCACAGCTTTACGACACTGTTTTCTAACAACAGAAGAGCGGTTTGTGGGTGTCAGTTTGAGTAAAAGTGAAAAGGAAGAAGTGGAAGGCTTCTCAAGGAAACTGCTCTTGGGTGTGTCGGCCTGTAAATTTACATATCCTTCTGCTGCCTGCTGCTGTCATTACTTCAATGACACTACTACTTTCCCGGGATAAATAAACCTGAAAACATAATGCCTAATAATTCGTAACAAGGTTCCCTCTCAGGTGTACTGCAGGAGAGGACGCAAGGCGTGATGAGGATGACAACTTATGCTCTATATCTGTACTATTACAAGTATATAGTGAAGAGTGAATTGCAGTTTTGTTCTGCACTGCTGGAAGTACATTAGTTTCATTTTGTTTATTGTTTAAAATTTTCGATTAAGATTCTGCTCTTCATGTATATTCTACCATTTTGTTTTTTATCTGATTTTATTCAAGTGAAGCACTTTGTACTTTGGTTTGACAAGTGCTCCTAAAATTTTTTGTGTTATTATTATATGAAAAGATATTGCAGCATTTTCTAGTTTGTTGCAATGAAACAATGGTTCAGTCACGAACACTATCGTCATGGGTTTAAACGTTTATCACAACAAATGGAATACAGTTGTGCTTGGCGCTGACGGTTCCGCTCTTAAGATAAATTCCCTGAGCCTAACAGGGAGCACAATGCAGAACAACCCCCAGGGTGCAGAAGACTGAGCCAAAAGGAAGGCGATACTTATAAAGTGATATCACTGTTTTCCAACCTTGACCTGACATGACTCGACTTAAAAAACAGAGGAGGAGGCCAGGGTGGTGGCTGCGAGCCTTCCAGCAGCAGCAGTGTTTGGCAGCTTTTGAATCGGAGCGGTTATGCGTAAACGGACCGACTCGTGGTGAGAATAGCTGTGACTGGTGTGTAACGATGTTTCGACCGGCATAATGCCTATGACCAGCGCTGAGCTTCTTTTTTATACTCCACGGCACACACACAAAAACCCCAGACAGCTGTGAATAAGCACAAAGCAGGACATAGCTTGTGCCGGAGATTTGTGGGGTTTTGACAAAAATTATGAGCCGTTTTCAGTTTTTTGCTCAGATGTTCGATAAATTGAGCCACAGTTTCAGGACATGTTTAACCGAATGGGAAAAAATTGTCTGCTGAATGACTAAAAATACCTCAAAAACAATGATATTACGTATCGTAACACTATCTGGTGTTGTTGTTGTGCTTCATTAGGCGTTGTGTAATGAGTGACACTAATGTGGAGAAGGGTGGTTTACCAACTGTAACAACTGTTGAAGATAAATAGAGACTGCCAGCTCACGCTGCCTTTATGATTTTATGACTCAACTAATTTATCTCAGCGTCTAAAATAAAACACCTGAACCAATATTATTGGGTCCAGGTATATTTTAATGTCATTATGACTCAGACTGCAAGGCAGCAATGGCTCCCAGCAGCACAGTCATTACCACATGACTCCCTCCTCACTCACAGCTGGAGTTGTCCCAGGTTGTTGGAGTCAAGCAAGTGGTATCAGTTAAAAACAGTGGTGCAATGTAACTAATTACTATCACGAGTACAAGTACTATACTTATTACAAATTCTAGGTACATGAAATTCGCTTGATTGTTTTTATTTCATCATACAAATATTATTTTTACTCCACAATATTAGAGCGCAACTTTAGCTACTAGATACTTTGCAGATTTCCATACCCTTCCTGTCTAGTTTAAACCAGGTACCACAAGATGTGTTGATGTAAAGTTTTTCTGACACACCAAAGGATGACGTGTTTCTGTAAGTGTTGAGAAAGTTCTCCTTCTTCTTAAGCTGAATAATCTATTCAAAAAGCCACTTGGATAAGCCATTTTTCTGAGGCCATGACACAACCAAATCGCCAGACTAAATGTTGGCAAAGTACGATTCTGCAAAATCACAGATAAGTAAAAATCTTTACTTTTCTTTAAGGTCAGTTTTATATTCCTCTCTTGTCACTCACTGTGGTTACGCTCTAGTTAGGTTTAAGCACAAAAAACATTTGGTTAGGGTTAGAAAAAACATCATGGTTTGGCTTAAAAAAACACGTTTAGGTTTGGTCACTACTAACAGGGCTGGAAATGGTTTGCAGAAACATTAACTGCTTGCATTTTCTCCTGGCGAAATGCCACTCTACAAACATACAGTCATCTCATGGAATATGATGCACTGCTGGAGATTAAACCCTCCGGAAGTATATAAAGTTGTTAACATTAGAGCCACCTTAAACATCTACAGCAGTGAAATGCAACACACACTTTAATGTGGCAGTAATGCCAATTTAATGACATAATAGACTACTTTTAAACTTTAATTACATGTTGCTGATAATACCTACATGTTTTTACTCACGTAAGGTTGTAATCAAGTGTTTTTACAGTGAGGTATTAGTACTTTTACTGAAGTAAAGATCTGGATACTTTTTTCCAACACTGTCTGGAAGACACTTGCAAACTGAAAGACAGGATGCCAGACAATATTAGCTTTAGGGATTCATACCTGCCAACATTAAGAGGGCAGACTGACCACAGGGACGAATGACACACATCAGGCAGGGTCACCTCTGCCACTGTGTTGGGTTTCTGGGTACCACGACGCACATCCCCGGACACAGGGACACTCTTATTTGATTTGCATCACTATAAAGTCAAGAGATTAGCAGGAGAAATTACCAATCGGCAGCATTGTGTGTGAAAGACTGAGTACTGGCAGGTATGGGAATGAAAAAACTGTGGCTTTATGACCTCAGGATGTTAATGACTTTACACTTCATGTGAGATTGAATAAACTGTATATGTTTTTTATCCATCCCAGCAAACACGTAGTCAGCTAACTGACTTGCTGACAGCCAAACTGTACTTCTGCACTTTGCTCATGTTGGGGAAGTTCAGGAGAAAGGTCTGGCAAGTTGTTAACTCACTGTCAATCTGAGATAGAGACAATGACAGGAAGTAGAATGAGAGCAGAACACCGATTGGAGGGTTTATCTCGATCATCCATGCTAAAATTTCTTTACCCGTTTCCCGAAGAAAGATTCCGATCTCATGTAGCTCATATAAAGTGTCAAATTTTGACTGTTTCATAACCAGTTCTAAAGTCCCCGAGGACATTTGATGAAAGCAAGTTTCACATTATCGCTCAGTTATTTACTAGATCAATAAATCTGAACCATCACGCTACACAGACTGATACTATCTGATGTTGAGTTATAGATGAATCATCCATCAATATGTGATTAATCAAGTCTGTGGGATGAGTTTGGTATCTGGCTGCGTGTGAGGGCTTGAAGGAGAGAGACTGATTACATTTATACATGTTTGTGGATATGTTTTTGTCTGTGTGAGTATCTGTGGGTGTGTCTCTGACAGCAAAATGGAGTGTGTGTGTGTGTGTGTGTGTGTGTGTGTGTGTGTGTGTGTGTGTGTGTGTGTGTGTGTGTGTGTGTGTGTGTGTGTGTGTGTGAGCGTGTGTGTGTGTGTGAGACAGAGTGAAACAAACACTGGTGATTAGCCTGCTGATTTACGGGAAATGCCAGAGCTGTCTCTGAAAAGAGGTTGTAAAGAGCTTGTGGACACTGCAGCGCTCTGCAGGAAGTCTTAACTCTTGTCTCGCAGCAATGAAACCTTCTTGTGTTTTATGTTTTAGATGTTCAACATGTCTTTTTTGACACTGCCAGGTCATATGAAAACAAAACAGCAGGATGCACTGATAAAGGTACCTGTTAAAAATCCAGATCAACCTGCAGACTGATGCTCTACAATCTAAAAACACAGTTGAATTTGATTTAGTTCATTTTAATGTGTATATAGTCACAGTCCCCGGTGCTAATGTGCGTTTGGGCCCCCTGGAATTGGCTGAAAAGTTGTTAACAGCAGAGCGCTTGTGTTCACAGAGTGATAATGAGGAGGAGGGAGACCCGGGCAGGTCCGAGAGGAGAAGTCCAGGCCTGATTTTCTTTCCCAGAACACCCCTGTTTCTGTGAAACTATGAAGATTACTCACACCTGTTTTTTTTTATCCCACCTGCATTATCGTAGCTCTCTTACGTTCTGCACTAAAAAGCAGTAAAATGTCCCGGCAGGTGGAGGACTGTGCGTTGATTTTCACCAGCGCTGCATCTACTCCAATACTGCACTTTACACATTCTTTACTTGAGTTTTTCCATTTTCTGCCTGCTATATTTCCACTCCACCATGTTTTCAAGACAAACATTGTACTATTCCACTACAATCAAGAAAAAGAAACAAAACATTGTGATTCACAATCTTCAAAGCTGTACCTTTATTTTCCTTTTCAATGTCCCCAAAAACCACAACTTAAAAATCTGTCTTGAAACAGACTTGAATTATTTTGTGTGACCTTTTTAGTACTTTATATAATCTACTCTGATTTGACTTTTTCAATGTGTCTCACGTTCTTTGTTAAGGCACTTTATAACTATGTTGAGAAGAGTGCTATACAATTTAAGTTACTGTTGCAGTTATTATTATCATTATTACAATGTCTACAAAGACACACATGGTCACAAGATTGAAGCTGCGATACCCTTAACAAAGTGCACTAACCTTTGACCTTTTAGATTACAGCTGTAAATCGTTTTTTGACAGCAACTCTTTGGAATGTAATATCTTTTTACTGTTCTGTTTTTTTATGTTCGGTGTTAAGTAAAGCAAGGATTCAACTGAACATGGTCCCGAGCGAGGAGACAAACCCCCATGCTGCTCCACAGCATCTTCGTGCCACTGCATGTTATGAGGCTAACTCATGCGGCAAAAATGTTCATTGTTGTAGGCTATGAAATGCTCCAGTGTCCTGAGTATATTTTTTTTTGTATGGCAACATGCAGTTTTGAGCCAGTACAAGTGCTGTGATGAATACTGAACACACCTCAGTAAATAAAACTTAACCATTTAAATAAAAACTGATAATGTGCTTTGATGGAAAAATGTCAAGCACAGTTGGAAACCAGCACTGGAGTGTAACTTAGCATATATTTACTTAGACTACGTTTGCATTTTCGATACTCTGGCTTTTCTTAAAAGGGCACCATGTAGTTCTGGAAAATACATTAAAACTCAGAATATTAATATTTACAATGTGATTGAGGTAATCATACAAACTCTGAAATAATATATTTTTTTAAAATTCAATAAATTTTCTCAGAGGAAAATAAGGTCCAGAACATAAATATAAAATATATATAAACAAATATAAACAAAGTAAAACGATATGAAATTGTGTTGTTTCAGTCATGAGCGTACATTTTAGTTTATTTTGCTTGTTTAGGTGTAACAATTAAATCAATAAGAGATTTTCTCATCTGATTAAAATTCATCCCCCAAAACTACACAGTGCTCCTTTAAGTATTTTCATTTTTTGCAATGTATCCTTCTACTCCACCAAACAAGACTCTCGCTACAATATTTATCAGCTATAGTTGCAAGTTACCTCTTACGATTTAACGCATCAGACACACGAGGATCTCATGAAACATGTTTCAGAGTTTTCAGCTCAAAATATATAAAGTTATATAAAGGATCTCCACCTGGACTTGTTAAAAGAGCAAAATGCTATTTATGTACATGTGAATGCATCAGTAGTATTAATCCAATATAATATTTAACACTGTAACACTCACAGCCTGAATAAAATGCTGGCAGTTAACATTTCTGCAAACCACGGAATCAATTACACATTAACAATAAATGTTAATGCGCTGGCTTTCACGTCAGGCGGTGACAAATACCTTGACTCTATTTCAAACTTTTTGATGTGAAACCACTGGATATCTTAAATGAGACATTGGGACGTATTCTGGCTGTGTTTATGGTGCAAAACCAGGTATTTTAAGACAAATTGTGATCTTTTCCTAACCCTAACCAAGTGTTTTTAGTGCCTAAACCTAACCAGAGCCTAAGCAGTGTTGTCACAACATAGACTTGAAAATTGTGAAAAGGCATTACACCTGGACTACAAGGCTGCTACGCTAGTGACAACATCTTGAGGCTGCTTTTCTCTGAGTCAGCATTTGTATATTTGATACCAGTGGAATCTGCAGCTGCACTGAAACGCGATCATTTCCTAACCTTTACAGAGAGGTTTCTGTGCTTGAGACCTAACCTGACCATGCGCACAACACTCTCTAAAAACTGAGCCTAAAGTAACGCAAAGTTGCAACATATTCATTTCAGCATAGCCGTGGAAGGCAGACACACACTCCTAACATTTATTCTGGCGACTGGATTGCACAGGGGCCTTTCCCCCCCTTTTTTTCTCCAATGCATGACCTTTGTCCGTAATATTGTATTTCCACAGCATTTAATTCTTATGTTTACTTAAGTGGAGGATCTGTATACTGAACACCGTACCACCACAGTTGGAGACGTTTATTCATTCTTTAACGTAATCAAAATCCGTTTAACTGGGATACTTCTCTAAACAGGAGCTGCCTGTTTGCCAAAAATCCAGTGATGTGTGAGGGCATCCGTGTGTGAGTGTGTGTGTGTGTGTGTGTGTGTGTGTGTGTGTGTGTGTGTGTGTGTGGGCGTGGGAGTGTAAGATAGATGTAGGCGGGAGAGAGAGAGACAGAGAGAGAAGGAGGGACTGTAAGTCAGCTGACTTTCTGTAAAGACCAAAGCCATGTTTCTGGCTGCTTACTGGGGCAAAGTTGCAGAAGCATATTGGTTGGATGTCTTTGCTTTTCTTGGCGTGTGTGTGTGTGTGTGTGTGTGTGTGTGTGTGTGTGTGTGTGTGTGTGTGTGTGTGTGTGTGTGTGTCCTGGCATGGGTCGGTCTACAGGAAATTAGAGAAAGAGAGAAAAAGAAAGAAGAAGAAAACTTTGGTAAAGTCAGCTGATTTACTGGAAAGTCCAAAAGCCTGTCTATTACTTACACACAAACACACACACACACACCCCTTCACACAAACACACGCACACCTACACACACGGAGGGTGTAGATGGCACTCATCTGCATGGTGGCACAGTACACATAAAACCACACCAGGCAGTAAAACAAACCCGTCAAACCGGGCTGCAGATTTTCATCAGGCGCTAACTGCATGCAAATCCACATCATCGTAATCATGGTTGTAAAATAACAACGTGTAGAGTAATCCCGAAAAACACCTCATGAGGGCTACAAGTTGCAACTCCGTGTTGATCACATCACATGATCAACACAGAATAACACTTCAACATTCACTCCCTGCAGGACTCCCTGTCAGCTAAAAATACATAACTGACATTTTGGTGTTTTCCTGCCTCGCACATGAACACCTGAACATATTTCATGAACACTGACTGAAGTGTCTGTGCATGTATGTGTGACTGTAAAACTTCTTTCTTCCTGAAAAACATGCATGTGTTCCTGAAATCTTTATCTCGTGCCCTCACACTTCTGTCATAAATCTTCTTATTGAGTGTATGAGTACCAAAAAAAGGCTTTTTTTTTACCGTTTTTATTTATTACTGCCGCTGCTGTTGCAAAAAGACAATCTGTTTTCATCAGTGTGGCAACTGCCAACAACACAGAACAACACATATCAAGTCAATAATGGAAAGATGAAAGCAGACAGAACGGAAGCCAGGCTGATTTGATGCAGTCAGCCTTCATTGTCCAGGAGATTTCATACCCGGGGGCAGGCAAAACTGCATCATGAAAATTAGGTTTATATGAACCAATCGAAATGCTGATGGTTTCATTATTCTATAGCCATTAATATTGTGCAATCAATGTTTATTTAACATTGACGCTGTGGCTCAGGGGTAGAGCCAGAGTCTTGTTATCGGAAGTGCGAATTCCCTGGTCTGCATGTCGAAGCGTCCTTGGGCAAAATACCCCAAACTGCTCCTGATGTGCTGGTCGGCACCTTGCATGGCAGCCACTGCATCAGTGGATGAATGTCTGAATTACTGTAAATCGCTTTGGACAAAAAAAAGTCTGCTCAATGCCGTAAATGTAATGACAGTAAGTCAAAGAAAAAAAAAATTGAGGACTGCATTGTCAGTTTATCATAGGAGCATCATTATCACCACCGCAGCGAGCAAACCTCCAACCCCGATTCCAAAAACACTGGGACGATGTGTAAAACTAAACCCTGTGTTTCCTTTACTCTTTATACTAACACGTGTTTCACTAAGTGGCAAACCTCTCCCCGTCCATATTTGCGAATGGCTGAGCCTTCTGAGGTTGCCCCTGTGATATCCATGTTTTTGGAGCATTCAACAACTTTCCCAGTCTTTTGTTGGCCCTGTCCCGACTTGTTTGAAAAACGTGTTTCTGGCATAACAAAAAATCAGTGAATGAATCAATGATTTTACTGTTTTCATTTTGAGCATATGACCAACAGGGTTAGCAAATGATCACAAAGTGTTTCATTTATGCTTAAAACTTGTCAAATAATGTGGTTGTAATATAATGATACCAGCCCACAAGATGCTGCACCTCTTTGTTCAGATTCTTTAAGCCTTGTGTCACTGTGCCGCTGGTGTCATGAGACTAAACTCCAACATCTGCAAACTACAAAAATCACTGGAAAATCTCAGGAATGCTTGCTGGGCGCACGGCCACATCCACCAACATTTTCCAGGGAAACCTACATCAATAATCTGGCCTCACTTACTACCTCGCTCACTTAAAGTTACATCATAAATAAAATGTCTCTGGGGTTCAATGTTAATATCTATCGTCCTGAACAATGTCATAGGCCAGGACCTGCTCTAAATATGCAGCCAAGAGCAGGGAGATCACGCAAGTAAGTGAATTAAGGTGATTAATGTCCGTTCTGAGGAAATTCTCGGTCTTGGCTGCTGAAAGGAATTCCTGACCTTCTTGAACTCCTAGAAGAGCCAAGAACAACCCTACAGAACTACAGGTGATATACAGTATACATGTCAGAGTGTATGTAGGTATATGTGTCACAGTATATCTTGGTACTGAAGGTTATCTGAGCCAACAGATCCCTGCTGCGGTCGACAGCAACAGGAACAGGAATGGGCTCCATTCCAACAGTGTGCCAAGCTTGTTCAACACAGCCGACGTGCTGTTTGTCTTATCAGACAGGAAACACTTAAAACATCACCAAAACGTCCAAGTGAATGTCTTAACTTCTTCTTCTTAGACTGTTATTGTTTAATGTTTATTGTTTAATGTTTGCATGCAACGAGTTTAAGTTTATTTGAGTCAGTTTAATTCTGATATCAGAACTGGGTCAACACGAGCAGAGGTCATTACAGAAGACAATGTGCAGCACCAATCTTATATAACTGATGTGTTTCTGACATTTAAAAGACTTCATAACATAGAAACAGTCTGCGTCAGTGTCAGTGAATACATGCCCCAGTTACCTGATGCGACCCATTAATGGCAATGCCTTTGTTCTGCCCCGCCATCTGCTGTGGGCGTGGCCACACGCAGGTGAGGCAGCTGCAAAGCCATAGCAACAAACAACAAGAGCAGAAAACAGGAAGAAAACAACGAGCAGGGATGCTAAACATGCAGGCTGCATGACCTGTTCAAGAACACAACACAGATATTTATTTTGATTTAGAAAAGTGCTTTTCTCAAACTCAGGATACTTGCCAGGTGTTTATTATTCCTTGCCTGACATCCTCAGTGTGTTAACCCTCTCCATCTGTGGCCTGCTAAAATCACCAGCAAACACCCGGCCCAGTCGACAGAATAAAATGTTGGCGCTCAACGTCTCTGCAAACCACATACATCCAAGGTTGACATTTTTACTATTTTTATATGCTCACGAGCCGACTTTCATCTCTGCGGGCAACCGCCGTTCGACACTTCAGGGAGATTTCCAGCTGTTTTTGTGGTGACCAAAGCCAGCTATTTTTCATGGTAAGGTCGATTAGGGTTAGGCTTAGGGTTAGAAAACTAACCCTAACCCTCTCCAGCCATTTTTGTGGCCGACAAAACAAGTACTTTAAACCAAACCCTGCTGTTTTCCTGACATTAACCAAGTGGTTCTTGTGCCGAAACCTAACCAGACTGTTAGCACAGCTTTCAGACCAACTCAAATTCTAAACTGGTCCTAAAGAAACAAAAACTTGAAAAAAGTTTATTTTGGCAGCTTTAACACTATCCTGCCTACCACAAGTGTCAATGTTATTCACAGAGTCACATTTTGTCTAATAGCACAATTTCCCACCAATACAGAGAATTTGAATAATGCAAAAACATATTTTCTATTTCTAGCTGCTGCAAAACAATTCCACTAGAAACAATTTGGCTATGCTAAACATATGTCAAATAAAGGCACACGACTGTAAAAATATCCCCCAATGTGATGACACGGTTGCCTCAGGCTGAGGTCACGAGACGCGACCGCAAGACCCAAAACTCCCACCTGTGAGAGGTAGCGGTCGTGCATGCAGCTTAAAAATTTCAGGTCTGAGTGATCAACTCATGTGCCAAATATCCCTCCTACAGTTTCTCAACTCTGCAATCCTCAGATAAGAGAAATAAAACTGCTCAAACACATGACGCAATAAAAGGAAAAGAAAATAGCAACTGCTGAGTCAAGAGCTTTACAACCTCACTGCCAAGGCTCTCTGCCCTGCTACAAAACCAGAGGCTCGATTTCTTATAAATCACGTGACTTCAGAAAAGGCTGTGTGGCGATGCGTCGTCTGACCAGGAGGTGGTGCTGCTCACAGGAGGGAGACAGGGCATTTCTAAGAAACCGGCCTCGAGTTGGGAAATCCATTCTGGGTTTATAACTTCCACCTCCCCTCCCTGCAAACACATCCTGGCTGAGCTGCAGAGCCTTTTACTGTCACAGTTTTGTGGGAAGCCACTGTTCAAAAAACATGAAGGCATTTCCAAAAAACGACCTGAATGTCAATGTGATAGTTGTTTTTTTCATGAGGGGACTGAAACCGCAGTTCGTGCTCTATAAATTGCTTGTTTTGTGAGAAGAAAACAGTGCAGGGGAGCTGACGGAGGACAGCTTCATTCCTGTCTTTCAAACTTGGATCAACTCCTAATGGCAACTCCTAATGGGGTACTGCTGCATGACGAGCTTGAATGTGTTAGATAAGTTGTCAATCAGACAGTAACAGCTATTAATTTGATGAGCATGATGACGCACGACATTTGCTCTTGCTGCAGGGTCCCACTTATATACAGGATTATTGAGGATATTAGTCATGTCACGGTGCTTGTCTGATCTTTCAGTACTAGAAAACATATGAAGTCATGTGCAGTTATGGTAGACTGTCCTATAAACTATCAACACGCCAAATAAAACATGCTTTTTACTGTTTATGCAAAGGTTGAGGCTCTCTGACAGTAAATCTCTGAACTTTCAATTCATTTTTCACTTAGACATTTCCCCAAACCATAAATATCAATAACAATGACCAGATAATATGCTTTTTACATTCAGGGGAATGCCGTCTGTTCTGGGCTCTTGTGCCCTCAGTCAGTCCGAGGTTTGTTATTCGTACGGCTCGAGCAGGAATCAGTGAACGCTTGACTCTGTGGCCCTGCTGGGATGTTAGATCATGGTGTGAGCTACAGTCATTCATGGTGAGAGTCGAGAGTGTCAAGGTGTCACACCACATAAACAAGCTTTGTACGTGAGCATGCACTAACCACGACTGCGTAGGGTTGCAGCGGTGTTCTGGAGTACACAAACTGATGGTTATCGTATCTTATCCACCGTCATGAATTCTACCACATTTGTGTTATTGAACAGACATCACTACTGCTCTAAATGATCATTCTGAGGTCATTACTGATTGCACAGTGTAATAGCTGTAAAAAAAAAAAAAAAAAAAACACGACACCATGATGCTCTGCCACCGGACCGGACTCTTCCCACCAAAATTGAAAGTCGTATTACGGCACAAAGAAAGCTCTGCCATTCCATTGTGCAACCAAAACAGGAAGAGCCATTGTTTTTGTCTGGTGGATTTTCCTGAGGTCATGGTGGAAGAAACAAGAATAACTGGGGAAATGCTATATTGAAAAAAAACAAACAGATGAGGGCGAGTGAAAGAAACTGAGATGAAACAAGAGTGTATGGACGAGTATTCACTTGATGGAGAGCGCTCCAGTGTTGTGACAAAGTGTGTTCCCTCGCTGGGATGTGTTTTCCCTTCACACCTGGAATCGAGATGGTTAGAAACAGGCATTCTTTCTACTCGATCAATAAATTACAAAACCTGCCATCTTATTAGTACAACAGAGTGTTTTACTGTGTGGGATTTCTAGGTCAAATTGGGATTCTTGTGGTAAGTTTTTTGCCAGGCTGCTAACAGTAACCATGTTACTAACACTGTCTAGCGACAACAGTAATTCTACAGGGAAACAGTAATGGATGGGCAGAGGGGGGCCAAGTTTCAAGTCAATGTGAATTTGAAATAAAGCTTTTGTTCAACAGCAACAGCAACAGCAACAGAAAACAAACTCTTTTTTTTGTTTTCATTCCTTTAATAGTCATTGTGACTGATAAGATAAAAAAAAAAAAAGTGACATAATGGGACGCTTTCTGAGACAGTTATCTCAGCGCGACAATCTCATACCGTTGAACCCAATCGCAAGGATCAGTCCTTTTGAAGATCTTGGGGTAAAAAAAAAAGAAAGTGTGGTGCACCTTCACATGTAATTAATACAATTCTTTATTCTAAGTTGCAAAGGAAAAAACATAATCCTACATGCTTTTGATGATTTAAAACTCCACATCTGCTATGACTTGTCTCTGCTGCTGTCTATGTGAATGAATCTGTGGCAGCCTTTTATCTCTTTTGCTCGCTGATGATAACTGATAACAGCAGCAAAACATATTCCTTGGAAACAAGACTAAGACATACCTAAGGTTCAAGCATTCGAAACAGATACCCTGGCCTTGGACTTTTATGTCCTGTTCACTGTGAGCTTTGATTGTCTTTTTGTGTAAAGTCTCTGGCTGGCGATGGTATGGGGAAGTCTGACTTTCTCATATCTTGTCAGAAATGCTGGTGCAGCAAAGGTTCCAGCACCGCTGTTATGTAAAGGCCGCTCGTGATTCAGTTCAAAGTAGAATACCACTGCCCTGGTTTAGAAGAGTCATTTCCTGTTTTTACTGTACTGACTTCAATTTAACGGCTCTGCAGGGCGACTGTGGTAAAAAAAGTTAGATGACAACTTCTCTCTGGGGGAACTGCTGTGGTCTACCCTTCCCCAAGTACATTCAAGCACATGCAAATTCCAAAAATGTGCGAGAGAGGGGGAGTTCAGTTTCAAGGTGAGTAAAAAACAAACAAGGAAGGTGGCCGGTGAGTTATTAACACTGAAACCGTGGCGCTTCCTTTTTCACATGCCGCTAACACAGTGTGAGCGACAGATAAGAGCATCAAGTTCATGTTGGTTATATTACAGGCTCTGTCACCATCTAGTGGTTATTAATGATGCCGGCTTGATTATCTGAATGTTGTCCAATGGCGCTCTCTAGTGTTCATTTAGGACATGATGCTTTTACTCAGACACCAACCTTGACTGCATCTACTCTTTACTCTAATAAACCAAACAATGATACAGGAAAAATGTGATCAAATTACTTTCAAAGTGAAATGTGTAGGAATATTATTTAAAACACCTTTACAAAACTTAACTAAAACTCAGAATATCAGCTTGACAATAACAGTTTTTGACTTTACGTCAAAGACATCTGTGTATCATGTTGAAGAGTTATCTACCGGAGCTAGCATGCTAACCAGCTAGCCCCCTGCCAGAGCTTATCTGTTAAAGGTATAAACAACAAAATTATAACAGTTCCCCAAGCTCCCAGTCCAGGCGACTAGCTGCACGGCTAACGAAGCTATCCAGCTTTCTCTGGTGATATGCTGTGCTCCTAGTGGCTTGGAGTCTGAATTTGCCAGGTCACAAATTCACACACCTTTAGTAAGTTAAACAAATATATCATTTTTAAAGTACTCATTTAGAAGTTTGGTCAGTGCCAGACTTACTAAACCATGCAAAACTACAGAGCAGAGTAACTATCTAATAAAAGGAACAAAAGGAAAAAAGTGTTAAATCAGAAATTATATAGTGACAATATATAAGAAATAATATAGAGGTTACAGAAATAAAAATACTCTTTCTGCAGAAAAAATCAAGCACTTTTTTCCCCAAGTGTGATTATCCCTGTATTAATGTCTAAGCACTATTTCAACGTTGCAGCTGGTAAAACTGCAGCTAATTTAAATAACTTAATAAATTGCTCAGCAGCTTGTGAGATTTCCCATGTGCATCAGTTAAAAGAAGTTTCATAACTAGGTTTTTTCAACAGCTTAAACTCATCCCATTTCTGCACCTGATGAGTTTTTCACATCTTTCCCCCCAAAATGTATTTTTTCTTCCCTCTCTCCCTTCTCTCTCTCTTGTTTCAGTCTCAATCTCTCCACCTCCAACAGGTGCCGGTCCATCATCCATCCTTCCATCACCCAAATTTCTTCTTCTGTCATCCCTCATTCTTCTCTTCACCCCACTTCCTCAATCAATCCCTCAAACATCATTTCAAATCTCCATCCATAACATGCAAAAAGCATCTAAATTCACAACACTGTTGCCGTGGTCTTCGTGAGTGAACCCGTAACAATATATGGTCAATGATTTGTTAATTATATTTTGCATCATCGCAACGTCAAATTAACTTGATTAACTTGATAACCAAAGCTCTCAGATAAATGTAGTGGAGTAGAAAGAACCATTTTTTAAGATAAGAAGTCTTCCTATAAGAAATGGAAAGACTCAAGTAAAGTACAAGTAACTCAAAACTGTACTGATGTGAAGTTCTTGAGTAAGTGGACTTACTTTCAACCAAGTTGTAGCTAACACATCTGGCGTTGTTTCCTTGTGTAGCTTGTGAAACAGATCAAATCGTCTCCACCTCGACAAACTACAACAGCAAAATGCTCATTGCACATCACAGAATCAGAAACAATAATCCAAGAAAATAACATCAAATAGCGTGGTGCTATTTTTCTGCATCATGAATACTTTTACTCAACATCGGTGACTTCCTTTGCTCGACTAAAGGATGTGAATACTTCTTCCACCACGTTTATTCCGTTGAGTGTTTGTGCTATTGATATTTTGGAAGGACTGCTCATATTTGACTCAGGTTTACACCAAATCTGGCCTATTCTTTAAGACTGTGCGTATCTTAGAAGCTTCATCATCAGCTTTATCATGTTCAAATAAAAATCTGACAACACACTGTTAAAGCTCCTGTGAAAGTTTGGGAGGGTTTCTGTTTTTTTTCCCATGTTAAGGCTTTTATTCATTTTAGTCATTCACTCCTCTCAACCATGCTCACTCATTATTCCTGCTGTCGGTTGATCACATGAGCCAGTCATATCAGTCCAGTAGCACATTCACACCTACATTGTTAAACCTGTCATCTTGCTGCTGTCTTTTCAATTATGAGTCTCTGTCTGCCTTGATTCAGTCATGCCGCCTTGTTGCGTGCCCCCTCCACCCTCTGCATCACCGCCCTGTCTTCACAAGATGCATCAGTTTCAGCATTTCATCAGACTATCGTTCTCAGAAGAGTCATCAGCTGCCGCCACCACCGCCACCACCAGTGTCTGGACTGCAGCTCAGGGCAGTCACCCTCGATTACAAAACCTCCCTATCTAAGCCTTTTTGGCACGACTGCAGCTGCCCTTACTAAGTACGTACTGTTGCATGCAGTATGCATAAAATTTGGACATACTACTTTGTTATAACCTCGGCTCTCTTGCTCATATGCCTGTTGCAGTTTGTAGTGTCAAACTTTATGTATAAAGACAAAGTATGCAAGTTGGAACGCAATGAAAGAACTGTCATCTGTCTCCGCTCACTCTGTGACTTAGTCGACTCCATTTTTTCTGCAGAGAAAAGCATGCTGGCTTCCTACTATTGGGACTAAGACATTTTCTGGCATACTAAATTGTGCAGTAGAACTGGAACGCAGTTTACATCATTCAACATCATCCGCTGTGATAAAAATAATCTTTACATTCAATAGTCTCTCCCGGTTTAGTGACTATAGTCATCATATAAATGCATATTTCTCTCTGAAATGCAATGGTGCAGAAGTACCAAGTAAATGTATTTAGTTATTTGCACCACTGTTTATGGATATCTGAGCGTGCAAAGTGCAAAATAGTGAAGTCAGATGAATGCAGACGGGGAAAAACTGCAATTTGTCAGAAAAGAAAAATTAGAAATTCACCCAAGAAGATGAGACCAACATCCTTACATGTGTCTATAAGTACACTGCACCTGATACACTAATCCATTCAGAATACACAGGAGAAATGACATTTACAAAGTCAGGGGGCCATCTGTCAGAAAATCCCCTGGCTGATGTTGCGGTCGGATCTGGCGACATCTAGCGGTTGTTTGTGATGCAGCACCTGTTGACAGCAGCCCTTTAAACCAACATGTGAGCAGATTTTTAAGGCCTACGTGTTTTTGGTCGGTTAACACAGATTAGGATCTGCAACGCACTTTCAGATTCACATTAAAATAATGACACAGGACGAGGCTATATTCATCCGAAAAGATCTTAACTGTTTTCGCAAGAGAATGAAATCTGGAGCAATGAGTGGCCTGTTTCTGAGTATGCAATAAAAAGACGTCATGTCGTTACGCATATAAAAACAGACACGTGTCACGTTATATGAGAGATTTTAAATGTTTTTTGTTTCATTTTTGCAGATATAGCTGTTAATATATTTTAGTTAAGTTAAGTCAAGTTTAGTTTAGTTAAGTTTAGTTTTAAAATGTTCCAATTTATAGAAATGCAAATAGCCTGGTAGATACAGTAAATCATCTGAATGTTTTTTTTTTAGTTTCTAACAAACAAACCAACAAGCAAACAAATCAAATACAATATACATGTGTGAGACAGTTATACGTCCCAGTATTTAATATAAAAGTTCAAATGTCAGATTTTTTCATGGGGGAAAATTGTAGCCATGTTTGGTAAAAAAAAAAAAAAATAAATAAAAAAAAAATAATAATTCTAGCCCAGGCAATCACAACATAAGTGCACACGAGCCTCGCTGCTGTTCAATACACGTTGGATTGAAATAAAAAAAGAGGCTTTAAAGAAAGAAATGTAAAGAAAAAAGTAAAGAAAAGAGAAGAGATGATAGGTAGCTCCTTGCTGCTAATTATATCCTCCTTTCCGCCCAGTCACTTTCACTTTGTCATTTTGCTTGATTTCTTTCTACAAAACGGAGAAAAGCCCCATAAATACCTACAGAACCTGTACGATAACTCTGCAAACCAGCTTGAAGCGTGATTGTACATGGATGATCTGTTGTATTTCCTTTAAAATCACATTTCAGGAGTCGCATCTCTTAACGAAGCATCACCATTACTGAATCTCCACCCAGGACCTACAGGATGCGAGGTGCTATTCAGAGGCTGTAAGGAGAGAAAACTCACCTTTAATCAAGCAGACATCCGATTATTCCTTTTGGAAGTTGTGCTCTGAGGAAAATCCACGTATAAAAGGGAGTAAACAACGAATAAACCGAACGAAGGAGCAAACGGTGTGAGAGTGAGCCGGAGCGCTGCGTGCAGTTTCACTTTTACTTCTGCGCCTTCAGGTCAAATCTGCAGCGTCGCAGCAGCAGCTGGTCTGAGGTCGGGTTACCAGCAGCTGCTGCCTTCTATTAAAGTGTTTATTTAAAAAAAAAAAAATGACACAGTAATAACTTTTAACCAGAGAGAACACGCACAGAATCCGAGTGTTTGTATTTTAAAAGCTGTTGGAGGATCTGAAATGAAGGCGGAATGAAACAGCTGGCCTTGTCTTGTTTGGGGGGCTTCCCCTAAACACTTATAGCGAACATGAAAGTACTCGAACATGCGCCACGTAATGCACTGCTGCTTTTTATTGCCATTCACACTTATTTTTAAACAATCGTGAAATTGAAAAGATGTCAAATTGAAACCATCTTGCAGGCAGCTTACTGTAAGCATGCCCACACACGTCTCTGTGTAACACCTCTGGATTTGTTTCCTTGTGTTGGATCTAATGCGGAACTGCAGCGCAAAGATAAGTCACTGATAAAATGCAACAACAATAAAATGCATTTGATTACCTCTACAGTCGACGCGTCTAAATATTTCTGCATTTATCAACGTTATAGTAACGTTATAATAAAGTCCTTATTTACCTCATTCATAAAAAAAATTCTACAAAGTCATGTCTGTATTTGAATTGTGGGTAGTTAAATCAGTGAAGTCTGCAGAAAGTCCACTTGGACTGGATGAAATGTGAGTTTGGACAGCCCTCAAGACTCGCAGACTTCCCGTGAACTCGCCTGCAAAGTCCAAGAGTCCGGGTATTTGGGTGCAGCCTCAGTGTTTGCACTGCTAGCACAGGAGCTTTGGACCAGGTCAGGCTGGGGCTGTTTAGCACGCTAACTTCAGTAGATAGCACTACAACATAATACAGTGGAATGATAACGTAAATGCTGCTGTTTATCCAACATTCTGTTCGTAATTTTAGGTGATTTTTGAATGTTAGATGTCATATATGCTTAGACTCATCACTTAGACTAATCCGTGCCATTTGAACTCTGTACTAAACAATCTGCCTCCTCTAAAAAGTCGTTCAAAGCACAGCTCAACACCGTCTTTTTCTCGGCTTTTGATCGTACTTTAATTGCCACTGCCAAAGGGAGCAATATGGAAGAGAAGTTTGGTCAAAACCATTCAGAGGTGAACTACAAAATACCAACAGAATGTGACACGGTGACAGTTTTGACCCTCTGAGGTTTTTGTACTGTGTCAACGAAATTAAGTTAGCATGCCACCCAGCTATCCGTGGACTGTCCAACAAAGCTCCTGTCCTATCAGTGTCACACTACGCTACCCCCGGTCTGAGCTCCCAGTCTGGACAGCTAGCCTTACGGCTAACTGAGCCACCTAGCTAATGGCAGGTAGCAGCAGTTAGAGGTTACTCTGGTGGTATGTTGTCCCTTGCACCTTTAATGGTTGTTTTACAAGTTATCGGTGTTGCACTACAAAAGTAACTTGTTGCATTAATGGATTAATTTAAGCGTTAGGCTAGGCTAGGCTAATGCCCACAGTGTCTAATAAGGATTTGCAGTAATATTGTTACAGTTACTCAGTAATGTGTTACCACCTCAAATTAAAACCCACAGAATTGCTGGAAACTTGTTTAATCTCATTAAGAGTCAGTATGGACCTGTCAGGGGCGCCGCCAGGGATTTTGGGCCCCATGATAAAAAATCTAGTTGGGCCCTTGTATAGGTTGCCCATGTCTCAAAGGGCCCCCTGTCAGTGCCGGGCCCTTGGAATCATCCTAACCTTTCCCCCCCTGGCGGCGCCCCTGGGACCTGTTATACATGGTTCGATCCTCGGCCTTTGTTTGTAAAGCACTTTGGTGAGTTCAGATTGTTTTAAATGTAACATGGAAATACATTTGACTTGACAGCGTCGTGACATTGAAAAGGCAAGGACTGGAACTGTGCATCAGGCAGGGCCAGAGTGTTTCGTCTTTCTCCCCCCCTCCTGTTTTCTCCCCAGGCATCATCTACCTGACTGGTTTCCGCCTGTGCAGTCTGGCCATGCTGCCCACAGGATTGCCCACTATTAAATTACTAGAAATTGCCTTATTAAAAAAAAAAAAGTTGGAGAACCAAGCCCCTTTTTAAAAATGTTATGGAGTTAATGTTACTAATTGTTACTTTAATTGTTGTGAATGTTGTAAATGCTGTAAATGTTCTTTTATCTATTTTTGTCCATATTTTATCTTTGTCAAACAAAGAGCAGCTCTGTGTTTTGTTGTGTTCTTCTGAAAACAATGACAATAAAGAATCTATTCTGTTCTAACCTGGATGTGGCAGACATTCCATTGATCGTGCTCCTCCTCCCTGCAGCCTCACAGTTGGAAAGTCCCTTGTTTCCCTTGTGTCCGTGAACCTCTAACACAACTCAGAAAGGAGAGTAGAGGAGAGGAGACACTGGATGCTTGAAGCAGTCAGGTCTGATTTTCTCGATTTTTCTCTCCCATCATGGGGAATGCAGCATCTGTACGTTATTTTATGCTGTATTGATTTATCACTTCTACTAAACAGGAACTTTTCTCATATTTGACATTTTGTATTGCTGGGAGATGCTGATGAGAATAAATAATGGAACACTTGAATAAAGTGAAAAAGCTGTTTGGGGCGCCTAACACAATGTAGTGCTTTAAATGTTCCAGATGGTAGAGTTTGTGTGGTTTTTGCTCTGCATGCCTGCAGGTGAACTTTTTTAAATTATGATGCAACACAGGAGAAACTGACTTTTTAAAAAAAAACTCTTGTATCGTAGAAGTGCAGCAGGGAAGATAACGGAGATGAGACAGGAGGAGCAGAGTTGTTTTCAGTAGCTTGTACATCTGCATCGTGTGACAAAACAAAATCAGTAGAAAAGAAAAGGCAGGAACAAAATGACACAACATAAATAAGTCTTAAACATTTTGGGGGGTTGACAATATGACAAAATGTAAACCATAAGAGCTGGGGCAACAAGGACTATAACTTAAAGTACAGAGACTTAGACTAAGTCTGGTTATCTTTAGGTAGCATCTTTATGGATGATACATTTTTTTTAAAACAAGCTAAGGAGGGTTTGCTTGTTCTTCCATTTGTGTTCATGTAAATTATATTTAACCATACCAATAATTAGGTTTACCATCTTTACAAAGCATTATGTAGATATATAGACCAAAAGCTGTATTAAATTAAATGATGGCTTGTCCATTCCAGTATTTAACCGGGTGTAAAGATCTTGCCAAAATTGCAGCAAGAGAAAAAAAATAGAAGAAACAGCAAACCTCCTTAATTTGTTTATTTAAAAACTGTTTATCACCCATAAAGAAGACAACCGGTCTGTGAATGATTTGTGTAAGTCTCTTACACTTTCACTTATAATCCTTGTAGAATGTCAGACAAGGATGAATGTCTGTTGATGGAGTGGGCAAATCACAGAGGTGAGCAAGTGTGATTGTACATACAAACTGCAATTAATTAATTATTTAATTCATGGTGTGTCAAATTGTTTGGTCATTTATTGCCTATTAAAGCTGGAGAGAACTGATCTTGTAAAAAGTAAAAAAAAAAAATAACTTATGGCCACAAAATAGAAAACTGTTAACGATAATCTATAAATTAGATACTCAGTGTAATGCTTCATGCAATATTTTAAAATTTAGGCTCATATTTTGTTTTTCTCTGTGATGCATTATGTTGCAACCACAGTCTTTCCAACTCAGTTTTCCGTTTTATACATGAAAGGAAATGTGGAGCTTCCTTGCTTGGCAGAGTCATACTCATGACTACATGTTGGACGAGGAGGAACTCTGTTGGACAGATTATAGAGGCGAAGTTATACATGCAAACTGCAATTAATTACATTATTTGCTTGTTGTCTCCTCCATTATATTGTGATTTAGCAAATAAATCAGGTCATACTTGCTGATAAATGGTTTAGGATGAAGCGAAATTGAGTAAACACAAATAGATATATTGATATCACAGTGCCGTACTCATGCATCCTCCCTTTTCTCCCCCTCTCTCTTTGCTGTGATCTTCCAGTTTTCGCTGAGGTAAGTTGCCTCCTCATTGGCTCCTCCTCAAAACAGCATGCATGTTTGTCTTATTCTGCCTGTTTGTCTTGCGTTAAAACGCCCAATCGCCCAAAGTTCTAATCGCCATACTCAGTACAATGTTGCTCTTTCAGATTTTACATGAACAGCTGGAAGTCTTGGGTCTTAGAAGGTTAGCGACGGAGCTCAAGAGGTTCCTGAGGGATGCAGCACGTACACCTCCAGACACCAGATGCTGTGAATCTTCCTCAGGTAAATGTTGTTAGCTGATGGGTTCAGACTATACATGTGTGTTTGTACAGGGATTATTTTCTGGTGGTACTCAGAGGAAAAAAAAATAATTTAAAAATCAATTTATTTCCTTAAGGGACGGTCCAGAACATCATCATTTCTAACTTGCACTATAATTCAGTGTCATACAAAATATTTCATTTTCTGTGCCTGACCCTGCTTACATCATTATGACATCATTATGACAGCATCATTTATTTTCTCAGAGCTCCTGCCCAACTACACCTTTAGGAGATGTCACTTTTTGAAATGTTTAGTATAAAAGTTTAACCCACATCTCGACATTTTCTTCCCAGATCACACAAACGAGTTCTGCAATAACTTTCATTACTCCCTCGTGGTCTCATGGTGAAGACTTCAAGACAACACAGAGCTTTGACCACTGACCATTTGGCTGCAACTTTGAGTTTTGCTCCAAGATCCTCAAGATATTGACGAGGGCTACAGGATATAGATCCTCAATTAAGAGCTCATATTGAGGATAAAACTCACCTTTATGTTATTCCATAGGGAAGTAGCTTGAAGAAAAAAAATGCGCAAATGTAGTAAACTTTGGTTAAGTGAAAAAATAAGCAACGATTGTCAGTGCAGTATGTGGTTTCACCTTTATTTCAGTCAACATTCAGGCAAAATCAGCAACATCGCTGCAGTAACTCCAGTTCTGCTGGGCTGAGGTCAGTTTACCACAAACCAAAATGCCGATTGATAAAATCAGTAAATACATAGCATCAGGATGCATAAGGTGACCTTGTATGTCTTTAATTCTTCAGCAGCCAAGTGCTTCAATTTGTGGCGTCTCATTTAATCTTGTTCAAATGGATTTTAATCATATACACATTTGAAATTAATGAGTAATTTTTCACTTTTGGGAGGAAAAAATTAAAAATTAAGAAAATAAATCAAAAGACAGCCGAGACACACAAAAACATGTGGAGAGTTTTTCACATTTCAATCATAAATACATAAAAGAAATTAAAGTGAAAAAAAAGAGTGTCTGGGGACAGTCTGTGACATTTCATGAACCTTTGACATTAAAAAAAGAACAAAACCAAAATACAAACAAAACTCAGAACTAACTATAACTTGGATTCTTTACCCTGGTTATCAGCGGTGATCTCTCCAGTTTCAGCTTCCTGTTCTTGTTTTCCTCGTGTCCTGTTTGAAATGTGACAACAGTGTTATCAATGATGTGTTGTCAAAAATATTGATACATATATTCACATCGATCCTGGTTCTTTGAAAAAAGTTCCAGAAACTGTGATATTTAGCGTTAATTAGTCTCTCTGCTGTCATATACGTTTCTTTGTAACGTTACACACATGTTGCATATGTAATATAAAAGGGCCTAATTAAACAGCACAAGAGAAAATGGTAATCAGCTTATTATTAACATTAACATTACCACAGTGTGTCTGTCAATAAACTACCTGCACTGAAAAAGGTATGTGCATCTCATTCATTTCTCCAAGTCATAGTTGTATTAAGAGCTTATTTGAAGTTCCCATGAAGTCAAAATTGCTGTTTAAGTAGTTTTATCATCTAAGTTGTTTAGAAGGTATTTTTTATGGTATTTTAGATTTTGTAACTTCCTTGTACCATACACACCAATATGGTGTTGCAGAAAGTGGGACCCTATTGCAAGATGGTCCCCTGTTTCTCTTAATTTTTGATCTTAGTAGTTATAGTATATAGTTATGGTAGTAGTGATTCTAACTGCTGGTAGCTGAGAATTGAACCAAACATAAAGCCGTGATCTTTGCAGCGGCTGCGTCTGTGCTGGTTGTGAAACAGTGTCCGCTGGTCATGCAGTACATGTATGTCCAGTGTGCAAAACTCACCCACATATCTGCTGCATTTGTGGTATGGTCTCTGGCAAGGGCTTTCCATAGGTTTCTGGGAGGATGAGACAAGAGATGGCACCACAAATGGCTAAGATTCCCATCAAAATGTATGGGAGTGCTTTGTAGTATTGTCCTGCAAAAGAAGCCAAAAACACTCGTGAGAAGTGAGGAGAAAATGTAATTTGACTGACACCTGCCCTGAAGTCACCATTTTGATGGGGCAAAAAACACAAAATATATTGAAAGCTATATTGAAAAGCAATTTGTTTGTCACTTTCTAAATGCTCAAAATAGAAAACTAAATATCCGCCTACCCAGATAAATGATGAAGGGGGAGATGATGGTTCCAACCCGAGCAGCCACTGAACAACATCCCATTGCCGTGTTTCTGATAACAGTGGGGAAGAGCTCTGATGAAACGGCATACACCACACAAAAAGAGGAGGTGATGCCTAACTTTCCCAACATCTCAAGGAACACAGCCACGCCGGGTAAAGCTAAGGAAGTAATAAAAACAAAAGAATAGCCTTAGTTACAGCAAGCACTAAAAAGTCATATACGATTCACATAAAATATCTCCATTGGACCATTATAGTCCATTAAAGGAGTGAAAATCAATTTCCAAACAATTTTGGTCAATTCACTACTTTAATGAAAACAAATATAACTATTAAATAACTATATGATGGAAAGGCAAGACATTTTGTACAGACAATCATGGTTCCCAGAGGATAATTCCTACGGACTTCAGTGATCCTCTGACTCTTCATCCAGAGCCCTCTTGGGGTTCACATTTATTGTTTTGAGTGAAATGTCTCACCTAATGAATGGATTTGGTACAACCATTTGGAAGTCGCAGTTTGTCATAAAACTAAAAATTGAACCACTGGTTGGTGTTGTGGTGTTTAACACTCACCAAAGCCCAAAAACAAAACCTTGAAACGCCGGTCCCTGACCTTCCTTTAGCTGCAACTGTCAGACTTGTTGTGATTTAGTTTTCATTATAATCACTTATACCATGGTCTGGGGGAATACTCGATTCTGATTGGCTGAAGGGTGTCCATTAATCCCTGATATACGGACACCTACTAAGTAGTTCCAGTCAAATTGTCTGTTTACCGCTCTAAATCAATGCGCTAGCTGGCATATCAAATCTGAATATTTTATTTCAAGCACTGAGTGCAGTCCGTCAGTCATTCAGTGTCTTATCCTCTGAACGCCACAACGTGGCGACTGTAACACACAAGCTGCAGAAAGTACACTTCCCCTCCAAACTTACTGATACGCGAGTAATCTTACAACACAAGTTTTTTTCTGACAGTTTAATATGTACAGTTATTATAGTCAGCTATTTATGCTCTAAAACTAAATGTTCCTTTTTGTAAGTGTTTTTAGTGTGTCTGTTCAGAACATGGTGACTTATGTTGTGTTGGTAATTGTCATTTTTGTGCTGGTTTATAGTTTAACCATTAGTGAGATAGCTGTTACATTTCCTGACATCAACTGTTTTATCCCCTGTTGAAACGCACTCTGCTGGAGTGACTTTTTCCCTTCTGTATTTGTAGTTTTTAAATATAAGTTCTTCATATCGGACAATATATATGCTAATACTGATATATCTGTGATAGGCTAATATTGGCCAATAAAATCGGGCAACAAATAGGTCAGTCGGGCTCTACTATTTTGCACAATGTTTATTGTGTGTCCTTCAAGGAATTTAGATGGTAAAAAGTTACAAGGGGTCCTGTAATTTAAAATAACCCTGCTTGAAGTTTATTGTGAGAAACATCAGAAAACCTGAATAAACTCAGTCCACTGCATACAATTTAAAGGTGTATTTACTCATTACTTTAATTCAGTTATCAAAAGACAAGTGTAGTGGGGAGAGAAGGAAGATAACTGTATAAAATGGAATTGTAGAATTAGAAATGTCACAGTTATGGTTAAGATGTCCTGCAACAATGTCCTTCGGGAGGTGTGCATAGGTGTGTCGGGGCACAGTGGTGCTCCCATTGGGCCATCCCCCCTGTTAAAAAATTAACAAATCACCTACTGTGTATCAGGAACTGGGCTTTTGTGTTCATCACAAATTAGCAAATATTTGTTGTATTAGCCTTTAGGTCAAAGCACAACTTCGCACAAGTACAGCCTTACAGAGCTGCTAACCTGGCTGAATCAGAGACTAAGTCAGTATGCAATATGGTTTTGAGTTTTACCTATTGGGATGAGGTGAACACAGAGGATCATTACGCCTCCAAGGAAGAGAGAAGATGACTGGCAGAAGCGCCTGGAGCAGTACTGCAGCAGCAACAAGGCAATAATGTAAGCTGGCACTTCAGTCAGAGCAGACAGGAAGCAGTTTAAGTAAGGGTCACCATGCAGGTTGGATGTGTTGAGGATTAAGGCGTAGTAACTAATGGTTATGACGACCCTGCAGAGACATTCAAACAGCACATGAATACACATGGGATGGGAAACACTAAAAAACTAAATCAAATTTTCAGAGTCTAATTTGGGAAGAAAGGTCTAAATCCTGTGAAGGAATCTAGGACTCACCACAGAAAAGAACACAATACTGTAACTGAGAGGACATTGCAGCTGCTCACGATAACTGAAATGTTGTATTTCTTGTCTTTCATAGCCAGTACATCTTCAATCTGTGAAAAACAAGAACAGGTGCAACAATTAAACCTAAAGAAGGTCCAGTCCTGAATTTGTAGAAATGAAAAAACAAGCCCTGCTAACACAAAGCATGCTGTCGTAGACATGGATTATTCATATAGCCATACAGATCTGTATTGGACATCATAACTGTCTTGTCTTAAATTGTGACACAACAGCATTTGTAGCAGACTGCATTTTAAGAAAAAACATGAAAAGACACTTTTGCTATCAAGACAGTATGTTAAGAAGATAATGACACACAGGACTGATGAGCCCCACCAACTAGTCTGACGTGAGTAGCAGTTGAGATTTGTCGTTTTCTAGCAGCCTGGTGTCATTTACATGTGATTTAGGTTGAACACAGCAAAATTGACTACATGTTCTGCCTTCAGATTTCAGATTATATATATATAATATTCAAATATTAATTAAGTGATAACAGCAGAATGCTTTTATGATGTCCTTGCTTTAAGAAACAACAAACATTTTGTTTTTTGATGTTGACTTGAAAGTATCTGCTGGTTAGAGAGTGATTTATTAATTTACTCTCAATTCTTTATTTCAGTTGTTGATAAAATCACCAGAATGGCAGCAGATTCTCACACTAGCATTGTGCTGCCCTTAGTATAATTGAAAGAATCTTCCACCTCTTTGCTCATCTCTTACCACCTGCCTGTGCACTGTGTGCTTTGCACTCAATGCCAAAATGCAACACGGATGGACAAAGCGCCTGGACGTGGCTTATGATGGTCTTTGCCCCACCACAAAAATAGGATCCTGCAGGTTCTAATGAGTCACCTAACAAAAACAGGCTAACATGAAATGTAAAGTGAGCCTGAACACTGCTTTAAATGGCTTGGAAATGTTGAGTTTCCTGTCAAACTAAAAACAATGGCTGAGGCACGTGTAGTGTACGTTTATAATATGAGAAAAATAAAAACTAGAAGACAAAACTTACCTCAGCTGGTGTAAAAATGTCCTGTGGAACCTTGATGTTATTCATTTTGGCAGCTTTTCTCAGTATGGCTTCAGCCTCCTTCACTCTTCCCTGATAGAGCAGCCAGCGAGGAGACTCTTGGAGTAACCTGGAGAGTTAAAACACAGGGTACAACAGTGTCAGAAGATTCACACATACAAGCAGGACTAAGTGGACCAAACTACTGACATGCTGGTGGTATTGAAGTAAGGAATGTCACATGTACAACCTTTAACCATAATCCAAAGGGGCCTGGTCACACAGGCAAGAACAAACTGTTGAATCAATGCCAAACATTTTCACAGTGCTTATCCCCAGATTCACCCTACACATGAGACAGCGGTGGGGGTGTTAATAATTTGCCTACATAGTGTTGCTTTAATTGTCCACGTTACTGCACACACTGGCTTCACCTCGAGTGGAGGAAGTCTGTCGTTAATTACGTAGCCTACAGAAACTATCTGAGCCACAGTGCTACCAAATGAAATCGCAACAACCACTTCCAAGCTTTCAGAAAACAACAGCATCAGAAGGCCTACGTTTAATTGACAAGGCTGCTTCACAATGAGTTTGTTTACAGTAGAAGGATGTAAAACCAGAGAACCTCTCTCCCTATCTTTGTCTTTCTGCAGAATGTCAGTAGTCGATTGCAAATGGCTTCATTCTCTCAGATAGAGTACGTATAAAAAGTCTATCCTGTGTCTGTGCGGGAAACACTGCTTACAAGTACCAGAAACAATATGCAAGAGGTTTTTATATTAGGTTTGTTCATCATCTGTTTTTTTCATAAAACCCCGCCTTACCAATGTATTTGCCCAGTTTTGGACTCAAAGATGAGTATGCAGCTGGTAACGATGTGTGCTGGCCAAACCAAACTTTCCATTTTTGTCAAAGAAAGGAGTGGAGTGGGTCTTTTTATTTTTTTTTTTTTTTTGCCTTTTTCTAGTGAGGCTAGATGAGCTATTGAGGGTGGAGAGAAAAACTGTAGTCAAAGTGAGTCATGGTCATGGTGTGCAGCAACAAGCACATCCAACACAGGAATACAAACTTGAAAAACCCCAGGAGGGTTGAATGGAGGTTCTTAAAAAACAGAGAAGGCTTTAATGAAAGAGCAGCTGAGAGCTGCTTTCCAAAGCTTTGCAATGAGAATGCTCCCTGAAATTAGTCCTACATGGGCCAAGCAACATATAAACTGCTGTGCAAATGTCACAGACTGTAATAATGAGCACAGATATTATGTCTTCTGGAGTCCAGCACCAGCTTTTTCCTGGAACAAAGAAATGCTTTCTGATGTGCCACTTTCCTGACATTTGTTCTGGCATTATAAAAGTTTTTAAATATCATCACAATAACCCAAAAGTTCTTCTTACCTCATTTTTTAAAATCTATTCTTTATTTTCTTTGGTTGATTATCTCAAGTAATAACTGTCACGAACATTTTTGACTGTGATTAATTTGTTACAACTGGAGCATCTTATCAGTATTAGTGTATAATGTTGTGAGCAAATAATAGAATGATTCACACAAGGTTGTCTTTGTGTAATTCAATAAAGTGGTAACAGCAAAGAGTAAACAGAGTTAACCAATTTCAGCTGAAAGGCCAACCTCATCCACCAGAGACTGACAATGAGTCACGGTCACAGTTCATAGCTCACTCAGAGAAACGGGTATTTCACTAAACAATATCCAGATGGCCAGATATCTTTGGCTGTACCCACAACACCGGATAAGCACACTCTGACAAACACTTTCCGATGTATCAGCGAGGTCACTGTTCAGAAGCAAGTCAAACAGTTCACACTTAGGCCAGATCATAATTCACAGTGTTGAAATGTGTCAGAAACTGTGAGGTTATTGGTCAATATGTGAACGAAAACAGTTCAAGGTAATGCAAGGTAACAACAATATGTGCCGTAAAATGCAAATGATACATATGTTAACAACAGAGATTTTGCACATGAACCAAATGTGTAAATGTTGCTGTGTGAGTGCAAGTTGAAATATGAATGATCCATATTCTTACCACCATAAAGGAATGTAAATCAGGCCAATGGCAGCCATTGGAATCAGCAGCAACCGCCATTCACGGAGGAAGTAAGCCACACCTGGCATTACCATGTACCCCACAGCTGAGCTCATAAACACCCCGAGGGAGCAGAAGACCACTCGGGCTTTTGGGCTGAGAGTTTCTGTACCTGTCGGTGTGATAAATTTAAACTTATCAGAACAAATCTGAGACTAAAGTTTCGTGGCGCTTCACTGCCAGTTGGTTCTGTTGAGGCACATTTCATGTGAGATAAGCGACAAAGAGGAAGAGTTTATCATAATATGCAACAATATGCCACTGTCAAAGAAAACGCAAGTGTTTAACGGAAAACATACCCAGCACGAATGCAATGGTATAGTTGGAGAATCCTCCTGCACCCGCGAAGAAGAAAATGAGGGTGAAGACCTCCCAGCTCGGGGAGAATATCTGTGCTGTGATGGACACAGTCTGAAGAGCCATCATGAGAAAGAGAGCCGGCCTCCTCCCATATCTGAGTAATAAATACAGTTTGTTGCTGAGCAAGTGATGAAAATGTTCCCTAAAAATGTTTGGACAATTGTGAATACGGTACAGTACCTGTCAGACATCTGGCCTGAGAGGAACGATCCCACTAGCACACCGATGTAATGGATGGAGGTGGTCAGTGGAATTTTGTATGCGTTGTCACACACCAAGTCCCACTGTGAAATAAACGCATTTTAAAAATGAATAATTAATAAATGAATAACGTCCGTCTCACGTAGATCTCTTTTGTGAGATAGAAACTGTACTGTTAGCGATGGGGTTGGGGTCAATTTTTATTTTCAGCCAATAGGATGCTAGCTGGGGGACTGTTTTTGTTGTTTCCCAGGGTGATATGGAATGTAACACTGTAATCTTCAAACTACAGTAGCTGCAGTCATATTTGTATTGGTCACAAAGTCAACAGTAGCTTCGTGCTAGCTGTTAACTATACACTGTGCTCTCTGAATCTCAGTTCGACCCGTTTATGGTACTCCCCAAAAATGTGGTATTTCACTGCTCCTGCAGCACACAGAGTTTTGCAGACAAGATAGCAAAATCAGAACCAGTAGGTCTATATTCTGATATTAATGTTGTAACTTGCATCATGCCCAGCCCAAGCTTACAAGGCAGACGGTCAGCGTGTACGTAGATGTGACTTATGAGAACAAATTCATACAAATGAGAGAGCTGAAGAAATAAAAAAAAAAATCCAGCTTGTATTCTAGCCTTTATTCCCCAACTAGAATGAACAACAACAAACATCCCCCTAAACTTATGTATGCTATTTCACACACAGATAGCGGTGATGACTGACAGGCTGGAAAGCTTCTAAGCTTCACTGAATTCCTGGAAATCCCAGTGACTCCACTGAACATTCCATTTTGTCTTGGCTGAACTTCTGTATCTTGTCACACTCAGAACAGTTAAACACAAATGCGTCCCCCTGCCTGTTACATTATGTATCAGGCCACAACCATAAACAAGCCTGTATCATTAAACAATAACAGTTTGATTTGATGATCAGTTTGACCCACAGTCTTACTTGAGAAAAAGTAAAGATATCGTGTATTGTACGTACACGACAAGATGTGACAAGTATTAACTTCCTTGGTCAAGATTCAAGGTGATTTATTTGTCATTATAAAAACAGGGCTGCATATCAAAATGACAGTTTGTAAACTTATTGATGCTCCACATATACAGTTATGTATATTACATGTATATATGTATTTATATACATGTATACAAATACTGCATTTTTTGAATTTGCTTTGTGGTGAATGTAAACAGCAGCAACAAGATGGCAATGATGATGATGATGATGATGATGATGATGATGATGATGGTCTGCATTCTCATATTGAAAGTTCAGCATCTGGGAAACACTGTCCATCAACTTTCACTGTGTGTGAGTACCAAGCATCAATGATGTAAAACAGGGAGTCCACCTCCAACCCCTTTTTATTTAAATGCGAATAACAAATAAACTTAAAGTAGCATTATGTAACTTTTTTACATTAAAAATAACAGCTTCAAAATAATTTTGATGGTTCAGTATCTTATGAAAGGTTGTAAATGGTGTCTCTGTCTCAGCCACTCCGCAACCCTATCACTTGTTTCTGCACAGGATTACATACATGTTTACTTCAAGATACAAGTTAATAGACATTAATAGACATGAGATTGTTATGATGTAATGACTTTTGTCAGTGGTGTTGCAAACTGTGCAGGGCCTCAAATTGTACTAAATGACAATATCTACTTAAAGTTGCTTTAAAAACAAGTGACTTCGGCTCTGATGCAGTAACTAGTAACTAATGTTATCAAATAAATGTACTGAATAAAAACTGTAGTATTTGCCTCCAGTGGAAGTATAAAGTAGCAGAAAATGGAAATACTCAAGTAAAGTAAAAGTACCGTGCAAAATTTTACTTAAGTACTTTTGTACTTCATCGACATGACATTACAACGTTTAACTATTGCACACCATTAAGAATACAAACTATACAAACTCATAAACACAGACAGTATACTTGACAATATTATCTGCTCCTGATAACTGGACGTACTTACAAAAGGCTTCTGAATTCAATTTCTTTGTAAAAAACAAAAAGCATTTAAAGTTAATTGATGACTTATCGCTCACCTCTGTGACAATAGTTGACTGGTAGATTTCCTTGCTGTATGTCCAGCCATCCAGACATCTCTCCAAAGGAATTTCACTCACATTCACATCCAAGTTTGGCACGATTTCATTCTGGGAGTAGTTCTTGACAATTTCCAGGTTAAGCCTCGAGCAAGAGCTGCGCTTCTCAATGCCATCGACTGTCTCTGGTGGAATGATAACACTTCTCCACATTTCACTGATGCTGTAGTTTTCAGGGATGTAGCACTCGTGAGGTGGGGTATCGGCAACAAATACTATGTAGATGCCAATAAACCCATTTGGAAAGATACTGATGGCCAGGGCTAAAAATATTCTTAGCTGAAAGGGTCCCCAAGATCCAAGAAAAGATGTAATGCTGTCATAGTCTCTAATTTTTTGGCTGCCCATTACCAGATCAAAATCCTCAATATTTAAAAAAGAAAGGAGGAAAAGTAAGACTTCTTCAAAACCGAGAGCCACAAAACAGAGTGTGATCTACTGCTCTGAGACAGGCTTATGAGCCATCAAGGTGAGCTCAGGCTTTATAAGCCAGGGAGGTTACACAATTACAGTTCACACTGAGGAATGCTCTGGAAAAATAGTCTAACTCTAACTTTACCTTATGCACAACTTGGTGTGCTGCAAGGAGCTTTCAAATATATGTACTTTATAGACTTAGATGTTTTCTATAAAACTAGAGAAATAAGCGAAATACAGTCATTGCGTAACATGTTATAAAAGGAAACATCATCCAAGAATCCTTGGAAAGAGTTTATTGTGATAGATATGTTCTACTTGGTAGAAATGTATCTAATCTCTCTGATGTAGAGAAGTTTCCTGGAAAGAGAGTTAATAATTTTCAAGCAGCGGTGAAACATTTATAAAGCATATCAGTATGCTAGATGGGGTTTATTTTTCTTTACAGCTAGTTAGAAGATAAAGAAGACTTTGTGGCTCAAGCCGGTGTTACAAGAAGTTTATTCATTAACACATGGCTTCTTTGTTACCTGTGTCAAAGTAGCAAAACTGATAAGTGTGCACTCTACTTTCTGAACTTGGATTTTAATCAGACTCAAATTAAAGATTCACTTTTGCTCCCCAACTTTAGCGTATGCACATTTTGTTCTGCTACAAAATGCTCTCAAGTATTTTCTTTTTAGATTTAGATGTTTTCTATCAACCTCCTTCACTTTCAGTCTCCTCCGTTGGAGGCACTTTCATTTTACCTCAGTTTAGTAATTTTTCTTCTCAGTTTGAGGTTATAACGCGGCTGGCACGTGCATGTGCATGAGTCAATGTAGCAAGCCTAAAAAAAAAACCCAAAAACCTCTTTTAAAAATATCAATTTAAGCTGTTTTACACCAATGGTACTCATATCACAGTTTGGTAATAGTGGATGTAAATGATTGCTGACCTTACCTATGTCCTATGAAAGCAACTGGTACCTAGACATGTTCACGGTTCATGCCATGGTCGCCTCTAGCCTCTGAGATATTTGAGATCAGTGTCTTGCTCACCCATCACACTTTAAACACTCTTTTCAAATTGAGCTTGACACAGTTAAATAAGAGTGCTTCATCAGGTGTTTCTTACAGCAGCGAAAAAAAGTGATTGCGTCACACTAGAAGCCACCTTGCCCATTCTCCTGTCATGTGTGGATTCGGACGTAGATATTAGTTATCTAAATTGGACAATGATAAAGATGTTGTATTCGCTTTCCTGATAACTTCAAGTCTTTTTATTATGATCATCTGTTGGGGTGGTGGCTTGGACCTGGGGTGGAGGTTTGAGGGGAAGTCTTTTTTATATTCTTTCTCTGTTCTTTCACATTTTCTCTTTCTTTCTGTAATTTTAAGTACTAGTGCAGTGCCCGCAAGAAAATATATATTCCTATAAAAAAGTGGGAGGTTAAGTAGCTTTTTCATTGATGGCCAAATGAGGCTGTGTTTGAAGGTGGAACGTCAGGGATATTTAGGTTTGCTGTGAAATCTGATATTCCAGGGTATAATTGACCGTTTTTGACTATTTTTGATTTTGCCATTATATTTCACCTTAAAAACTGTTTACTTGGTGTCATTTTTTTCAGCACAGCCTCACATGTGTGACTGTACAGTTATTTTTTCATTCTGACCTACTGTATTAACACAATGGACCTAAAATCACAAAAAAAAAACATAAAATCAGAGTAGAAAAAGTTTGATTTTTTTACTGTGAAAACCACAAATATGTTTAACAAACCATTTTTATTACTTATAATGCAAATTTAAATTGCTGTTTGCTGAATATGTGCATAAATTTAAAAAATATACAAAGTTATGTTTAACTATTTACATTTAAATGCAGGCAATGCTCAGGTCTGCCTGAGCTCCTTCCAGCTGAATGAAGAGCTGCACTGCCTGCTCCACATTCAGCTTCTCGGGGGCGCTGCTGAGCGATGAGCGAGTAGGACGCACTCTCCTGTAGCTCTCAGATTTCAAGTTTAAAACTCCATTTCAACAAAACCATACGGACGAAACTTCGGGAAATTTACCCAATAACAGTTTGAGAACTTTCATACGAATGCAAGCACGTCAAAAATGCCGAGAAAACTTAATACGCGACATGACCTGGACGAGGAGACGGGCCCGCAGGAAGCCTCGGGCTCAGCTACCGAGACGAGAGCCGGTGAGAGCGCCCAGCAGGCGGATAGCAACGATGTGCTAAAGGCCATAACATCTCTCCACGCAGAGCTAGCGCGTGTGAAGTCGGACATTTGCAACAAGATTGAGGCGGAGATTTCGGAGGTAAAGTACACCTTGAGAGGGGAAATAGCGGCGCTGAGAACCGATAATGACACAGCAGTATCGGCGCTTAGCACCCAAATGGGCGCACAAAACCAAGCGCTGAAGGAGCTAGCCGACGCTGCTAACGACACTTCAGATACAATACAAGAGCTGGAAAACAAAGTTAAGAAACTCTCCGGGCAAATTGAAGCACTATCAGAGAAATGCCTTGACCTGGAAGGCCGTTCGAAACGACAGAATCTGAGAGTGGCCAGAATTAAAGAAGGGAGCGAAAACGGTCAGAAGCCGAGAGAGTTTGTGGCTCAGCTGCTAAAAGAGGTGTTAAACCTTACAGAGGCACCAGTCATAGATCGAGCCCATAGAGCCCTGAGGAAACGACCTGGCAATGATGAACCCCCTCGGCACTTTATTGCAAGGCTGCACTACTGCCACGCTTATGAAGACATAATGCAGAAAGTGATGTCCATCAAAGACCTAACGTACCAGGGCCAGCGGATACAGATCTTCAGAGACCTGCCACCTGAAGTCGCAAGACGCCGAGCTGCCTTCACCCCAGCCAGGAAGATACTACGTGACAAACCCGGGGTCAAGTTCGGACTCCTGTATCCTGCTAAACTACGGGTGACACACAATGGGACGGAGAGGTTCTTCACGGACCCAGAAAAAGCGTGCCAATACGCGACCAGCCACTTCGGCCCATCAGAGTGAGGTGAAGGTGAGACTACAACAAGGGTCCAGATATGTGTAAATCTCACCCCTTGAGATGAACTGAATCTGAGGACTGTAGCAGCTGACAACAGGTTTAAAACCTCTCCCCACTATATTTGGTGCTGTTCATAAAAGATCCTCATGCACATCCAACCCAGATTGGATGGTGACATCAGGAGAGGAACAAAAGACTGTGCCCTAAGATTCTCTGTTCATCATATAAATATGAATGTTCCCAGTTATCGTTTGAATTAATATAATCACAGTTTATTAAGGTTTTGGGTTGTTTACATAACTGTTGAGTTACACAGTTACAGGATAATGATTAAGAACAGGTTTTTTGATAAGAGTTGGGGAGATCGGACCTCTTGGGAGGAGGCCTGGTTTCACTCCCAGGTTCTTGACTGTAGGTTGACCCGTTGGGAGACGGGCTTTTCTTTGTGCGGGTTTTTTTTTTTTTTTGTGCGGAGCACATCAGGACAAGGGCAGGGTGGGCAAAAGTGCTACTCAGAACAAAATACACGGAAATAGAGACGCCATGTCAGAGATCACAGATGAAGCAGATGTGCCACCATGACTACACATTCTGACATGGCAGGGGGAGACATGAGAACAGGGGGAAATCTAACATTCTGCTCATGGAATGTAAATGGAATTAATGAACCGGTAAAACGAGGGAAGGTACTATCTCATTTGAGACGGATCCAAGCTGATGTGATTTTCTTACAGGAGACACATCTGAAAAATGAAGCACACAATAAAATTAGAGCCAGCTGGATAAACCAAGTATACCATTCTAAATTTAACGCCAAGGCAAGGGGAGCAGCCATAATAATTCGTAAGAATGTTCCCTTTTTGCATAAATCTACCTTAGCTGATAAAGATGGACGATTCATCATGGTCGCAGGAGAGATACACTCCATACCAATCACATTACTGAACGTGTATGGACCAAATTGGGACGACCCAGAATTTTTTAGAAAGACTTTCAGTATGATCCCAGACATTTCAAGTACAAATCTCATTATCGGTGGGGATTTCAATCTGGTTTTAGACACCTATCTGGACAAATCATCAAATCAGAGATCACCTCAATCCAATGCTTCCAATTTCCTGAACTCATTTATTAAAAATACCAATTTGGTAGATGTGTGGAGAATCTTGAATGCATCCGGTAGAGAGTATTCGTTTCATTCTCGAGCTCATAATGTGTACTCCAGAATCGACTTCTTTCTGTTAGACAGCAAACTTCTATCTGGGGTAAATAATGTTAAATATCACAATATAATAATCTCAGATCATTGCCCGGTTTCTGTCTCACTGCAGCTGCTCGAGCTGAGGAGAAACTTTAGATCCTGGAAGCTCGATCCGCAGTTGCTATCGAGGAAAGGATTCTGCGAATATTTGGAGACTCAGATAGAAATATTTTTTGAAACAAATGATAAAGACGACATCTCCCCAGTTCTTTTGTGGGAATCCTTCAAAGCATATATAAGAGGATGCATTATTTCCTATCAGTCCTCACAAAAGAAACGCAACAATCAAAAACAGACAGACCTAGAGGAGCAGATACGAAAACTAGATGCAGAAAATGCTGCCCAGCCCTCAGCAGAGAAACACAATAAAATCTCAGCCCTCAAATATCAGCTCAATACGCTTCTGTCTGAAAAAATTTCTAAAGCGTTTACTTTTACTAAGCAGACTTTTTTTGAATTTGGGGATAAACCTCATAAGCTGCTGGCAAGACAATTGCGGAAAAGGGAAAGTGATAGAGCTATTCATAAGATAAGTTCAGGAACTGGCACCTCTGCCACCTCACACAACGATATTAATAACGCATTTCGCCATTATTATCAGGTCTTATACAGCTCCCAGGCACATGCTCCTGAGACCATGAAACTGTTCCTAAATACATGTCAATTACCAACACTGTCAGAAAGGGATCAGAATTCCTTAGGAATGGAAATTACAGAGGGAGACATAAAGAAAACAATTAATTCCTTGAAGAATGGGAAGAGCCCGGGACCAGACGGGATATGTAATGAGTTCTATAAAAAATTTGGTAATAAAATATCCCCATTTCTCCTCAGGATGTATAAAAAGTCCTTGGAGGATGGCAAATTGCCATCAACACTGAATGAGGCTACAATAACACTTATCCCAAAGAAGGGGAAGGACTTAGAGCAGGTGGGCTCATATAGACCAGTGTCACTACTGAATTCTGACTTGAAAATCTTGGCTAAAACTCTGGCTTCGAGACTCAGCCCTCTTGTAACCAAACTGATTCATCCGGACCAGACCGGGTTTATACCAGGCAGGCACTTATTTCATAATGTAAGACGCCTACTTAATATTCTGTATTCCCCCAGGCATCCGAAGGAAGATCTTTTCATTCTGAGTTTGGATGCCGAAAAGGCTTTTGACTGTGTAGAATTCCCATATTTATATGCTGTATTAGAAAAATTCGGACTTGGAACAAGATTTATCTCGTGGATAAAATTACTGTACTCCAACCCTACTGCTAGAGTTCTCACTAATCAGACAATGTCAGAGACAATTAACCTATATAGAGGCACGAGGCAAGGGTGCCCTCTTAGCCCCTTGCTGTTTGCACTAGCACTGGAGCCATTAGCGGTGACCGTGCGTACAAACAAAGGAATTCATGGTTATGACACAGATTACACCACAAACAAAATATCGCTTTATGCGGATGACATTTTGATCTTTATTACAGAGCCAAAAGCTTCAATGCCTGTTTTATTAGAGACGATTGATTTATTTAGCTCGTTCTCTGGATACAGAGTGAACTGGACAAAAAGTGAGCTGATGCCAGTGCGATGCAGTGACCCAGGTGCATTAGAACGAACCCCATTCAGACTGGCACGGGAGAAATTCACATACTTGGGGTTAGAAATTACAAAGAAATATAATAAATTATTCGAGACTAATTATATGGCTATATTAAATAAGTTTAAAAACAAACTGGAGTTCTGGAAAACCCTCCCTATTTCCTTGATAGGTAGAGTGAATGCAGTCAAAATGGTCTGTCTCCCTCAGTTACTGTACCTCTTTCAAAATTTACCCATCTTCCTTAGCAAAATCTACTTTAAGAAACTGGATTCCATGATTCTTTCATTTATTTGGAATTACAAAACGCATAGGATCAGAAAGGGGCATCTGTGCAAAAGTAAAACAAATGGTGGGCTGGCCCTCCCGGATTTTGTCAGGTACTATTGGGCAGCAAATATCCGATGCATCTCCTACTGGCTAGATGAAACAGTTATGCTCGCCAGCTGGCTGGACATAGAGCGAGAGGATTGTTTTCCCTATTCGATCGGGGCTATTGTGATGTCTCCCATCCATCTTAAAAAATCATACTATAGCTACAACCCAATTATACACAGTACTATTCAAATCTGGAGGCAAATATCAAAACAGCTCAAACTTAGGAAACTATCCTTTACACTCCCAATATCAGCAAACCCAACATTCACCCCTTCTATTATAGACGGAGGCTTTGATAGATGGAGGGAACTCGGACTGCACAGTGTAGGTGACCTGTACATTAGTGGTTCATTTGCGTCATTTCAACAACTACAGGAGAAATATGGTCTGTCAAAAAGTGATTTTTTTAGATATCTCCAAGTCAGACATTTTGTAAGGACACATCTGGACCATTTTGAAAACGCCATCCCTGACAAGCTAGACAGGTGTCTCAGAGACTGCACGACGGAGAGGAATGCAGTTTCAGTTATATATGATTCATTTGAGGAGCTAGATCAGGTGAATACAGAATACATAAAGGAAGGCTGGGAAAAGGAATTGGGCATGACGATAGCGGAGGATATATGGAAGGAAAGCATGAGTTATACCAACACTTGCTCCCTAAATGCTAGACATTGTCTGATCCAGTTTAAAATTCTGCATAGACTGCATTACTCAAGAGTAAAATTACATAGAATATTCCCAGAAATATCACCCATCTGTGAAAAATGTAACCAAGCGGAGGCAAATCTACTTCATAGCTACACACTATGTCCCAAACTAGAACATTTCTGGACAGCAGTGTTTTCATTTTTCTCAAAAGTCTTCAAGACTACATTACAACCAGATCCTCTCTTGGTTATATTAGGGACATCAGGGAGCACTGGGAACCTACAGAATGTGCAGCGCCGCCTTCTATCCTATGGTCTCCTCTGTGGGAAAAAACTTGTTCTCCTCCACTGGAAAAAAACAGAGACACCTACTTTCAAAGAATGGTTAACGGCACTGACTGATACATTACACCTTGAAAGGATTCGCTATTCTCTTAGTGGTAGGTTGGAAGACTTCAAAAGGATGTGGCAACCGATTATTTCTTTCCTGAAACAGGATGTAGGACAACCTGAGTAGTACTGGGTGGGTGGGACGGGGTGGGTTAGGGAGGGAGTTATTGTCATTTATTTATTTCAATAATGTATTTAATTACTTATTTTTGTATATTTCTGTTTTTTCTCCCATCTATTGTTTTTCATTTATTTACTTATTCGTAGGACATCTCTGTTACTTATATTATAAAATAATGAAGCATTGTATAAACCAAGATGATGTATATTTGATATACTGTCGGCTTCACAATAAAAACATTTGAAACATTCAGCTTCTCCTGTTTTGACTTACTGAACAAAAAACCGACTCCACTACACACTAAACACACTACACCAAACACTACATAACACACTAACTATACACTCCAAACACGGTAGATGTCACAAATCTCTCAACTCTCAATATCGCTCTCTGTACGCCGACCGTCGTTGCCTGTCAATCATCCGCCGAAGTCCCTCCCACAACTTCCTGTTCCCCAACAACCAAACTTGCTGCTTGGACACTTTCGTGACAAAAGCCATTTTTACCGTTTCTTCTGCACCAGACACAAAGCAAACGTGACGGCAATGTTCGCGAAAAAGGGTGGCGCACATTATTTACCCCAAGTCCGGTTTTGAACGTGCCGGTGCGTCCGGTCCGTCGACTCGGGAGGTGGGCTGTGTAGGTTGGCTAGCGGCTAGCAGCTAGCTACACGCGAACATCCACAGATTCCGATTTCACTTTGTTGTCCGCGTGTCTCCGCATCTCCTCAGACCCGAACAGACTCAGTCCGGACTAGTTTAGTCTCATTAATACACTACAGTCAGTTTAGATGCACAGAACAGAACGGGACCTAACCGCCGGCAAAATCCCGGTCCAGCTCGCGCTGCTGCAGGTATAAATCCGCTCTCCTCAGACCCGAACAGACTTGGTCCGGTCTCGTTTAGTCTCATTAATCCACAACAGTCAGTTTAGATGCACAGAACAGAACGGGACCGAACCGCTGGCTAACTCCCGGTCCAGCTTGCACCGCCGCAGTTATAAATCCGCTTGTTTCTTAACGTATGTCTAGGCTTGAGATCTGCAGTGATTGGCTCTGGTGCGCATGTGGCTACGGTGTGCAGTAATTGGCTCTGGTGCGCACGTGACTGTGGTGGCTCCGGTGGACAATGCTCCCGAATTTGTAAAGCATTTATGAAATAATTTATCCACGGTATCATTGCAGTCCAAACAAATGCGAAGTCGCACACCACTGAACCAAACGGCAGCCATGTTGAAACTCTCAGGTCATTCTGATCCTGATCCTCAGAGATATTTGAGGCACACACACACACACACACACACACACACACACACACACAGAGATTCCTTGCTTTTATAGAGAGATTGGACGCTGATTGTGCATACTGTTGTTATTCGACACAATACTGTCCTTGTTTATATGTTCATTTAAAGTTTATATTGTATGTACATGGTAATACTGTTAATCAGATGTATATGAACAGCTTGTTGTTAAGAGTCAAAGCTCGCTAAATAACTGAATGTTAACAGAGTGTCTATCACATCAAAATGCAAGACATTGAAGCACTCAGAAACTGCTGATTCCACCTAGAGTCCTCCCTTGTGAATGAAATAAATAAATTTATATAAAAGCTGAACACAGAAGGCTTGCAAGACGCATTATAACATGCTGAGAGTTGAGAATTTCCACACAATATTGTCACAGCATTGTCACAGCAAGTATTCACTTGAAACATTTACTTTTAAAAGCAATGAGTTTACAGTAAGTTAAAGCGAAACTCTTGCCAAAATGCAACATGGGCTTTTTTTTGTCAAAGTACCCGAGTCAAACCTTTGTTTAAAAGCATAATTACGACGAAAGAGGCACTTTTAAGATTTACCGTATTTTTGTTTTCGGTTCAAACTCATTTTCAATGGGAGTGCTACAGGCATTTTTACGATAGCATCAAAATCGCTATTTTTAAAACACGAAGACGGCTCAACACAGCGTTAAACTTTGCTCGTAGTATCACCAGGGTCTCTACACATGTACACGAGCATTGAGAACATTGTTTGTGTACACAGAGTTTACAAAAAGGAATTTTTTTGAACAGCTCACGTTAACATAATGCTTGTTCCGCTAGCTGCCGTCCTGCCAGTGGAGAAGTGTCGATTTCTGAATGCGACTTAACATGGAGGTGAGTTAAGGTGGAATGCTCCTAAAGCTTAGTTCCATATAAATACACGGATAATTTGTTGTTTTGTCGTTAGCGAAAAACAATATTGACTTTGAAGTTGAAAAAGGAGCCTCATATAAGAAACAATACTAAAATAAAAATCCGGAAAAGTCACGTGAGATATTGCGTAGATAGTTGTTGCCAGAAGACAGTAGCGTTCCACCTTGACTGTCCTCCAGGTTATGTCGCATTCAGAAATCGACACTTCTTCACTGGCGGCTAGTGGAACAAGCAACTGCTAACATGAGTTGTTTAAAAACTTTCTTTTTAGCAAACTGTGTACACAAACAATGTTCGAAATGCTCGTTTTCATGTGTAGAGACCCTGGTGATACTACGAGCAAAGTCTGATGTTGTGTCGAGCCTTCTTAGAGTTTTAAAAATAGCGATTTTGATGCTATCGTACAAGTGCCCGGAGCACTCCCATTGAAAATTAGTTTGCCCCAAATACGAAAATACGGTGAAATGGTAAGTGCCTCTTTCGTCGTAATTATGCTTTTACACAAAGGTTTGACTCGGGTACTTTCACAAAAAAAGCCTAGGTTGCATTTTGGCGAGAGCTTCGCTTTAAGTAGGATGCAAAGGCAGTTGTAAATTGGGACATTTGAACAGAGGTTGTCTAGTGACAGTCTTCGTCCACCATTGTCATCCATGACAGAACGTTTGACACCAGGGACAGACTGGGACTACAAAAACAGCCCAAGACTTTGACTTCATCAACGCCTGGCACGGGTGTCACAATACTTTAATCATGACTCATGACACAATCCCATCCATATTACAGCAATAGCACTGATGTTGACTGGATGTTGTGTTAAGAGCATTGTATTGTATGGTTCTCTTCACAGTACGTTAGCCACTTTCTATCTGTGCCATCTTTGTGTTTAAACACTCGCTGTACTGTCAGGTATTTTGTCTTCTTCTGAGGGTGGTTAGAAAAAAAACCCCTTCAGGCTGTGACTGGCTGACTTGGGCCGCTTAAAGGGATATTCCGGTGTAAGTTTAATCCATGGTCTAACACACCAAGACACCAAGTAAGACCCCCCCTCGAGAGATCAAGTTTGCCGACCGCTAGCTTACGTAGTTTTAGCAACCTCGGAAAAGACCGCACGACAACAATACATTGGAGTATTCGCCTCCAAGATGAAACCACCATCAAAAAGCAACTCATAGCCACAAATAATGCTCAGAACAGCACCAAACTTCAGCAACAGTACATCTGCACATGTACACACATCTGCGCATGTTGCACATATAAGAGCAACAAATGGTGATAATCCTGCCGGAACAGGATCCGGGCCCTCACACCCAATGTGTGAGGTCCCGGATAAGCACATTCTTTGTCACTACGCAAACCAGACAAATGTTTTGAGTAGGGCCGGGACTTTAACGCGTTAATTACACAAAAATTAACGCGTTAAAAAAATTAACGCATTTTAATCGCACTAATTTTTGCACCGCGGAACGTTTCTCACTGGATGAGTTTCAGGGGTACCGATTATACTGGAGCACCAACTAACGTTCATGCATAGTGTAACCCGCTAGGTACTACAGAGTTTTGGACCAGTGACTAGGTTCGTAGAGGAGGGTTTAAAGAGGAAGTCAAGGACACAATGAATAAATGGAGCCACGAAGTACGTTGAAAGTAAGTTGACTGTATTGAACTGTATGAAAATAAAATAAAATTCAGTGCAATGACATCTGATTGCTCAATATTTCACAGTCTTTCTTTAACATAAAACCAAATAAAAGTGTCCAAATGGAAACGTAATGTTCCTTTAAATGTTCCTTGAATGTCCTTGAATGTTCCTTGAATGTCCTTGAATATTCCTTGAATGTCCTTGAATGTCAGCGCGCTTCAGTCAAATGTATGTAAGTCAAGTCAGGGGAAGTTGAAAGAGTCAGGGGTTCAGGAGTCAGGTGTGTGTGTGGTGGTCCTACCACAGGCACACTCAGTTAAGGTGAAGAAGGGGCTGGATGTCCTCTTCAGGCTCAGGCACGGGTTCTCTACTCCTTTGGGTAGGGGGGTTTCACTAGCTCGCCATCTCCATCAACCAGGAGAATCCAGATCCACATCTAAAGGTTTCTGAAGGTTCTCAAAAACCTAGCCTGTATAAAGACAGAGCTATCACTACATAGAATCATCAAACTTCACTTATGGCCATATTCAATACATATATCTCAACACACTACTGGAACACAATAGTGATTAAATGAATTATCTTTTTAACTGTACAGTTCTTTTCTTTTTCTCAATTAAGTATTTCCACACATTTTTAATCAACATTAATTATCTTAGCTATTTAACCATGAATTATGATAATTTTAGCTCCTTTACCATGAAATATTGTTCATTTTAATCCTTTAACCATTTCACACATATCCATTGAATTATGAACTGAAAATTAGCAAAATGCACCTTTAACACACATAAGAATATCAATTCAGGCTTCAGAGTTTCTGCCTTCCTGATAAATGAACATGTTTAACAGTATTTAACAAGACACACACCCTAAAGTGCATCTCAGAATGAGTACAGACACACACACACACACAGGAAAATAAATAGCACACCTCGTTTTTCATCAGGTTATCAGAGCAAAATATGCAGCTTTGACTCTTAAAACACACAGTAAACAGTAGCGGCAGGTCACGTTCATGTATCAACAAGTTTTCTGCCCTCTCACATGTTGAATCACCATGTGGCTACTACAGTTAGCATGCGCTAGCGCTAGCTAGCTCGAGCAACTCACCAAGTCTCTTCCGAAAACAATAACTCACGGGTCCTCGACCACCTCTCTGCTTCAGGTAGGTACACTTCCCAAGGTTATTCTGTGTTGATAAGTTAGTTAACAACCGCCATTTTCGTGACTTCTTATTAACCTTCTCCTCCGTGTTTCTCATCTGCTCGTACCGCTGCTCTGACTCTCTGCTCTCACTCCGCACCACGCTAACTCTGCGCTCTCACTCCGCACTGTACTACTACTGACTACTTTTTCTTAAAAATCATACATCTACTTTTTTTATAATGCAACAATTAATGACTGAGTGTGTGCAAAATTAATATTATTGACAGAATAATAAACTAAAGAGGGTTAATTAATAAAAAATATATTTTAAAGGAAACAACAATAATTCAGGGTTCGTACGGTCATGAAAAACCTGGAAAAGTTTTGGAAATTGAAAATGCATTTTCTAGGTCCTTGAAAAGTTAATGAAAAATAACATTGCCTGTAAAGTTTTGGAAAAGTCATGGAAATATTGCATGGATAATATTTAGGATGCGTAAAACCTAAATAAAATGATGTAATGTGCGATTAAAACGAGCACGGGTCAGGTATTGGTAAACATAAAGACCGGCCACCGCTGTCAACGTTGTTTGTGCCTCTGATTCATGTCTTCATGTCACTCCGCAAGTCGTCCATTCATTTGTCACGACGGGAATTCATTGAAAGCAGAGCTCCACAAAGGAGCCTGCACTCATTGCGGAAGGTTATCTGATGTGTCAGTGTTTCCCCTGTACGCATTCTGCTGAGGGATTTTCAGCCGCCAAAAAAAAAAAAAAAAAAAAAAAAAAGACGTGATTTTTATAGGTTTAACATCACGGGCGAATGGCGAACGTAAGTTGCGCACAGTGAAAGCACTTCACCCTATTCACCCTTTTTTTTTATTTATTTATTTATTTTTTTTTGGTTGCTATGGCGCCGTACTAGGTGGCAGCCTGTTGCAGCAGCTCCCGTGGGCTTCCAAGTTTTTTTTTTTTGTATTTCTGTTTTGATTTTCGATGTGATTTTTGGCAATTCTTCTTAAGAGACAGTGAGAAGATGGACACTTCCTTTTTTTAAAACTATTTTGTCTTTTTGAACAAGACGGACGAGCTTGTGGCAGTTTTATGTTTATTATGCTAACCCTAGCAACGGAGGGACAGGAGCGCATCATTGAGCGCATTGTTTACACACGCGACCAGCTGATTGCGCTGTGTAAACCTGCACTGCTGTGTGAACCTGCACTGCTACCCGGAGCCAGACCTGAGGTCCTGAAGGAGCTGCGGAGGAGACGCCGTGGCTGCAGAGCCGGAGTGAAGAGGAGGGGGAAGAAGAGGAGACACAGACTGGCTGTACCGGCGATCGTCATGGGAAACGTGAGGTCTCTGGGGAACAAGACTGACGAGCTCGCCGCGCTGATAAAGGCTCAGAGGGAATATCTTGAGTGCAGTATATTGTGTTTCACGGAGACATGGCTTCACTCAAACATCCTGGACCACAGCGTGGCGATTCCCGGCTTCAGCACTGTTCGGGCGGACAGGGATGTGATAAGCAGCGGAAAGAAGAAAGGAGGAGGGATTGTACTGTATGTGAGTGAGAGGTGGTGTAATCCCGGACATGTTCACGTGAAGGAACGTCTCTGTACCCCGGACATTGAACTGTTGACTGTGGGGATGAGGCCTTATTATTTGCCCCGGGAATTCACGTACGCCGTCATTATCGGTGTGTACGTTCCTCCTTCAGCTGATGCAGCGCTGGCCTGTGACGTCATCCACTCCGCTGTTGCCCAGATACAGACGCTGCATCCTAACGCATTTATTGTCATCACTGGGGATTTTAATCACATCTCACTGGACAATACCCTCCCAACATTTCACCAGTATGTTGACTGCCCCACCAGAGACTGTAACACACTGGATCTGTTGTATGCAAATGCTAAGGATGCATACAGTCCCACAGCCCTCCCCCCTCTTGGGAGATCTGACCACAACCTGGTTCTGCTGACCCCTAAGTATGTCCCTCTTGTTCAGCGGCAGCCTGTCCACACTAGGAGCGTGAGGAGGTGGACTCAGGAGGCTGCTGATGCACTACAGGACTGCTTTGAGTCGACAGACTGGGATGCACTCGTTGAGCCACATGGGGAGGATCTCGACAGCATGACCGACTGCATCACAGAATACATCAGGTTCTGTGAACACACCACCATGCCAACACGGACTGTACACTGCTTCCCTAATAATAAGCCGTGGATCACCAATGACCTGAAGGTCCTTCTTAACAAGAAGAAGAGGGCGTTCAGGTCTGGAGACAGGGAAGAACTGAGGAAAGTGCAGCATGAACTCAGGGATATGCTGAGGACCTGTAAAGACGCCTACAGGAGGAAGCTGGAGGCCAAACTTCAGCAGAACAATGTGAGGGATGTGTGGACTGGTATGAAGCAGATCACTGGGTGTAAGGTGAGCGGCAGACAGTCATCGGGCAGCCTGGAGAGGGCAAACGAGCTGAACAGATTCTTCAATAGGTTCAGCTCACAGCCTTCTGTCGTCTCCCTGACACCTCCAGACCCCCACACACCCTCACTGCCCCGAATGCTTCCTCCCCTCCCCCCTCACTTCCCTGCTGTGAGCTCTCCTGTGCAACACCTCTCCTCCTCCTCCTCCACCTCTTCCTCCTCCACCTCCTCCTCCTCTACCTCCTCCTCCTCCACCTTCACCTCCTCCTCCACCTCCACGTCCTCCACTGAAGACACCAGCAGCCTCCCCCGCATGACTGTGACTGCAGGCCAGGTTAGGAGACAGCTGGAGAGACTCCACCAGCAGAAGGCTGCAGGCCCTGACGGTATCAGCCCCAGGATCCTGAAGACATGTGCCAGCCAGCTGTCTCCTGTCCTACAACACCTCTACAACCTGAGCCTTGGACAGGAGAGAATACCGGTGCTTTGGAAGACATCCTGCCTGGTTCCTGTTCCAAAGAAGTCGACACCATCAGACCTCAATGACTATCGACCAGTGGCCCTCACATCTTACGTCATGAAGGTGCTGGAGAGACTGGTTTTGGCCAACCTGAGGCCGCAGGTGAGAGCCCTGCTAGACCCTCTGCAATTTGCTTACCAGCCCCACTTGGGAGTTGATGACACTGTCATCTACCTGCTGCAACGAGCCCATTCGCACCTGGATGGTGGAGGAGGCACTGTGAGAATCACATTCTTTGATTTCTCTAGTGCTTTTAACACCATTCAGCCACTGCTACTGGGGGAGAAGCTGAGGGTGATGGGTGTAGACGACACGATGATCTCCTGGATTACTGACTACCTGACAGGCAGGCCACAGTTTGTCCGTATGGGCAGTGTTCTGTCTGATGCGGTGGTTAGTGATACAGGAGCTCCACAGGGGACTGTACTGTCTCCTTTCCTGTTCACCTTATACACCACTGACTTTCAGTACAACACCGGGTCGTGTCACCTGCAGAAGTTCTCTGACGACTCGGCTGTTGTTGGGTGTATAAGTGAGGGACAGGAGGAGGAGTACAGGGCTCTGGTAGACAACTTTGTGGAGTGGACTGGACAGAATCACCTGCGGCTGAACATCAGCAAGACCAGAGAGATGGTGATAGATTTCAGGAAGAAGAGGAAGACGGCTTTCCAACCTCTGTGCATTCTGGGAAGGGATGTGGAGGCGGTGGAGGATTATAAGTACCTTAGTGTTACCATCAACCATAGACTGGACTGGAGATCTAACACTGAAGCTGTGTACAAGAAGGGGATGAGCAGACTTTACTTCCTGAGGAAGCTGAGATCCTTCAACGTGTGCAGCAAGATGTTGGAGATCTTTTATCAGTCTGTGGTGGCCAGTGTACTTTTCTTTGCTGTGGTTTGTTGGGGAAGCAGCATTGGAGCCAGTGACACTAACAGACTCAACAAACTGATCAGGAGGGCTGGCTCTGTGATTGGCTGCAAACAGGACACTCTGGAGGCTGTGGTGGAGAGGAGGACACTGAAAAAACTGTTATCCATCATGGATAATCCTCTCCACCCTCTCCAACTCACACTGGTCAGACAGCGGAGCACCTTCTCCGGAAGGCTGCTTCAGCTTCGCTGTCGTAGCAACAGATACAGGAAATCTTTCCTGCCACAAGCCATCACTTTATACAACAACTCTCTCACCTCTGCCTGATAGAGAACTCTGGTCTCTCTACTGTTTTGTTGTATATATTATTATTGTTTATTGTTTATAGCACACTGTGCACTGTATATATACACTATGTATATATTGGATTCTATTTATGTTATGTACGAAGTGTTTTATTTGTGGACCCACAACTGCTGTAACAAAATAATTTCCCAGTCTGGGATCATTAAAGTATTTCTATCTATCTATCTATCTATCTATCTATCTATATCTATGTTGTCTTGAAATCGATTATTATTGTCATTACTGCTATTTGTATAATTTCTACAAGTCACCGTTTAAGTTGAGTGACTGAAATCCTCGTCATCCTATTCAAAGGCTGCAACAGGCGACTCATCGAACCGGGGTGACGTTAGATTCAGGTTGGATATTCGGCGGATATTCACTCGGGTCCAGCCGAGACTTTGCTGAGGATCGTCCAGTGTGAGCAGCAGGAGGACGGTCAGCTCACCTCACAGAGCCTCGCGCGGAATCACCGGAGACTGATTTAGGGACTGTCAATAAATTACTTATCATAAATATATTAATACAAAATAATTTCAGTTTTTTCAATATCTTCCATGTCATGTGACCCAGTGACTCCAGCAGCAGATTGTATTAGTGAACTGGACGAATGAGACACAGCTCTTGTATCCTCTTGTATTTTAGTCCTTCCTCTATTTTATATGAATATTAATATGCAGAAATTATGATTTTCTTTCTCAATAGCCTCCATGTCATGTGGCCCACTGACTCTTCCGCTCAAGAGGTTAACATATTTTCAAGCAGCAGTGTCAACCTCTACACTATTTTGTCTCATGTCTTAGATTCTGATTCTGAAATTCTGAAAATGATTTTTTTTTTTTCTTTTTTTTTAAATCTCACTCACCAGTAGTCACCATTTACAGGGTTATTTTTCAAAATTTTCTTCGGGAGGAGCCATGCCCCTGGACCCCCCTAGTGTTGCTAGGTTACAAACTCAGAGCACCACTGCTACAAATAATCTCAGGGAGACGCTGTGTTCTAAGAATTTTAGATGTGTGGGGCAAACCTTATCTTTCTTAGCTGAAGCCAACAATGGGACAAAATAAATGTAAAGAGAGACATAGTGGAGCCGTATATTTTCCTGCTTTTTTGTCCTTTGCCGATCACTCCTAGGATCAAGATGTGTCTGTGGTTTGATTAAGAGGCACTGATTTTCGGTCTTGGAAATTCAGTGAAAGGTTATGGAGAAGTCATTGAAAAGTCATGGAAAACTATTGTTAAAAAAGTGTACGAACCCTGACAATATTATCTACTGGGTTACAATAGCGTTCATGACTTCAGACATCAACAATGAACGAAGAAGCAGATGAGACCGCGTTGGTTGGCTCCGTGGATGGGGAATTTTGATTTAAAAAGCGGACGGATGGCAGCGTAGACAAGAGCACGGTTGTTTGCAAATTATGCAAGAAGGAGTTCACGTATCACCGCAGCATATCAAGCCTCAGATATCACCTAAATGCTAAGCTTATAGCAGCTAGCGTTAGCGTGGGAGCTAGCGTGGACGTTAGCCCGACTCCGAGTACAAGGACCCACACCCAACCCACACTCAACCAGATGACTGGTTTCAGGACCAGGGTAACTAAGTCCACGTCTGAAAAAATAACCAACTCCCTCCCAACTCCCAACTCAAAATTGCACTGGTCTGTTGGTCTTAAAAACAAACAATGTTTTGTTGCTTAAGCTTATGTAACGTTATTCAGTCATTATTCAATGGTATACTAAAATCCATGTGAAAAAAATTGCTTCTCACTGTTCTCAGGTCAAATATTTATATGCGATTAAAATGCGATTAATTTCGATTAATAATAATAACTGAAGAAGACATTGAGGTTGAGCCCGGTGTTACTAGCAGTTTATTCATGAACACATGGCTTCTTTGTAACCAGTATCAAATCAACAAAACTGTTAAGTGTACACTGCACTTTCTGAACTTGCATTTTAATTAGACTCCAATTAAAGAATCACTTTCATTCCCCAACTTTGCATTTTTAAGTTGCTTATTACCTCACCAAAGTCCTCAACATTAAAAAATAAAAATAAACAGACACTTCTTCAATACTGAAAGACAGAAAAGGGAGTGTGATCCACTGCTCTGTGGCCATCAAGCTGAGCTAAGGATTTAACTGGGAAGGTTGCATAGTTACTGTACTTACAGTGCTGTAAAACAACACACAAAAATGTACCTTCAATTTACCACTTAAGCTTGAAGGTGACATGCCACAAAATTCTTTCAAATAAATCCTTGTGAGATTAGATATTTTCCTTCAAACATAGCGCTAAGACAATCAAATTCATAAGATGTCACTTGATTTAAGGCATACTTGAAAAGGGAGTTTATCATTTTCAAACACATGTAGAACATTAATGATGCCTGTAACTGTAAAAACACAAGGATGTTTGAGTTATTCTTTTACAGTTAGATGGTGTAGAGATAAAGAATTTAGGACATTTGAGCTCACATGCTCGTCTGTGCTCCTCCATAAAACAACTGACAGAGGACCAAAGTCCTGTAGGAGAGCAGCCCATAAGGAGTTTTGCGTAATCATTAATGTAATACAGTCTTGGCAAAAGAAAAAATCTATTTAGACAGAATGTATGACAAAAACAACTCAGACTGTATGATGAGGGTTCAAACGTTCATATTTTAATTACACATTTGATTTCATTTCTGCGGAGCCCTGGAGGTGACATGGATGGGGTTTTTTTTATCTCGTGCACGCGAGTAGTAAGACATGTGCGACAGATAGTAATTCATGCGTCTTTTGACGTAATTAAAAAGTGCAGTCGGTTAAATGCAGGCTTATTATCATGGATAGAGAGCATCTCATAATTTTAATTAATTTAAAAAAGTTAATAAAGTGTATTATTATTGTTATTGTGCAGTGGTAAGAGGTACGTGTAATAGGTATTTTGATGATCCAGGACGAGTGTCCAGGCGTAGGTTTTATTAGCTATTTCGCTAGCCTTGATGATGGAGGCGTTCTCAAAGTAGTAGTAGTTTGGTTATAATTAATTTGTGAAAAAACTTTGCAGCAGTGACTACCGGTAATCAGGACAAACGAATAACAATGGATGCAGGTGCAAATAGTATCATATTCATGTGAAAGTTGTGACAGAAAAACGTAAATTTACTAAAATACCTCCAGTTTTAAACAAGATTCTCACACAGACAACATTATCTCGGCTTTCACAGTGACACTGAACACGTTTGTTGTGTTCTGTTACTATATACAACAGATATACTATTATGGGGCGGCTGTAGCTCAGCGGGTTTCAGGTCGGCTAGTGATCGGAAGGTCGTTGGTTCAAATCCCTGCATGTCAAAGTGTCCTTGAGCAAGATACTGAACCCCAAATTGCTTCTGATGTGCGGTTGGCACCTTGCATGACGGCTTCTGCCATCAGTGAGGGTCCTGCAATTATCTGGCGACTTGTTCAGGGTGTACCCTGCCTTCGCCCAGAGACAGCTGGGATTGGCTCTAGCGAAACCCCCCAATGACCCCATAAAAAGGGATAAAGCGGTTACAGACAATGAATGGATGGATGGATAGACTATTGCTCTTTATAACACAAGTGGACGCTGTTGTATAAGGCAGGTCATGGTTAACACGCTGTACGTGAAGAGGTCAGAGTGCAACAAGATGGCAACTATAGATAGATAGATACTTTATTTATCCCGAGGGAAATTCAACTATGTACAATACGACGCTGCTACTGAGAGCTATGTTACAATATAAGTTGTTGAAGTAAATAGCACTTGTTCATGATTCTAGCGTCCCATCATTGTTGAGTTAACACCACAAAGTTCACTTCATTCAATCATTCGAGCCAGAGTGCCACTGCATCTTACTTACTATCTTGCGAAATACAGTAAGTCGCACGTGTGTGATAGTATGTCGCACTCGCAAGATAGTAAGTCACACTCGTGAGATGGCAAGTCTCACTCGTGAGATAGTAAAAAACCCACCCATGTCACCTCCAGGGTGCCGTACATTTGATACAAAAATTTGAAGATCTAAAATTTTGCAAATACTTTGCAAAATTTCTATTGCAAAGGAATTTGGAATTAGTAGTAGCACAAAAATATTTGGGTTTTTTTTTAAACCAAAGACAGTTTCTGACAGTGGACATGTGGTCTCATGTTGTTTGGGTGAGTTGCCACTTCCTCCATTTTCTACATATTTCTTCTTTTTGGGTACATTGCACAACCTGTAATCAAAAGGAACACCATGGTCAGAATAGCCAATGAGCAACACAGCTCCCACAGATAGTATGAAAGGCAGTTTGTACATGTTCTACTTTTCTTCTGTTCTTTCATTGTGATTTTGTTTTGACTGGTAAAAACTAAGCATATGTCTATTTTTAAATTCTCTGTTATTGAAATAGTCATGATTTGCATCAGCACATACTAAAACCACTGTAACTTCATATCTGTATTTCCATCTGTATTTCTTTATGCTAAGCTAAGCTTGCCAGCTGCTGACTTAAGCCACATATTTACAGGATAGCCCTGAGAGTCGTATCACTTTCTTAAATATATTCAGAATGCGCAAAAGTGAAAAGAGCTTGCACAACAATAACACACAGAGATCCATATTCATTCAGGAGCTGTTTTTTGAAAGACAAAAACAACCCAGACTGTATGGGGAGGGTTCAAATGTTCATATTTTTAATTACATTTTTAATTTAATTTCATGCAAAAACTTGCAAAGACTTCTATTATTTCTATAATTTGGAATTAGCTAGCATCATATAAGTACAATAATATTTTGTTTTTTAAACAAGAGACAGTTTCTTACAGTGGAGGGGTTGCCACTTCCTCCATTTTCTACATATTTCTTCTTTGTGGGTACATTGCACAACCTGTAATCAAAAGGAACACCATGGTCAGAATAGCCAATGAGCAACACCGCTCCCACAGATAGTATAAAAGGCAGTTTGTACATGTTCTACTTTTCTTCTGTTCTTTCATTGTGCTTTTGTTTTGACTGGTAAAAACGAAGCATATGTCTGTTTTGTAAATTCTCTGTTATTGAAATAGTCATGATGTGCATCAGCACATACTAAAACCACTGTAACTTTATATCTGTACATCCAGTTCTCATGTGACTGAGGAAGCGAGTTTATCTTATCTAATCAAGTGTGCTTTATAGCAATGTTTTGGTGGCTTGAACAATATGTGAACAACAGTAGCCTGAGTGAAAGTGTACCTACCCCTGACATTCTTGCATTTGGTCCACTGTTTATGGAAGGTCTCTATTTAAGGTCTCCAGGAGGAAGAAGTTCACCACAGAGGAGGCAATTGTGAGACTTCTCGTGAGAGTATAAGGCAGGATCTTTTTATACGTACCTGTAAATAACAAAGGAAAAATTCTACATGAATATAAAGGAACATTTCTTACATTTGAACATATCACTGATATTATCCTGTGCAGGCTTTTACATACCTAAATAGATGACATAAGGAGCTGTGATACTGCCAATATTAGCAGCAGAGGAGTACAGTTCCATGCTGACGCCTCTGAGTCAGTCGGGTAAATCTCTGCAGTGCAGATGTAGATGATGCTGAGCAGGCAACATCTGTTGACGTCCAAAACAGGTTGATATCGAGTCCGTCGGGCCAGGCCATGATGTGGATGTCCATTGACAGCCAGAATTAGTAGATAAATGACAATGAGAAAAGACGTCGAGTCAGGCCATCCAGAACTAGTTGAGAATAGACATTCATACTGGCTATGATCTGGACGTCCACTGACAACCAGAATTAGTTGAAAATAGACGTTCTTACAAACTATGATCTGGACGTATTCTGACAACAAGGATTAGTTGAGAATAGACATTCATACTGCCCACAAACTGATCGTCCATTGACAACCAGAATTTGTTGAAAAATGTCATTGAGAAAAGACGTCTTGACAGCCCATAATCAGTGGAAAAAAAACACTGAAAAAAGACAAAAGAAAAAAGATGCCAGTTGGGGTGGAGAGACAGCATAGCTAAGAGACAGTGTATGCATCTTCCCATGGCCATATAAACAGAAAAGTAGATTTTATGGCAAAAAAATGAACAACTACTACAGTAAAAAACAGTAAACTCAAAAAAGGTTAAATACAATGTTTAGAACAGGGAAATACCATAACTATATATGTCAGTCAAAACTGTAATTTTTATATCTTTTTTTCTGGAAATACATTGCTCCACTGTTAAATACTCCTGCACTCTGCTTATAACAGAAATATGCCATAATTTACATTACAGTCAACACTGTAATTTTTGCATCCATTTTTGTCACTGTTAAGTTTACTAACTTTGTGTTAAAAACATATATACTGTATGCCGGAAATATATAACAGCTAACATTGTACATTTTGCATTTATGTTTTGGATAAAAGATATTTACAGTTTATTACTGGTAAATGTAGTGTAAGAAATTACACAGTTTTCCTGTTAGTGATCAAATGTGCTGTAAAGACAGGCAGGATGTGAGAGGAAGGAGGAAAATGTCATGATGCTTGAGGTGTCAGAGAGCCACAGGTGGGGGCCCATCTTCAACATGGGAGATACAGAAATGTAGATAAGATGACAATTTGCTGTCCCATCTGTTGTAGTCACTGTCCTGGAAGGACAGGATACACCCAACATCAAAGCATCATTGTTATGTAAAGAAAATGTTTTATGGCTGTTGTAAATGAAGATACCCTCCTCTCTGTTTCTATACTTAAGGGGTAACATTTTAGAGTTTGGGAGAGAACCTTTTTGACTTCTCTCCACGCTGTGTGTTATTAAAGAGATCTGATTCATATGATCTGAAGTTCTTCATAGACTTAACAACTCTCTAACTCACAAAGGAGAATTTCCACTACAGTAGGCCAATCTGTTTTCCTAATATTATCAAGTCATCACAGTTCCTCAGGCATCACACGTTTCCGTCTTCACATTTCATCAATCAACTCACAAGAATGGGCAGATTCAAAGGTCTGAATCGAGGCAAGTACTCTACTTTTTTCTTATTTGCCTATGCTGTTATTCTGTTGTTTTTTTGAGATTCCCTATGATACTTCAAAGATCAACAGGTATCTGTCTTGGTGGGAACTTGGGAAAATATGGAGGGAACACAGGCAGTTAGTGACAGTCACTACTGTCCCATAAAAACAAAGACATATAATGTATAGCTTCACAGGTTTAAGATTCCTTGACCAACACTAGTGGATCTAAAATCCAGTTTAACCAGCGGCGGTTGGGGGTCTATTCTGTCTATTTCTAAATTACACAGTGTCTATTCTGTTTAGTATTTACAACTGAAGTACAATTTATAACAGGGTTAGCAAACAGCATCAAGTGCTACTTTTCAAGGACAACAAGGGATTGAATGTTTTCTTTTATTATTAAGGTCTGAACATTTACAACTATTTACAAAATGACAGCATAAATGACTTTTTACAGATTATAATAAACTATTAACAAAATCAATTATTATTAAAAACGATATTAGAACGGTTACAAATTATGTACAGTAATAGGCTGAGCAGGAGTCCCTGGCAGTGCTGCTGGGCTGGATTGGATGCCACAATAAAGACCCTGGTGTCAGTGGGACATCATCTCTGGGTCGGTAGTGAGGGTGTTTGGGGGTCCAGTCTCCTCTGTCCACCACATCGTCCATCAACTGGGTTTGCAGGGCTGACTTGATCGACGGCTGCCATGTCATTAAGAATGTTTTAAGAAAGAGGCAAGAATTATATTTTCATAATATGATTTTAATAGTAATAAATCATTACAGCAAACACAACTATCTACCAAACACATTAAATAGGAATAATGCTTTTAAAATTAAAATAAAACCATATGTGGCGATCAACAGTTTATATGTCTAGCATTAAGGCAACCCAATGAGCAAAAAGTGGTCCAAAATACGTCAAAAAGACATGTTCTCTGTACATCCAGAAGACATCCTCAGATTAGCCAGAATGAAAGTTTTTATTACATCTTTTCTAGACGTTGTGTAGGCGTCTTATTTTGGAAGTTATATGGACGTCAATAAAAGACGTTGTCTAGACATAATTATAGAACATCCAAAAGACGTCATTCAAGGAGCCGGAATAAAAGTTTTTATTACGTCTTTTCTAGACGTTGGATAGATGTCTTATTTTGGAAGTTATATGGACGTCATTAAAAGACGTTGTCAAGACATTATTATTGAACATCTAAAATACGTCATTCAAAGAGCCAGAATGAACATTATTAATACACCAATCCATCGCAGGGCCCTTACTGATGGCAGAGGCCGCCACACAAGGTGCCAACTGCACATCAGGAGCGAGTTTGGGGTTCAGTATCTTGCTTATACTTCCCCATGTAGCTCAGTTCCGCCCCAGAGGAGCCAGGATTCGAACCAGCAACCTTCCGCTCGCTAGTCAACCATTTTTTTTCCCCATGACAGATGATTTTAGACACGACAAGCAGTGCCCATTTTTATTTTTATTATAGCTGAAACAAACAATCAAGGACAACAGAATGACATCCCCCACTATTACGAACAAATTCTCTTTCTCTCTTACACACACACACACACACACACACACACACACACACACACACACACACACACACACACACACACTACTTATGCCCTCATGATCACTCATAGCTATTAGTTAAGCCACTTTAGGAAACTAAGCATTTTGTGGCTCTAGAGCTGGAAAAAATCTATTTGGCAGCTGGTTTGTAATCAAATGTGCGATAATATTTTTTTACGTTTCACTCTGAGAAAGTGTGATTGCCAGGAAGACAGGGAGACACACAATTTTCCTTTGAGTCAATTGTTACTGGAAAATTAGGCTTTTTGACCAAGTGTATACTTATATTTACACATTTATACTCTAGTGGTTTAAATAAAAGAATCAAAGAAATTACTTATACTGTTGGGAAAGAGCAAATGTCTTCATGGTTATGCCCCTCCTTTATTTAATTAATATGCATTTTTTGGTTGTCCTTTTTTTTCAGCATGTTGTTGAGGTCAAACTGTGTAAGGACACGACATGTTCACCTGAGAGGGACATCATAAATTCTCACCCGGGTCAACCTTGGCCCATTAACACATAAGACAAGTAAAGCCTGTTCCTATGTTTATAATGTCACATGATTACAGGAGGAGGAGGGTTAAAGGAGACATCAGCTCACACACTCACTAATTGTCCCGTGTGTGTGTGGTGTGTGTGTGTGTGTGGTGTGTGGTGTGTGTGTGTGTGTGTGTGTGTGTGTGTGTGTGCGCGTGTGTGTGTGTGTGTGTGTTTGTGTTTGTCACTATTATATTTATTTACATGGTTGCAAATGACATAAAACCACAGCTTCTGATCACAATCACATGAAACGCGTACATTTTGTTATTGAGTCTTACAAAAGTAATCATAATACAAATTAAAAGTTTTGGAATCTTTTATGATCATCATGATCATCATCATCATCATCAGCTTATCACATGCTGATGCAACAGCTGACAGGACAATTTCATCAACTAATTCTGGCTGTGATATGGACGTCCAGATCATGGCCTAGCAGAACGTCTATTTGCAACTCGGTTTTGTTTAGTATAGACGTCTAGAACTAGGTCAGACTGGACTATAATTGCAATGTCATCTATCAACTAATTCCGGCTGTGATATGGACGTCCAGATATTGGTGTAGCCGAACGTCTAGTTGCAACTCGGTTTTGTTGTCTATAGACGTCCAGAACCAGGTCAGACTGGACTATAATTGCAGTGTTATCTATCAACTAATTCTGGCTGTGATATGGACGTCCAGATCATGGTCTGGACCAACTGACGTGATATCAACTTGTCTTGGATGTCCATAGACGTTGCTTGCTCAGTGGGAAGTACTGGTATGTTAATTACCCCAAACTGTTAGCTAGCTAATAATGATAATAATGATAACATTACTGTGGGTTCAATAAGAGGTTTACCTCTCCACAGTCCTCTCTCAACCCGAGATAAACCAGAGCTGCTTTTCCTCTTCCTCCGCAAGGAGGAGGAATAAAAAAGAAATCAGAAATTCCTGTTGCTCAAACATACAGTATTTGACAGTCAAACTTTACTTTTTCACTTTCACAGAACTGGGCTGCATAATTAGTGACGTACGGGTAAGGGCAGGAACATCTGGTGATGCTACCAGGAAATGCTCCGAAGGCTAGACTGACGCATTTAACAACGGTTGACAAGGCCAATGCAGGTCTCTCCGACGGACTCCTCTTCGAAGCCCGCAAAGGCCGGGTCCTTCGAAGGATGCAGACCCTGAATTGAGACACAGCCACTGTGTGAAGCGAGTGGCAGGTGATGAAGTTGGAGCAGACATTAACAGAGCAGAGAAAGAGTTTAGCCGTGAATTTAAAGTGTTCAGCCATGAATGTACAGTTCACTGTGTGACCAAATAAACGCACAAGCTTCTCCAGACCACGTACTGTATCTCCTATTGTTTTACCAACTGCTGTCTGACAGATGAAGTGAAGTGAAGGGACGAAAACGTACTCCCCCGCCTGCTCCGACGACGGTCTTGGAGCCGAACAGGAAAGGATAACACGTGTTTACCTGTTCACGTTCAGTGTTCATTTGTTTTGCTTAGTACACTTGTTCAGTCTACTGATTTAGCTTACTGTACATGTTAACCGGTTGTCTATCTGCTTAGTTTATGACTTTAATTTAAACTACTCCCAAGAAATAACGGACCTTATCAGCCAACCTGGAGCTTACATATGAAAGGCGTTTATGTCTGCAGATACAGTATAGCCACGTCATTACAGTATCTGAATGCAAAAATGACAAGATAACTTGACCGCTATTGCTGAAGGGAGGAAGGAAGACCAGAAAGTGGGATTATGGGCTGTGACGCATTGAATGGTGGTCTTCCAAGACCTGGTTGGTTCTCTCAGTCTGTCCATTTGACTGTGGATGATAACCTGATGTGAGACTAGAGGTGGCACCAAATGTCCTACAAAAAGCCTGCCAGACCTGAGATGTGAACTGGGGACTGCGATCTGAATAAATGTCAGCGGGGAGACCATGGAGCCAGATAACATGGAGTGCGTCAGCAGTTTCAGAGGTGGATGGGAGATTGACTAGTGGGATGTGGTAAACCAACTTGGAGAAGCAGTCCACAATGGTAAGAATAGTGGTGCGTCCATCAGAGAGAGGAAGACCAGTGACAAAATCCGCTGCTATATGTGACCAGGGACGACTAGGAACAGGCAGGGGCCTGAGAAGACCAGCGGGAGGACCTTAGATAAGCCAGGCTACCAGGAGTGCTAGCAAAGAAACTGCAGCGTCCGCTGGGCTCCGGGGTGGGAGGTGAACCAGGATGACTGTAACACCTCGGACAAGACTTCCTCCAGCACGAATAGGCCATTTGATGGACCTGTACCAGGGTCAGGGTGACTGCACTGGAGTAGCAGCTCCAATGATCCGGGGAAAAGGCACGATGGGCTCAGTGTCAGCAGGAGGTGCGTCAGAGGAAAAGAGGCGAGCGGGGGCATCTTGCTTTCCATTACTGGAGGTCAAGGTTTTGTCATCCTTCCAAATGAGGAATGGCTCCAGGGTACACTCCACCCAGTGTCACCACTCCTGGAGAACCAAAACCACTGCCAGAAGCTCTTGATTACCTATGTCGTAGTTTCTCTCTGCTGTCGAGAAAAAGGCACCGGGATGAAGCTTGTTTGTAGAAGCGTTACACTGGGAGAGAATGGCCCCTACGCCGGAGTCTGAGGTGTCTACCTCTACCAAGAACTGACTTCAGCCGAATAGAACTCACACTTCTCCTGTTTAACATACCATTTGTTGTCCAGGAGTTGCTGGAGCACCAAACTCACCTGCTCATTGTGCTTGTCTAGGGTCCTGGAAAATATCAATGTATCGTCCAAGCAGACAAAAGGTTTAGCATGTTGCAGAGAATGTCATTGATAAGGGCTTGAAACACAGCTGGGGCATTAGAGAGACCGAACGGCATCACCTGGTATTCAAAGTGAGCAAGGGGGGTGATGAACGCTGTCTTCCACTCTTCGCCCTCCCGAATGCGGACAAGGTGGTAGGCGTTCTGAAGATCCAGTTTGGTGAAAATCCGAGCATGACACAGAGGCTCGAAGGATGGATCGATCGGGGTAGTGGGTATTTATTTTTCACTGTGATGTCATTAAGTCATCTGTAATTTTTACATGGGCAAAGGGTCCCATCCTTCTTAATGACAAAGAAGAAGCCAGCCCTGATGGGAGACGAGAAGGACCTGATTACAGTTTTTCTCAATTGCTAAAACACAATTTCTGAAACCTTGCTCCATTTTCTGAAAACATTAAACACAAAATCTCAGCTTCATGCACTATTTACAAAACCTCTGACTCCTCTTGCAAAATGAAACTTTCGCCTCAAAACAGATTTACCTGTGCTCAAAACCAAACACTGCTCTCAAATCATAAACAAAGTGATCAAAATGATATACACTCTCAAGCAGTCAGTAAACAATACAACGAAAAATAGAAAACACGTTTTTCAAAACATATAGTGCTCAGGGAGAAATACATTTTTAATCTCAAAACAAATTTCATATTTTTCCGTCATTGTCTTTTGATGAATGAAAACATGTTCTATCATAGCTCAAAATTGATCAGAAATTATACTCTGCTTTGCTCTTTGCATTTTTTTGTTCCTCCTCCTCCTTGTACCCCTATTTTTACAGTACTGTACTCTGCATCTCACAAACTTGTCCTTTGTTCCTGTGATACTGTAATTCTTGTTCTTTGTTGATTATGAACCTGTAACCAGTCAAAATTTATTGAGCAGTCAGTACTGTAAACAAAGACAGCACAATGTTCAGGGCCAGACAATTTGTTTGTTGTACAGTATACAGCCTACAATACACTGTACTACAGTATACAATACTTTGGGCTGGGTCTGGCCAGAGCACTTCATCGACATCACAAGCAATATTTTCCCTCCTGAGGCATCGGGGGAAGAAGCCTCTTGTGTGCCGTATCCAGCCCTGACATAGTTCCTCACTTACATTACCACAGGCTAAATCCATGGCTTGCAGAAGATTTACTTGTTTGCTCTCTGAACTGGCTCATATTGGTTGTGCCACATGATTTGAAACAAGTGAAATCAATTTTGAGTGGTTGTGTTTATAGTTTTTGCCTAATGCTTAAACACTAAAAGTGGTTGCTATGCCCAAAGCATCACAACCTCTAACTTTGGTGACCATGCACTAAACAAAAGCACCAACAATGCAAACACAATATATGCTTTTCACTGTGTTTGAAATTCTCTAAAAACACTAAAAACACTAAACACTGTTTTTACATAAGACACATTGTTCAAAAAGGAAAGCTCATGCAGTCATTGGGAAAACACATCTATTTAAAATACAAAACACAACTAAAATTGGAAAAGCACACAGACTCACACACATGAAAACATTTAAAATCTAATTGGAGACCAATAATTCTAAGCCATAGCACTACAAATACACCTGATGTGAGCTCAGCTTCTTTGTGCCAACTTTGGAAATGTGGAGGCAGAAAGAGGAAGAGGGAGAGTAAGAGCAGCAGGATGAGGAAGAGGACGAAGGGGGGCAGGCAACAGTGACACTGCGTCACCTCTCCATCCTTGGCCCTTACATCACAGCCCTCATTATACACTTTCTGGACACACTTCATGACACAGTAGTCCAGGACGGCCAGAGCAGCCCCAGTTTGTTGTCATCTGGGATAATGTCAGTTTCCATCGGGCTGCTCTGGTACGGGACTGGTTCACCAACCATAATAGATTCATGGCACTGAACTTGCCACCATACACCCCAGTTTTTTGAGGCATAGACACCTATATTTGACAGTGGATAGACAGAAAAGGGGAGGGGCGGGTTTGACATGCAGTAGAGGTCCTCTAGCTGGATTTGAACCAGGGTCCACTGCATACATAACGTGCACTCTAACCCCCTAACTACCTGTGCAACCTCCTCAAAACGGAGTTCTTTTCAGCCACATGCCCACATGCCGCTTCTACAAGCCATGGAAGAATACAGGGTTAGATACGGCATGCAAGGCGATATTTCCTCTGCTACTTGGCAAGGAAGGACATTGTCTGTGATGTGGATGAGGTGATGGGGCCAAATGCTAACAGGAGACAGGATCCACAGCCTAAATGTCTTCCAATAGTTCCCTTACAACAATTTGTGTTGTAGAACATTCTAGTTGTACCATGTCTTTGTGGGGTTTTTTTGTTTGTATTTTTACTTTTGCAAAAACCTGAAAAACAAAAAAAGAAACCTGAAGTGTCCTAATTTTGTTTTTATGTGTCTAGATCAACTGTAGTGGATCAATCTTTTACAAAAAAATAATCTGTATGAGACTTATAATGTAAAAAACCATCCAAAGTACTGAATACAGCTGTGTTTTGCATAAAGCGCATCTGTGTGTTGTTGCTGCTAGGAAAGAGTGCAAACAAAGGTGCATGTGTTTAATGTTTTGATGCTAAAAACAGTTTTGAGATGGGATTGTTAGGTTTTGTTTAAAGAGTTTCATTTTGACGTATAAGTTAGGAGTTTATCTCCTTGTGCTGTGTCTTACTAGACCTGTGTGTTAAGTTATGACACAGTGAGCCAAAGTCTGCAACATGTGTGTAAGCATTCGGCAAAAACTGTAATCAATGACATGTGTTCTCTTTTTGTATTTGATTGTTGCCACTTGTGTTTACCAGTATGGATGACATGTGCATTAGAGTGCAGAATGCGTTTTGAGAATGAAAATGTGTTTAGAGTTCTGCTGAAAAGTCTTCTGCCAGGCACTGCGATCAGACCTGAGTTGGGTCCAACTGTCTTGGCTTTTTATGGTCACACACCGCGTGCTCACACGAACAAGCCCTCCGCTCCCCTCTTGCAAACGACGAGGTGGACTGCCTCCGAGGTCCGAAAACATCCTAACATTTTCCTAACACATTCTAACAGGTCCGAACACGTCCTAACCAGGTCCGAACATATTCCTAACGAGATCAAAGAGTTTCAAACGAGGTCCGAACACAGTTCCTAACGAGTCCTAACAAGGTCTAAAATGGGGCAAAAGGGACTGCCCGGGAGGGGGCAAGAGAAAAAGAGAGAAGGAGGAGGGGGGGAAAGAGGGGAAAGGAAAAGAAGGAAAAGGGAGGAAAACGTACACTTTATCAATTTTTTCCTTTACTGTCTTATCTTCTCAACATTGTTTACACACACTTCTGCACTTACTGCAAGGTTTATCATCACTTTAATTTTCATGTCTCTTGTGGGATTCGAACCCGTGCTGTGGCAACATCCCAATCTACAACAGTGCTTTGGACATTCCCAAAGCCTACTGTAGGTGGCAGCATACACTGAAACCATGTATTAACGGTCTATAACTGTAAATGTAAATAACTCTAAATAATAACTAAATAACTAACCCTAACTCTAAATAACTATCATGTCTCACATCATGTCTCCCTTCCTTTTTTCTCTCAACTATTTGAGAGACTAGCTCAGTACATATGTGCAGCACAAGTGAATAAAAATCTTTGGTTGAGAAAAAGAGTGTTGGATTTTTTGAATAAATGTAAAATGATTCTGACATTAGATCATTCAATGGATGACACTGGCAATGTTTTCAAGAGGAAATTAAATAAAAATGTGAAGACTGTTCTTGGTTCAAATAAAAAATATTCAACTTTATTGTTACATTTCACACAGTAAGAGAAGACAGAACGACAACAGACAGGTAGACAACAGGCAGGTGAACAGACAGGTGGACAGACAGGTAGACAACAGACAGGTGGACAGACAGGTAGACAACAGACAGGTGGACAGACAGGTAGACAATAGACAGGTGGACAGACAGGTAGACAATAGACAGGTGGAAAGCAGGTAGACAATAGACAGGTGGAAAGCAGGTAGACAATAGACAGGTGGACAGACAGGTAGACAAGAGACAGGTGGACAGAAAGGTAGACAAGAGACAGGTGGAAAGCAGGTAAATAATAGACAGGTGGACAGACAGGTAGACAACAGACAGGTGGACAGACAGGTAGACAACAGACAGTTGGACAGACAGGTAGACAATAGACAGGTGGACAGACAGGTAGACAGATTCTTAGTTGCATGTAGCATGGCCCACTTTTTGTACTCCCCCCACCCCCAGCCAGCAGATCTGTCATCAGCCGCTGGCTCAAGTAAGGCAGGAGAGGTTGAGACGGAGGCAGGGCGAGTCCGCGTCAGCAAAGCGGTAGGGAGAGGAGACACAGAGTCAGGGAGAGGAGACACTGAGGCAGGGAGTGTCCGACACGATACAGAGTCAGGGAGAGGAGACACGGAGGCAGGGGGAGTCCGAGACAACACGGAGACAAGGAGAGGAGACACAGAGGCAGGGGGAGGCACAGAGGCAGGAGCATCAGTGGCAGGACAGGGAGTGCAGTGCTACAAGTGCAACAAGCTTGTGGAGGGAGAACATTTCTCTGAACACCTCTCTGACCACCATACAGAGGAAATATGTGACACCTGTGGGGCCAAGGTGCAGGGTACTGTTGGTCTTTTGAACCATATTCAACTGGCTCATTACTCAGCATTTATAACGCCATCACCGCGGAAACCAACACAATCACCGCAAAGGCCAACAATAACACCACCAAAGCCAACACCATCTCTGCTCCCTTCTTCCAGCAGCTCTGCCAAACCACACCACACTGCAGCTCCACTTCAACCTTCTTCTATTAATTGGAAAGGTTTTCTTCCTGATCAGTTTAGGAAAGTTATCCAGGAAGCTGATCAGGTTTGGATAGCAAAGTGTCTCTATGAGCCTACAGGCCAGCTCAAGCATAAAATCAAGGCCTGCTGGTTTCACCCACCACTGGAGCCCAAACCATCTCCTCCTGAGCCTGGGTGGTACTACCGGCAGAGGCTGTTTATCTGGGCACCAATGAGGATGTGGGGCATTCCACTCAAATGCCCACAGTGTGCCAGGAAAATGAACAGCTCTGGCATCTATAGGAAGGTCAGGGAGGTGATAGATGTGGATAGCCGGTATTATCTGGTGGGAGGGGACTATCCACGTTGCAGCAAGTGCTCTCAGCCGGTCTGCCCATGGAGCCAGGATATGCTCTCCCAACTAGATGTGGCACACAGGAGCCTGTTCCCCGCTGTCCTCACAACACAGCTGGCTTTGGACAGAAAATGTGTTTCTTTCCTGAAGCCGAGGACCAATGGAAACAGTTCCTCCTACCTCCAGTCTGCAGTAGAGGAAGCACATAGCGAGGAGTGGGCACGTCAGACCATCCGCTACCTCTCAGACTGTGAGCGCCACATGAAGATGGCTACCTTCGTCCCCTCTGCTGCTGTCCATCTTCCTCCACCACCCTTCAGACCCCTTCCACTTGCCCAGTGGTTTGAGACGGTCCACTCAAACGACATCCTCAGCCATCTGGATGAGATGAAGGGTGTGATCACTTCTACGTTTGGCAGAATTCTGAAGATGGATTCAACAAAGAAGGTTAGGGTTTCAAATTACAGTAAAAAATATAGAAAACAGAACATGTACAATTACAACAAAACAGAAAATGGGTTTACTTCTTAGTGGGGCAATGTCTTCAGTTTGTTTTTGAAAGTAGTGTTTGTTTTACAGATCACCAAGAAGCTGGCTGGTGGGATTGGGGACAGTGCTGCATGGATGACCAACATCGGCAACAAGTTTGGCCAGGTTCTGAACTCTGTTCTGACGACGGGTGAAGGTGCAGGGTTGGAGGAGTTGTGCCAAGGCATTGTCACCCGTTACAAGAATGCTGGCCAAGCTGAACCTCAGGTCATCTATGTTGACCGGGACTGCTGCAGCCAGTCAGGTGGGTGAAAATTGCTTCTTTATCAAACAACGTATGAAAAACTATGCCACAAACTGTTAGAGTCATTTGTATTAAATGTGTTTTTTTGTATTTTTGTTACACTCCCGCCACCTTGGGGTGCAGTGGTACTGGCAGTGGGCTCTATGCACAGCTCCGCTACTTCCTGAATTTAAGGCTGCTTCTTTATATCCTGTCTTACATTATTGAACAAACTGACTAATCCAGGTGTGTCTGAGTAGTCACAAAGATCAGTCACACCTGGATTAATCAGTCTGTCCAATAATGTAACACAGAAAATAAAGGTACAGCCTTAAGTTTAGGAAGTTGTGGAGCTGTGCATAGAGCCCACTGGGCAGCACCCGAGTTGGTGTAACCACACACAGGTGTTGTGGTCTATGTAATTATCAATGGTTGTTTTTCACAGGTGTGTCCTCAGTGGTTAAGCTCTTTCACCCATGGAGGTCTGCAGTGCGCTTGGACAGCTTTCATTTCATGTGGCGCTTTAACTGTGGCCTCACTACGGAACACCACCCTCTGTACGGCATCTTTTGCGCAAAGCTGTCCTCCTGCATCTTCGAATGGGACCAGGAGGATGTGCAACACCTGAAGGAAGCCAAGAAAACAGAGTGGAAGAGCAGCCACAGCGGACATGCTCCCACTGAGGAGCAACTCCTGGCCACCATCAGCCCAGGTGAGCTGAAGAGGCACTGTAGGAGGAGGATCCGTGGAGTGGAGGACATTCGGCACATGATTTCAGGGCTGCTGGAATCGGTGTGGGAGCTGACCGACACCACAGGGCTGCGTCTGGTGAGCCATGATAGCATGCGCCACGTTTGGGAGGTCCAGCAGAAGCACCTGGAGTGCCTTCAAGACCCTGCAGGGGTTAAACTGTACACGAAGGTGGGGACACTCCAGAAGGGCGGCTTACAGCTGGACATCCTGAGGTGTGGTCGGGGGTCCTCCTCCCTGGAGAGTTTTCACCGACACCAGTGTGCTTTCATTCCAGGTACATTCGCATCAAGACACACTGTATTGTGTGTCTTTTTTTAATGGTATTTTCTATGTTATGACAGGATGTGTTGTAATTTTTCAAAACAACAGTTACCGCTGTCGGGTGTTCATATGTATTCACTTTACAATAATGGTTGACTAAACAGAGTATTTTGTTTCTTAGGCTGGCGATGCAATGCAGTGCACATGCAAATGTACATGCTGGAGGGAGCATCAAGGTGGAACATGGGCCGGGCCAAGGAGGCAGTAGCTGTGGAGGGGGCCTCAACCCTCAGAACCTTCGATGTCCAATTGATGTCTCACCTCAACAACATGAGCCAGCGGGTCCTTGGTTGTGCTCTGGTTCCAGAGTTCACCCCACCCGGGAAACCTACTGGTAAGAGAGATCTCAGAGCAACTTTGGAAGACCAGAGTATTATATCCCCTCCTCCTCTTTTTCTTAGGCATCCCCCTATTCAATGGACATCCATTTCCTTGGTTGTAGGAGATGGATGTGTGTATGTATGCCCTTTTTTCATCTTTGTATTTATACTGGTTACAGGGGAGCGCATTGCTGTGGAGTATCTATTGGCCCAGACCAACAGAGGTGACCTGCTTGCTCCAAACCAGATGCCTGAAATCCCCTCACAGGGGCTTGAGGAAGACCACGATGAGCCAGATGCCACTGTGTGCATGCCAGGTGATCTTGGGGCTGGTGATCACTGGAATGAGGCTGAGCCGGACGCTACTCTCTGCCAGTCAGCTGAGCTTGGGGCTGGTGATCCCGATCCTCCAAGTGCTGTGGAAGACCAGGTGTTGTTGGAGGGTGACACTGAATCCGGACCCCTTGTCACAGAGGTCAATAACACTTTCTGTAACACCTTACTCAAAAACACAGTATTTTAACTAAGTAAATCTGGTTACAAATTAACAATGTAAAATCAGCATTGCTCACATAATAAGAAAAGAGTGTACATTTTTTGTTTGTTTTTTTGTCTTTTCTTCCTTATCACTTTTCAGACCAGCCAATGTGACTCGAGAGGCGTTGCGGGATGGGAGGCAGTTGATGCCCTAGCAGCTTACCTAGTTGGCTTGAACCGGACAATCACAGCCTTGTCAGCCAAGGAGGAGGCGGACATAGTCCACCTGTACACAGCTCTCCATGCCATGGACAAGGCACCCTCAAGGTACAAAATAGTAATTATTTTGTATACCATAATTAAACAAACAATCCATGGAATGAATGAGGCACATGGATCTCCCTTTGGCATTTAGGTACACCCAGAAGGCTAAGAAGAAAGGACGTGTATCAGGAGGACCGTGGAGAGCACCGCGGAAGCCGAGTGGCTCTGCTCCTGGACAGCAGGCAGCAGAGAGGTGCTTGACCACAATTTTCTATCAGTTTGATTCAATACAAATTATTGAATAAGCGACAGCAATCCCATATAGCAATCCCTATTGACATTGTTACCTGGTTCTATATGACTTTACATCCTTGTTCACAGTCCAGATCATACCATCTTTCTCTCCCACAGACTATACATGACTCATGGCCAAGCAGCCCAGGACCCTGAATCAAACCGGGTCAGTGAGTGTGTTTGCCTCAGACTTGCCAAAGAGTTTGACCAAGCACGAAACCGGCCAAAGGACACAAAGGGAAAAACCATGCCCATCCCTCAGTCTATTGTCAGTGTCTACAGCCACATTAGACAGCTGCTGGAGGACAGCAGGGTTGTCCTGGACCAGAGCAACTTGGTTCTGGTGCCGGTTAACAACACCACTGTCTCTTCATGGTGCGTGGTATTTCGTTTACCTTTCACATACAGTCAAGACAGTCTATAAAGATTTAACATCAAGACAAACCTCTGCCTGCATGCTTGTTGCCTTAGGGGGATAGGTTCACATGTATAAAATAATGAATGTTTGTCTTGTAGGCTGCTTAGGAGGGATAAGAGGAAGGACAGGGACATGCTGCTGCAAGGCACTGTACTCCCCAAACAACTGCATCTTGCCAAGGATTCTCTCCCTGCAGTTAACACACTTCCAGCTGCCCCTGTGCAGCATGCACATGAAGTGATGACATTTGAGGAGCCTGAAAACCATGAGGGGGAGGCTTTCCCCCGTCAGCGCACTCTGGTCGCAAACAGGCCTGTATTCTATCCGCCATTTCCACCTCCCCCGTTCCCTCCACAATTCCAGCAGGCTCCTCTTTACCATCCTGGTCCTCCGTTCCAGCCTGCTCCTCTTTACCAGCCTGGTCCTCCGTTCCAGCCTGGTCCTCCGTTCCAGCAAGCTCCTCCTTACCAGCAAGCTCCTCTGTACCAGCAAGCCCCTCTGTACCAGCAAGCCCCTCCTTTGCAGCAAGCCCCTCCAATGCAGCAAGCTCCTCCGTTGCAGCAAGTGTGCCTTCCACCTCAGCCAAGGCAGCGTGCCTGGAGACTCCACAAAGCTGCCCAGGAAGATGAGGATCTAGTGGCTAGGGGCGAACCACCAAAGAAAAGGCTGGCAAAGGAACACTACCACTACACCTGCAAGCAGTGTGGCCAGGAGAAAAATAAAAGGACTGGACACACCCAGCTGAAAGGGCGGTGGTACTGCCCAGCCTCAGGACTGACCCTGGATCAGTGGAAGAACAGTTTATAACAGTCATTGTTACTTTGTTACCAGCTTTGTTACCAGCTTTGTTACCAGCTGTTGCCAGCACGTAATATCAGCGAATGCTGGTATTTTTTTCAGTTTGAGTGTCTGTTTTGGAAAAAATTGGTCTGACGACATAAGACTCTGTCTCTCTGTTGTCTGTGTACATGTCTGTTGTCTGTCTAGGCAGAAGAAGACACGTTTTGAGTTTTTTATTTATTTTTTTGTTTGCTCATTTTATTCAGGTTTAATCCCCAGAATTCAAGTGGTGGTCGAGTTGTCGTCAGCTGACAGTTCTGGTGTTGTTTGTATAGATTTAGTATATACTATTATATAGATAATTTTTGCCTCTGTAGGGGCAGAAAATGTTCTTGTTAGAGACAGAAAGTGTCCAGCTTCACAATCTCATCCTTCTCCTCCTTCAAAGCCCCCTTTGTCTCTGCTCGTGGTCCCATTAAATGGTTCTTCTATTGTCCTGTTGGTGGACAATAGCTGTCTATTGTCTACCTGTCTGTCCACCTGTCTATTGTCTACCTGTCTGTCCACCTGTCTGTTGTCTGCCTGTCTGTCCAGCTGAGCAAGATTTACAGAATGTATATCCTTTATTTTTGAATAGATAGAATAGATGAATTGTGGCTGTAAGAGATAATCTGTCAATGTGCATTTTAATGTACAGCCATCATTTGTCTTCTTCTGTTATGAAGGCGTCAAGTCTTTCTTCTGCACAGCATGCAGAGCCCAGCATGTTTTTCTCTCTTTGTGTGTCTGTGTGTGTCTATCTGTCTGTCCACCTGTCTGTTGTCTACCTGTCTGTCCACCTGTCTATTGTCTACCTGTCTGTCCAACTGTCTGTTGTCTACCTGTCTTTCCACCTGTCTATTGTCTACCTGCTTTCCACCTGTCTGTTGTCTACCTGTCTGTCCACCTGTCTATTGTCTACCTGTCTGTCCACCTGTCTGTTGTCTACCTGTCTGTCCACCTGTCTGTTGTCTACCTGTCTGTCCACCTGTCTGTTCACCTGCCTGTTGTCTACCTGTCTGTTGTCGTTCTGTCTTCTCTTACTGTGTGAAATGTAACAATAAAGTTGAATATTTTTTATTTGAACCAAGAACAGTCTTCACATTTTTATTTAATTTCCTCTTGAAAACATTGCCAGTGTCATCCATTGAATGATCTAATGTCAGAATCATTTTACATTTATTCAAAAAATCCAACACTCTTTTTCTCAACCAAAGATTTTTATTCACTTGTGCTGCACATATGTACTGAGCTAGTCTCTCAAATAGTTGAGAGAAAAAAGGAAGGGAGACATGATGTGAGACATGATAGTTATTTAGAGTTAGGGTTAGTTATTTAGTTATTATTTAGAGTTATTTACATTTACAGTTATAGACCGTTAATACATGGTTTCAGTGTATGCTGCCACCTACAGTAGGCTTTGGGAATGTCCAAAGCACTGTTGTAGATTGGGATGTTGCCACAGCACGGGTTCGAATCCCACAAGAGACATGAAAATTAAAGTGATGATAAACCTTGCAGTAAGTGCAGAAGTGTGTGTAAACAATGTTGAGAAGATAAGACAGTAAAGGAAAAAATTGATAAAGTGTACGTTTTCCTCCCTTTTCCTTCTTTTCCTTTCCCCTCTTTCCCCCCCTCCTCCTTCTCTCTTTTTCTCTTGCCCCCTCCCGGGCAGTCCCTTTTGCCCCATTTTTGGCCGAGTGGTTAAGGTGATGGACTGCTAATCCATTGTGCTCTGCACGCGTGGGTTCGAATCCCGTCCTCGTCGCACTTGAGGAGTCTTTAATCTGCCATCTTCACATGTCAGCAAACTACCACACCTTGAACTGGCATTCAAACTGTGTTTCTCATCTGGCTTTAAAGGGACACTTCACCGATTTGCATTGAGCTTTGTATCTTCAGGAAAACAGTCATGTTTTTGAATGGTCGTGCATCATTCCCTCAGTTTGCCCTGAGACAGGAGAACTAGAGATTTCAGTGTTGGACTTCCTGCTTTCGATGATGTAAAAATCGTCATTTTACGTCATTGAAAGCAGGAAGTCCTATATCTGTGTTGAGAGGGAAGACTACAAACGCTTCGCTCATTTTTCCAAGGGTGGGGGCTAGAGGTGGGACCCACTCACGCTACAGACCTATCACAGACCAATGGGCGGGACTTCACTTGCAGAACGAAAATACATAGCTGCCATCTTTGTTGGCCGCTAAGCGAACAGACGCTGTGGAGCCAGGTTTGACCCACGATGGCAGATGATATGCAATATGATATTTCAGACAACGAAGAGAGTGATTTCGAGAGCGTGATGCTCAAGTCAGATGTTCGCGGCTACCTGTACGAGCCACAATACAGCGACGAGCAGCTGAGGGAGATGGAGGCGGCAGGTCTTCTGCCTCGGCTGCGGCGGCTGCTGCAGCCGCGGCAGAAGACCTGCCTGTCCCGGACGAGGAGCCCGGACTGGCTCGAGCAGGGGCGGACTGGCGGTGCCACCGGTGCTCTCGCTGTGCGCCTATGGACACCGAACTGGACTCTGTCTGCTGCAGTGAATCCCAGAGATGCCAGTTACTTCGCGACGAAATATCTACAGCGGACGGAGATATGTGTGGTGTGCCGGATTAGTGGGAGTGGCTTGCAGAGCTGTGCATTGTGGTGCATTGTGGGAGTTGTTGTCTTTCATACAAATGCGCCCTAAAGTCACTTTCTGCCTTTTCTCAGTCAAATAAGCACAAAATTCAAAAATGATGTTACATTTTAACTACAAATATGACCCTCTTTCAATAAAGATTAATGTTCCCACCGGTGAAATGCTTCTTTAAGCAGATGCTCGCCACGCGCTTCGTTCAGGCATGTCCGCCTAGAGGGCCCTGCCTGTCGTCCTCGTCTGATCAGAATGGAAAGAGTTGAAGGCAGTCTTTTTCAGAGCCGCCTGTTTCGTTGCTTGACTTGTTTGCGGAAAAAAGTCAAAGCCGTCCCACGTCCGCCGGTAAACGTAGTGGCCGATGACAATCTTCACCAAACTCCATGTTTTAGGCCAGCAGGTGCTTAAACCAACACACTCGTTGCCATGTTACAGTCCATGTAGCTCTCTGTGATAGCTCAGTTGGTAGAGCGGAGGACTGTTGGTGGGTAGAGACAGTTATCCTTAGGTCGCTGGTTCAAATCCGGCTCAAAGGAGGATCTTTTCCTTGGCCTCTGTGTAGATTTTTGCAAATCGGAAAGCAACTGATCTGACAGCTGTGGATTTGGTTACTTGATTCTATCGGGCGCAAGTACGTAGCTTGTCCACATCCAGCGGTACACTGAGTGATCGACGTCAGCGTTGGCGAGTATACGGACAGTTTATGGCCAGCAGGTGCTTACAGTTTTTCTCAATTGTTTACACACAAAAACTGGTACTTGAGACACAATGACCACAACATGTAACTCATACACCAACCCCTGAACCAATTCTGCTAAACTACAAGCACAATTCCTGCTTTACACTCAAATTGCAGGTCTAAAACACACTTTTTTCAAAACACTATACACAATTCTCTGCATTTGGCACAATTTTCATGAAGAAAATCTCTTGTTTTCACAAGGAACACACTGTCATTCAAAATTCTAAAGTTAATTGCCCTTCTATGCACACTGACTCATCACATGGGCAAACACCTGTCACGCAGTTTTACAATTCGCTGTCAGAGCTTTAGCAAAACAGAAGAGAGGATGCAACATAGTTTTTTCTTTTTTTTACTCTAACTGTATATAGTAAATTCTTCTGTTGTTTTGTATGTAGACCAGTGTATGTGCAACTTTGTGTTAGTTGGGATGTACACTGTACATTGTTTTTTGTGGGGAAAATAAAATATATTTGTTACCATATATTTGTGTGTTCTGAGTATAAAAACAAAATTCTCAAATATTTTACAACACACTTATGTACCTACTGTCTGTAGTAAGTGTAGCACTGACCTAAAAAAGGCCTATGTCATTATGATGAATGGAGAAGGAGTGTTTTCCATTCATCATAGTGTTTTACATTGAGCACATCAGTGTTCAACTGGTTCTTATAAATGTCTATTCATATGATGGTTTTAGTGTGTCATTTGAAAACAAATGAAAAGAAATTACTTTGTTTTGAATGTAAAGTTTCATTTTGACCATTGTGTGTGTTTTTTTTTATTTGTGTGTAGAGTTCTGAGAGTATGAGGCATGCTTTCAGAAAATGTGTGTAAACAATCGAGAAAAACTGTAAACCGACACACTCATTGCCATGTTACAGTCCATGTAGCTCTCTCTGATTCCTCTCTGAGCACTTCCTTTGATAGCTCAGTTGGTAGAGCGGAGGACTCTAGGTGGGTAGAGACAGTTATCCTTAGGTTGCTGGTTCAAATCCAGCTCGAAGGAGTTCTTTTCCTTGGCCTCTGTGTAGATTTTTGCCAATTGGAAAGCAACTGATCAGACGGCTGTGGATTTGGCTACTTGATTCTATCGGGCGCAAGTACGTAGCTTGTCCACATCCAGCGGTACACTGAGTGACCGACGTCAGCGTTGGTGAGTATACGGGGCCCTTGAGGTAGTTTACCTTTGATCTGCCAGCTTCACGCATCAGCGAACTACCACAAGCCAGGGAGTTGTTGATGTACTCCTCCATCGACTCTCTGTCAGGGCATGACAGGTTGTACAAGCGGCTAGATGGGAGAGGAGCATCAGGGAGCAGATCAATAGCACAGTCATAAGGTGAGGTGGCAGAGACAGGGCTCATTCTTTACAGAGCACTGTGGCTAGATCATGGTACACAAGTGGCACTAGAAACAAATCTGGTGATTTAAGAGGGATGGAAGCTGATGTATATATATTAGTGCTGTCAAAGTTAACGCGCTAATAACGCGTTAACGCAACGTCCTCTTAACGCCGTTAATTTTTTAAACGCGCGACTAACGCTCAGTATATTTAAAAAAAAAAAGTACCCATAGCACCCGTAGTCTTGATACAGAGGATGGCAGAAGAATAAGAAAGGGAATCAGAAGAAGAAGCAGGGCTGGCGGTTCGTTAAACACACGCTGCTGCCGTCCTCCTCGGACAGACGCTGAAGCTCAGTTTCTCTCACTCTCTTGGGGTCGACAGAGAAACGTCTCGCGGCTGCTTTTCCCGAGTTTTCCTTTGAATATATCACGACAGAAAGTTTGAATTTCAAGTCGTACTTTTTATTGTTTTGCTGCACCGGAGCAATGGCGATCATCAGTGTGATACTGACTGACAGAAAGTAGCACACTGTGTGGAAAAAGGCGAAGAAGAACAACGTGCAGTGTCAGTGGACACCACTTGCAAGCCAAACAGACGGCAGATGCAGAGAGCCCGTCGCCCCCCCTCGCCAAAAGCAGACAACCCTGGATTTATTTTCCTGCATGATTTGAAGTGTTGAATAAACATTTTCATAATGCAAGCATATTTGACCTTTCTTATGTTGTTAAAAGTATTAAGAACATGAAAAAAAAATACATTAAGGTACATTTAGAACAGAAAAAAATGTGCCAAAAAAATTGCGATTAATTTGCGATTAATCGCGAGTGATATATATATATATATATATATATATATATATATATATATATATATATATATATATATGCACACACACACACACACACACTGCCTGGCCAAAAAAAAAAGTCGCTACCAAAAAAAAGGACAAACACTCAAGATTTATTTCCATCCAGTTTTGCATTAATTTTTCACCAAGATGCACAAAGCCTTCCCCAGCACATCCCAGAGATTCTCAATGGGGTTAAGCTCTGGACTCTGCAGTGGCCAATCCATGTGTGAAAATGATGTCTCATGCTCCCTGAACCACTCTTTCACAATTTGAGCCCGATGAATCCTGGCATTGTTATCTTGGAATATGCCTGAGCCATCAGGGAAGAATAACCTGGTCATTCAGTATATTCAGGTAGTCAGCTGGCCTCATTCTTTGGGCACTGTTGTGACAGGAATTTGTCACCCCAGGTTCCGGGACCTCAGCGCCGATCAGCTTTGGAGGTGGTTTGGAGAATGAATGCACTCAGACTCGAGTTTAGCCTTTTGCCGTTATAACGGGAGAACCCCTCAGCCCAACACAGACCTGATCTGCTCCTGCAGCTGCCAGTAAGAGTTCTGGGGTCTCCGCTGTTTGCAGGCTCGTTTTATTAAAGAAAAGGGGTGTAGGCAAAAAACAGTTAGACAGTACAGTTAATGTCAGTCAGTAAACAGCCATACGCGAAACCAGACTCCTTCCTGTTCTCAAGGTTGCATATTTGGCAACTTCTTGTATATGTGTGATAAAAACGATATTGAGGGGGGGGGAAGCATCTTCTCCTGCAACTGGTAATTTTCCACCGCGGCGTGGCCTCGTTATCCAGCTGACTTCCTTCTTTGGTGCTGTCTGGTATATGTGTGTGTGTGTATGTGTGTGTGTGTGTGTGTGTCTCATAGGCCTAGTAGCATAGCAGATAATATGTGAGCAGGTAAAAGGCACAATAAATCCACAATTCCCCCTTTTGAACTCTCCAACAGAGTTCAACAAAAGCTACAAAACACAGGAAAGAAAAACATCCTGAAAAGCTGCAAAATCACATTCAGATCCCCTCAAAATTCTCCTCCTCGTCTATGGCAGGATCAGCTAACAACAGAGGCATCATGTGTACCTGATCCTGAGGGTGTGGGGCAATGGCTGTAGCGATGAGCCTGTTAATCAGTGATCGAATGCAAGGGATACAGCAACAACCACACAATGTAAGGATCGCAGTAAACACGGCAATAGAGAGCATGACGGACGTTACCAAAGTTTTGTAACGTCCGAACACATCCATCCACGAATCCCACATGGATGTGTCTACTCCAGAATGTTCCTTCATTTTGTGATTCAGAGTTCGCAAACCGTCTATAGCGCGAGTCAGACTGCCGTCTGCGGCGGTATTGTTTGGAATAAATGTGCAACATTGTGTTCCAAACATCGCGCAGACTCCCCCTTAGCATGTTTCTTAATGTACTAGTAGGAAAATATAAACTGCCGTATGTAATAAAACGTGAGAATCAGTTAGAAAAAATTAAATGTGCTGTTTCCTTGATTTTCCACCACTGCATACGCGGCTCTCAATCCATCTTGTTCATGTCTAAAGCAGCACCCATCGGTAAACAAATCACGAGCACCCTCGATTGGGTCTGCCTGGAGATCTATTCTGACCTTCTCGTCTTTGGCTGCTCTTTCTGCGCATAGATGAGGCTCTCCTGCTCCTATCTGGTCGGCCATGTTTATCCCTTCATGTGTGAAAATAATGTTGGGTGCCTCCAGAATTTTGCTTAGCCGTCTCTGTCTCAGTGTGGTGAGTGTGAATGTTTGTGAGTTCACATATGCCACTACACTGTGTGTGGTCAACACTTTTAGTTGGTGACCCATGACAATGTGTGCAGTTTTTTGGATGATTTTAGCTATGCCTGCTGCGTGTTGTGTGCATGGAGGATGACGTCTTTCCATGTTATCTAGTAAAATACTGACGAACATGAGAATTACCCTTTCACCCCCTTTTCTCTGGAACAGAATACCATTGACGCAACCCTCTGTTCCAGAGACATCCAAATAGAACGGTTCGGTATAGTCTGGTGTAGCAAGCTCGGCTGCCGACGATAACGATTGTTTCAGCGCGATAAACGCTGATTCCGCCGCTTCCGTCCAATCGAGCGGAGCCGACAAGTTACGCATGCCCTGTTCCCTCACCATCTGTCGGAGGGGTTGTGTTAGGCCAGTGTAGTTAGCCACAAAGTTGCGACTGTAACCTGTAAGACCGAGAAAAGACAACATGTCTTTGACTTTTGTAGGCTTTGGGTGATGGAGGATGGTAGAACGATGCTCTGACGACAGCCCCACCCCCTTTTGAGAAACCATACGACCCAAAAATGAAACCTGTTTCCTAGCAATCTGCAATTTTGCTTTACTAACTTTAAACCCTGTCCTAGCCAGGTGCTCCAGGATACTTTTAGTAGCTTCCATGCAAACGTCGGCCGAAGGTGCTGCGATTAACAAATCATCCACATACTGCACCAAAGTGGTTTTTTCAGGTAGAGGGCAATCTTTAAGAATGCCCTTCAAAACCTGGTTAAAGATCCCTGGAGACAGAGCAAAGCCTTGTGGCAACCTAGTGTAACGCAACTGCTGACCCTGATATGTGAATGAAAATATGTCCCGACATTCCTCCGACAGAGGGACACAGAAAAACGCATTTGCCAAATCAATGCAAGTGAACCAGGCATGTGACGGATCTAAATTTGCCAATGCAACATAGGGGTTAGGCACAGGTACAGTAGGCGTGATCAGAATATCATTAATGCGACGGAGGTCATGTGCCATACGATATTTACCTGTACCTTTCTTTTCTACCGGCAGTATCGGGGTGTTCCAGGGGGAGCAGGATGGTTCGAGTACACCGGCTTTGAAAAGACCGTCAATTGTGTCTGCAATGCCTGCCTCAGCCTGAGGTTTATGTGGGTATTGCCTGATCCACAAAGGAGAGTCAGTTTTTACTTTGAATGTCACCGGTGGGCATGAGGTGAGACCCACATCTGTAGGACCCTCTGCCCACAAAGAATCGGGGAGTCTAGAAAGAAGCTCTTGAGCCAGATAATGATCTGTTTTCTCTCTCCCGTGCGATCTGCTCACCTGTTCGTGTTGCATCGTGGCCAAATCAGAGCACTGTACAGCAATTTTGTAGGTGCGCGTAGAGTCAGAGAACAGAACCTGTGGGATCTCTGACTGTCTCCAATCTGAGACACTCAGAGATCTTTTGACCATCCCACCAAGCTCCTTAGCCTGGTGTTGTGGGTGGATGGCCAGTGACACGTGGGGAACCGCTTCGTCTCCCATCATGTACCACTGTAACTGTTCCTCCGAAAGATTTACACTCGCCGCCACTCCCTCCGGGGCTATGTAGATGTCCTGACTATGAACTGCCCAACATACCCCCTCCAACTGGTCCCTAAATTTGTCCTGATACCAGTAAGTTTGATGCCTATCGTAAAACAGAGTCACATGCGGTGGATCGGGGGGCGAGACATATGGTTCAATCTGGGCTATCCAGGGTTTCCACCTCAAATAAGCGGAGAGGATACCTGCAGTTTCTGGTGATTCAGGTTGTAGGAGGCCCCAGTAAATGTCCGCATAAGAATCCTCTACCGGTGTCATCAAATATTGTCCACCACCCCCTGGGTGGTTGCACCTCAGTGTCGTGTGATCCGGCAAAGTCACTGTCAGTCCATCCGGGCTGCACAGTATTGAGGCCCCTAGTTTGATGAGAAGATCCCTTCCCAACAGGTTCGCAGGTACTTTGGGTGAGTGCACAAAACTGTGCATTAGAGTCTGTCCCCCAAGTTGGGTGGTAAGGGGCACGGTGATCGGCAGAGTTTGCTTTTCCCCAGAGAAACCCATTACTGTGATGTGCCGATTTGAATGTTTGTTCGGTAAAACGTGAATCAGGGTGGAACAGGTAGCCCCTGTGTCCACCAAAAAAGGCAGCACATCACCATCCACTCGTACTGACAGCATAGGGTCTGCCGTGTTGCTGTCAGAGTCTCTCCGTGGGGTGTGCTAATCCTGAAACCCCTCCCCGTCCCACTGATCCCACCCAAAGGCGGGCATCTGACGTGTCGGAGGAGGCTGTCCCGAGGGCGGTCCCTGGGGAGGGCCTTGCTGTTGCCCCTGCTGACGGCTCTGCTGTATGTGTGGACAATCCCTCACCCAGTGCCCTGTTTCTTCACAATAGAAGCACCTCCCGCCGTTACCTCGCGGTGGTCCACCCCTTCCACGCCCATTTCCCCATTGACCTCTACCCTTACCATATCCCCGCACGGGCCTCTGCTGATAAGCGCGGTTATTATTGTTATGTGGAGGTGGCTGCGGAGCCCAAGGTGGCGTCGGGTACAAATCAGGGCCTCCCATTGCGCCTTGTGTAGCAACCATTACCTTTTTCTCAGGCTTTTTCTTTTCATTTACTTTTTGTTTAGCTTCCGCCAATTGCATTTTCAATAGCTGGGTCTGCAGCTCTTTTATCTGATTAGTCTCACCCTCAGCAGTATCCTGTGCACGAGACAAATGATGGATCAGATGCTGATCCCATTTTATGGAGTCACACCCAGCCATATCAGGATTATCCTCCATTGCTTTTCTTACTCCCTCTGGAACCCCTTTCAGGACTGCGGCTCTGTACCATACTCGCTGAACGCTCTCCTTTCCAGGGTGACACCCTGTTTGTTTGATCCACATGTCTTTACAGTGGTCGAGGTATTCGCGAGGACTCTGTTTACCGTCCCATTTTAATTTTGGTACCGCAGCGGTGTTGGGGAGTGGGTATTTTAATCTCATGGCCTTCCCTATCTGTGTACTAACTGAGGTAAAAAGAACGTCATCCCGTTTCCTAGTTATTCCTGCCTCTTCTTCGAGGTCGTTTACATCACTGCTGGCAAGACAACGACTTATACTGTGGTGGAGCTGAGGGGGATGTAGCCGAATATGGCGGAGGACGCTTCTCATCTGTCCCTGCATCCTTTTCCTTTTTAACCGTCATCAAATGCTTAGCATTCTGCCACAACAGGGCCCACTTCGTCCACTGCGCTTTATCCTTCACTGCCTTTTCCAACAACTTAGTATGCTGTCCTTTCTTCCATATGCTGCACGTCTTCAATGCCTCCCTCTGTTCTTCTTCCGCTCTGCCTGCCTTTTCTGCCTCTTTCCACCACGGGCCCCGCCAATTTCCGGGACCCTGGGGATTTTTACCATTTTCCTTGGCTAACTTCTCCGCTGCCTCTTTCAACTTCGCCTTTTCTTTCTCTACCTTCGCCGGGTCATGTGTCTGTTCTATAGCACGCAATACTGCATTCATCTGTACGTCCAGAGACCCGAGACCTGTTATGGGTCCCCACCCATCGTCATCTATCTCTCGGTCAAATTCTCCGTCCATTGTCAATCAGTCTTGTACTTCGAGTTACTCTTTAAATTTTCTATCCTGTCTCTCTTTTTTTAAAGGTACTATAAATTTTTTTTTTTTTTTTTTTTTTAAAGGTACTACAATTTTTTTTTTTTTTTGTTAAAGTACTACAATTTTTTTTTTGTTAAAGTACTACAATTTTTGTTAAAGTACTACAATTTTTGTTAAAGTACTACAATTTTTTTTTGTTAAAGTACTACAATTTTTTAAAAGTACTACAAACAGTGCAATCAACCCTGTTATTCTAGAAGAAATAACGTACTTCAACAGTCCGCCTTTTCAGACGCTGCTGCTTCCCTTATTTCTCCTAAACATTCATACACATCACATTCATGCATTACCCTTTACACTGCGGTTGTTGTGTGCCGCTTATGTCTTATTCTACCCTTTTATGGAGGAGCTCACGTTTATTTCACCGGTCTTGCTTCCTCCGTGTGTGTTTTACCTTTTCATGTGGACATGTTTGGATGAACAGGGCCTAACTCTGGTCTTGCTTGTGCCTGTTATTCTCCGCGGGTGCTCACAAGGATTTTACTCTTGGTCTTGCTCCTTTTTTTTTTTTTTTTTTTTTTTCGGACCTCAGGCCAAGCTCACAGTTATTAGTTTTAACACTATCATGTGCCTTCTCTCATGAGTTTTGAGTTTGCTTGGGTGGCAAATCTCAAGAACCCTTATTTGTCTGTAATTCGGATCTTCCTTTCAGGCTTACTACAGCGGTCACCTAGGTAGTGTGCCCGTGCGTCTTCAGCCTTCAGTTAATCCGACATTCACACTCAGTGTTTCCCTGTCCTCTTCCCTTCCTTACATGTATTATAGCATTTAGAGGTTCCTACCCTCCGGGACTCAAACCCAGCTTTACAGCCCTGCTGTTTTATCAAACCCCCCGTCGGGGACTTGAGTGAGACGCCACTCTCAGAATACACACACTTATCTTTAGCATTTAGAGGTTCCTACCCTCCGGGACTCAAACCCAGCTTTACAGCCTTGCTGTTTTATCAAACCCCCCGTCGGGGACTTGAGTGAGACGCCACTCTCAGAATACACACTTATTTCCCTTGTGTTTTCAGTTCCTTAGTTTCTATTTTCCTTTTTCTTTAGAATGCAGTCAACCTCCCTGCCAACCTCTCAATTTACCAACCTCAGTTACTAGGATTCAGGACACAAAGTGTTTTAGCTTTAGCCAATGCAGAAGAAATGGTCTGCTGACCTTTAATGTAGCCGGCTTGTGTCCATCACCCGTTCACTTCGGTCCTGATGTCAATTGTTGCCGAGGTCCCCCTTTTCTCCAACACAAATGCTGGATCCCGGACGAGCCCCCAAATTGTTGTGACAGGAATTTGTCACCCCAGGTTCCGGGACCTCAGCGCCGATCAGCTTTGGAGGTGGTTTGGAGAATGAATGCACTCAGACTCGAGTTTAGCCTTTTGCCGTTATAACGGGAGAACCCCTCAGCCCAACACAGACCTGATCTGCTCCTGCAGCTGCCAGTAAGAGTTCTGGGGTCTCCGCTGTTTGCAGGCTCGTTTTATTAAAGAAAAGGGGTGTAGGCAAAAAACAGTTAGACAGTACAGTTAATGTCAGTCAGTAAACAGCCATACGCGAAACCAGACTCCTTCCTGTTCTCAAGGTTGCATATTTGGCAACTTCTTGTATATGTGTGATAAAAACGATATTGAGGGGGGGGGAAGCATCTTCTCCTGCAACTGGTAATTTTCCACCGCGGCGTGGCCTCGTTATCCAGCTGACTTCCTTCTTTGGTGCTGTCTGGTATATGTGTGTGTGTGTATGTGTGTGTGTGTGTGTGTGTCTCATAGGCCTAGTAGCATAGCAGATAATATGTGAGCAGGTAAAAGGCACAATAAATCCACAGCACATAATGTTGCCAAACCTAGACCTGACCAACTGCAGCAACCCCAGATCATAGCACTGCCCCCACAGGCTTGTACATTAAGCACTAGGCATGATGGGTGCATCACATCATCTGCCTCTCTTCTTACCCTGATGCACCCATCACTCTCGAACAGGGTAAATCTGAACTCATCAGACCACATGACCTTCTTCCATTGCTCCAGAGTCCAATCTTTATGCTCCCTAGCAAATGAAGCATTTTTTTCAGATATGCCTCACTGATTAGTGGTTACTTAAGGCTACACAGCTGTTCAATCCCTTGAGTTCCCTTCGCATCGTGAGTGTGGAAATGCTCTTACTTTCACTATGAATCATAGCCCTGAGTTCTGCTGTTGTTTTTTCTACAATTTGATGAACGTTTAAGTGATCACCGATCACGATCAATCATGTTTTTTTTTACGATCACATTTCATCCTTGAGGACGATGGTTCCCCACTATCCTTCCAGTTTTTAATAATGCGTTGGACAGTTCTTAACCCAGTTTTAGTAGTTCCTGCAATCTCCTTAGATGTTTTCTCTGCATGATGCATGCCAATGATTTGACCCTTCTCCAACAGACATCTTTTCCATGACCACGGGATCATTGCATCAGTTGGGGTTAAATAACTTGTTGCCAGCCGAAAGAAAATCACCCATGCAGTAATTATCCAAAAGGAGACCCTTACCTATTTGTTTAGTTAAATCCAGGTGGCGACCTGACCAGGCAGTGTGTGTGTGCGTGTATATATATATATATATATATATATATATATATATATATATATATATATATATATATATATATTTATATATATACATACATATATATATATCACTCTCACAGTTCATCTCCATGCTTACACAGACAACCTTTCAGATTACAAAAATGCCCTCAATTCTGCCCGGTCCACCTACTACTCACAGCTCATCCATTCTGGCTCCAACAACCCCAAGACTCTATTTTCCACCATCAACAAACTCCTCAAACCCTGCGACAGCACCGTCTCCTCCATCATAGTTGATAAATGCAACTCCTTCCTGTCATTTTTTCAGTCCAAAATCGACACCATCTACAATCAACTTAGCAACCCCCCCACCACCTCTGACTCTCAACCTCCTGCCGCCCCGACCACTCCACCCCTTTCACAGTTCACTCTCGTCTCCCCCCTGGAACTCCTCCCCATCATCACTAACATGAAAAGCTCCACATCCGTCCTGGACCCCATACCATCCTCCATCATCACACTCTGTCTCCCAGCAATCTCCCCACTCATCGTTACCATCATCAACTCCTCCCTCACCTCTGGCTTTGTCCCCTAAACCCTGAAACTGGCAGCTGTCACCCCCATCCTCAAAAAACCCGCCCTGGATCCTGACACCATCTCAAACTTTTGTCCCATCTCAAACCTCCCTTTTCTGTCAAAAATTCTGGAATGCGTTGTCGCCGCACAAATCAAAACCCACCTCCACTCTCATGAACTGTACGAACCACTCCAATCTGGATTCCGCCCACAACACAGCACCGAAACCGCTCTCCTGAAATTCACAAACGATCTCCTCCTCTCTGCAGACTCTGGGCACCTCAACATACTGATCCTCCTTGACCTCACTGCAGCCTTCGACACCATCAACCACTCCATTCTCCTGTCCCGCCTACAAACATCACTCAACATTACTGGTTCTGCTCTTTCCTGGCTTAAATCATACCTCACCGACAGACATCAGTTCATCCACATCAACAACTGCACCTCCTCCACTGTCCCCCTCCCTCAAGGCGTCCCCCAGGGCTCGGTGCTTGGTCCTCTCCTCTTCATCCTCTACCTACTCCCCAGTGGTTCCATCATCCGCCGTCATGGTCTCCGTTTCTGCTACGCTGATGACATCCAAATCTACATTTCTACAAAATCCATCACCCCTGTCACCCACTCCACCCTCACCAACTGTCTGACAGAACTAAAATCATGGCTGCAAATTAACTTCCTTCAACTGAACTGTGACAAATCTGAAATCATACTCATCGGCCCAAAATCCCTCGCCACATCGACCCGGAACTTCTCCCTCAGCATTGATAACACCACCCTGTCACCCTCCCCGTTCATCCGCAACCTTGGTATCATCTTCAACAATAACCTCTCATTTGAACATCACATCAGCCGCCTCACCCAAACTACTTTCTTTCACCTCAAGAACATCGCTCGCCTTCGTCCATTACTCTCCTTCTCTGCCGCCGAAATTCTCATCCATGCATTCATCACCTCACGACTCGACTACTGCAATAGCATCCTCTATGGCTCATCATCCAAGGTTCTCAACAAACTTCAGTACATTCAAAACTCGGCTGCCTGCCTCCTTACCCACACCCGCTCCCACGAACACATCACCCCTGTTCTGCAAAACTTACACTGGCTCCCTGTCCCACATCAAATCAACTTCAAGCTCCTCCTCCTCACCCACAAAGCCCTCCATAACCAGGCCCCTTCCTACCTCACAGACTTGCTCCACCACCACACTCCCTCCCGCAACCTCCGATCATCCGACGCAAACCTCCTCTCACACCCGCTCAGGACCAAGCACCGCACCTGGGGCGACAGAGCCTTCTCCATAGCCGCCCCCTCCCTCTGGAACGCCCTCCCCAAACACATCCGTGACTGTTCTAACCCAACCACCTTCAAATCATTACTCAAGACCCACCTTTTTAAATCTGCTTTTAACCTGCAACAATAGCTGTTTTCTCTGTACCCCCCATCAGTTTTCGGAATCACAAACACACATAGTTATGTGCACATTGTTTGTTTGTCCTTCTATGTACTTTTCATTTATTTCTCTATGTATTTTTCCTCTGTATTTGGTTTTAAGTAAAGCATCTTTGAGAGCTGTAAAAGCGCTGTATAAATAAAATGTGTTATTATTATTTATATATATATATATATATATATATATATATATATATACATAAATCATTTTGATGGTTCAGTGTCTTGTGAGGGTAAATGATGTGTCTGTCTCAGCACCTTCTGCGCCCCTATTTCTTGTTTCTGCACTGTAACTTTAGTAAGAGGGTAGGATCACAGCGTTACATACATGTTTACTTTAAGATACAAGTGACAATACGAGACATAAGATTGTGAGGTGTCTGGATGACAACACATTCAGATTTTTGAGTTTACTCAGTTTAGACTGAACCATAATCAATTGTTTCTCCTTATATAAGTTAAGGAATGCAGACAGAGTGAGACCCACAGCCCCAAGGGGTCTAGAGTGGTTTTCCAACTGTGTCAGTGTGAAAGGTTCGCCATCATAAAGTACTAAACCTGAGGTGGGCCCGTATGCCAAATGGTGGGAGATGCCCAAACGTTTATGTTCCCGTAGAAGGATAGAGGGGTCAATTTGGGGAGAAGACCTTAGGTTGACCACAGCTAAGCTAGATGAATTATGGAGAGGAGCAGGGAGACAGGTCAACTCCTCTTTTTGTTTATTGGCTAATTTCCCAAAAATGACCAATTAGAAGAAGTGGGCAGGTACTGGAGAAGGGTCTCTAAAAAGCCTTACACGGGAAGAGACAGGGGGTGGTATTTGGTGGATCTCCAAAGAGTTGGATTTCCGAGAGAGCAGAGGGCAAAGCATTTTGGCATGGCTTTTGTCATAGATTGGAGAAAATCAGAATGCGGCCGCTTCTGATCCAGACGCAGGGCTCCAGGTCTGTTTCAATAAAGATTGCTCTACTATTCCACCAGCCTGCCTCCGCAGAATTCTTTTATCAACATACTACACGCCGACACCTTAGAGGACGAAAGCCCAGAAACCACAATTGTTAAGACGTAACGAGTTTTGTTTGAAGTTAGTACCTATTTACAGCTGACTAACAGTGGTGTTGCACTCAGAAACTGTGGGGGGCTTCAAAACGTACAAAATGTACAATTTCTACATAATGTTGCTTTAAAAACAAGTAACTCTGGCTCTGATGCAGCATGCAGTAACACGTAACTAATGTTATCAAATAAGTGTAGTCAAGAAAAACTGCTGTATTTGCCTCAAACATGTAGTGGAGAGGAATTATAAAGTAGCAGAAAATGAGAATACTCAAGTAAAGTAAAAGTACCACAAAATTGGACTGAAGTACAGTACTTTGGTGACATGACATTACAACGTTTCACTCTTGCAAACCATTAAAAAATGAAACTATGCAAACTAATAAGCAAAGAAAGCAACAAGTATATACTTGATAATATTAACTTCTCCTGAAAACTAAACATACTTCTTCTGAATACTATTTCGCTGTGAAAACCTTGTGTGACAATAGTTGACTGCTAGATTTTCTTGCTGTATGTCCAGCCATCCAGACAACTCTCCAAAGGAATTTCACTCACATTCACATCCACGTTTGGCATGATTTAATTCTGGGAGCAGTTCCTGAAAATTTCCAGGTTAAGCCTCAAGCAAGAGTTGAGCTTTTCAGTGCCATCGTCTGTCTCCAGTGGGATCGTCACACTTCTCCACATTTCACTGTTACTGTAGTTTTCACTGCAATATTTTGATAGTAATGACTGTATTTTCTATATTTCATTTTCACTTTTTCAAAAACACATCATCTGGGACTCCTCTCCATACCTCTAGAGGGAGCCTCCATACCACCAGTGGTACTCATACCACAGTTTGGTAATAGTGGATGTAAATGATTGCTGACCCTACCTATGTCCTATAAAGGAGACTGGTACTTACTTACACATGTTCTGTGAACGCTCGCTGGCATATCAAATCTGAATACTTCATTTCCAACACTAAGTGCAGTCTGTCAGTCCTTCAGTGCCTTATCCTCTGTGATGACAGGTTGCCCTCCTGCCTTCTGTAACTAGGCTACTCAAAAAGAAAAGTATAGGCCAAGCAAATTAATGGGGGTATCTGTAATATCCAAAGATTTTGCATAAATAGCGACCCTTTTCAAAAATACTGCTTGTTCTGTGTTGTTGGCATGTCTAGTCTGATCAGTGCAGGCATCAGATTTGCCTGCACTGAAAGCGATAATTGACTCGCGTCTATTTCAGCTTTCAGTGCGTTTGAGCCTGCTTTCTTTTCATGGTTGTAAATGGAACTTTCGGCCCTAATTCCATTTCCCCACCCATTGTACCAATCCACCTACAGAAAGGAAACGACAGGGAAGTGAAGGGACAGTCTGAGCTCTCATAGAAACATTTTTCCCCCTAAGAGTTGTGAGAGAAAATTAATCTCAGTTCTGAGTGAGAAATTGTGCTTCTGCATGTGTCCTGTTCGTGTTTTCCAAATACAATTGTTAAAGCTGCACTCATACGTTTTTGATACCAGCAATTTAACTAATAATAATACAACACAAGAAGTTTCTTTATTTCTAAAGTTTCTCAAGTTTGCTATACGATGTTTGACAAATGTTCAGCTTTATTGTTTTACCACATGTGATTCTTGAAGGGGTGTGTATGAGAAGCAGAACAACTTTGACTGTGTCCTCCTGTTGATTTTGTGATTTTTTTATTTATCTAATTTATTTTTTTGCTCTGATTAATAAATGTATTCTTTGATTTTGAAACAGTAGCCTTATAATTTTGTTATTTAGCTTCTCTGAAATATTATTAACAGTATTAAATGTCTGTAGTAGTAGAATGTTTTTGTGCGTGTGACATGTTTAGTAGTGGCGTGCACTGGAAAACAGGGTTCCCCCGAAAGTCACTGTGGAATTCGAACCCTGATTGGGGGGACAATTCAAGTTTTTCAGAAATTGGGGGGGGACATGTCCCCCGTCCCCCCTGGTATCTGCACCCATGAGTCCTGGATCTTTGCGCATGGTTTACTCGAAGAGAGAGGACAGCCCCATGGAGCTATTATCATCCAGCACGCTGGCAAAACCAGCATTATCTCCACGTAACAGCAATTGATTCACCACTAAAAACTCCAGCATATCAATTACGGCTGACATGTAGTATCTGTTGCGAGAATTTAAGAGAGTGGAAATCTCTCTACCTGTCTCTCTACCTTTTTCTGAATCTCTCCACATTGCTTCACAGGCTAAATGTTCTTTTGAAGCTGCATGCTTATTTAAGCCCTTGCCTTTTTCAATTGCATGTTTCCAATCATTACAGTTTTTGACTAATGTTTAAACACTAAAAGTGGTTGCTATGCCCAAAGCATCACAACCTCTTACTTTGGTGACCATGCCCTAGACAACAGCACCAACCCTGCAAACACAATATATGTTTTGCACTGTCTTTGAAATTCTCCAACACACTTCTTGTAAAACACTAAAAACTGTTTTTTACACTAGACACATTGTTCAAAAAGGAAAGCTCATGCAATCATTGGGAAAACACATCTATTTAAAATACAAAACACAACTAAAATAGGAAAAGCACACAAACTCACACACATGAAAACATTTAAAATCTTATTGTAGACCAATCAGTATATACACCATACACCCCCTTTTTGAATCCCCATACAGGGTTGGATACGGCATGCCAGGCAATATTTAACCCGTAGCTTGGCAAGGGAGGACATTGCCTGTGATGTGGATGAGGTGATGTGGCCAAATGCCAGCAGGAGACAGGATCCACAGCCTAAATATCTTCCAATAATTACCTTACAACGCTATGTTTTGTAGAACATTCTAGTTGTACCACGTCTTTGTGGGTTTTTTTTTTCTACTTTTGCAAAAACCTAAAAAAAAAAATGTTGTTTTGTTTTGTTTTCATGTCTCTCGATCAACTGTAGTGAATTAATCTTTCACAAAAAAAAAATCTGTATGAGACTTTTAAAGTCAAAAACCATCCAAAGTACTGAATACAGCTTTGTTTTGCATAAAGCACATCTGTGTGTTGTTGCTTCTAGGAAAGAGTAATTCAAAGGTGCATGTGTTTAACGTTTTGATGCCAAAAACAGTTTTGAAATGGGATTGTTAGGTTTGTTTCAAGAGTTTCATTTTGCCGTATAAGTTAGGGGTTTATCTCCATGTGTTGTGTCTTACTGGGCCTGTGTGTTAAGTTATGACACGGTGAGCCAAGTCTGCAACATGTGTGTAAGCATTTTGCAAAAACTGTAAATCCCTTAATGGTGAAGGTCGCGTCCGATGATACTGATTTGAATTTCCTGCCGGCATAACAAAATGTGGCGTCCTTTTCCACTGAGCACTCAAGCCAGTCCCTGTTCAAATACCAGCTGGAGGAAAATGATCGTTTTTTTTAACCAAACATTTTGACTGGATATTTCTTCAACACAACCTGTTTGGGTTTGTCCGTGCCAAGGTCACTCACACCCACTGATCCAACGGGCAGGCCCAAATACTGCCCCAGTTGCGGTTTCACTTGACCTGCTGGTAGCCTCCGCCCAGGGTCGGGCTCCACGGAGTCACTAGCAACGGGCTCAGGCTCAGACTGTCGTCCAGGGTCTCCTTCTCCAACGACAACATCAAGAGGCGTCGGTGTCCTATCCGATTTGGCAGAGGAGACTGTTGGTGGGCTTTTCAACCACTTATGAATATCCATGATGAACCAGAAATGAAATAGTAAGCCGGCGAAATCTCATCCAGCTTCACTTTCAAAAATGCGCGGTAACTGTTGAGCAGCTACATCGACCTAACTTTCTTTTCAGTAAGGTCATGATAGGCTGTTGCAGTGTAGATTCCCATCAATCAAACAAAATCACACCATTGTTTCTTTATCTGTCATCCATGACACAACCTTTGACACTAACAAAGAACAAAGGAAAAATGAAAAAAAAAAAATCAAAAATCATAACTATAACTATAACTAACCAACTAAATCTAATTTGGATTCTTTACACTGATAATCATCGGCGCTCTCCCTGTTTTCAGCTTCCTTTTCTTGCTTTCTTCTCCTGTTTGAACATTGAGAGGACATTTAACACATGAACATGAACATGAACATGAACGCGAATTGTTCAACTATAGATTCATAACAATGCACACATCTTCACATGTTGCACATATAAGAGCAACAAATGGTAATAATCCTGCTGGAGCAGGGTTATTACCATGTGATATGCTGATCTGGTACCTCACATTTTGGGTGTGGGGTCCCGGATCAGCACGTTCTTTGTCAATATGAAAACCAGAAAAACATTTCTGTTGTGCCTGCAGAGGTGCCCTGAGAGGCTGGGCAGAGCTTTCCATTTACTGGAACTGCTGACATACACGCACCTGCAGCAGTTTGGCAATCAGCGCCTGCTGATAAACTCTGGCCTTCACTCTACCTGCTGTCAGATGATTTACAGTTTTTGTCGAATGCTTACACACATGTTGCAGACTTTGGCTCACTGTGTCATAACTTAACACACAGGTCGAGTAAGACACAGCACAGGGAGATAAACATCTAACTTATATGGCAAAATGAAACATTTGAAACAAAACCTAACAATACCATTTCAAAACTGTTTTTAGCATCAAAACATTAAACACATGCACCTTTGTTTGCACTCTTTCCTAGCAGCAACAACACACAGATGTGCTTTATGCAAAACACAGCTGTATTCAGTACTTTGGATGGTTTTTTACTTTAAAAGTCTCATACATTTTTTTGAAAGATTGATCCACTACAGTGGATCTAGACACATAAAAACAAAATGGAGACACTTCAAAGTTGTTGTTTTTTTGTTTTTCTTTTTGATTGCTTTTTTTGCAAAAGTAAAAAAAAAAGCAAAAAAAAAAACACAAAGACATGGTACAACTAGAATGTTCTACAAAACATAGTGTTGTAAGGGAATGATTGGAAGACATTTAGGCTATGGATCCTGTCTCCTGTTGGCATTTGGCCACATCACTCATCCACATCACAGACAATGTCCTCCCTTGCCAAGCAACGGGGGAAATATCGCCTTGCATGCCGTACAAACCTGTACCCTGTATGGACCTCACCTCAATATCGCCGCATGCCTCTTCCATGGCTTGTAGAAGAGGCATGCGGGCATGTGGCTGACTGTCATAAACTTTCCAACGCCATGCTGAAAAGAACTCCTCAATTAGATGAAAAAATTAGGTGTATGGGCTGCGCAGGTAGTCGAGCGGTTAGAGCATGTGCCATGTACGCTGTAGACCCCAGTTTGAATCCAGCTAGAGGACCTTTACTGCATGTCACACCCCCTCTCTCTCCCCTTTTCCTTTTTTAAATGTTTTCATGTGTGTGAGTCTGTGTGCTTTTCCAATTTTAGTTGTGTTTTGTATTTTAAATAGATGTGTTTTCCCAATGACTGCATGAGCTTTCCTTTTTGAACAATGTGTCTTATGTAAAAAACAGTGTGTAGTGTTTTGCGAGAAGTGTGTTGGAGAATTTCAAAGACAGTGAGAAGCATATATTGTGTTTGCAGGATTGGTACTTTTGTCTAGGGCATGGTCACCAAAGTAAGAGGTTGTGATGCTTTGGGCATAGCAACCACTTTTAGTGTTTAAGCATTAGGCAAAAACTGTAATCAATCAGACATGGTATATGACTCTGGCTTTATCACCTTCTAGTGTAACTACTTTTGTTTTCGCGCTGTCTTCAGGGGATCTCACATTTCTTCGCCCTACCTCTAGTGTTCACCAGCATGTCCAGCCACCACTGGCTCCACTTCCAGCAACCCAGCTCTCTGTAGCCTTGCTCTGCACCATCCTGAATCCCTACCCGCCATGCTAACCACCAGCGCCAACATGTGCAACCTCTCCTTAAAACCTGAGAGGCACAAAAGAGTGTGATCTACTGCTCTGAGACAGGCTTATGAGCCATCAAGCTGAGTTCAGGCTTTATAAGCCTGGGAGGTTACACAATTACAGTTCACACTGAGGAGTGCTCTGGAAAAATAGTCTAACTCAACTTTAGCTTATGCACAACTTGATGTGTTGCAAAGAGCTTTCAAATATGTACTTTATAGATTTAGATGTTTTCTATAAAACTAGAGAAATAAGAAAAACAGTCATTGTGTAACGTGTTAATGATGTTTCACCTCTGTTTGAAAATGATAACGTTACCCTTGCTGTGTGTCACACCCACCCCCCACCCCCAACCTGTTACCTGTCACGTCTTCAGCTGTTCTATCAATAAAAGGCCAAAAAATTATTTAAACAAAAACAACTATTTAAGCTGTTTACCACCAATGGTACTCATATTACAATTTGGTAATTGTGGATGTAAATGATTACTGACCTTTCCTATGTCTTATGAAAGCAACTGGTACTTACTTGCACATGTTCGCAGTGGACAGATTTAGTGCCACAGTTGCCTCGAGCCTCTGAGATATTTGAGCAATGTGTCTTGCTCACCCATCACACTTTAAACACTCTTTTCAAATTGAGCTTGAAACGGTTAAAAAAGAGTGCTTGATCAGGAGTTTCTTACAGCAGCGCAAAAAAACTGATTGCAACACACTAGAAGCCACCTTGCACATTCTCCTGTCATGTGTGGTTTCAGACGTAGATATCAGTTATCTAAATTGGACATGATAAAGATGCTGTATTTGCTTTCCTGATAACTTCAAGTCTTTCTATTATGATCATCTGTTGGGGTGGTGGCATGGACCTGGGGTGGAGGTTTGAGCTGAAGTCTTTTTATTATCTTTCTCTGCCTTTTCACATTTTCTCTTTCTTTCTGTAATTTTAACTATTGAACACTGATTATACACACTGTTGTTATTCAACACAACCCTGTCCTTGTTTAACTGTTAGTTAAAAGTTTATATTGTATGTACACGGTAATACTGTTAATCAGATGTATAGACGTATAAGAAGCTTGTTGTTAAGAGTCAAAGCTCGCTAAATATCTGAATGTTAACAGAGTGTCTATCACATCAACATAACATTATAACATGAATAAAATTATAATTTTGTCTTGCTAAGAGAGCACCCTTGAAGTTTGTGCAGCAACCAGTCCAGTCAGGCATGAGAAAGGAGACTTTGTTATGAGGGAGCGCAGACAGATGGAAAACGCAAGACTTGTCCACCTGAGTCCCTACTAGCCACCATAACCACCAGCACCAATGTGAGCAACCTCTTCTCAAAACCGAGAGGCACAAAACAGCGTGTGATCTACTGCTCTGAGACAGGCTTATGAGCCATCAAGCTGAGTTCAGGCTTTATAAGCCTAGGAGGTTACACAATTACAGTTCACACTGAGGAGCACTCCAGAAAAATAGTCTAACTTAACTTTAGCTTATGCACAACATTAATAAAATTATAATATTGTCTTGCTAAGAGACCATACTTAAAGTTTGTGCAGCAACCAGTCCAGTCAGGCAGGAGAATTGAGACTTTGTTATGAGGGAGCACAGACAGAAGGAAAACACAAGACACCGAAGAACTCAGAAACTGCTAATTCCACAGAGAGTACTAGCTTGTGAATGAAATAAATAGATCTGTCTTCACAGAGACATTGCTTTTGACTTTTATTAAAGAAAAGTACACAATTCCTCCACAACAAGGGTCAAATTATTGCCAAGTGAAAAGAGCTTACACCATTAATCTCCCTTCATTCTAGAGAACCATATAAATCCACAGTCATCTATAGAAAAGTTGAAAACAGGAGGCGTGCAAGATGCATTAAAACATGCTGAGAGTTGAGAAATTTCGCACAAAATTGTCACAGCACTTAAAAAGTATTCATTTGAAACATAAAATGATAACTTTTTAAAGCAATGTGTTGACAGTAAGTTAAGGCAGTTGTAAATTGGGACATTTGAACAGATGTTGTCTAGTCACAGTCTTTGTCCACCACTGTCATCCATGACACAACCTTTGACACTAACAAAGAACAAAGGAAAAATGAAAAAAAAAAACAGAAATCATAACTAACTATAATTTGGCTTCTTTACACTGATAATCCTCGACGCTCTCTCCGTTTTCAGCTTCCTTGTCTTGCTTTCTTCTCCTGTTTGAACATCGAGAGGACATTTAACATTAGTGTAAACAGCAGAGACATGAACGGACACACCCACGGACCACACATTAGGTGTGAGGTCCCGGATCAGCACTTTCTTTGTCACTATGAAAACCAGAAAAACATTTAGAGTACTGTTATTAGTTACTCGTTATTTGCCCATTAACGAATGTTGGATGCGTTTTAATTGAGTGACTATAGTCACCAATAGTAACTAAATATCTTAGCACACGATTACGTTTGTGCTGTAAAATGTCCAAATGACTACAGCTAAATTAGATCGTGTGTGTGTAGGTGCACGCTGTGTCCATAGCACTGAAACAGAGCGGAACAAGATGGATCGATAGACAGACATGTCACTGAGTTCAGTTTTCGTAACCTGCCTCAGTGTGTAAACTCACCCGCAAATCTGCTGCATTTGTGGTATGGTCTCTGGCAGAGGCTTCCTATAAGTTTCTGGCAGCAGGAAACATAAGACGGCACCAAAAATGGCCAAACTTCCCATCAATATGTATGGAAGTGCTTTGTAGTATTGTCCTGCAATAAGTAGCCAAAAATGCAACAAGAAGGAAGGGGAAAACATACATTAAAAAAACAAACACCTGATTGAACAGCTTATTGGCACATCTGAGAGGCTGGAACCAGGGAATATTTTGCATTTCTGCTTGATAAATGAACAAAGTAATTAAATGATTATCGAAATAGTTGTTGATTCATTTTTTGTTGCTTGACTAACATTAACTAACTGTTGCAGCTCTCCAGAAATTATTGCAACTGCAGCTATTTCGGTCAAAGAAACAAACCTTATCACGGGCTAAAAGCTCAAAATAGAAAGAAATACAAATAAATATACTTACTCAGATAAACGATGAAGGGGGAAATGATGGTGCCGATACGAGCAGCCATGGAACAGCATCCCATTGCTGTATTTCTAATAACAGTGGGGAAGAGCTCTGATGAAACGGCATACACAATACAAAATGAAGACGTCATGCCGCATTTCCCCAACATCTCGAGAAACACAGACACAGCCGGCAGATCTGAGGAAATAAAAAAAATACTTTAATTATAGCAAAGGAAATGAGAGTCAAATTCATTTTTTTTAAGAAGTAAAGTCCGTTAAACACTCAAAATAAGATTGTGAACTGATATACCTGCTAGCATGGATGCTGTGTTTGTATGCTGACATTAGCATTTAGCTCACAGCATCACTTTGCCTAAGTACAGCCTCACAGAGCTGACATGGCTGTAGACTCTCAAACTTGTTACATTTTCGATGACAATATGAATCCATCATATGTTAACTGTTCCTGATGAGCTAAAGACTTTCTGTCACAGTCTGTCATAATTCTGTGGTGGATTTTGGTGTTTTGCTTTCTGTTGTGCTTGCAGAGGTGCCGTGGTGCTGGGTGGAGCTTTCCATTCACCGGAACTGCTAACATACACGCACCTGCAGCAGTTTGGCAATCAGCGCCTGCTGATAAACTCTGGCCTTCATGCTACCTCCTGCCAGATGATTTCGCCAGTCAGACGTGGTATGTGGCTCTGACTATTTCGCCTTCTAGTGTAACTACTTCTTTTTCGTGCTGTATTCAGGTGATCTAACATGTCTTTGCTCTACCTGCAGAGTTCACCAGCATATTCAGCTACTACTGGCTCCACTTCCAGCAACCCAGCTCTATGCAGCCTTGCCCTGCACTCATGCTAACCACCAGCGCCAACATGAGCAACCTCTCCTTCTTCTCAGCCTGAGTCTCTCCCCACCTTCAGCTGCAAGATACCTTGTGAAGTCAAATAAATCACCTTGCACACTACTCTCTGCCTCATTGTCTGCTTTTGGGTTCAACTACCGACAATGAAATGTAACAATTTCAGATGTACCTATTGGGATGAGGTGAACGCAGAAGATCATAATGCCTCCAAGGAAGAGTGTGGACGATTGGCAGAAACGCCTGGAGCAGTACTGCAGTAGTATCAAAGCAAAAACGTAAGCTGGCACTTCGGTCACAGCAGACAGGAAGCAGTTTAAGAAAGGGTCCCCATGCAGGTTTGATGTGTTGAGGAGTAAAGCGTAGTAACTAATGGTGATGATGATCCTGCAGAGACATTCAAAACAATGAAGTGAATACAAATAGGACGGGAAACAACAATTTTTAGGTGTGACTGTCCTTTATAACAAACAGTTTTTTTAATTTGGGCATGGTGTGACCATTATTGATTTAATCAACATTTGGTGTACAGGAATTACTGTCTGTTGTGAGGAAATCGTAGACATACCACAGAAGTGAACACAGCAATGTAACAGAAAGGACATTGCAGTTTCTCAGGATAGATGAGATGTTGTATTTTGTGTCTTTCATAGTGAGTGCATCTTCAATCTGTGAAAAACAAGATAAAAAATAGTTGAAAGAGTTCAATTTAACACAAGCCCAGCCAAAGACAAGGGAACATGGAAGCATGACAACAGTCGGGAATCATATTGCTGTCTGAATAGTGCAGAGCAGCATGCTGTCAACACACAGCACCACAAATCTGAAGCAATAGACTGATGGTGTTGATTTTTATTGAATTTGTACAACTATGATAGAAATAATAAATAATAAAACATATTTTGATTACCTGAACAAGAAGCTTATACAACAGAAAGTATGAGCTTAAGTATAAAGCAGAAATATATTTTCCATATACGTATATTCAACACATTAACATTCCAGGTTTTTTTTCATTAGTCATGTCAATTAAATCTATTTAATTTACTTGCAATATATTATTGAATAGTTGAATAATTCCTATTTGTTATATATTCAGAAATATACCAATTATTGCAGTGTAGAAAATAATTCAGTTTATATTGCCAATGCATTATCAAATGCGCATTCATTATATTTTGTACTGAAATCTTGATGCAAAGTGCCAATATATTGCCATGCATTGTCCAATAAACTGTGTGTGGATTCCTTCCATGTATTAAAATGTTTGGTCTTAATATGACTGCTGCTTGTGCTAATTGTTGTGCCAACTCAAAGATAGGGCAACGGTGAGTCAATACAACACGAACACTGCTACAAAGGACAAATGGTTTTAAAGCTATATCAATTTAATTAACACTTTGGGTTCTCATGTTGGCATGTTATGTTGTGTTAAGTTATGTCATGTCATGTCATGTCCTGTTGTTATGTTATGTTATGTTGTCTTTTGTTATGCCGTGTTGTGTTTAGTTATGTTTTGTCATTTAGTGTAAAGTTCTGCTGTGTTGTCTTGTGTCAAGTTGTGTTGTGTATTGTTGTGTTGTGTTGCGTTACGCTACGTTACATTGTGTTATGTTGCGTTGTGTTGTGTTAAGTTCTGTTGTGTTTTGTTATGTATTGTTACATTTTATCATGTCACGTTATTTTATGTTGTGCTGTGTTGTGCTGTGCTGTTACATGTCATAGATAAAAACTAGCCGATTTACCTCTTCTTGTGTAAAAATGGCCTTTGGAACCTCTACTTTATTAGCCTTGGCAGCTTCTCTCAGTATGGCTTCAGCCTCCTCCACTCTTCCCTGATTAAACAGCCAGCGAGGAGACTCTGGGACTAGCCTTGAGGGTTAAAACACATCATCAGCAGATTAACACAGAGATGCAGGACAAACTACAACAAACCAAACTGAGCAGCAATTTTCAGTAAATATTAAGGGATATTAGTCTGCACTGGGGGTGCCTGAGGACAATTCTTACTTAAACCAAGCATGTAAAGGCTGCTGTGTAAATTAGAATATATAATGATTCTTACCACCATAGAGGAATGTAGATCAGACTAGAGGCAGCCATTGGAATCAGCAGCAACCGCCAGTCACGGATGAAGTAAGCTGCAAGTGGTGTTGCCATGTACCCCAAAGCGGAACCCATAAAAACCCCAAGGGAGCAGAAGACCACTCGAGCTTTTGGGCTTAGAATTTCTGTACCTGTAGGTGATAAATTAATAGAGGATTTGTGGAAAAAAAACAGTCCACACTGTTCAGATAAATTGTGTGTGAGATCAATGACAATAAGCAAGAGAGTTGAGATGGGAGGCACACCAAGGATGCAACTTTCAAAGTTAAGCACTAATTACAGCCCTTTTACCACCCAGACCTACTTTGATAGGCACTGGACATTTTCTTTAAACATACATTCAGTCTACATGAGTTCACTTGTATTTTATTCTTACACACTATTTTACACTTGTTGGGCCTCGTGCCTCCATGCACAGGTCTCAAACAAAGAGAAAGGCCTGTAGTTGAAACCAGAAGCCTAAACTAGTAGTTCCTCAGCTACGAGGACTACAGAACAAAGAACAGGAAAAAGGCCGACCAGGTGTGAAAAACGTGACCACGTTGAACTGCCTCCAAGACGTCACCCCGGTCCCTATTGGCTGTGAGCCAGGAAGCTCCGCCAGGATCACAACGTCACACCCATGTTAAAAGGTCACGGAGCACTCCTGCTCTTTGTATCCCCGGGAGCTTCTGTTGTTGTGAGACCTCAGTTTCATGCAACTGCTGCCATAAGGGTATAACTTTGAGAAACGTTTTTCAATTTTTCATCTTTGCTCGAGCTAATTTCAGTTCCCTCCTCGCTGGACGAGACAGAGACTGTTTTTGTTTCACTTTCATTTTTTGTTCGGACGTTCATCAGAATTGTTTTGGATCCCAAGAAGGACGCTGTACAACCCAGCCGTTCCCTCATTACCTGCAGAAGGAAGAAAAGAATCTTCAGAAGGAACGAAACCTTCCCTTCCATTGAGTCGACCGATCGCTGTGTAACAGCCTGCTGTCAGCTGTGAGGACGCTAAAGCCTGGTTTATGCTTCTGCGTCATGGCGACGGCGTAGCTTCGTCGTCGACCCTACGTCGTCGACCCTACGCCATCATTGAGCATTCGAAGTTCTGCGTCGAGGGAACTCGTTGTTCTGCAATTCACCGCCAAGCCGCTAGGGGGGTGTGGCTGTGTCTTTGTTCGGTTTCGGGGGGTTCATATAGGATTCCTTGGTTTTCTTCTGGTCAGACAGTAAACCATGGCAACTGAGCCGTCGCCGCGACACAGAAGCATAAATCAGGCTTAAGGCTGACCCCGCGCTCGCCTCCCGAACGAGTTGGAGCTTCGAGTCAGTCGGGCATCCACGCTACCGCAATAAGCGGCATCCAAAGTAAGAGGCTTTTGTTTGGGCAGAAACAGATAGTATATAGCGTGTTTTTCCTTGTTGTGCTTTTATTTTGCTGTGAAAGGAACGCCGAGTCCGATTTATGGTTACCTGTACTGTGTGCTAACTGTGTTTGCAGCCTATACAGTCTTGCCGCTGTGTGTGACCACAATACGTCGTATTCCGGCTCGATCAGCGGACGACAAACGAACCTCGATTCGCTTGCCGGCCACTGTTCGAGGGAGAGACGACCACTGTGCACCACATGGTAGATTGTTTGTTTCTTTGTTGTCTGCTAAGCCCTGCTTAGCTTCTTCCCTCTTTTACTAACACACACACACACACACACACACCAAGATACACGTACTGTTTTGGGCGACCTGTTGTAACTTATAGTTAACAACCCCGCTATAACATAAGACGTGTGTCCAGCATATTCCCTTTATTGACTGTAAAGACGGACTTCTACCCTTTTGGAACTGTGGGTATCATCCCTGTAAATTCATCCCTCGTGTGACCAAACCGCACACGAGATCAAAGACGGCGCAACCGTCGCCTTTGTTCAAACCTCGCGCGCACGTGTAGTGACCACCTTTGGTCGATAGTCACTGCCGCCATTTTTGAATTCCAGGTACATGAATCAGTGAATCTGAATTTCATCTCGGAATCAGCGTTCTTGCGTGACACAAAGTCACGGCCAGTGTTTCCTGTAGTCTCTTTCGACGAGACTTCCTAAGTCACGCCCACTAATTTGTAGTCCGGTGAACGTGAACTTTCAAGCCACGTTCGGCCATCTTTGTAGTCTTTATTGGGGACTTCCTGCCACAGACACACACACACACACACACACACACACACACACACACACACACACACACACACACACACACGCCTTCACCCAGGTACCTGTTTGGCTTGCTTGTGTTTTGATGTTGCTAGCTTCGTGAAGGAAATTGTTGTTTGTTAAAGTAGGTGGTTTGTTCTGTGGAGTAAGCTTTAATAAACACTGTTGACTTTAACTGAGCAGCATCTGTGATTATTTTGCACAATCCCTTATTGTAATAACTGCTGGTTGAGATGGCCAGTGCTCGGATTCATGCCTTCCCTCTTGTCTAATTATTGATGATTTCATAATATTGACAAGTTGACTAATTTTCAGGCTATGAGACTCAAAGGTAAATCATTTGATTATTGATCCCTGATTCCAGGGTGGTGCCCCGTGTTCATTAATGACTCATAGTTACCTAGGTTTCATTAATCAACTATAATAATTTTTGATTAATTAATAATAGTATTAATTAATAATCAATAATCAATAACGATTCCCAACACACTACACTGTCTCCAGTTCGCTCTGCGTATCCTCATTGTGAGTTCTAATCATTATGCAGTCTGAGTTCACCGTAACTACACTTCAAAGAATAAATAGTGTTCACCTATCAAACTTCCTTTTTCAAACAATATCCCAGGCTCAGGAATACCACTGCTTGTAGCGCATAATTTGGGCAGGTGAAGCAGTCAGTCTGAAAAAGTTTCCCTTGTGCACAAGAAACATTTAAGTTTATTTTTTTCCCCCCCCATGTCTCTTTTGGGGCTCCGTACTCCACCGATACATTGTATGTAATTTTCTTTTAACTAGGATCCTCATTAAGTTTCAAACCAGAATGTTACAGATTTTTTTTCTGTTTTCAGGTCAATGGGCTCTAAGGACATAATCAACACATCAAGCAGTGTCAAATTCTCCTTGTTAGAAATGATTTCTGGAAAACATACCCAGCACAAATGCAATGATACAGTTGGAGTATCCACCCGCACCCACGAAAAAGAAAATGAAGCTGAAGACCTCCCAGCTTGGAGAGAATATCTGCGCTGCGATCGACACGGTCTGGAGAACCATCATGAGAAACAGTGACGGCCTCCTCCCATATCTGCATAAGAAATACAGGAGTTGAGTTAATTACATAATTTACCCCTAACAGCAAAGTTAGAGCGCTTAAGACAGCGTTGTGTACAGTACAGTACCTGTCAGACATCTGGCCTGAGAGAAACGTTCCCACTAGCACACCAATGTAATGGATGGAGGTGGCCAGTGGAGATTTGTATCCGTTCTCACACACCAAGTCCCACTGCAAAATCAACACATTTGTCTTTTCACTATTTCAGCTGTCAATATAAAACAGTAACAATAACCACTGTTTAGCACCAGCACTCATCTTATTATTTGTTGTAATTGCAGCAGAGCTATGAATAATAAACAAAAAGTATAAATAAGTACACTATTTCCAAATCGATTACACATGGTAAGTTGAAAGGTAAAAAAAAATAATGATGACAATGTCATGATGTCATCATGGCAGTCCTGCCTTTTCCCATGTGTGTGTTTTGGGGTTCCCTGTCTGTATCATTCCTCCTGTGTCTTTCCCTCTGTCTGTTCTGTGTGCATGTGGGCGTGGCTTCTTTCCCACAGGCAGCGCCAGGTGAAACCACTCCACTAATCAAGCCTTCCATAAAACCACTGAATTCCCTCCTGCTCGTTGCCAGATCGTTTCGTCAGTCAACGCGGTTGTTTGAATCCTGGCTCCTTTATATTTTACCTGTGCTTTAGCTTGTAAAGCTAATTCCCCTGTGTTTTTCCACCTCCCGTCAGATTGCTGTGATTGGTCTGCAGTCTTGAGCTTTGCCTTTCCCCTGCCTGCCTGTGGACCTGCCTGCGTGTTACCATCTCTCCCGTGTTTCCACTCTGTGTGAGTACGCTGAAGAGACGGACCACTCTGCCCGTGCCGCAGGCAGCACTGCCATTGTCCTTCACCTACGCACTCATCAGTGACTTTCCCTACCACGTCTGGATCCTGGGACTCCGCACCACCCCTCCACCTCGCACTTGTTTTTGCACCTGTTGAACATTAAAGACTTTTGTTGTTTCACTGTTAACCTGAGTTCGAGTTGTGCATTTGGGTCCAGATCGGCTGTAGCCAACGCTATATAGCGCAATTCATTACTTATGGGAAACGTTTCAAGAGCGATAGGCTTGCCTCCACGCAGCACAGCACAGGGGAATGCAGAAGACATAGCTGGCGCTGGAGCCAGGTCAAACCAACCAATAGAACCTCTTTTCTCATCCACCAGCGTAGGCCCCGCCCATCAAGTGCAGTTGGATTAGCAAGCAAAACTTTAGAATTTGCAAGCAAAGAGGACTGATTTGCAAGTAAAACTGTAAAACTCTCAAGCAAAGAGGGCTGATTTATAAGCAAAATGGTCATATGTTTTTACTTACAAACATTAGTTTTGATTGAAGTTTAAGAAATATGTTCTCTCAAATTTTTTTTTTTAATTGCAACCTGTTCTGTTTTTGCTCTCAAATCTCTTTTTTTGGTTTCAAATCTATTCTATTTGATTGAATAATAAAGGAACAAAATTCTCTCCATACGGGGCTGTCTGGACATCGCTCTACGGCCTGGCTGGCTACAACGCCATATTGCATCTACAACGAGAGTTTGCGTGAGTACTTGACATTGGAACTGAACCGAGAGTAGGATAGAAACACGGGACTGTGTTAAAGAAGACTGCGTGAACTGTCCCGGTTTTCAAACTTTAACTTCTTCTACCTGGACAAAACCTCATGTGCACCAACGCTACAAATGGGCCCCAACGGTTAGGGAAATTATACAAGCGCTTGGGTTAGACTTTTCATGGTTGTTATCATTTATCTTTATTTTTATGTGAACTGAAAAAATACCTTGGTACAGGTGTTGGTACTGTTACTGTGTGTTGAGTACACAAAAGCACTCTGGTTTGATAGATGCATTTGTGTTATTGAAATCATATTTTGAACATTTAATAGGTGTGAATACAGCTAAAATATTAGGAACACCTCTCATTTCATAAGTGAATGGGTTATTAAAAAAAAGAACCACTATTTGATTTAAGTTTACAAATAAGCTAAAAATCTCATTTCATAGGGTATTGTCATAAAAAAAGGTTGAGTTTGAGCTCAAGTTAAAACAAATTCATTTCATTGATGTGAGAGAACAAAAAGGGTTAAAAGTGCTCTTTTGATTAAAAATTACATACACATTTCATTTGGTTGGTTGAAGGAAACAACTGTTTTGATTTAAAAGGGTAAAAAGAAAAACATTTTGATGCTTCAGGTATTACTGTTGTGATTTAAAGTACAGGAAGTGTGTATTTTTCTTATCATTTTCTGAAGCATTTTTCCTTTTAAAGGTATTATTCCAAACATCTAAAAGTTTTAATAAAATAAATGTCTGTGTCTTACCTTTATATTGTTGTTTAATATTCTTTAAGACTAAAAACTGTATTTATTTGAGTTCTGAGGGCTTACATAATTTTGCTAGCACATAGCATAGTAAGTTTTCAGTGGAGGCACCGTGCTAGTTATTTTCCTTTTTCTCACTTGTGATAATTCCTCTCTCAACCAGTAGAAAATGCTGTGCACACCTGATTATGCATGAAAAAAAAAATACCGTCATATACCGTGAAACTGTAGGAATTTTGAAAAATACCGTGATATACATTTTTCGTCATACCGCCCAGCACTATATTCAGTCATTATTCAATGGTATACTAAAATCCATGTGAAAAAAATTGCTTCTCACTGTTCTCAGGTCAAATATTTATATGCGATTAAAATGTGATTAATTTTGATTAATTAATTAGAAAGCCTCTGATTAATTCGATTAATTTTTTTAATCGAGTCCCGGCCCTAATCATAATAATATATTCAATTTCTCCCAATAGATCCAACTTGAATCCTACACTCTGGGCCTTTCACTTAGTTTGGCCTTTGTAAAAATACCATTTTGTAACTTCTACATACAATTTCTTTGTGGAAACCTTGAAAACATTTTGCAGTGGCGATAACTGATATCTTATCGCTCACCTCTGTGACAGTAGTTGACTGGTAGATTTTCTTGCTGTACTTCCAGCCATCCAGACAACTCTCCAAAGGAATTTCACTCACATTCACATCCACGTTTGGCATGAATTCATTCTGGGAGTAGTTTCTGACGATTTCCAGGTTTAGCCTCGAGCAAGAGCTGCGCTTCTCAATGCCATCGACTGTCTCCAGTGGGATCATCATGTTTCTCCAAATTTCACTGATGCTGTAGTTTTCAGGGATGTAGCACTCGTGAGGTGGGGTATCACTTACAAATACTACGTAGGTGCCAACAAATCCATTCGGGAGAATGCTGATGGCCAGGGCTAAAAATATCTTCAGCTGAAAGGGTCCCCAAGATCCAAGAAACGATGTAATGCTGTCATAGTCTCTCATTTTTAAGTTGCCCATTACTTTACTAAAATTCTCAATATTTAAAAAAAAGAAAAAAGAAAGGAGGAAGAATAAGCAGATCGTCTTCAATACTGACAGGCACAGAGGAGAGTGTGAACTACTGCTCTGTGACAGGCTTATAACACACCGCGGTGAGTTCGGGTTTCATAAGCATGGGGGTTTGATAACATGAATTTAAATGAGGCTGCTTCTTATTGTGACCAGAGGCGGGGCCTCCATGGTGGCAGGTGCCCCCCCGCGCCACCATGGAAGCTGTAATCTGATTGGCCACCCCGTGTGCCCCCCCAATGGTCATTGACTCGGGGTAATGTCAATCATTGCCGACACTGCATGTTAAAACGGAAGCAAAGCTGAAACCTTGTGTGAGTAGACTGTTAAGAACTTATGAAGGCTTTTATTTTGGAAAAAAGACAAAGGAAGTGGCTCCGCCACTCCGCGGCTGCTAATGAACTCGTGTAACTTCACCAGTGACGGACTTTTTCCTCAACGTGATGCTCCCAGGTGCACCGAGTTAAGGTAATAACAGAACTCTACTTGTTCTTTAAGACGTTCACAACAATGTTTTGCTAACTTTTGTTCCATTTGGGTCTTATTTGGTTCAATTTGCATGGGAAACTGTTCTTGTGTGTTTTCTTTAGTTAGCTCTCCATCTGGATAAACGTAAACATCTCTCCACTGTTTCAGTAACGTTAGCAGTTAGCATCCATTGTATGTTTCGCGCTTTGTGACATGAATTAACAGTCAACAACAGAGTATCATATCATTGTTGCCACTGTGATGTATTGGTACAGTACAAATAAAATGTTGCTTCTCATTGTGTTTGTGGGCACGTTTTGAATGTAGCTTACAAGTACAGGTGGGGGCCTGCAGCTTTACAGGGGCACAGGCCCCCACCCAGACCCAGATCCAGATTTGGTTAATTAGATAATGCAAATACTGTGGAATAATTGTATCATAATCTGGTATAGGCCGTTTAGTTCATTGTTCTGGTTTGATGTTAAAAGACAGGAGGAAGTATTCAAAAACTCTATGTTGTGCATGTCTTCTGTTATAAGTTTTTAAAAACAGCCCGATCCCAGCCGACAGAGCAACGTACGGTAGGTCAGTGTGTTAACGTCCTGTGGATAAAATAGCCTTCATTAGCTGAGCCCTCCGCCTAAATGATTCCCATTAACATCTGGCTTAGTGCACGAGCAAAAAAAGCTAAACCTCCCTCTCTCCCTCTCATTCACATTTTTCCTCCTCCCTGCTGCTTCTTTGTATCAGTCCCCTCTGTTTTTAAAGAACTGTGTGATGTCCATGACGCCAGCCAGGCTGTGCGCTGACAGCGTATCCCTATCTATGATCCGCAGAAGTGTTTATATTTACATTTTGCGCGCTACGTGTCGCCTGTTCCATTCAGTATCTACTGCGGGGGGCGCTCCAGGGCTGTCACCTGTCACAGGAGCTGTCAATTACTCCTAGACGCGTCAGTCATAGCACAGGGGTACGGATATTATTCTGTGATCATAAACTGTCTGTGATGAAAAATAGACTCAATCGTGAAATTTCATCCGGGATTTTACAGGGGGGCACAGCGCATGTTTAAAAAGTGTCTGGCGACGCGCATGATGTAGACTACTGTATGAAACGGAGGCAGGGAGATATCTCCAATTACTTCACAAAGAAGAAAATTAGCAGGGAGAGTGCAGGTGACCAGCAGGAGTGTGAGAGTAGTCAAGCTGAATGCAGAATTTTTGCAATTCATGCTATTTATTATTAAAAAAACAATCATGTATGTTCTGTTAAAAATAGAGTTATTGAAGTGTTGACTGTGTTAATCAATACTTTCAGATGCACAAAAGGAGAGGACTGACCCTGGTGATGATGATGCTGAGTCAGATGACAGCTACAGCAGCTCCAGCACCAACAGGAACCTCCCAGTTCATCCTACTTTTGCCACACCGAAAGGTCCCCAAGGTAGAGGTAGAATATATAATTAAAATGCTATTAACCTATCACCAGCAACATGTGAATTACTCTTTTGTATTACTTGCCTGCTGAAATGTAGTTGTCCCTTAATATATTTAAAAGGATAAAGCTTGACAATCTAAATGTTACTTTGGAGTTGTCATTGCTTAAAAAAGTTAAATAAAATGTTAAACATCTTTAAAAATGAACTTAATTCTTCTTCCTGATTTAAAAATTCAAGAATCTACAGGCATGCAAATATTTTTCAGACATTGGCGGTGGGAACAAGAACGTATATTTTTAAATGTCATTGTTGATCATGAGTATTAATTTCCACAGACTCATTTTTCTAAACTACTACATGGAGCACTGAGATGTTTGATATACAAAGCTGAGCACTATGTGCTGATTTAGAGTATAGAATATGGTTAATGTTCTTATTTTTAGTGGTAGGTGGTACCTACTCTGCTTAAATCTGATCACTGAAGTGAACTCACATGTTTAGTGTACAAAGCTGTTCTGCTGTTACTGTTCGAAATGTCATTGTGATGATTGTGCTTAGTCTTATTAAAACTGATAACAACATTGAGCACTGAGTTTTTTTAATTCTATTTTTTAAGTATATTTTACATTTTTATTTTGTTTCGTTTATTTTATTATTAAAGGATATTGTTGTTACATTGTAAGAATTTAAGTGATGCTTAAAACGCATTACTATACAGAACACTGCTATGTTCACTGTACAGAGCTAGAAGCACTAAGTTCTTGCTAACTCTGTACAGCAAACATGCTAGTGTTCTGTGTGTTAACCACTTGGTAAGAGTACACCCAGCAGATTTAATGTGGCCAAAAAAAGCAAGATGAGAACCAACAGTGTGTAATGTTAAGGTAGCTTCGCCAGCGCCTGTTTGCTGTATACCTGGTGCCAGACCTTCCGACAGAGAGGCTAAACTCAGTGTGCTACTGCTGGCATCACGCAGGGAGTAATTGGGAACCCAAGCACACATCACCACAAGCTACACAAACATTGTAATTCATGCTGGCACCAACAATAGCCATCTGAAGCAGTCTGAGATCACAATAGATAGCCTAGACAGGACTTTTCAGGCTGCTAGAAAAATGTGTCGGCATCGATGCATTGTGTCTAATTGTGATAAATGCTTTGATTACTGAGCATAAGATGGGCATGATTGGCCTATGTGAAACATGGCTGAAACCTAATACTTTTCTGCCATTAAATGAAGCTTCCTCACCTGACTATAACTAGGCCCATTTTGCTCATGCCTCTGAACTGGGGAGGTGTTGCTCTAATCTACATGTTCAGTTTAACTTCCAGCCAAAATATTAAAATTTACTTTATTTGAGGTTCTGGTTTTAAAACCATCTTGATCAAGTAGTAATGGCCTTGTCCAGTTAACAGGCTTTCACGCACATGACTATACAGGGGCAGGGGCTCAAAGTCAGAAAGTTGCAGGGGCTCAAAGTCAGAAAAGGGCAGTATGTGCGTGCGCCAATTTTTTTTTTTTTCAAGCCTTAATAAGTAGATTAATTTAAAATTAATAAACAAAGTACTTATAGAAAGCTAACTACTTAACTGTGTATCCTATGTAGCTGTGAGTGATATGTAATTGCCATTTCTTTTGTGTCAGCAAATTATTGTCAACATGAGTTTATTCACATTATCATAATACTGTGGTTGGAAGACATGCAATTCAGCTGCAATTCTTAAAAAGCAATGAAACACTGGTTTATTATTAGGCTATTTATTGGAGGGCAAGTGCAAACTAGAAATACAGGCTACACATCTAAATATGTGACAAAACCAAGAAATGACCACTGTGACTGTTAGTAGGAACAACAATGTTAACAACAGTAAACTCAATATCTGGAAGAAGTTTAAGATTTGTGGCAAGATAAACAGCCGACACAGACAGCTGTCATTAGATTATTCTTAACTCTCATTAACAAGCAGTTAGCTTGACAAACACAAATGGGCGCTTTTCTGATGTATGACTCGTATTTAAGCACGTTGAATAAGTGGAAAGCGACTTGTTAACTCCTAAAAGGAAGTTGTGTTCATGGATTTATAACTCACAAAGGTTCAAGTCGCTCCGCTGTCACATGTCATCTATGTGCGTGGTGGAGTTCTCTCTCTCTCTCTCTCTCTCTCTCTCTCTCTCTCTCTCTCTCTCTCTCTCTCTCTCTCTCTCTCTCTCTCTCTCTCTCTCTCTCTCTCTCTCTCTCTCTCTCTCTCTCTCTCTCTCTCTCTCTCTCTCCCTCCCTCCCTCTCTCCCCTCTGTGAGAGACAGAGCGGAGCCCCAGCGAACAGAGAAGCGGCTTTAGGCTCAACACACACACAACACCATATTACAAGGAAATGCGTAAGGCAGATAACGTTTTTATACCAACGTTTTTTTGACATCCCTTTGCACAACAAGAATGTATTTATTCAGTGAGAAAACACACAGAAAGGGCACTTTTTAATACGAGGCAAAAAGGGCAAGGGGCTCAAGCTCCCCTTGGGCCCTATGTGTGCACGTGCCTGCCTGGTGGTAATCTACAGACCTCCAGGGCCTCACTCCCAATACTTAGAGGAAAATTTGGTGAATTTCTTGCATCTCTTTTAACTTGTTCAGATAAGATCCTAATTATTGGGAGTGTCAGTATTCACTTATGTGAGCCTTCTGACTCTCTTAATTAAAGCTTTTCTGGCACTTCTCCAGTGGTAACACTCAGTGAAAAATTGCCTGGGGTCTTGGTTCCTTTTGCAACTGTGACAGAACCTGTAAAAAAATACTTGTCAGTACTTGTTACTCTCCTTGATTCTGTGGCAGCTGTTTCGACCAAGACAAGACGTCCAAAGTACTCTACTCTTTGGACGTCCAAAGTGCAGCAGACCTGCAGGAATATGGCGCATGCATGGCAAAAATCTAACTAGGGATGCCTCTTCACTCTGATATTTTCTGTTTTACTGCTAATTATCTTGTGTGCCCTGCCCTCTTCCAGGTCACCACAGTGGAGAGGAGGTCGTGTGGGTCAGGCACCATTTGGCGATGCCTGGGCCTGCTCAGTCATCTCCTGGATCCACACACTACTTAAATTATAATTTGTCTCAGATATTCTGTCAGTGTTACTTGTAAACTGTGATTTTGTTGCTCTTTTCTGTGCATACGACATCTATTGCCTGTCTCTCCATGCTGGGAGAGGGATCCATCCTCTGTGGCACTTCCTGAGGTTTCTTCCATCTTCTAGTTTTTTCCCCTGTTATTGTCAACATGAGTTTATTCACATTATCATAATACTGAGGTTTGGAAGACATGCAATTCAGCTGGTTTATTATTAGGCTATTTATTGGAGGGCAAGTGCAAACTAGAAATACAGGCTACACATCTAAATATGTGACAAAACCAAGAAATGACCACTGTGACTGTTAGTAGGAACAACAATGTTTACAACAGTAAACTCAATATCTGGAAGAAGTTTAAGATTTGTGGCAAGATAAACAGCCAACACAGACAGCTGTCATTAGATTATTCTTAACTCTCATTAACAAGCAGTTAGCTTGACAAACACAAATGGGCGCTTTTCTGATGTATGACTCATATTTAAGCACATTGAATAAGTGGAAAGCGACTTGTTAACTCCTAAAAGGAAGTTGTGTTCATGGATTTATAACTCACAAAGGTTCAAGTCGCTCCACTGTCACATGTCATCTATGTGCGTGTCATCCTTCTCTCTCTCTCTCTCTCTCTCTCTCTCTCTCTCTCTCTCTCTCTCTCTCTCTCTCTCAATTTCAATTTCAATTTCAATGTGCTTTATTGGCATGACTGTCAGGTGAACAATGTTGCCAAAGCTTCAAGGATCATACAATTCATTAAATAGAGTAACATAGATGGATAAATAAAGAGAAAAAGTAATTACAAGTAATTAACATTTGTTCAGAATCAATAAGGAAAGGAAACAAGTAACAAGATTATGTCAGATTACAATATGGTACGAGTCAAATGTTAATAAATAAATAAATAAATAATAAAAACAACACCAAAGAAACAGATCAAGGAGAAAAAAAACAAACAAACAAACAAACAAACAAACAAAAAGCGGACATGGAGTAGAGGAGGTGGTCGGTGAGTGAGGAGACAAACTGCTGTCATGTGTTGCTGTGCTGCTGGTCTCTGAGACTGTGACAGGCTCTCACGTATCGGGCTGCTTCTACGGCACTGACACTGTTTTCTCCAAGTACATGTTGCATTTTTATCTGGTCAGAAAATGATTCAAAATCTTGGAGTTTGTATTCAATTTGTGTGAAGAACTTTGTTCTAATGTCTTGATATGCACTACACTGTAGCAGGAAGTGCTGCTCTGTCTCCACCTGTCTGTGTGGACAGAGCCGACACAGCCGGTCCTCTCTGGGCAGCCAGGTCTGCCGGTGTCGGCCCGTCTCTATGGCCAGGCTGTGGTCACTGAGTCTGTACATGGTTAAAGTCTTTCTCAGTTTCCCATCAGTCACGGTGGTCAGGTACTCTGCCAGCGTGTACTGTCTGTTTAGATCTGAATAACATTGAAGTTTGCTTTGAGTTTTTGTGGTGGATGTCCAATAGTTAATGTAATTTTCTTTTTCTGTAGCTATAATTTGGTTGGTCCAGATTGTTGGGCGGTCCTGAGGCCTGGTGCTGTCAGAGGAGGTGAGCCTCAGGACCAGCTGGCTGAGGGGACTCCTCTCTATCTGCTCCTCTTGGAGATGGAGAGCTTTGTAATGGTAGGAGTTTGGGTCACTTGCTTTTAGGTGTTTGTAGAACTTGATTGCTCTTTTTTGTATCCTAATTAAAAGGGGAAATTGGCCCAGTTCAGCTCTGCATCCATTATTAGGGGTGTTCCTGTGGACTCTGAGGATGCTCCTACAGATCTCAGTGTGCAGGGTTTCCATTGGGTGTTTGTCCCATTTTTCAAAGTCCTGGTTTACCAGAGGACCCCACACTTCACTACCATAAAGTAGGATTGGTTCGATTATAGATTTAAATATTTTCAGCCAGATTCTAACAGGTATATCTATGTTTGAAGACTTCTTTATAGCGTAGAAAGCCCTTCTTCCTTTGTCCCTGAGTTCATTAATGGCCAGATTGAAATTCCCTGTAGAAGTAATTTTTAGTCCTAAATATGTGTAATTGTGTGTGTGTTCTATGTAAGTGGAGCCTAGTAAGAACCTGTGTGGGTTTCCCTGACACCTGGGTCGTTTTTGGAAGATCATAATTCGAGTCTTTTCCAGATTGACTGTCAGGGCCCAGGTCTGACAGAAGGTCTGCAGATGATCCAGTTGTTGTTGTAGTGCCTCTTTAGATGGAGCGAGCAGTATTACATCATCTGCAAAAAGTAGGCATTTAATTTCTGTGTCAGACAGGGTGACACCAGGGATCTCTGAGTCCTCCAGGGACTTGGCCAGTTCATCAATATAAATGTTAAAGAGGGTGGGGCTCAGACTGCAGCCCTGCTTCACTCCTCTGCTTTGGGGGAAGAAGTCAGTTTCCATGTTGCCAATTTTCACAGAACATTTATTATTTGTGTACATTCTTTTAATGATATCGTAGGTTTTCCCCCCGACACCTTTCTCAATCAATTTCAGGAACAGACCGTTATGCCAAATGGAGTCAAAAGCTTTTTTGAAGTCTACAAAACAAGAGTGAATTTTGTTGTTGTTTTTCTGTACGTGTTCATTAATGAGGGTGTGGAGGGTGTAGATGTGGTCTGTAGTTCGATGTTGTGGTGTGAATCCAATCTGACTCTTGCTCAGGACATTGTGCTCACTGAGGAAGTTTTGCAGTCGGCTGTTTAGTATGCTGCAGAATAACTTCCCCAGGTTGCTGCTGACACATATGCCTCTGTAATTGTTTGGATCAAATTTATTTCCATTTTTAAAGATTGGTGTGATGATTCCTTTGCACCAGATGTCAGGGAAATGTCCAATGTTCAGAACCTGGTTGAATAATTTTAATATGGCGATGTTGAATTTATGGTCACTAAATTTCAGCATTTCATTTAAAATGCCATCAGGACCGCTGGCCTTCCCTGGTTGTAGAGCCTGGATTTTAGCCAGCAGCTCTTCTTCGGTAATTTGGTAGTCTAAAGGGTTTTGATTGTCTTTAACGACTGATTCTAGAGTTCGTAGTTTGTTGAGGAGATCATTTTGGGCCGAATTTAGTGTAATAGAGCTATATAAGTTTTCAAAGTGTTGTTTCCATATTTCACCATTTTGAATAGCCAATTCTTCCTTCTGTGGTTTGCTGAAAGAGTGCCATTTTTTCCAGAAATCATTTGAGTCAATGGACTCTTCAATTACATCAAGTTGATGCTGTTCATGCTGCTGTTTTTTAGTTCGAAGTGTTCTTCTGTATAATTTTAGTGTTTCCCAATAATGGAGGTGGAGCTCAGGGTTGTCAGGTTGTCTGTGTTTTTGGTTTGATAAATTCCTGAGTGTTTTTCTCAGATGTCTGCAGTCTGTATCAAACCACTTTTCACTGCTTGACCTTTTTGATCTGTGGTGTTGACATTTTTTCAGGTTGGACAAATGTGCTGCGTTGTAAAATATGCTGTTCAGACTCTGTAAAGCCTGATTCAGGCCATCGTCACTGTGGGGATATGAGGTGGAAAGAAAGTGGTCTAACTGAGATTGAATTGTTTGATGTCTAATTGCTTTCTGGTAGTCGTCCTTGCTGTTGGTCGTCCATCTATAAGGTTGTGTTGTATAGTTCAGTTTGGTGGGTTCTGCTGCGTGAGGGTCTGTTTCTGTCTTTCTAATGTAGAGTGTTATTTTACTATGGTCAGATAAGGGTGTGAGGGGGCTGACTGTGAATGCTCTCAGACAGAAGGGGTCCAGGTCTGTAATGCTATAGTCTACGGTGCTGTTGCCAAGAGGAGAGCTGTGCGTGTAGAGACCATAGGAGTCCCCTCGAAGCCGACCGTTAACCACGTACAGACCCAGAGTTCGACACAGCTGCAGCAGTTGGTGCCCGCTTTTGTTGACAGTTTTATCAAAGTTGTTCCTGCGGGGGTGAGAAGGGAGGGGAATGCTGATCTGGCCAGGTATATGTTTGTCTCCCTGTGGGGTAATAGAATCTGGTTCTGTACCAGTCCTGGCATTAAGGTCCCCACAGATCAGAACACTTCCCTGGGCCTGGTAGTGACTGATCTCATCTTCCAGAATGGAGAAACTGTTTTCGTTGTGGTAAGGGGATTCTGATGGGGGGATATATGCTGCACACATGAATATGTCTTTATCAGTGGCGATTATTTCTCTTTTTATTTTGATCCAAATTGAAAATTCACCTATTTTGATTAATTGTATTGAGTGTACAAGTTCTGCCTTATACCAAATCAGCATTCCTCCTGAATCCCTGCCCTGGGTTACTCCTTTCAGTTTGGTGGATGGGAACACTATTTCTCTGTAGCCTAAGGGACAACCAGTGGGCGTGTCTCCTCTACTCCAAGTCTCCTGCAAAACTAACACATCTATATCTTTTAACTCTCTCTTAAAGTCAGGGGTCCTGCTCTTAAGGCCAAAAGCAGAGGACCTCAGACCCTGGATGTTCCAGCATGAAATAATAAGTGATCTAGATTTCATTTATCTAAACAAAGAAAAGAAAAAAACCTCAAAATCATTCAATGTCAAGATGAGATAAACTTCCAAAAAACACATTAACTATATCAATATCAATTTCAAATTTCAGTTTCAATCCATTAATATGAAATAACATCTTTTTTTCTTTTTAAGAATAAATAGATAGATAAATAAAGAAATGTATAAAAAGATAAATAAATAAATACATTTGCCTATTGTGGTACCTGACCGATGAGGTGAGAGCAGAGCAGGCCGAGCATCTGCTGGATGTCTCTCAGCTCGCTGTGTGGGGGTGTGGGGGTGGGCTCAGGGGCAGGGGTGGTGGTGAGGGTATGGCCTGCTGCTCTCCTCACTGCCTGAGCATAGCTCAGTGGGCCAGGGTGTAGCTCCTGTCGCTGGGGTTGGGGTGGGACCCTTGGGGTCAAGAGTGGCTCTGGTCTGGTTTGAGGGGGATCATAGCTGCTCTGGTAGGGTCTTGGTGGGACATGGCGTGAAGGAAGGTGAGGATGATCTGTTCTCCATTGGGGTTGTCTGGTTGGTGGTCCAGTGGGGGGCCTTGTTGGTCTGAGGGGGTTGTTGGCTGAGCTGCTCCTTCTGTGGGGTGTTGATTGGTCTCTGTTGAGAGTGACGTCTTTCAGTGTCCGTGCGAAGAGGGGGACTGTGTTTTTAAGGAGGTGCACATGGTCGTAGAGACAGCTGACATCCAGGGTGGGGTGGTGGGCCAGGTGGACGTTGGGCCTTAGGACACAGTCTCTGGACATGCTGCTGTTGATCCTGTGGATGGTGTCAGGGTGGAAGTCTTTCCTTGGTAGCAGGGTTGACATGACTACTCTGCTGTTGGGGAAGGTGGTGGAGGCTTTCTCTATCACTCTTCTGAGTGACCCTGACACTCTCTCCTGCTGGCTCCTCAGGTCGTTGGAGCCAGTGTGAATGATGATGTGGCTTGGAGATCCCAGCCGCTCCTCTGACAGCAGGTCCATGGCATGTTGGGTGTTTGGACACCAGATTTTAGCCACTGTGTGGTTGGGGAAGAGTTTCCTTTCATTTATGAATTTGCCATTGGAGTCAATGAGGATAACAATGTCTGGCTTCTCTCTCTGCTGTGCTGGTCTGGAGGGATGAGGGGTGGTGATGGTCTGTGGGCTGGTAGGAGGTCTGGATGTGGCGTTAGACTGTGAGCTAGAGATGGGGCTGTGGGTAGAGGGAGGGTGTTGAGTAGGTGGGTCCTGGTTGTTGTCAGTGGGGCTCACAGGGTCCTGGTTGTGGTCTGGGTATGAGTCCAGCTGCTCTTTCAGGGCCTGTGTAGCACTCTCTCTCTCCTGAAGCTCCTCTGACAGAGCAGTCAGCTCTCTCCTGTAGCTCTCTCTCTCTCCTCTCAGCTCCCTCACCTCCTCTGTTAGAGCTGTCAGCAGTACCATGTGGTTCTCTCGATCTTGTTGCAGCTCTCTTACCTCGGTCTTCAGGGTGGTCAGCTCTCTCTTGCTCTGTGTTGATGATACTGGAGTCTTCATGTCCTGTGGTGTTGTGGGTCGGCTGTTGGCTGATCAGCTCTCTTAATTGTACCAGCTCTCTCTCCAACTCTGTGAACTTCACCTTCATATCAGTGATGGTGTGGTTCAGCTGGGGGTCCTGGGCCTGTTCTGGGTTGGTGGACTCGCTCTCCTCAGGGGGCTGGTCAGTGGTGGGGATGGTGTCTGTTGCTGGCAGAGTATGGGTGTTGTCGGTGGGGGTGGACTTCTCCTGTTGGGCCCTTTCCTTTATAAGGGGAAAGTCCAGCTCAAATTGTTTGAGGTTCCCCTGCACCATGACAGTCCCGTTCTTATACAGGTTGACTGTTGTCATGACAGAGTCTGGATCTTCTACCTCTCTGATTTTTAGTTTCCAGCCGTTACATATCCCCTCTTTCTTCACAGAGGGGTAGTGGGCACTGATGGAGGAGTGCCATGCTAGTGGCTGGTCTGTTAAGAAGATCAGATTGCTGATATCTCCACTCTTATAAAGGTCAGAAAAGAGTGTTTCAGGTTTTTCCTTCAACGCTTTTTGTTTGTAGGTCTTCCTGGCACTTTCATTTTTAACCTCTTGGGGGTAGAGGAGAGGAATAGCCTCTGTACAGGCTGTGAGAGGAGCCATGGGAGGGGTCATGGGAGGAGCCATGGGAGGAGCCATGGGAGGAGCCATGGGCCTCTGTTGCTGCTGCTGCTGGACTGCTGCAGTTGGTACTCCTCGGTAACGGTTGCTAGGGCTTGGTTTGTTGTGAGCTAGCTGACCAAACAACTCCAAGCTAGTTTTGGTTTATTTAGTTTTTAACAGTTATTGTTAAAATCTTTTTTTTTACAAATATTTTCATAGGTTGCATTGTCTTCTTGATGTTCTCACTCACTTGATTTTTTTTTTCTTTTCGATTTCCTCCTCTTACTTTGGTGTCAGTTAGCCATCAGGGCAGAGAAGTTGACTGAGTTCGTCTGGCAGTTGGTTAGCAGTTGGTCAGCAGTTGGTTAGCTTCTCTCTTTGGCTTTCCAGTTGAGTGGTATTTTTTTGCTGGGCTTTTTTCTTCCGGGGTGGTAATTACCTTCAGCAACTGTGTCTTCTTCTTTTCTTCTTTCAATTTTGTCAAAAAAGTGAGAGTTTATCTCATTTTAAGACGAGAAAAAAAAAAGCGAGGATCTTGAGGAGCTTATGATGATGCTGTTGCTTCTCTCTCTCTCTCTCTCCCCTCTGTCCCCTCTGTCAGAGACAGAGCGGAGCCCCAGCGGACAAAGAAGCGGCTTTAGGCTCAACACACACACAACACCATATTACAAGGAAATGCGTAAGGCAGATAACGTTTTTATACCAACGTTTTTTTTTGACATCCCTTTGCACAACAAGAATGTATTTATTCATTGAGAAAACACACAGAAAGGGCACTTTTTAATACGAGGCAAAAAGGGCAAGGGGCTCAAGCACCCCTTGGGCCCTATGTGTGCACGTGCCTGCCTGGTGGTAATCTACAGACCTCCAGGGCCTCACTCCCAATACTTAGAGGAAAATTTGGTGAATTTCTTGCAGCTCTTTCAACTTGTTCAGATAAGATCCTAATTATTATGAATTCAATTATGTGAGCCTTCTGACCCTCTTAATTAAAGCTTTTCTGGCACTTCTCCAGTGGTAACACTCAGTGAAAAATTGCCTGGGGTCTTGGCTCCTTTTGCAACTGTGACAGAACCTGTAAAAAAATACTTGTCAGTACTTGTTTCTCTCCTTGATTCTGTGGCAGCTGTTTCGACCAAGGCAAGACGTCCAAACATGGCAAGTTTTTCCTCTCTCAAATCAAGGGTCTAAGGACAGAGGATGTCGTCTCAATACACAGATTGTAAAGCCCATTGAGGCAATGTGATCGTGATTTTGGGCTATATAAATAGAATTGGTTTGTAATTGATTTGACATTTATGGTTCATACTGTAGGGCATTCTGGAAAAATAGTACAACTCCAATTTAGTTTATGCACAATTTGATGTGTTTGGAAAGAGCTTTCAAATATATGTACTTTCTAGATTTAGATTTTTTCTATAGAACTAGAGAAACGAGAAAAACAGTCATTGTGCAACATGTTCTGTAAGGAAACATCATTTCCGGAATCCTTGGAAAGAGAGTTTATTATGATGGATATGTCCTACTCCATGTAGAGAGGTTCATGTGAACTGAAGTCTTACACAGCCATGTTCAATGCAACTGTCAAACGTGACCTGTGACCTTGATTTATGACTTGATTTATGACTCGTATCGGGTAACTCCTGAATGTTTTTCTCACCTCCCTGTGAATTATTTCTTCAAGTGCCGAAGGGAATGAATTAGTAGCTCTCAGGGTGAAATCACCCCCACAGAGACAGATACATACCATGCTTTTCTACTCAGAAATTGAGTCTTGACTTTGTAACAGACCTGTGATGTTGCTCTCTGAATGCTCCTCTTGTACAAGATTAAACCTTGTTTGGACTTTGAGCTGACTCCGATCTCCTTCCTCCAGTTCTAAAATAAACATTTTTAATTTTCAAGCATATAAGTATACTTGAGTTGTTTTTCTTTTCTTGACAGGTTGGTTTAAAGACAGGATAAGGAGGCCAAGGCAAGTTTATTTGTATAGCACAGTTCAGACACAGGGCAACTCAAAGTGCTTTACAGTGGCATAAAAATCATTACATTAAAAGAAATTTAAAGAAATTTAAAATGCATTATGAACAAGTCAGAAGACAGCAAGAAACAAAACATTAAAACAAGTTAAGAAATAGGAAAGCAGGCTAAAATAGAATAGAATAGACATATAATCAGTATAACTGAAAAACTGTCACCACAGGCATTGATTCAGTATATTTAACAGATATTGATAGTTCACATTACTTCAAAATGTTTCACCTTTTCAAAATTGTCTGGACATATTCAGTTCAGCCTATAGGGTTGCCCTGGTGACGAAATTTTATTGTAACAGGCTAATGAAAACTGAACATTTCCAACTGCTTCATATTAAACACATTTAACTGGCTTTTATTTTGAAATAGGCCTTGTGACAGGAAATGTACCACGAGTGGTTTTGTTTATTTATTTTGGATATTTAAAATGTCCTCTTCAAATTCCAATTCCAATATTAAATATTCTTTAGAAATACGTGTTGATTTTTGAAAGGGTGTACTTGCATTATTATGCCATTATTAATTGAAAAATGGTCTCAAAACGACAATATTATTGTTTATCGCAATAATTTCTGGGACAATTTATCATCCAGCAAAACTTGTTATCGTGACAGGCCTAACAGAGAGTAACACTGACTATGGCAGAAAGCCGAATGTAGAACAGTAACAGCATTCCAATATTGTGTAGGATAATCTGGCTTAACACTTAACTTGCAGATAACTTTGACCCAGAAGGAATGGCATGCCTTTGTAGAACAGTACTTCTCTTTGTGTGGGTGCACCTGATCTTGTGCAAGTCATCAAGGTTGGAGTATAAACTGTAGGTTTTATAGATTTGAGATTGAACTTCAACCAGTCTACATTAGGTAAACTGTATTGTATGAACTAACAAACAAAATGGATTTTGTTCAGGAGAGGGGTGAGGTAGATGGATTTTGTTCCCTTTGGATGGACCCATGCTGCTCTTTCACCTGTTCCAGTCTTTATGCTAAGCTAAGCTTGCCAACTGCTGACTTAAGCCACATATTTACAGCATAGCCCTGAGAGCCGTATCACTTTCTTAAATATATTCAGAATGCCCAAAAGTGAAAAGAGCTTGCACAACACTAACACACAGAGATCCATATTCATTCAGGAGCTGTTTTATGAAAGACAAAAACAACCCAGACTGTATGGGGAGGGTTCAAATGTTCATATTTTTAATTACATAGTTGATTTCATTTCATGCAAAAACTTGCAAATACTTTGCAAAATTTCTATTATTTGTATAATTTGGAATTAGCCAGCATCATATAAGTACAAAAATATTTTGTTTTTTAAACAAAAGACAGTTTCTTACAGTGGATGGGTTGCCACTTCCTCCATTTTCTACATATTTCTTCTTTTTGGGTACATTGCACAACCTGTAATCAAAAGGAACACCATGGTCAGAATAGCCAATGAGCAACACCGCTCCCACAGATAGTATAAAAGGAAGTTTGTACATATAAATGTTCTACTTTTCTTCTGTTCTTTCATTGTGCTTTTGTTTTGACTGGTAAAAACTAAGCATATGTCTGTTTTTTAATTCTCTGTTATTGAAATAGTCATGATGTGCATCAGCACATACTAAAACCACTGTAACTTTATGTCTGTTCATCCAGTTCTCATGTGACTGAGGAAGCGAGTTCATCTTATCTAATCAAGTATGCTTTAAAACGTTTTTATTGTGACTTGAAAAATAGGCAATTGTGAGACTTCCCGTGAGAATATAAGGCAGGATCTTATTATAATTACCAGTAAATAATAAAGGAAAAGTAATAAATAAAATAAATGTCTACATATCACTGATATTATCCTGTGCAGGCTTTTGCATACCCAAAAAGATGACGTAAGGAGCTGTGATACTACCAATACGAGCAGCAGAGGAGTACATTCCCATGCCGACATTTCTGAGTCAGTCGGGTAAATCTCTGCAGTGTAGATGTAGACGATGCTGAGCAGGCAACATCTGTTGACGTCCAAAACAGGTTGATATCGAGTCCGTAAGGTCAGGCCATGATGTGGATGTCCATTGACAGCCATAATTAGTCAATAAATGACGCTGAGAAAAGACGTCCAGTCAGGCCATCATCTAGACTGACATCCAGAATTACTTGAGAATAGACGTTCATACTGGCTATGATCTGGACATCCACTGACAACCAGAATTAGTTGAGAATAGACGTTCATATTGGCTATGATCTGGATGTCCACTGACAACCAGAATTAGTTGAGAATAGACGTTCATACTGGCTATGATCTGGACATCCATTGACAACCAGAATTAGTTGAGAATAGACGTTCATACTGGCTATGATCTGGACATCCATTGACAACCAGAATTAGTTGAGAATAGACGTTCATATTGGCTATGATCTGGACATCCATTGACAACCAGAATTAGTTGAGAATAGACGTTCATATTGGCTATGATCTGGATGTCCACTGACAACCAGAATTAGTTGAGAATAGACATTCATACAGCCCACAAACTGATCATCCACTGACAACCAGAATTTGTTGAAACATGTCATTGAGAAGAGACATCTGGACAGCCCATAATCAGTTTTTAAAAAACACTGAAAAAAGACAAAAGAAAAAAAATGCTAGCTGGGGTGGAGAGACAGCATGGCTAAAAGACAGTGTATGCATATTTCCATTGCCATATAAATGGAATAGTAGATTTTATGGTAAAAAAACAAAAAAGTACTACAGTAAAAAACATTAAACTCTAAAATGGTTAAATACAATTTCTAGAACAGTGAAATACCATAACACTATATATCACTCAAAACTGTCATTTTTACTTTTTTTTTTGGAAATACATTGCTTCACTGTAAAATACTCCTGCACTCTGTTAATAAGAGAAATATGCCATAATTTACATTACAGTCAACACTGTGATTTTTGCATCAATTTATGTTTTGGATAAAAAGATATTTACAGTTTGTGGCCGGTAAATGTTGGCCACTCTGTTGTCCTAGTATTATCAAGTCATCACAGTTCCTCAGTCATCACACATTTCCATCTTCACATTTCATCAATCAACTCGCAAGAGTGGGCAGATTTAAAGGTCTGAATCGAACAAAGTACTATACTTTTTTCTTATTTGCCTATGCTGTTTTACTGTTGTTGTTTTGAGATTCCCTATGACACTTCAAAGACCAACAAGGGCCTGTCTTGGTGGGAACTTGGGAAAGTATGGAGGGAACACAGGCAGTTTGTGGCAGTTTCAAGGTCTCCCATAAACTCTGTCACTACTGTCCCATAAAAAGAAAGACATGTAATGTACAGCTTCACAGGTTTACCATTCCTTGACCCACACTAGTGAATCTAAAATCTAGTTCAACAAATGTCAAATTAACATGAAACAGTCTCAACAGACAACAATTTGTAGGATGTCGAAAAATGAAACGGGTTGGAATTAATAAATGCATTTCACATTTGAGTACAGACCCTTTTTATATACAGTCTACAGTACTGTCCCTGGAAAGAAAGGCGGAATAGTAAAATAGCAACGTTTACATCTTTGCCGCCCAATCAGCGCATTGCACACAGCTCCGCCTCATTGAGCTCCACGATTCACAGCACTTCATTCTGGTCACATTGCTTTTGAATTACAATGACCCACTAACGTCTCAGTTAACGTCTGGCGAGTCATAACATTTTTCAGCAACTTCAGTCATCGTAGCTAGCCAGATAACCAACATTAACGTAAGCTAAAGTCAGTCTTATAGCTACTGTAACTGTAAGTTAACCTATTATCACTGCTCTTGGTAGCGGCAGAGTTAAGCCTGTGTGTATGTGCTTCAGTAGCACAGTGTATCATTATTACATTATCCCACTCCATGTGTCATTTGAGTGGTGTTGTCCCTTTAGGGGGTGGAGCAGTGCATGTGTGTGTGTAGAGTCTGTAGCCCCATTTACACAGAGAAGCCTCATTAACGCCACAGTGGCAGTTTGCCAATGCTCCGCCGTTGGTCATTCACACAGAGCGAAGCATCTCCACCTTAAAGACGAACCGCTGTGTAATTCACACAGAAAGCCTGCGGCTCCTAAGATTCATGAAAGTATACGTCACGATGATGACGTCTGTGTGTTTTCAAGGTGTTTCCTTGGGGACCCCCTGTCAGTCTAAACCTGTGGACAATTTATAATAATATGGATGCTGTTATAATGTGTTGTGATTAACATCCTGACCCACCAAACATCCGGGAAAGTGCCAATGTTACGTTTTTCACGCTAAATTACATAATTACATAATGGCCATCAGTAAACTGGATGCTGTTTTCAGCTCACAGAAGTCTCGGTCTGTCACTTGGTGACAGACCCACAGACACTGTTTTTCGATCAGAAATGTGACGAAGAGTCGGTAGAACAGGCGGGAGGTCAGACGCTTTTATGCGTATATCTGCAGTATTGTTTTCCTCATATAAGTTGCCAAAGACAGTTACAGTTACTACGTTACTTTTGTTTGGTCCTGTAACGTTTCTTTATGGGACATTCCTCTTTATTAAGTTGAGTGAGGGACCTGTGTTGTTATCAGACTGTCAGACCTCGATACGCGCAGCCAGCTTATCCATTAACACTGGTTTGGTTCGCCAATACTGCGCCTCTGATACTACCTCCAGAGGCATATCAGCGCTGAAGCAAAATTTCACCGCTCGTCGCCTCCAAGAAATTCACACTGAGGCGGAGCTAGAGAACTGGCGCAGGATCCCTACATCCAAAGGGCAGAACTGCCAACATGTACGCATTTGTCATACTTGGCACACATTTTGACCCTTAAGTAACCTCTATTGATCCTACACCAGTAACTTGTAATAGCAGCTCAAGATTCAAAAGATTGATGGATAAATAAAATCAAGATAAATAAATGTATGCATGATACACACCTCTCACTGATAGATAAGACCAAGGTTGGATAATTGCACAGGACAAGTGAGATAAGATGCTTTGTGTAGATGTGTAGCATTAATAAAAAAAATATAGCCTGTTTCTTTCTTGTGACATTATTTAATAACAAAAGACATTTGATTTCACTCCTCAGTTGTATATTAATATGTGTATTTTTTTTTCATAAAGGTGTTTCTTCTCTCTAAATCCCAAGATCCATAGCAATTTTATACCTTATGCTTTGTTGGCGCGCAAATTATATAGGCACAGGGAGTTTATTCGAGGCCCAGATTTTATTTGACTACTTGTTATGTTATATTGTGGGCATGATGTCTGATAGTGGGTGAAAGTGGGTAAAGGCGAATAATAGAACAGCTAGAAGAGACTGGTAAGTTCACAAAATTACATCACTTTACTGCAATGCCCGAGATAAAAGACCTTACTTATGTCATATCACGCATGTGTGTGTGTGTGTGTGTGTGTGTGTGTGTGTGTGTGTGTGTGTGTGTGTGTGTGTACAGTATATGTGTGAAATACTGTATACCGTTATGATTAAAAAAAAATATATTTATATTGTGATATACTTTTACGAAACATTTCTCACCACAATTATAGTGTCAATGAAACAACTTTTGATCATATAATAATTGTTGACTCTGCTCTCTCCCTGATGCTGGTGTTAGATCCATTGCTGCTACTCAGTCCATCCAACCTGGCAAAACCTTTGATGTCCACATACAGTAACATTTGCTTGCATCAACAGCTACAGGATGGGACAGGTGGTCATTCTATTCAAGCATATTGTATGACCCAAACCGCCAGCTCAGCTTCAGTAATCTTAACCATCATGGTCATCTGTAAGTATGATACTGAGCACTCTTTTATTTTTATTTTTATTTTAAAAAATGTGCTTAATGTTCATGATCTTTCAGTCATTAAAATATTACATACATTTGCCATTTTTAGTAGTGTAAGATTGTGTTATTTAACCAAAGGTCATATGTTTTTTTTTCCAAAACAGGCTAAGAGATGTTTTTTGTGCTAATTATGTGGAGTGTATTAAGATTTTAGATGATGGTTTTAGACATTCAGTGCAAGTAACTAGCCCAATTAACAGTGAAAACATTACATTGCACGATACATTTTACATTAACAGTCATATTTAATGGCAAAACCTTCTACTTATTTAACATTTTAAGGGGACTTATAAAGAATAAAGTAATGTTCTAAACACACATATATACATATATATATATATATATATATATATATATATATATATATATATATGTATATATGTATATATATATATACATATATATATACACATAAATATAAATATATATATACACATATATATATACACGCATATATACAGATATATATATATACATATACATATATATATATATATATATATATATATATATATATATATATATATATATATATATATATATGTGGTCTACTAGTATGGTATGGACATTTCAATGTCAAGTGGGCCTTCAACACATCTTCAGTGCTTTCATTCTGGCTCCCCAGAGGACGTCTTCTGGATGTCCATAAGTGACGTCGAAAAGACGTGATCTAGACCACTTTTTGCTCACTGGGGAAGGCCATGTTGAGGCCGAACTTCACAGTCATTTCCGGGGCCAGAGCAATGTGCTGGAGGGCTAAAGAGGACAGAGAGAAGTTCCATCCATCCATCCATCCATTTTCGTCCGCTTATCCGGGGCCGGGTCGCGGGGGCAGCTGCCTGAGCAGGGACACCCAGACTTCCCTCTCCCCGGACACTGCCTCCAGCTCTTCCGGGAGGATCCCAAGGCGTTCCCAGGCCAGCTGAGCGACATAGTCACACCAGCGTGTCCTGGGTCTTCCTCGGGGTCTCCTCCCGGCGGGACATGCCAGGAACACCTCCCAAGGGAGGCGTCCCGGGGGCATCCGAAACAGATGCCCGAGCCACCTCAGCTGGCTCCTCTCGATGTGGAGGAGCAGCGGCTCTACTCCGAGCTCCTCCCGGGTGACAGAGCTCTTCACCCTATCTCTAAGGGAGCGCCCTGCCACCCTGCGGAGGAAACTCATTTCGGCCGCTTGTATCCGGGATCTTATTCTTTCGGTCATGACCCAAAGTTCATAGCCATAGGTGAGGGTCGGAACGTAGATTGACTAGTAAATCGAGAGCTTCGCCTTTCGGCTCAGCTCTGTCTTCACCACGACAGACCGATACAACGACCGCATTACTGCGGCCGCTGCACCGATCCGCCTGTCAATCTCACGCTCCATCCTTCCCTCACTCGTGAACAAGACCCCAAGATACTTAAATTCCTCCACTTGAGGCAGGAACTCTCCTCCCACCTGGAGGGAGCAAACCACCTTTTTCCGGTCGAGAACCATGGCCTCGGATTTGGAGGTGCTGATTCTCATCCCAGCCGCTTCACACTCGGCTGCAAACCACCCCAGGACATGCTGGAGGTCCCGGCTCGAAGGAGCCAACAAGACCACATCATCCGCGAAAGCAGAGGTGAGATCCAGTGGCTCCCGAACCAGATCCCCTCCGGCCCGAGGCTGCGCCTAGAAATTCTGTCCATAAAAATAATGAACAGAACCGGTGACAAAGGGCAGCCCTGCCGGAGTCCAACATGCACTGGGAACAGGTCTGACTTACTGCCAGCAATGCGAACCAAGCTCCTGCTCCGGTCGTACAGGGACCGTACAGCCCTTAACAGAGGGCCTCCGACCCCGTACTCCCGGAGCACCTCCCACAGAATGCCACGAGGTCGAATGCCTTCTCCGAGTCCACAAAACACATGTGGACTGGTTGGGCAAACTCCCATGAACCCTCGAGCACCCTGCGGAGGGTATAAAGCTGGTCCAGTGTTCCACGGCCAGGGCAAAAACCGCATTGTTCCTCCTGAATCCGAGGTTCGACTATCGGCCGAATTCTCATCTCCAGTACCCTGGAATAGACTTTCCCAGGGAGGCTGAGGAGTGTGATCCCCCAATAGTTGGAACACACCCTCCAGTCCCCCTTTTTAAATAGGGGGACCACCACCCCGGTCTGCCAATCCAGAGGCACTGTCCCCGACTGCCACGCGATGCTACAGAGACGTGTCAACCAGGACAGCCCCACAACATCCAGAGACTTGAGGTACTCAGGGCGGATCTCATCCACCCCCGGTGCTTTGCCACCGAGGAGCTTCCGGACTACCTCAGAGACTTCCGCTTGGGTGATAGATGGGTCAACCTCTGAGTCCCCAGCCTCTGCTTCCTCTATGGAAGGCGTGTCAGTGGGATTGAGGAGATCCTCGAAGTATTCCTTCCACCGCCTGACGATGTCCCCAGTCGAGTTCAACAGCTCCCCACCTCCACTGTAAACAGTGTTGGTGGAGGACTGCTTCCCCCTCCTGAGGCGCCGGATGGTTTGCCAGAATTTCTTCGAGGCCGACCGGTAGTCCTCCTCCATGGCCTCCCCGAACTCTTCCCATACCCGAGTTTTTGCTTCCGAGACTGCCCGTGCTGTGGCACGCTTGGCCTGCCGGTACCCGTCAGCTGGCTCAGGAGTCCCCCGGGCCAGCCAGGCCCGGTAGGACTCCTTATTCAGCTTGACAGCAACCCTTACTTCCGGGGTCCACCACCGGGTTCGGGGATTGCCGCCGTGACAGGCACCGGAGACCTTACGGCCACAGCTCCGGACAGCCACGTCAACAATGGAAGTGGAGAACATGGTCCATTTGGACTCAATGCCCCCAGCCTCCCTCGGGATCTGGTTAAAGGTCTCCCGGAGGTGGGAGTTAAAGATCTCCCCAGCAGAGGGTTCCGCCAGACGTTCCCAGCAGACCCTCACGATACGTTTGGGTCTGCCAGGTCTGTCCGGCCTTCTCCCCCGCCAGCGGATCCAACTCACCACCAGGTGGTGATCAGTTGACAGCTCAGCCCCTCTCTTCGCCCGAGTGTCCAAGACATATGGCCGGAGGTCAGATGACACGACCACAAAGTCAATCATTGATCTCCGACCTAGGGTGTCCTGGTGCCACGTGCACATATGGACACCCTTATGCTTGAACATGGTGTTCATTATGGACAAACTGTGACTAGCACAGAAGTCCAGTAGCAAAACACCACTCGGGTTCAGATCGGGGAGGCCGTTCCTCCCAATCACACCCCTCCAGGTAACACTGTCGTCGCCCACGTGGGCGTTGAAGTCCCCCAGGAGAACGAGGGAGTCCCCGGTTGGAGCACTCTCCAGTACCCCTCCCAGGGACTCCAAGAAGGCTGGGTACTCTTCACCACTGTTTGGCCCATAAGCCGAGACAACGGTGAGAGTCCTATCCCTGACCCGAAGGTGCAGGAAACGACCCTCTCGTTCACCAGGGAGAACTCCAACACATGGCGGCTCTCACCGCGGGCAACTCCTGAGTAGAAGAGAGTCCAGCCTCTCTCAAGGAGTTGGGTTCCAGAGCCCAGACTGTGCGTGGAGGTGAGCCCGACTATTTCTAGCCGGTACCGCTCAACCTCCCGCACCAGCTCAGGCTCTTTCCCCCCCAGCGAGGTGACATTCCATGTCCCCATGGCTAGAGTCACCATCCGGGGATTGGGCCGCCGGGGCCCCCTCCCACGACTGCCACCCATATCCCACTGCACCGGCCCCTTCTGAACCCTCCTGCGAGTGGTGAGCCCACGGGAGGGCGGGCCCACGTTGCTCGTTCGGGCTGCGCCCGGCCGGGTCCCGTGGGCAAAGACCCGGCCACCAGGCGCTCGCCTGCGAGCCCCAACCCCAGGCCTGACTCCAGGGTGGGGCCCCGGTGACGCCGATCCGGGCGACGTGCATGTCCTTGTTGTTCTTTCTGTCATTAGGGGCGAGTGAACCGATCTTAGTCTGACCCGTCACCTAGGACCTGTTTGCCTTGGGAGACCCTACCAGGGGCATTAAGCCCCGGACAACATAGCTCCCAGGATCATTTGGGTTCTCAAACCCCTCCACCACGATAAGGTGCCGGTTCAAGGAGGAGTAGTTATCTTTCGGAATTTATGATTGAGCATTAACAAGATCTATATTTTTTAAAAGTTAGCTTCATTCAGTCTGGCATGTTGATTAAATGGCGACCAGTTTGTAACCTCACAAAGTCTTGTTCATGACTAAAAAACCTCTTACTCCCAACTCGTCAGCTTGATCAGTGGCCATAAACTTTAAACAGTGACACTCTTACTTAAAGGATAACTTCGGTCGATTTCAACATGCAGCTTTATTGCTCAACAGGGGCGATTCTAGGATCTGACTTTTGGGGGGGCTCAGCCCCCAGGAAGCAGCTGACAGATTTTTCATAAAAGCATATATAACAAGAATCTTTGATTATCCAACCATGATCTATGTACAAGTTCCACTGACATACAACCCCCCCACTAAATCAGCCATTTCACCGGATGAGAGTCTAATATCTTCCTAAACCTATGATGTATAACATTAATGATTATGGTGAACAATGATCAACTTTTCTCCAAAAATTAGTTAATGTAAACTGAGGAGAAGGCTAAATTGACCACAGCTGTCTGTCTATAATATACTGCTCTGATCCGGTTTTGCAGTGCCGCAGTTATAGGTGTGTGTTATAAAAACAACAACACGAAGTGTTCCTGACTGAAGGATTAGTAGAAGAGCTTGTGTTTGTCTCTTTTTTGAGATTTGTGTGCTGGTGTCAACATGGAGTGTTTTATTTAGAAAATTAACCAATGTTCCTGTGCGTGACTTCCTGTCTGCTCAGTGCTAAATTCAGCTGAATCGCTGCATCCTGCTCCGGCATCCGCCGAAGTCCCCGTATGCAGTGCAGCGGACCTGGTGGAAGTTAAGACATTATCTAAAGTGAAAAACCAGCTCAGCTCCGCCACGCAGCGGACACTTATCTGGTGGAATCACGGAGTTCGTTTCACAATTGTTAGCTGAATGTGAAACCTTCTCGTTCTGCGCTCGGAACAACTTTCGGACCCTTCCCCTCCGCACATTAGCCACTTACAGTGCCATTCCCTGCCCATCTTACACACATTGGCCTGCCAGCTGTCATTCTAACTCCCAGATTCACATGGTCGCAGTCTGGAGCCCAGGATATACGATTTGTGGACTAAACGATAGGATGGGCTCAGGAAGGTTTTGGATGGCCTTGAGCCCATCCAAAAAAGGGCTAGCCTCGCCACTGTTGCTCAAGCCACCCTTGGCTTGCCAGTACCGAAGACGCAAACATTTTTGGCCTTCACAGAGCTCCTTGAACGGAGAGTTAGCATTGACAGCTAACAGCATGGGGTCAGAACTTTACACTGTGTTTTAAGCGTCTTAACGTGCTCCAAATCTAACCTCAAAAGTTATGCAACATCAGCAGACACCTTACAACACAGCACTGTAGCGTGTATGACTCAACATGAATAAAAACGTGGTTAAAACAGTGTGTTTGTGTAAGCAGCAGTTTTGGCACAAACCTCTCGGGTGGGCGGGCCTTTTCAGCAGAGTGTCCCCATTGGCTAATTAGTTGTTGACTGACACAGCTCAGTACCTACGTGTAGGTAGCTAGTGCACTAAACGACCCTGGCTTTAAAACGGAGAGAAGAAGAAGATGACGACGACAACGAAGAGCAACAGTAACAACCCACAACAAGAAAAACTAATGAAATGTATGTAGTCATGACATACATATATTGTTCTTCATTGTCGTTGTCGTTATCTCTTCTTCTCTCCTTTTTAAAGCCAGGGTCGTTTAGTGCGCTAGCTACCTACACATAGGTACTGAGCTGTGTCAGTCAACAACTAATTAGCCAATGGGGACGCTCTGCTGAAAAGGCCCGCCCACCCGAGAGGCCGCAAAGTTGAGAGTCAGCGCAAAAGTCTGAGCGGAGAGAGACCAGCAGAGGGAACTGTAAACAAAATAATGCATTATCAGAAGAGCAAAAGACCAATATTTTACACTATTTGACAAAGTATTTGATTGCAAGTTCTAAGTTTTATTTTCAAAATGAGTTTTGTGTTCTCTCAATTTCCTGTTTATTGTTTGAGATTTAAGAAGTTTTGTTTGTTTCTTTTGGTACAAATCTAATTCCATAGAAAGTGATACCTCCTTGAACTAAAAAAAAAATACAAATGTTACAGAGGTTGTTTGGATGAGGGTAGAAGGGTGAAGCAGCATTCTTTCTGAGTATTTGCATCATACTTTAGCATGTTAATTTGCACAACACTCTTATCTAAAGGATAATTCTTGGAAAAAGCCTTTCCATGAAACTTGTGAAAAGCTATACATTGAACCAAAAAAAAGGAAAGATGAGATTTAGGGCTGGACAAGGGTCATAAAGATATGGAATGTATTTTTTTAATGTTGGCACAAATACTGAAAGCCTGGTGGTTTTGATAACTAAATAAACACAACTGCAAACTCATTGTGCCTCTTTGGAATCAGTAGCTTTTAAAGATTCAGATTCAGCTCACCCAAAATAACGAATATTCTATAACACAAACAAGCCCCTGCCATTATGTTTTTATATATTTATATAACAAGACATGCAGATGTTTTGGCTAAGATATCTGAGATTTGATATTTTTAAACCTGGGCCCTATATACTGTGTGTACGTATACAAACGTGTTTTTGTGTATAAATGATTAATCCTTACCAGAAGTTACGGAATCTGTTCAGTAGATGGTCTCAGCTGGCAGCTGTGATATTGCTGCAGTGGCTGACGGCAGTGGGGTTGAATATCTTGTCCACCTCAAATGGACCAGCAAAGCATGGAGCCAGCTTGCGGGATTCCATCTGAAGAGGGAGATCCCGGGAGAGAAAGCCACACCTTCTGTCCCTGTTAGTATTGGGGAGCGGGGATACCGTGATGATCCGCCAACCGCTGACTTCGCCAAACAGAACAGGTAATGGCCCACTTTTACAACAGGTAATATGAGCATGGATAGAGAAGACAGAGAAGAGACAGTTGATAGCCGTAGGTGGCTGTGAAAGGGGTCATTCCTGTGGCTGAGCTGGTTAGTTAATTATGTGAGTACTTGATCCAAGGGAGGAAGAAAACCAGGAAGTGGGATTACAGGCTGTGACGCAGTGAATGGCGGTCTCCAAGTCCTGGTTGGCTGTCTCAGTCTGTCTATTTGACTGCGGATGATACCTGGCATGAGACTGGAGGTGAAGCCAAATGCCCTACAAAAAGCCTGCCAGGCCTGAGATGTTAACTGGGGACTGCGATCTGAATCAATGTCAGCAGGGAGAAAGGAGCCAGAAAACATGAAGGATAAGTATGTTGGCGGTTCAGAGGTGGATGGGAGATTGAACAGTGGGATGTAGTAAACCATCTTGGAGAAGCAGTCCACAATGGTAAGATTAGCGGTGTGCATCAGAGAGAGGAAGACCAGTGACAAAATCGATGGGATGACTTGCTCCGGGTGCACACAACACAGGCTGCCACAAACTCACCCATGTCCTTAGATAGGCCAGGCCACCAGAAGTGCTAGCGAAGAAACTGCAGCATCCGCTGGGCTACAGGGTGGCAGGTGAACCAGAATGAATGGCCCTACTGTAACACCTGGGAACGGACCTCCTCAAGCACAAGTAGGCTATACCAGGATCAGGGTGACTGCGTTGGGCCTCTTGCACAATGGTCTCAATCTTCCAGGTAGTGGCTCCAATGATCCGGGGAAAAGGCACAATGGGCTTGGGGTGAGCAGGAGTTGCATCGGAGGAGAGGCGAGAGGGGGCATCTGGCTTTCCATTTCTGGAGCTGAGGGGGTAAGAGAGGGTGTACTTAATGTTGCTTAGGAATATGGACCTGCAGGCCTGGCAGGAGTTGAGTCTTCTGGCAGAGCGCAGGTAAGCAAGGTTTTTGTGGTCCGTCCAAATGAGGAAGGGCTCCAGGGTACCCTCCAGGCAGTGTCATCATTCCTGGAGAACCAAAACCACTGCCAGAAGGTCTTTCTCTCTGCTGGGGAGAGATGGAAGGAGAAAAAAGGCACAGGGATGAAACTTGTGTGTTGTCATGTTACACTAGGAGAGAATAGCCCCTACGCTGGAGTCTGGGGGCGTTCACCTCCACCACGAACTGACGAGCTGGGACGGGATGCTGAAGGACAGGAACATAAGTGAACAGTGCCTTCAGCTTCCTAAAGGCTGCGTCTGCTCCGGGAGACCAGGTGAAGGGTTAAGCGGTGGAAGTCAGTTGGGTGAGGGGACCCTCGTCTTGGCTGTAGATTGATGAATCATCGGTAGAAGTTAGCAAATCCCAAGAATCATTGTAGCTGCTTCCAGGTGGAAGGTTTGGGCCACTCCTCCACAGCATGGACCTTGGCGGGCCGATTCAGTTGAAGCCTCCCTTGAGCTATAACAAACCCAGAAAGCTGACTTCAGCTGAATGGAACTCACACTTTTCCCGATTAACATACAATTTGTTGTCCAGGAGCTGCTGGAGCACCAACCTCACCTGCTCGATGTGTTCGCCAAGGGTCCTGGAAAATTTCAACATATCGTTCAAGCAGACAAAAGGTTTAGCATGTTGCAAAGAATGTCATTGATAAGGGCTTGAAACCCAGCTGGGGTGTTCGAGAGACCGAAAGGCATCACCTGGTTTTAAAAGTGAAGTGATCAAGGGGGGTGTTGAACGCTGTCTTCCACTCGTCGCTCTCCCGAATGCGAACAAGTTGGTAGGCATTCTGAAGGACCAGTTTAGTGAAAATCCTGGCATGACACAGAGGCTCGAAGGATGTATCGATTAGGGGTAGTGGGTATTTATTTTTCACTGTGATGTCATTTAGTCCTCTGTAATTGATACAGGGGCAAAGGGTCCCATCCTTCTTAGTCACAAAGAAGAAGCCAGCCCCGAGGGGAGACGAGAAGGACCTCATTAAGCCAGAAGCCAGGGAGTAGTTGATATACTCCTCCATCGACTCTCTCTGAGGGTGTGACAGGTTGTACAGGTGGCTAGATGGGAGAGGAGCATCAGGGAGAAGATCAATAGCACAGTCATAAGGTGAGATGGCAGAGACAGGACTCGTTCTTTACAGAACACTGTGGCTAGATCATGGTACGCAGGTGGCACTAGAGACAAATCTGGTGGTTTAGGAGGGATGGAAGCTGATACCGTGACTGATGTCACGGTATCAACACAGAATATTCACCACAGAATTATGAAAGAATGTGACACAGTCTCCGCATCACAAGAACAGCCACATAGGTTATACTAATTATTAAGGCAGGAAAGGAGGAAATTAGATATAGTATAGATATAGTAATAGATAGTATAAAGTATTGTTGAAAGTATCAAAATATAGATACAATTCATATATACAGACTCTCAATATTTGAAATGCACTCAATTATTTTGAATGTATCGATACAACAGTACTAGCTCTGTCTATATCGCTTTCATTTGTATATTTTACCCCACCTCCTCCAGAAGTATATTAACTTAGATGCTGGTGTTCTTATCACACAGTATATAAGCTTTGTTGTATTTGTCATTTAATACAAATCTAATGTTTTTTTTCCCTGTGGTATCCAACATAGTACTGAATATTGACATTTTTCAAGGTATTGCAAGGTATTAAGTCGACAGTGAGGTGGATGGACGCCTTTTATGCAAGGTAACCCACTCTCTTGATGGACACCTTTTATGCAAGGTAACCCACCACACTCAACCTATCCAGCTCATAATGGCTAAAGGTCACAGTGAATTTTTAAGTTTTCTCTTATTCAACTCTCCCTCTCATCCCCTGCTGTTGGGTCTTCCCTCGTTCTCTAAACACAACCCTCATATTAACTGGTCGTCAGGGGAGATTTTGGGGTTGGGTAAGAGCAGCTGTCCTGTCTGCTTCCCTTCAGAGCCTGTTACTGCACCGCTACTCTCCTCTCCTCATATGGTTCCTTCGGACGCCGACTTCCTGGATCTCTCTTGTGTCCCTGCCTGCTACCTGGACTTAAAAGAGGTGTTCAGCAAGGCCCAAGCCACCTCTTTGCCTCCTCATCGGTTGTATGACTGTTGCATTGACCTGCTCCCTGGTTCATCCCCTCTTAGAGGCCAGCTTTACTCGCTGTCTGCTCCGGAGAGGGATGCAATGCAGACTTACATTCAATACTCTCTGGAGGCCGGAATCATCGAGCCATCGTCCTCCCTTTCTGGGGCAGGTTTTTTCTTTGTTGACAAGAAAGATAAGACTCTCTGCCTATTCATTGACTACAGAGGTCTGAACAGCATCACCATTTGTAACAGGGACCCCCTTCCTCTCATCTCCTCTGCTTTCGAACTGTTACAAGATGCTAAGTTTTTTGCCAAATTTTTTACTAAGTTAGACCTTCGCAATGCTTTTCATTTTCAGAATAAGGGAAGGGGACGAGCGGAAAACTGCTTTCAACACCCCGAGTGGTCACTACGAGTACTTGGCGATGCTGTTTGGACTAACTAATGCTCCTGCAGTTCTCCAGGCATTAGTCCAGACGTACTCCGTGACATGCTAGATAAGTTTGTATTTGTTTATTTGGATGACATTCTTATCTTCTCTGCAGACAAACAGACACACATGAAACATGTGCACCAGGTCCTGCAGCGTCTCCTCGACAACCAGCTTTATGTAAAAGCTCAGAAATGTGAATTTCTTCTTCTTAACTTCAGTACGATTGCTGCTCCTCTGCATGCTCTAACCTCTCCCCAAATCCAGTTTCAGTGGAGCCCGCAGGCGGACCTGGCTTTCCAAAAGCTTCAAGAGAGCTTCACCTCGGCACCCATCCTCACGCTACCAGACACCAATCTGCAGTTCGTGGTGGAGGTAGATGCTTTCCTGTCCAGGAAGCTCTCCCCCTGCGGAGAGCAACTATGATGTGGGAAATCAAGAATTCTTAGCAGTCAAGGTGGCTCTTGAAGAATGGCGTCACTGGCTGGAGGGAGCTAAACACCCATTCCTCGTTTGGACAAACAATTACTTGGAATACATCCGGGGGGGCTCCGCAGTGTGCGACCCAGCAACCTCTCAGTCGTTCTGTTGTTTTATTGTCTCTAAACCGTTTGTAAGCGTGTGTTTTTAGTTATCGTTTTAATATGTGGGTGTGGAAGATTTGTCAGCACTCCAGTGCCGCGGATCATGGGGACTTCAGTGAAGCTTTTTGCACTTTTTTGTGTGTCAACGCTGCTGCTAGATTGTGCCAGCCACGCCTAAGGACATGGCAGCGGGAGAGCTGCTCTCAGCCGGGAGCTTCTCCTGTCCTTACAGACTTCTACAGCCGGCATGGTCCCAGAGAACATACCGATGGAGCTCCGAAGGCAGTTTAAGAAGTCAAGCCATCGGAAACGAGGAAGAAGAGGCGGTGTACAAAGGAGATTCAAAACTCTTCGGCTTGACAATCGCCGCAAACTACCGCCACTTCCTTCTGTCTTGTTGTCAAATGTTCAGTCTATTACAAACAAAATAGATGAGCTGGAGCTGTACGCCAAGTTTAAACGGGAAGTCAAAGACACCTGCCTTCTTGCCTTCACCGAGACATGGCTCAGTGACACGGATCAAGCCTCGGACCTGACTTTAACTGGGTTTGGTAGCTCAATTCGCACAGACCGGTCACCGGAGATCACTGGCAAAAGTCGAGGAGGAGGACTCTGCTTCTACGTGAACCAGAGGTACTGTAACACCGTGGTGATCAGAGAGGGGATATGCACCACTGATGTGGAATTACTGTCTATTTCTCTCCGCCCCTTTTACCTGCTTCGCGAATTTCAACGACTATTTTTTACCTTGCTGTACATTCACCCGCAAGCCAACGCGTCAGCTGTTTCCCAGCTGATCGGTGACGTCACAGACAGACTGGACTCTATTTGCCCTGACGCACCAAAGTTTGTCCTAGGAGATTTTACTCATTGTAATTTAAAAAATTCCTTGAGGACATATGATCAGTATGTTACTTGTCCCACCACACAGAGGAACACCGTACTGGATCTCTGCTATGGATCAGTTAGTGGGGCTTACAAATCCCAGCCTTTACCTCCCCTACCACAGCAGTGTGTATCTCCTGCCTGTATACAAGCCAGCCTTCAGACGACTGGAGCAGGAGGAGAGAACAGTGAAAGTCTGGTCAGAGGACAACATCTCCTCCCTCCAGGCATGCTTTGAGTGTACAGTCTGGAACTACTTTTATGATGTGTGTGATGATGTAAATAAACTCTCAGACACTATCTCATCATACATCATATTCTGTGTGGACTTGATGATTCCTACTAAAAAAGTGATCACCTACCCTAATAATAAACCCTGGGTGACTAAAGAACTTAAAGGTGTGATCAACAAAAAGATAAGAGTTTTCTATTCAGGTGACCTCCTGGAGAAAAAGGCAGTCTCGAAAGAAGTTAAGGAGCAAATAAGGAAGTCCAAAATAAAGTATAGGAATAAAATCGAAAGTCAGTATTGTAGTGGAGATCTTAGAGCTGCCTGGAGAGGAATAAAGTCTATGGCATCAATTAATTAGTCATCTTGTAAGACCAGGTAGCCTATCCGAGTATATAGTCAGGATGATAACAACTTGGCAAACTGTTTCAATTCGTACTTCTCTCGGTTTGAAAGGTCTGATTTTATAAATAATATTTCTATGTTGCGGGAATCTCTGTCCCCACAGAATGATATTGTGATATCCCAGGAAAATGTCACAAATCTCCTCAAGAGGGTAAATATACATAAGGCTGCTGGCCCAGACTCCATCTGTGGTCGCACTCTGCGTCACTGTGCTGACCAGCTCAGTGGAGTGTTCTCACTACTGTTCCAGATGTGTGTTGAGAGTGGCCAGATGCCAACTATGTGGAAGACATCCACCATAATTCCTGTTCCCAAAGCTCGTAATCCAAGAGAACTCAATGAATTCAGGCCAGTCGCTCTCACGTCTCTTGTGATGAAGGTTCTTGAGAAAATACTAAAGGATGAAATTGTCTCCCTTATAAATGGTAAACTTCATCCACTACAATTTGCATATCAGCCTGGGAAAGGTGTGGATGATGCGAAGATTTTTATCTTAGACAGGCTATATAAGCACCTTGAGAAACCCAGTTCACATGCTAGGCTTTTATTTGCTGATTTTTCTTCAGCTTTTAATAAGATGCAGCCTCATATTTTAATTGAATGTCTTGCTTCTTACTTTGATCTACCTGATCAGATTTTATTGCTGCTCTTAAATTTCTTAACAGACAGAATTCAGCGAGTATTTGTGAATGGTCATATGTCCACCTCCATCGCTTCCAACACAGGCTCTCCACAGGGCCGTGTCCTTTCTCCTTTGTTATTTATTATGTATACTGACAGCTGCAGGTCTTCCCAAGGGAACAGCCATCTTGTTAAATGTTCTGATGACACGGCCCTACTGTCACTCCTCCAGGGGGCCCAATCAGACCATGGCTGTGCATTATCTTCATTTGTAGAATGGTGCGATGATAGCTACCTGGACTTAAATGTGACAAAAACCAAGGAGTTAATCATTGACTTTAGGAGGAACCCTCCTGATCCTGCTGCATGCACTATTCATGGAGGAAGGTAGAAATTGTGGAGACATACAAGTATTTGGGCACAATGTTTGACTCCAGACTCAAATTTGACAAAAACACAGAGTCTATTGTTAAACGGGGCCAACAACTTATCCATCTACTGCGGAAGCTGAATTCTTTTAATGTTTCGAAGAGCATTTTATGTAACTTCTATCATTTTTTTTTGAAAGCCTGTTGACATTTTCTTTTATTTGTTGGTTTTATGGTCTATCTGTGAAGGAGAAGAACTGTCTCAGCAGCATTATCAAAGTCTGTTCCAAGATCATTGGAATTCAGCTAACAGACTTAAGCTCCATCTGGAAAAAACGAGTTATCCAGAAAGCCAGGAAGGTCATTAGTCATCCTGACCACATTCTCGGTCAGGAATTCTGTTTGATGCCCTCAGGGCGGCGTTACCTTGCTCCCCCTTCGGAAGACAAACAGATTTGCAAATTCATTTATTCCTTCAGCCATCAGGCTTTTAAATGCTGCTGACAGCTAATGAACACAGGCCAGGCATTGTAAACCTGAGAGCCTTAATGTGTATATTTATTCATTATTTATTTCCTATTGGTACTTGCTGCTAGCTCCGGTTGCCTATGCCAACCTGCGGTACTGACAGAGTGGATGCTGTATGTGTCTTTTGTTTTTGTTGTTGTTTCTTTGTTGCTATGTGACTGAGGCTGCAAACTGAATTGCCCTGCGGGGATAAATAAAGTTGCTTGATTTGAATTACTGATGGTCGTCCCCAGAATCGGTTGTTTGTGCCTGTCTCTCTGCGCTCACAGGGGATCCACTGGGCCCACACCTCCCTCCTGTCCTGCCATCCGGAAATCAAAGGAACCTGCTTTGTCATTAAACAAAGATTCTGGTGGTCCGCTATGGAGAAAGAGGTCGGCAAATATGTGGCTGCCTGTCCGACGGCGCCAGAAACAAGGTGTCTCGACACCCCCCTGCAGGGCTCCTTTGCCCCCTTCCAGTGCCTCATCAACCCTGGTCTGACATCTCTCTCTCTCAGAAGGGAATCACAACTATCCTTACTGTGGTGGACAGATTTTCTAAGATCGTTTAATCTTCCCTCTACCCAAGCTGCCTTCAGCCAAGGAAACTGCGGAGATATTGTTACAGCATGTTTTTAGGCTACATGGGTTCCCGAAGGACGTGGTGTCAGACCGGGGGCCGCAGTTCGCATCCTGTTTCTGGAAAGCCTTTTGCTCCCTCTGGGGCTCTACGGTCAGCCTCAAGTTGGGGTACCATCCCCAGTCCAATGGCCTGACCGAGCGTTTGAACCAGGAGCTGTAGACGGGTCTACGTTGCCTGGTATCCCGTTGCCTGTTCCTTGGTCGGAGGCCTGGCCAAGTCCAGCCACCAGCGACTCTCCGTCGGCTCCTAGGCCGACAGCCGCTGGCGACCCTTTGTCGGCTCCCAGGCCGACACCTCCCAGGTCACTGACTCCCGGTGATCTTCCGTTGGCTCCCAGGTCGACACCTCCCGGTGAACCTTCGTCCGTGGCTCTGCCAAGGCCCCGGAGGGTTTCCCAGCCAGCAGCCCGGCCTCCAGAGGGTCTCAGCCTTCACTTTCGCCGCCGGTCCCACGCTGCTTCTGCCGGCCTCCAATGGGTCCCAGCCCACGCTGCTTCTGCCGGCTTCCAGTGGGTCGCAGCCCACGCTGCTTCTGCCGGCTTCCAGTGGGTCCTGGTCAATGTCCCTGGCCTCCAGTAGGTCCCAGCCCACGCTGCTTCTGCCAGCTTCCAGTGGGTCCCAGTCCATGTCTTCATCCCACCGTACCGCCGTGCAATTCACACAGAAAGCCGGCGCTGCGGCTCCTAAAGAGGCGTGACGGTACAAGTCATTTATTATGATTATGAAACTTTGTTATTACGGCCTACCTGAGTCCCTACTCGCCACGCTAACCACCAGCCCCAACATGAGAAACCTCTTCTCAAAACCGAGAGGCACAAAAGAAGGTGTGATCTACTGCTCTGAGACAGGCTTATGAGCCATCAAGCTGAGTTCAGACTTTATAAGCCTTGCAGGTTACACAAGTACAGTTCACACTGAAGAGCACTCTGGAAAAATAGTCTATCTTAACTTTAGCTTATGTACAACTTGATGTGTTGCAAAGAGCTTTCAAATCTATGTACTTTATAGATTTAGATGTTTTCTATAAAACTAGAGAAAAACAGTCATTGTGTATGGTGTTATAAAACATCATTCCACTCCTACTCATTAGAGAGGGATTCTTGGAAAGATGTTTCACCCGAGGTGAAACATTTATGAAGCATATCAACATGCTGGAGTTGTTTTTCTTGACAGCTAGTAAGAAGATAAAGAAGACTTTGTGGCTCAAGCCGAAGTTACAAGAAGTTTATTCATTAACACATGGCTTCTTTGTAACCTGTGTCAAAGTAGCAAAACTGTTAAGTGTACACTCTACTTTCTGAACTCGCATTTTAATCAGAATCCAATTAAAGGTTCACTTTTGCTCCCAACTTTCACGTATGCACATTTTGTTCTGCTACAAAATGCTCTCAAGTATTTTCTTTTTAGATTTAGATGTTTTCTATCAACCTGCTTCACTTTCAGTCTCTTCCAGATAGTTTCCATTTACGTTGAAAATAACTATTTAAGCTGTTTTACCACCAGTGCTACTCATATCACAGTTTGGTAATAGTGGATGTAAATGATTGCTGACCCTACCTATGTCTTACGAAAGCAACCGTCCAGTGGACAGATTTAATGCCACAGTTGCCTCTAGCCTCTGAGATATTTGAGATCAATGTGTCTTGCTCACCTATCACACTTTAAAAACTATTTTTTCAAACTGAGCTTGAAATGGTTAAAAAAGAGTGCTTCATCAGGTATTTCTTACAGCAGCGAAAAAAACTGATTGCAGCACACTAAAAGCCACCATGCTCATTCTCCTGTCATGGGTGGATTTAGATGTAGATATCAGTTATCTAAATTGGACAATGGTAAAGAGGCTGTATTTGCTTTTCTGGTAACTTCAAGTCGTTTTATTATGATTATGAAACTTTGTTATGACAGCCTGCCTGAGTCCCTACTCACCACGCTAACCACCAGCACCAACGTGAGCAACCTCTTCTCAAAACCGAGAGGCACAAAAGAGGGTGTGATCTACTGCTCTGAGACAGGCTTATGAGCCATCAAGCTGAGTTCAGACTTTATAAGCCTAGGAGGTTACACAATTACAGTCACACTGAAGAGCACTCTGGAAAAATAGTCTAACTTAACTTTAGTTTATGTACAACTTGATGTGTTGCAAAGAGCTTTCAAATATATGTACTTTATAGATTGAGATGTTTTCTATAAAACTAGAGAAAAACAATCATTGTGTATGGTGTTATAAAAGGAAACATCATTCCACTCCTACTCATTAGAGAGGGATTCTTGGAAAGATGTTTCACCCGAGGTGAAACATTTATGAAGCATATCAACATGCTGGAGTTGTTTTTCTTGACAGCTAGTTAGAAGATAAAGAAGACTTTGTGGCTGAAGCCGAAGTCACAAGAAGTTTATTCATTAACACATGGCTTCTTTGTAACCTGTGTCAAAGAAGCAAAAATGTTCAGTGTACACTCTACTTTCTGAACTCGCATTTTAATCAGGCTCCAATTAAAGATTCACTTTTGCTCCCCAACTTTCGCGTATGCACATTTTGTTCTGCTACAAAATGCTCTCAAGTATTTTCTTTTTAGATTTAGATGTTTTCTATCAACCTGCTTCACTTTCAGTCTCTTCCAGATAGTTTCCGTTGCCATTAAAAATAACTATTTAAGCTGTTTTACCACCAGTGCTACTCATATCACAGTTTGGTAATAGTGGATGTAAATGATTGCTGACCATACCTATGTCTTACGAAAGCAGCCGTCCAGTGGACAGATTTAATGCCACAGTTGCCTCTAGCCTCTGAGATATTTGAGATCAATGTGTCTTGCTCACCTACCACACTTTAAAAACTCTTTTTCAAACTGAGCTTGAAATGGTTAAAAAAGAGTGCTTCATCAGGTGTTTCTTACAGCAGCGAAAAAACTGATTGCAGCACACTAGAAGCCACCATGCTCATTCTCCTGTCATGGGTGGATTCAGATGTAGATATCAGTTATCTAAATTGGACAATGATAAAGAGGCTAGATTCGCTTTCCTGATAACTTCAAGTCTTTTTTATTATGATTATCTGTTGGGGTGGTGGCTGTGGGGGTTTGAGGGGGTCTTTTTTATTTTCTCTCTCTGTTCTTTCACATTTTCTGTAATTGTAACTATTGGACACTGATTGTACATACTGCTGTTATTCAACACAATACTGTCCTTTATCTGTTAGTTAAAAGTTTATATTGTAAGTACATGATAATACTCTTTATCAGACGTATATGAACAGCTTGCTGTTAATAGTCAAAGCTTGCTAAATAACTGAATGTTAACAGAGTGTCTGTCACATCAAAATGATCAAACATTGATAAAATTATCATATTGTCTTGCTAAGAAAGCACACTTGAAGTTTGTGCAGCAACCAGTCCAGTCAGGCAGGAGAAAGGAGACTTTGTTATAGTGAACGGACAGATGGAAAACGCAAGACACTGAAGAACTCAGAAACTGCTGATTCCACAGAGTCCTTCTCTCTTGTGAATGAAATAAATATATCTGTCTTCGCAGAGACATTGCTTTTGACTTTTACTAAAGAAAAGTACACAATTCCTCCACAACAAGGGTCAAATTATTGCCTAGTGAAAAGAGCTTACACAATTAATCTCCCTTCATTCTAGAGAACCATATCAATCCACAGTCATTTATAGAAAAGTTGAAAACAGGAGGCTTGCAAGAGAACATGCTGAGAGTTGAGAATTTCCACACAAAATTGTCACAGCACTTAAAAAGTATGCATTTAAAACATTTTTATTGATCACTTTTTAAAAGAAATGTGTTTACAGTGAGTTAAGTAGGATGCAAAGGCAGTTGTAAATTGGGACATTTGAACAGATGTTGTCTAGTTACAGTCTTTGTCCACCACTGTCATCCATGACACAACCTTTGACACTAACAAAGAACAAAGGAAAAATGAAAAAAAAAAAAAAAAAACAGAAATCATAACTAACTATAATTTGGATTCTTTACATTGATAATCGTCGGCGCTCTCTCCGTTTACAGCTTCCTTTTCTTGCTTTCTTCTCCTGTTTGAATATTGAGAGGACATTTAACATCAGTGTAAACAGCAGAGACATGAACGTGAATTGTTCAAGTAAACATTCTTAACAATGCACACATCCTGCTGGAACAGGATCCGGGCCCTCACATCCAATGTGTGAGGTCCTGGATCAGCACATTCTTTGTCACTACGAAAACCAGAAAAACATTTAGAGTACTGTTTAATATTATCGATTTAATTTCCCATTGAAGTTAATCGCCCGTTAACGAATTTTGGATGCATTTTAACTTAAAGAGAGAGAGTGAGAGAAATGTGTGAGTTACGTCGACAAGATGATAACTATGTTGGCATGTGGTTTAATGCTCCTTAGTGACTAAATATTTTAGCACACAATTACGTTTGTGCTGTAAAATGGCCAAATAACTACAGCTAAATTAGAATGTGTGTGTGGGTAGGTGCACGCTGTGTCCATAGCACTGAAACAGAGCGGAGGAGATCAATCGATAGGCAGACATGTCACTGAGTTCAGTTTTCGTAACCTGCCTCAGTGTGTAATCTTACCCGCATATCTGTTGCATTTGTGGTATGGTCTCTGGCAGAGGCTTCCTATAAGTTTCTGGCAGCAGGAAACATAAGACGGCACCAAAAATGGCCAAACTTCCCATCAATATGTATGGAAGTGCCTTGTAGTATTGTCCTGCAAAAAGAAGCCAAAAATACAACAAGAAGGGAGGAGAAAACATACATTAGAAAAACAAACACTTGATTAAACAGCTTATTGGCACATCTGAGAGGCTGGAACCAGGGAATATTTTGCATTTCTGCTTGAAAAATGAAAGAAGTGATTGGATGATTATCGAACAACGTCTCACACAACACATCACGTCCTCCATTCAACCCTCTCCCACCTGGACATTGGCTAGGGGAACTATGCACGTTTGCTGTTGATTGATTTCAGCTCGGTGTTTAACAACGTAGTTCCCCTCAGACTGGGGATCTGGGGATGAGCTCTTCATTCTGCTCCTGGGGCTTGAACTTTCTGATCTATTGGTTCGCAGAGATTCAGACAGCTCCCGACTGGCACAATAATGATCGTGCCAGTCAGGAGCTCAAAATAGAAAGAAATATAACTAAATATACTTACTCAGATAAACGATGAAGGGGGAGATAATTGTCCCAATACGAGCAGCCATGGAACAACATCCCATTGCTGTATTTCTGATAACAGTGGGGAAGAGCTCAGATGAGACAGCATACACAATACAAAATGAAGATGTCATGCCGAATTTCCCCAACATCTCGAGAAACACAGACATAGTCGGTAGATCTGAGGAAATAGAAAATAATAACTTTAATTATAGTCAAATTGATTTAAAAAATGAAATAAATTAAAAGTCTATTAAACACTCAAATAAGATGGTGAACTGATATATCTGCTAGCATGGATGCTGTGTTTGTATGTTGACATTAGCATTATCTCACAGCATCACAGAGCTGACGTGGCTGTAGACTCTCAAACTTGTTGCATTTTTTCAGTGACAATATCAACATTAACTGTTCCTGTCCAGGTGTCGAGCAAAAGAACTTCAGATGTACCTATTGGGATGAGGTGAACGCAGAGGATCATAATGCCTCCAAGGAAGAGTGTGGACGATTGGCAGAAGCGCCTGGAGCAGTACTGCAGCAGTATCAAGGCAATAATGTAAGCTGGCACTTCGGTCACAGCAGACAGGAAGCAGTTTAAGAAAGGGTCGCCATGCAGGTTTGATGTGTTGAGGAGTAAAGCGTAGTAACTAATGGTGATGATGATCCTGCAGAGACATTCAAAACAATAAAGTGAATGCAAATAGGATGGGAAACAACAACTTTCATCCATGAGCTGTGAAGGAAGGTGTGAAGTGTTACCATTATTGATTTAATCAACTTTTGGTGTACAAGAATTACTGTATGTTGTGAGGAAATCGTAGACGTACCACAGAAGTGAACACAGCACTGTAACAGACAAGACATTGCAGCTTTTCAGGATAGCTGAGATGTTGTATTTCTTGTCTTTCATAGTGAGTGCATCTTCAATCTGTGAAAAACAAGAAGAAACAGTTGTAAAGAGTTAGATAAAACATGAGCCCAGCCAAAGACAAGGGAACATGGAAGCATGACGGGCAGTCGGGAATCATACTGTTGTCTGAATGGTGCAGAGCAGCACATTGTCAACACACGACAACACAAATCTGCAGCCATAGACTGATTGTGTTGATTTGTTATTGAATTTGTACAACCATGATAGAAATGATAAATAATAAAACATCTTTTGATTACAGCAGAAAGTATGAGCTTAGGTATAAAGCAGAAATATAATTTCCATTCCAAGTATATTAACACATTAACATTCCAGGTTTTTTTTCATTACTTCACTACAGTGTTATGATAATATTTTCACCTTGTATTTACATATTATGGTATGAAGGATTGCAGGCTTGTATTTGAAATTAGTGTCATCTTTAGATTTATTGAAATATATCAATTTAATTTACTTGCAATGTATTATTGAATCATTAGATAACATATTTGCTATATATTAAGAAATATACCAATTATTGCAGTTTTTCAAATATTGTAGTAAATAATTCCATAGGTTTTGCTAAAAAAATATATATATATTACCTAATAATATATGCGTAAGCACCGTTTACAACTGAGTAAATGTCTTTTTGTATATTGTATGGTACAATAAGGAAGTAAATTTATTGTAAATATTGAGAAATATAGTGTTGTATATTATGTTATGGTACATTATGTCATGTTTTGCTGTGTTATTTTATGTTATGTCATGTCATGCTATATTGTGTCATCTTATGTTGTGTTATGTAATGGTATTTTATGTTGCGTTGTGTTAGATAACATGTCATAAATAAAAACTAGCTGATACATTTACCTCTTCTTGTGTAAAAATGGCCTTTGGAAACTCTACTTTATTAGCCTTGGCAGCTTCTCTCAGTATGGCTTCAGCCTCCTCCACTCTTCCCTGATAAAGCAGCCAGCGAGGAGACTCTGGGACTAACCTTGAGAGTTAAAACACATTGTCAGCAGATTCACACAGAGATGCAGGACAAACAGCAACAAACCAAACTGAGCAGCATTTTATTTTGGTAAATATTACGGAATGTTAGTCTGCACTGGTGCTGCTTAAGGAGAATTATTACTTAAAATGAGCATTTAACGGCTGTTCTGTAAAATGCCAATCTAAAATACAATATAGAATTATTCTTACCACCATAGAGGAACGTAGATCAGACCAGAGGCAGCCATGGGAATCAGCAGCAACCGCCAGTCCCGGAAGAAGTAACCTGCAAGTGGTGTTACCATGTTCCCCAAAGCGGAACCCATAAAAACCCCAAGGGAGCAGAAGACCACTCGAGCTTTTGCGCTTAGAATTTCTGTACCTGTAGGTGATACATTAATAGAGGATTTATAAAAAAATAAAAAAAACACCTTTTTTTTGTTTATTGGTGCTTCATTGCTTGTCTGTTCTGTTCAGACAAATGTGTGACATCAACAACAAAAAGCAAGAGCAAATGCTTTTTATGGCAGAATTTATGATCATATGAAAATATTTTCCATTAGCAGCAACATTTTTGCAAAGTATAGAAGAAATTTAGCTGTAGAGCTTTAGTATGAGATGGGAGGCCCACCAAGGATGCAGCACTAATTCCAGCCCTTTTACCACCTAGACCAACTTCGAATATTTTCTTTAAACATACATCCATTCTGCATTAATTCACCTGTATTTCAAAGCATTACATGTGACATTCTGGCACACTTTTGTACACTACACCAATACACTGTATGTAAAAATGTGTAACCTGGATCCCCATTGAGTTTAACCCAGAATATTACAGAATATTACATTCTCCATGTTGGAAATCCTTTCTGGAAAACGTACCCAGCACAAATGCAATGATATAATTGGAGTATCCACCCGCACCCACAAAAAAGAAAATTAAGCTGAAGACCTCCCAGCTCGGGGAGAATATCTGCGCTGCGATGGACACGGTCTGAAGAACCATCATAAGAAACATGGCCGGCCTCCTCCCATATCTGTTTAAGAAATACCAGAGTTCAGTTAATTATATGATTTCTCTACCTGTAACAGAGTGTTTAAGACAACATTGTGTACAGTACAGTACCTGTCAGACATCTGGCCTGAGAGAAACGCTCCTACCAGCACACCAATGTAATGGATGGAGGTGGCCAGTGGAGATTTGTATCCGTTCTCACACACCAAGTCCCACTGCAAAATCAAAGGTATAAATAAGTACACTATTTCCAAAAATAACATAAAAATAACACATCGTCATTTGAAAAATAAAAAAATAATTATAATGATCAAAAAAACAAAAATACAAGATACTTAGATTTAGGTAATCATACACTGAAAACATAATAATAATATATAAAATTGTATTCCAATAGATCCTGTCACGATACTGCTGTGACAGCCGGTCTGTGTTTTGTTCTGTTTTCCTATGTTTCTCCTGTCCGCCTTCTTCCCCCTTCCTTTTCTCTCTCACCTGCTCTCCCTTGGTGTGTGTGGCTGGAGGTGTTGCAACAACAGTGGAGGGGCGCATCTGCTCTTCATCGCCTCATCACCGTCCGACTACTTAACCCTGGTCTCCCCAATACTCCGCCGCCAGATTATTCCGTAACCAACGGTGATCATAGTGTCTTAGCTTACTCGTAATTCTACGACTCCATGTTCTGTGTTTTTTGTCTTAGACGTGTTAGGACCCACATATGAAGTCATTCATTGTGGATTTCCAAATCGACTCTGAACTGAACTCAGTGTCCAAGAATTCCCCATTCGTCACACCTAGGTGCAAATTCAGGTTTGAGCTACTATTGGTCAGGGTGACAGACCCCCCGCTGATCAGGTAGTCAAAACCCCAGCGCCTTCCTTGTTCTCTCTCTCTCACTCAACACCCTCTACTCCTTCAACTTCTGATCTTCAAGGGCTCCTCTCCACCTCCGAGCTGCTATCCTTGCAAAGGAAAGGAGCGACCAGTTTCCTCCTCTGCCGACTTTCATCAGTCCTTGCACAGCAAGAACAGCATTGTTCAACATTGGAACCCCAACATTCTCTTGCAGCTACCAGCACCTTTTCTTCAAAGACTGGTAACGTTGAACTGGGCTTAGATAGCATAGCATAGCACGGCTAAGCGCAGGACTTAAACTCTGGTTGATATAATGCATTTGTGTTCAATGTATATGTTTGTTCACTGCTGGTGTTATTGCGACCTAAGGTCAAGTTATTGGTCGTTTGCTTTCCTAGATGGCTAATTCGACATTAGTCATCACGTCACGCCAGGGGGGGAAAGGTTAGGACGATTCCAAGGGCCCGGCACTGACAGGGGGCCCTTTGAGACATGGGCAACCTATACAAGGGCCCAACTAGATTTTTTTTTCATGGGGCGCCCCTGCGTCACGCACACACATTCCTTGAGCCTAGAGCATATCACACCCACATGTGATATCAGTGACCACCATTGTTTCATTGTGTAATGCAAAGCCCAACACACGCTAACGCTCGCCTGTCTGGCTCTCTTTATAGAAAACCTCGGCTCCACTCCACCCTGCTGCCTGCCTGCTTGCCTGCCCGCCTGTGCTCCTGCCCATCAACCTGCCCATCTGTTTGCCTGCCGGCTGGTCTGGCCCTCACACCTGTCAACCATCTCGGCAGCATAACGAAAATAAACCTTTTGTCAACTTGCAAGCACAGTCTCCAATCTCTGCATTTAGGTTCACAAGACTCACCCGTAATCCCCCTTGAATCCTACACTCTGGGCCTTTAACTTAGTTTGGCCTTTGTAAAAATACCATTTTGTAACTTCTAAATACATCTTCTTTGTGGAAACCTTGAAAACGTTTTGCAGTGGATCACTCACCTCTGTGACAGTAGTTGACTGGTAGATTTCCTTGCTGTACTTCCAGCCATCCAGACATCTCTCCAATGGGATTTCACTCACATTCACATCCACATTTGGGATGAATTCATTCTGGGAGTAGTTCTTGACAATTTCCAGGTTAAGCCTCGAGCAAGAGCTGCGCTTCTCAATGCCATCGACTATCTCCAGTGGAATTGTCACATTTCTCCACGTTTCACTTATGCTGTAGTTTTCAGGGATGTAGCACTCGTGAGGTGGGGTATCACTTACAAATACTACGTAGGTGCCAATAAATCCATTCGGGAGGATGCTCATGGCCAGGGCTAAAAATATCCTCAGCTGAAAGGGTCCCCAAGATCCAAGAAAAGATGTAATGCTGTCATAGTCTCTAACTTCTAAGTTGCTCATTATCTCATCAAAATCCACAAGATTTAAAAAAGAAAGGAGGAAAAATAAGCAGACACTTCTTCAGTACCTAGAGGCACAAAAGAGAGTGTGATCTAATGCTCTGTGTCCATAAAGCTTATTTAAGGATTCATTAACTGGGGAGGTTACACAATAACTGCACCTTGAGTGCTGTAAAACAAGCTTTATAGCACAAAATGATTTCAAATAAATCCTTTTTAAATTAGATATTTTACTTCAATAGTGACATGTAAAACATGAATGACGCCTGTAATTGTGATACACAAGGATGTTTGAGTTATTCTTTTACAGTTAGATGGTTTAGAGATAACGAAGTTAGGACATTTTAGCTCACATACTCGTTTGTGCTCCACCATAAACTATTGCAGAGGACTAAAGTCCTGTAGGAGATCTTCCCATGAGGAGTTTTGCTCAATCATTAATGTGATACAGTTTTGGCAAAAGAAAAAATCTGTTTAAACAGATTGTATAAAGCCTTCTCTTTATAATCAATAATATTTATGAATGTTCAAACCCCCGTTAATCTCTGGCTTGGTGGTAGTAGTTTATAGCCTTTACCATAAGAATATGAAATAGGGTATTATTTCATTGGCTTGACTGTAAGGATAAGCAGAACAGAATAGGCACAAATTAGGCTGATATATTAAATATGTCTTAATTTGAAAGCTTTATGTATGCCAGTATCATAAACTCACAGCTGTGTGGGCATACTTTTCAAAGCATTTCAGGCTAAATAAGGCTTTAAAACCACCACTTATAAAACTAAAATACATATGCAGTCACATGATTCATGTGTCGCGATATATAACCAGTATAACTGAAAAACTGTCTTCACAGGCATTGATTCAGTATATTTAACAGGTTTGGAGAATCCACATTACTCCAAAATGTTTCACCTTTTCACAATCGTCTGGATGTATTCAGTTGGGTCGAGAAGCCTTAAGGGTTGCCGCCATGACAAAATTTTCCTGTAACATAGGCTAATGAAAACTGAACATTTCCTACTGCTTCATGTTAAACACATTTAACTGGCTTTTATTTTGAAGTAGGCTAGTGACAGGAAATGTAATGTGGTCAGTGAGTTTAGGACTTACCAGTATCTTTTATGCATCTATAGAATGTCATTTGTTGACAGCAGATCAGTTCAAATATGTCAGGGAGTAGTTTATACAGTTTGTGGGAGTAACGGAACAAGAAGCAGCTGTTAGTTGAAGAGCTGCAGACGACAGGATGAACACCTCAAAATTCTCAGTGAGGTAACTAACTCCTATCGCCTCATTGGATTTAAATCCAAAATATTTTGCGCTTTTGAATTTCGCTTTGACAACAAATCCATCATCTCTTCAGTCAGCTGTCTTTGCTCTCCTCACATGGTAAGTGAAATGTGACTCCTACTTTTACACTTTGAGTTCATAACTGTAGCATCAGTTGTCCAAGGACTGATTTTTAAATAACTTTGACCCAGAAGAAATGGCATGCCTTTGCAGAACAGAGGGGTACTTCTCTTTGTGCGGGTGCAGTTGATCTTGTGCTGGAATATAAACTGTAGGTTGTATAGATTTGGACTCAACTTCAACCAGTCTACATTAGGTAGACTGTATTCTATGTACAGTATTTAGTTGCGTAAGAAAACAAAATAGATTTTTTTCAGGAGAGGGGTGAGGTAGATGGATTTTGTTCCCTTTGGATGGACCTGTGCTAGCTCTTTTACCTGTTCCAGTCTTTATGCTAAGCTAAGCTTGCCAGCTGCTGACTGAAGCCACATATTTACAGGATAGCCCTGAGAGACGTATCACTTTCTTAAATATATCCAAAATGCCCAAAAGTGAAAAGAGCTTGCCCAATAACACAGAGATCCATGTTCATTCAGGATCTGTTTATTGAAAGACAAAAACAACTCAGACTGTATGAGGAGGGTTCAAATGTTCATATTTTAATTACACATATTGTCAGACAGAAATTAGAGAATTGTGTTTCAATTTCATACAAAAATTTAAAGATCAAAAAATTAGCCAGTATCATATGAGTACAAAATGTTTCTATTTTTTTTTTTTTCTTTTTTTTTTAAACAAAAGACAGTTTTGGGCAGTGGACATGTGGATCCCACTGTGCATGTTTTGGGGTTATTTTCAGATTTCAGATCATAACCTTCAAGCAAGAGCAATGTTTTTTTCACTTACTCCCATTTAAAAGTGAAGCAAGACCATTAAAAAAAAACTATGCATTGAGAGTTTGCAAATAAGATTTGGTCTCACGTTGTGTGGATGGGTTGCCACTTCCTTCATTTTCTACATATTTCTTCTTTTTGGGTCCCTTGCACAACCTGTAATCAAAAGGAACAGTATGGTCAGAATAGCCAATGAGCAACACAGCTCCCACTGATAAATAAAAGGCAGTTTATTTGTACATATTTTCTACTTTTCTTCGGTTCTTTTACTGTGCCTTTATTTTGACTGGTAAAAACTAAGCATGTGTCTGCTTTTTAAATTCTCTGTTATTGAAATAATCATGTGCATCAGCACATACTAAAACCACTGTAACTTCATATCTGTATGTTTAGTTCTCACGTGACTGAGGAAGCAAGTTTATCTTATCTAATCAAGCTTTTTAAAAAATGTTTTTACGGTGACTTGAACAACATGTGAACGACAGTAACCTGAGTGAAAGTGTACCTACCCCTGACATTCTTGCATTTGGTCCATTGTTTCTGGAAGGTCTCTATTGAAGGTTTCCGGGAGGAAGAAGTTCACCACAGAGGAGGCAATTGTGAGACTTCCCATGAGAATATAAGGCAGGATCTTATTATAAGTACCTGTAAATAACAAAGGAAAAATTCTACATGAGAAAATGACAAAACCTTTACTTTAATATAGAGGAACATTTCTTACATTTGTACATATCACTGATATTATCCTGTGCAGGCTTTGACATACCTAAATAGATGACATAAGGAGCTGTGATACTGCCAATACGAGCAGCAGAGGAGCACATTCCTATGCCAACATTTCTGAGTACAGTCGGGTAAATCTCTGCAGTGTAGATGTAGACGATGCTGAAGGCCATGGTGAAGCCGAACTTCCCAGTCATTTCCAGGGCCAGAGCAACGTGCTGGAGTGCTAAAGAGGACAGAGATAAGTTATTTGGAGTGATTTATGATTGACTTCACAGAGGAGACAACAGTCAGGCACTTGTAGGAAGAGCATTAACAAGATCTATTTTTTTTTTAAGGTTAGCTTAATGTAGTCTGGCATGTTGGTTAAAACAGCGAACAGTTTTTATCCTCACGGGGTCTTGTTCATGACAGAATGGCTTTTATATAAACCTCTTAATCCCAACTCGTCAGCTTGATCAGTGGACATAAACTTTAAACAGTGACTCTCTACTTAACCCTTTCGCGTCAGTTTTTCATGGGAAGGGCTCTGCGGCCAAGTTAGAAATACAACATAATATGCAACTTGTGGTTACGCTTTCAAAATAAAGCTTGCTGACAAACATATAATGACTTTTAGGCACAAAAAGCGGCTTTGTTAAATATTGGAAAAGATCATACTTTGGGTTAAAACTGCATTCAATGTCATATGTAAGTGACATATGTTATGTTGTACTTATACATAACATACCATAATTATGTACTTGTATATTCATCATGTCTGTGAACTTCACACGGTGCGTAACCCTCAGGGGACAGACCCGAGTTGCACAATCAGCAGCATAGACACTAACTTAATTACATCTCTAAATATTTTGCATCATACTTTGGCACGTATATTTGTACAACCCTCTATATAAAGACTTATTTAAAGGCTAATTCTAGGGAAAAGCCTGTCCAGGAATGTGAAAGTATATATATTGAGCCAAAAAAAATAGGACAGATGAGATTTAGGACTGGACAATATCACAAAGATATAAAATGTATTTTCTAACGTTGGCGCAAATACTGAAAGCCTTGTTGTTTGATAACTAAATACACACTACTGCAAACTCAATGTGCGTCTTTGGAAACAACAGCCTTTAAAGAATTAGTTCACCCAAATTACAAATATATTTAATTATATATAATATATTGTCAGAGCGGGATGTCTCTATGAATAAGACTTATGAAAAAGGATTACAGAAAGGATCTATCTCTAGGAATCCCTTCTGTAATCCTAACAGCCTAGTGGACATGACCTTGACACCCTAGCTGCCCCAAAGGGTTACACAGGATTACAGGATTGCAATCTGCTGGACTGATTCCAAAACTGTGAAGACTCCTACTTAACACTTTTTTAGCTTTCACCATAAAACATTATTCTTCATATATGAACAGTGTACTGTGGATTATCCAGAGTAACGGGAAACTCATTTTAGAAAGAGATGTTGCTTATCTCTTTATTTCGTTATTAGATGTTCAGTGGCAGCAAAATAAAAACATCTACATGGCTAAATACCACTGGAGGCAAATGACGTACGTGAACAAATGTTTGTTTTGTATTAATGAGTGCTTCTCATCCATGTCCATTTCAGTTGCAATATAGGCTGTTATCGTGCAAATCGTTGGGGGTGTTACATATGTTGTCAAGATGTGATTTAACATAAATGAAGAAGAATTCTTACTATCAGGGATAAACTGGATGAGAAGAAGAACTCCTCCTCCAATGACGAGGAATGATGACAGCAGTGCTCTTCTTGGACATTTCCTCAGCAGCCAAGTAGAAACAACATAGGCAGGGACTTCCGTAGTAGCTGATAAAAAACAGTTCATGAATGGGTTGCCACTCAGGTTGGAAGTGTTCAGGGATAATCCAAAATACCCAATGTTTATTGCCATCCTGAAAAGTAAAGAAAAGACAACCCGAATTAATGTTGCATATGTGTATTATCAATTAAAGGCCCTGGGATGTTTTTGAATATTTTCCCTCAAAATGTATCGTTGTCGGATATGCCTGGTGTGTTCATATAAACAGTAGGAGTGGGAGAAATAATTCTGAGTCGATATACAAAAGTAAAAACAATGCTAATTGACAACGTAATGTTGACGGAACGCAAATTTGCAAATCTGCATTGATTATTACACTGAAAGCTTTTTTATTTTTACATAGGCTACAGTATACTGTTTTACTCTCAGGGACATACTCATTGCCTGTAACAGGAGGATTCTGTGTTTAAGTGAAATCTATTTGTGACAAAGAAAAGCCTTTTCTTTAATAAAATATTGAAATAATTAAACATTAAGTTAATTAATCTGTTGGTTTTCTTTAATGATCACCACAAAAGTAGGAAGTGATAGCAAACTCAGATTTGATTATTATGATGATGATTATTATTATTATTATTATTATTATTATTATTATAAATCATGCATGGAAATGTACACAAAAAAATTGTTGCATTAAGATGCATCGATAATCGGTTTAGGTTTCGAATCGTTGACCTCAGAATCGGAATTGAATCGAATCGTGAGGTGCCAAAAGATTCCCTAATAAACAGGCGTCTATCTCGTTGATAATTACAAAGGTTTGAATTGTGACTGATCTAGGAAAAAACAACCACTTACCACAGAATAAGACACATCAGTGTGATGCATCTGATGTTCCTGGATTTCAGAATATCAAGCATGGTGTATGTCCTTAATAGGGGCGTTGTCTGTAAGTTAAACCAATGCAAACAAGAGAATTATTTTGGTTACACTGGCCAGACATGAAAACAAAAAAAAAACATGAAACAAGTCTTTGGCTGTAGCAGTAACTTGAAATACTGGTAAATGCCACATGTCAATTACATTTCCATTCAAAATCACAGGTAAAGTTACTGTTTGGAGTGTTTTCTATTTCTGACCCAATTTTTAAAAAACTGACTTTCCAATTCAAATGTCAGAAATGATGAAGTGCAGTCCCTCCGTATCAGAAGAACAAGCACATAGGTTGTCTGTGCAAGCAGCTTATTACAGCCCATATTTATGTGTCTTTTTAGCCAGTGACCTCTAGTGGCTATAGTCATTATTAGTTAGATGAAGAAGTATAAAGTATTTTTGTCAAATATAACAATTGAAATACAACAGTACTAGCTGTTTCTTTATCACTTTTTTTTTCTTTTTTTTTTTTAGCTGCTGGTGTTCTTAACACACTCCACAAGCCTTGTTGTATTTATCATTTAATACAAATCAAATGGGTTTTTTTTCCCTGTGGCATCAAACATGGTATTGAATATTTATATTTTTCAAGGTATTGTATGAATGTTAGAAATGATAGTATCGTGACAACACTAGTATAAAGAGTAACAAGTCAGCATAGTGAGTAGGACAGGGATGGATAGTTGGGTCAAGCAAGCACAGGACTTTCACCCAAGTCAAAGTGTGAAAGCAGAAATCGACGGTAACGTATGTTATGTAGGTAACGTTGGTGCGGTCATAAATTAAGTTGCATAATTACTATTGATATTTTAATACAAACCATGTTTTCTTAAATTTAACCAAGAAGATTTGTTGCCGAAACCTAATCAATCTGCAGTCGTACAATGAAGGTTATGTTGTTTTGAGAATGGTGATCTATGTCGTTATGGTAATCACCCTCAATTGACCTATTCAGTCATTTATGCGTAAGCATGTGATCATAATGTGATGTCATCTAAAGAAAAACAATTAACTCACCTCGGACTCTTTAAAAATGACCGCCGGAGCCTCAACTTTATTTTTCCTTGCAGCTTCTCTCACTATGGCCTCAGCTTCCTCCACTCGTCCCTGAGTGATCAGCCAGCGAGGAGACTCTGGGATGAACCTGCGCAATCAATTCAGGTTTACCATGTTAAACTGCACATGTTGACAATGGGACAGTTGTATTCATGCACCCAATATTAGCTTCAAAATCCAGCGGGTACGTACCACCACAATGGGATGTAGACCACAGCAGTCATGGACAGAACTGCAAGAAGAGTCCTCCATTCTCTGATTCCATATGCAATCCAGGGTAGCGTCATGTATCCAATGCAATAGAAAAGAAAGGCCCCAAGACTTGTGAAGATCACTCGCATGGTTTTACTCAACACCTCCGTTCCTGTCCGAGATAAAATATAAATGTTTAGTAGTGAATCATAGTATTTTATTTATGTAGCTGACAAACACAGGTTGAGGAGGGGTTTGCAATTTAGATAGATACATTGATAGATAGATCGATAGATAGAAACACAAATGCAAATGTATGATAAAAGATCAACTCATACCTAATACAAATGCAGAGATATAGAGGGAAATCTGAGAGGCTCCAACAAAGAGGAACATGATGCAAAATGTCCTCCATGACTGAGAGAAGGACTGGAGCAGGACCGAGACACACTGGGTCGCAAGAGAGATGAAAATAACCTTCTTCCTTCCGAACCTGAAGAGAAAAGAATTGCATATCAAAGACAGTGAGAAATGTACCTAACCGGCCATGTAACGTCAGTTCAACTATGTGCTTGTTTGACTTGCTGAAGCCCAGACTGATCCAAAAAAGACAACAAAACAAGCAACAAGTAAAGAGCACCGTTATATATATTACAGTATATATTCCATATACATTAAGTTTAATAAAGTTGAGATCAATCTTGTTCAATATTATCTGTCTCTTAACATTGGTGGATTACGATATGTGGATAAAGTCACTGTTAATGCAAGTGTTGTGGATTTTTAAACATGCTCAAATTCAAGTTCAAGGGTTGCACTTTACCCTTATAGTCATTTCATTTTAAATGCAATGTGTTGGATTACAGAGCCCTTTTTTTCAGTTTTTGAATTAATCTGTATTCCCCCAATTCTTTTGCCTCCCCCCTGCAAGAAACAAGAATCTGCCGGTCACTTAGATGCAAGGGTACATTGATTAACATAAGTTAATGTCGTAATAACCATTAATTAACAGTTACCTAATGTGTTCATGTTAATTATGGTATTCACACATTATTTAATAATATACAAAGATTTGATTAACAGTTAATGATGATTATTATGCTTTTCACTAATGTTAATTAATGTATCCTCATTGTAAAGTGTTGGTCTGTTTTTGCTTAAAAAAGACAGGTTGTAAGCCCTTTCAGCATTGTCTATATGCACTTGAAATGGTGCGATTTGGATTTTTTGAAATGTTTTGTGTATAATTGAAGCTCATGCTACTTGTCAACACACAAATTCACATGTATTGTTTTATTGCATCATTCTGTAATCTTTATAGATAAATGAGCAATTTAAGAAAAATAAAATTATGCAACGTGTCAGACTGTCGCAAATGTCCCTGGTTAATGATTTGCAGGTTTACTGTTTAGCAGCTTTAACTCCTCAACGTGAGCCAATGCTCCAAAAGTTCAGAAAACCCTCACCCGTCGCTCCCTCATTCTCAATCATTGACGCACAGTTTTCACAGCTGCAAAATAGTTGAACACACGTGTGCACCATGTGCTGTGTCCTGAGCCCCCTGCTGTTCTACTGTCAGCGGCGAACAACTGTCTGTCAGAGTGTAACTTTGAGCACAGCAAACATCTAATATTTTAAACTCTGCCACTACTCAGCAGACACTGAATGAGCTTCTTCTGATATCTGATTGATCATGCTAATATGCATTTGGCTGTGATGGAATATAACCAAGTACATTTACTCAAATGCTGTACTTAACTACAGTTGTGAGGCACTTGTACTTTACTTGAGTATTCCCATTTAATTTTCTGCTAATTTGTACCTACTCTACTACGTGTGCTTGGCAAATACATACTTTTTACTCAACTACATTTATTTGATAGCTTTATTTGCTAGTTGCTTCGCAGATTGCATGTTGCATCAGAGCCCAAGACTGATTTTTTTAATCTGCAATCAAATAAAAAAACACTGAAAGCTGAAGGGAAAATAGTATCAGATCTGATAATGAGCCAGACCAATAATTGGTCCATAGTATATACTTGCACCTAAATACACGGATTATTTTACTTTTACTCATACTGTTGATACTTACGCACATTTAAAATCAAGTGCTCATAGTATGGGTAAAAAAAAAAGTAAAATTCTAATGTGATATCTCAAGAGGCTTTTGCGTATGTTTGAAAAACACTGCTGAGTTAAATGTCTTCTGATCAAGCTAATTGCATTATAAAGGTTCCCTCATCCAAGTACAAATAATAATAACACCCATCATCAGTATTAAACAAGTTTGTCAATTTAGGATCTCTTATTTGGTACACTACAACTGGCTCAATCTCTCTCTGTAATCCCAGATCATCAAATAAAATGTTTTAATTTAAGACTTCTGTAAAAACAACGCCTCTCTTCAATTTCAACAGTAGATGGAGCTGTTGTCATGATAATGACAGTTCATCAGGTTCAAGCCTCTAGGAACATTCACAACTTTCTAAAATCCTCACATACTCTATTGATCATTTTCTATTTTTACAAGCAAACTTTTAGCACAAGTTCATGAATGATATTAACAATTTAGTCTCACTACACATTTATGACATGTTTGGGGGGGAAAAAAGGAGGACAAAAATACCTAGAATAGAGACCAATACCTGTCAGAAAGCTGGCCTGAGATCAGGGATCCGAAGAGGTATCCGACAAAGAGAGTTGAGGATGCAAAGGGAACTTTCCACTGGTTGTCACACACAAGGTCCCACTGTGAAGGAGACAGGAATATGACACATTTCAAACAAAAGACTAAAAAACGAAACTTTCTGCTCACAATGAAGACACACATGCACTCTCACACTAACCTCAGTGACTATGTTGGATTGGTAGATCTCTTTGCTGTAGTTCCATCCATTCAGACATCCCTCCTGCTGCAGGCTTGTGAGGTTGACGTCCCTTCCAGGAATGTATCCCTCAGCAGAGAGATTTCCTACCACATCCAGCCTGTATCTGCTGCACTGGCTCTGCACCTCCTTACCATTCACCAACGTGACAGGAATGATGGCGTTTCTCCACTCCTCAGTTAAATTAACGTCTGGAATGAGACAATGGTGCTTTGGAGCCGCCCCAATGAACACCATGTAGAGTCCATTGAATCCAGTTGAGACAAAAACTGTGTTCAGGAGGAAGAATTTAGCCCAGAAATAAGGACCGGTCTGTCCGAGGAATGCTGTGTCTTCATCATAATCTCCCATTCTTTATAAAAAAAATGACTCCCTGCTCTAAAGGGAGTAAAAGATCTGAAATTTCTCAGAGTATGAGACGTGGTATCCCTCTTAAAGTCCTCAGCTTAGTACCAGAGTGGTCTGGTCGAGCTCTCAGTGGGGTAGACTGAGCTGGTCCCCTCGGAGGAACGTAGTCACAATTGAAAAGACAGTTTCCAGTCCCTGGTGAGTATTTAACCTCCTTTTCAGGGGTGACGACTCTTTGATCCGAAAGACTGCTTGATCCACTGTCTCTCAATGTATGAGCAGACAGTGAAACAATTCATCTGAGATTAATGAATGGAACACCTCTCATCACTGATTTGACTTAATTTGATTAACTGAAAGTAAATGATCAAAAGTTTCTGAGTGGCCAATCTGTCCAGTCCAAAGTGGCATTTTCTCTAAACAACATTCCACACTTTTAAATACCCCAAAGTCGTGCACGTGCCTGTACTCTAAATGTTGCTAAGTAGCGAGTTAGTAGACTCCCATTGGACTGTTTTTAAGCCACACTGCAGAGGAAAGAGGCCTGTATGCAGCAGTCCTGTTTGAAGGCTTTGAATCATATAATGAGAATGTTCATTCAACTCAGTTTGGAATAAACTGCTAGATGGGCTTATTTACAAAAAACACACACACACACACAATTGAGCCTGTTGCGTAAACATGTTCAATTCTAGTGATAGAATGTAGCTGAGTACATTTACTCAAGTGCCGTGCTTAAGTTACTTGTACTCATTACTTTACTTGAGTATTTACATTACATTACATCTGCTACTTTATACTTCCACTTCGCTAGATTTTGGAGGGACATGTTTTACTCCACTTCATTTATTCGATATCTTTAGTTACTAGTTACAGATTGCATGTTGCATCAGAGCCAAAGTAGTGAATTTTTAAATAAATGTATTCTATCTATTTAATTATAAATTAAATAAACACATTTAAATACATTTATTTGAACATAAATAAATTACATTTATTGACAAAAAATACTTGAAATACTTGAGGACACTTAATATCAGATACTTTAAGGCTCACTATTTCTGTGCGTCCCTTTCACTTTTACCAATGTAACATTTTAACATGATATCTTTATTTTTACTCAGGTATGACTCGGGTACTTTTTACAACACTGCTTGAGTATATAATTTTGGGGTATGAGTATTTACATACATTACATTACTTTATGCTTCCACTTTCATAGATTTTGGAGGCAAATCTTGTACTTTTTACTCCACTATGTTAGTTTGATAACTTTAGTAACTGTACAATATGCATGCTGCTTCAGAGCCAAAGTCACAAATTTGAAATTTAAATTAATATTTAATTGGCATTCGGATAAAACAAAAAAAATAATCTGACAATCAGAATAATGCTGAACATAATAGCCAATAATTGCCCATGCTGATAACATTATCTTTACATTTATTTTTTAATTTATTCCCAATTAATTTTTATACTTAAACCCTTAAAGAATTTTACTCACACGGTATTTGTATGGATGACTTTCAGTTTTACCAAAGTAATACTTTAACGAGATATCTTTCCTTTTACTCAATAATGACTTTTGGGTACTTCTTAGAACACTGCTCAAATCATGCTTATAGTCAGTGGTGGAATGTAACTATGCATACTTACTTAAGTACAATTTTTTGTATTTTGAATACATTTTATATACTGCTCCACTACGTTTTGGCAGTCACCTCTGTACTTTTTACTTCACTATATTTAGTTGCCAACATTAGCTACGAGTTACTTTGCAGATTCAAATTATAAATGCAAAATATAAATCAATTAGTAAATTATCATATTTTATTATGAATTAATCTTCCTGACAGTGTATAAAGTAGTTAATGTAAGCCCTTACCAGCTGACACATTAATGAACTACTAATCATAATGATTACATTATAAAGTACCTTTCAGGAAGATAATCAGCTGACATAAAGGAAAATGGTGATTAAAGACATGATCAAGGAATGTCGTCTGTTGGGGTCTTTCATCAGTGATGATGGCTTTAAGAAGAAACTCCGTCAAGGCTCTGCTGATAAAAACAAAAGTTACCTGATACTAAAGATGCTCACTGCTACTGTAGGTTTAATATTGGAGTGAGTTAGTGATTGTATCCAAACTAAGTTTCTCATAAGTGGATAATCAGCTTAAATGATTTATTCTAACCAAGTTATAATCACATGACAGTCCTGACAAACAGCAGTTTACTGTACTCGGAGTGGATTTCTCCATCCCATTAAAACACACTGTTATAGACGTTCTCTGAGGTTTTGGCGGTGTGGAGACTTTCATCTGACCTTTTCCCTGATTTATTACAGGGGGAAGTAGATATAGAAGGATGCACAATTAGATTTTACATTGCAAGATGCAAATAAAAACAATCCCTTTCATGATGTCTGTAGTCTTCTACACATATTTTACATGGTCAAGATTATGTATTATTACCCAACGCAATAAATGTTATTTTACGGGATTAAGATGACTTATTATCCAACATAAGGCCTATGGCTTTAGTCATTTCCATCTCATGCTGACACAGAGAGGGTAATTCGTCCTTGTTTTTATTCCGTCTCGGATAGACTACTGCAACCCTCTCTACACCTGCCGTAGTCAAAAATCAGTTTCAAGACAAACACTTATTCTACTCTTGTTTTTTCAGTTGTGGACATCAATGTTTCTGAGTTTGTTTAATTACCTTGTTAAATATGACCTTCCAGAGTTTGAATTGATTTCTACTCCAAACCTACATATCGCACCTTTAGCACAGGGAGTTTATCTCAGCTGGAGTGGATTTTTCCTGACATAGATCAGAACTGCATTGGTTGAAGGAATCACTGCGATTAACTTACTTTCAAATCTTCTTTTGTTGATGTTTTAATTAGGTGTTAAGTGAATATTACAGTGTTTTGGGAAACAGAGTTAGGTGATGAGACTGACAACCCCAGTAGGTGATATTTTAAATTTTAATAGGGGAGACACTACCAGCATCCCTTCCCAACAGAGATGAAAATTCAAACTCAAAGAGGTCAAATTAGCGAACATCAGCAAAGGTTCAGAGTGTCATAGTTTTTAATTTGTGTTATGATTCAGTATCATGTGAAATATTTTGATTCCTGTGCCCTCCGTTCTTATTTACGTTTGCTCAAAACAGGCTCTGTGCTGTCTCTGGTAGTGCTGCTTCACATTGCTGCTTTTCATAAACTTTACTGGATTCGTATATGAGTCATACAAGGAGCAATAGAAAGCATCCTGACAGGAGACATCACAAAGTAGTATGGTCTGTGCATGGCCAGGACAGAAATGCTCTGCAGCGGGTGATAAAAACCACCCAGAACATCACTGGTGCCACATCTGCAGAGCATCAGCGACATCGACGAAGTGAGATGTCTGCACAGAGGCCGAAGGATACTGAAAGACAACACTGCCCCAAAGATATAGAAGCATCTGCTGCTGTACCACCAGACTACAGAGCAGCTCCATTCCCCAGACTGTGAGACTCCTGAGCTTGTCCTCAACAGCTCCAAATAGATGTGGCAGGACTCAAGGACTAAATCTTCATTTCATTTTTCAAACTCTGTTAAAACAAAATAAAACAAATATTTTAAAAAATACATTTGAAAAAAAAGAGAAATAAATCTACCTTGTACCTTATACACATTTTGAGATTTTTCAGATTTGATTGGCTGAATAGCGTCAGATGAGTGTTGCCAAACGGTTGTGTCTTTTTCTTTTCTAAACGGTTTTCGGCTTGTTTTTAACTTGTTACATGGATGTTTGTTACAGTTGAAAGTGCTGATACACATTGGAGCTGGCAGAAACAGTATTTTGTTGCAAATACTCAGGGAAAGGATAATAAAGTGAATCTGAGTCAGATTTACAACACATGCAACCTGTCTGAGAGTTTCCTGGACTGCAGTCTTGAAAAGCTGCAATGGTTTGAACTGAAAACACTCCGTCAACACAAAATCATTTTCAAAGATTCGAAAGAAAGCTTGGATATTCTCTGACTCTAATCTCAGAGAGCGTCAGAGATTTTTCTTGAACATTTCCTACTTGGAATTTGACACTTTAACAAGTGGTAACAAGGGTAATGCGTTGAACTATTTCTTGGCTCTGAGCTGTTACGAGGCAATATCCTAAGAAGAAATTCAGATTTTCCAAGATTAGCGTGGTAAACCATTCCCTTACAGCATTGTTGTGTTTGAGGTTATGGCTCTTCCCAATCACCCATGTCTGTGAGAGGCAGTGGACAGACCAATGGGAGTGTCTGCTATTCTGGAAAGGGAGACAGGAGACATTTAAAGAGTTGTACTAAGGGAAAATACACAGCTTTGTATTCTGACCTTAGACCAAAGATCTCTCATTGCAGATAAAAAGGTGCAGAGTGCATCTCATCTCCCTTGTGTGGCGAGCACAAAGTGTGGGAAGGGTGCATAATAAGTTATGTCCCTCCAACAGGTAATGATCAGCTTTCCCAACATAGTACTTTGTGTTTGGATGTTTGCATTCCAGTGTCAAATGATGATAGACAATGTTTTACTAGGATAAACATTAGTTACTGCAAAAACACACTTAAGTTAAGACGGAATGGTATTTTATTTTGCGACTTCGCGTTTGTTTAGGTTGAAGTGGTTACTTGGTCAGGGTCAGGAACACAGAGAGGTTTGACTTTGACTTTTTTGTAGCCTTTTGCCACATGTTTGATAACAACATCTGCGGGATAACTGGGAAAAATATGTGTATGTATGAATATCAGACGCTTTATCGATATAGGAATTCTTTGATTCCCTAATATCGTTATCAGCATCGGTCCTAGAAATCCAGTATTGGTCGGGCTGTACTTAATATCATATCATGTCATGTCATGTCATGTCATATCACTATGACATTATAAGAGATCATAAATTGTGCAAAACTGAAAATGTAGGCTGTTTACAACTCACCATCCCAGATAAACCTTTAACCCCATGACAAGCACAAAGAATACATTGTTTGTACTATTGTGTGGCATTTTATCACCATGTGAATTATTCTCCTATTGTGCAATAAAAGGCCAGATAATCATTCTAGGGGACATGAGGGACCATTGTGATTTGACTAAGCCTACATTTTACACATCTCGCGTTGTGCCTTTAAAGATCGACTAATTTAGGGTGGGTGGGATGTTTCTTTCTTTTCTTTTCTTTTCTTTTTTTTCAGCTGGAAAAAAAAAAACCACTGCTTTTGAAATGCCCACTCCAAAGTCCCTCATTCCTTTAAGTCCAGCTCCACTCTGTGCGCCCGGCGCGTAAAAGCGAACACGAGCAACATGAGCGACGTTGAGGATGCAACCGCCTTCCTCGGGGAGTGGGGACGTTTCCAGCAGCGGGTTTTTCTTCTCCTCTGTCTGACCGTCATTCCCAACGGTTTCACCGGCCTGTCCATCGTGTTCATCGCCGACACGCCGCCCCACCGCTGCCTCATCCCCGCGCACGTTAACCTCACCGCCGCCTGGAGGAACAGCAGCATCCCGCTGGAGGAGGAGAGCCACAGCGGCGCTCTGGTGCCCAGCAAGTGCTCCAGATACAAACTTGAAGATGTGCAGAGTTTCTCGGACAGAGGCTTGCTGCCCGACGTTGATGTTAATCTGTCTCATGTGGCTACAGAGCGCTGCTTGGACGGGTGGGAGTACGACCGGAGTGTGTACATCTCTACCATCACAACTGAGGTACTTTCGCTGATGCGCAGCTGCTTTCGTGACAACTTTACAGCCTGTTGCTGGTGTTACTGTCAACAGGAAGTGTGCTGGTTCAAAGGATAATGAACATAACTTGAGATTAAACTTGATTATTTCATCTCAGAAGAGAGTTTATATTCTTCAGACACCGAAAAATTTGTCCTGAATATCTGCATATATCACCCTCTGACAACCTGCTTGTACAATCTTTGCACATGATCATTAAGGTGGGGTTTAAATTGTGTGTCCACCCTCATTGCACGTTTCAACATAGTAATTAGGGTCCAACCAATATATTGGTTTGCCAGTATTGGCTGATCATAAATGTATCAGTATTGGCATATATGTGTTGATATGAGACCATCTCTCAGGATTATTAGGCAATAAAGGATGCTAAGGATAAGTTATAATTCCCAGTGAAGATCCCATTTGGGACCTTTACCAAACAAATGTGTGTTTGTATATAGATCATTTGGGTAGAAGAATATCGTCTGATTGATCGCCAACATTTTTTTCTCCCCAATATCGGTATCAGCATCGGTCCCAAAAATCACTTATTGGTCAGGCTTCAAAAAAGCAAGGGTGAAAAAGATGACAAATTAGGAAATCACCTTGTTGAATCCTGGGGCAAAATGTTTTTATTTTTACATTTCGGCTTCAAAAGAAGTGGATTTACTGTTGATTTTAGTGTCAGGATGAGGGATAAACTCACCCTAGAAGAGTTTAAACACAATGCTGCATACATGATCTGTAAGATGGACAGTATTTCTGGGCACAAAGAAAATCACATTTTCTGAAAGGTGCAATATGTAGGAATCAGCCACCAAATTCACTCAAAACATGTAGGGGGCAGCATATAACCAGAGTAACTGCCATAACCGTAGCTTCTGTTAGCTTGTTAGCTTGGTTAGCCCTGCAGCTAGCGTCTAGGGACATGGGGATTATCATTGTTTACATGGCCAGCTCTTGAATCGGGGCTAGCTTGTTAGCATGCTAACTTCAGTAGATATTTATGCAAAATAGACATAGACATCACAACGTCAAAACTATTTATTTACATTTAGTTGATAATTGTAGTTTGAACAATGTATTGCCTCTTTGAAGTGAATTACATCCACTATACAACTAAGCTGTCAAACTAAACAAAAATATAATATGCACAAGATAGAAATCAAACGGAAAACAGTTAACATTCTACATTCTTTTGGGAGAAAAGAGAGCATGTATATTTCTTCAAACACACACACACACACACGCACACACACACACACACTTTTTACAGCTATTGCAGCTACGGTTTGGTTTATTAATGTTCGTTATACGGTTAGCAATCCCCTCCCTCCTCTCTACGTCACCACATGAACGCACAGCTTAATCGCCAGACAAAGCAGCAAACAGGAGGATGAAGTTCTCTGTCCTGATTGGATTAAGTGGGCAGGGATACCAGAAAATGTATTTTCTCCTTTACTGCATGAGCAGTTGGAAGAGAGACATGGGTTACTGACCAAACAATCTATAACAGTGGTTACTGTTGGAGTATGGAGCTATTTGACACAAAAAATGACATTGTGGTTGTAACAATGACAAATTGAAAATGGAACCAATGGGGTTAACGGCAACGTTATGTCAGTACGCTGGCGTGAAGTTAAACAAGCAGTCGCACAGCTCTAACGTCAATAACATTAAACATGTGGAATTTTGGAAGTATGCAAACTAATTTAGACTCCATGGAAGAACTTTAACAGCTCACATTATATCCAAATTGTTATGGTTCACATTCGCTGAATCAAAACAGCTCAGCCATTTCTGGCTAATGAATAGTCCCAAGCTTGACATATTATAATATAAGCCAATTTGAGTTATCATAACGCTTATTGACCCAGAGATCGCCCTCTTCTGGGAGCAGAGCACGTCCCAAGCACAGCAGCCAGGTGGCAACACTGACACTGTCGTTTCTATTTAATTCCCCATGACTCTGTGCTTAGATCAGATCCAGACCCTCCCTGCCAATTTCAAGAACTCGCCGGATCTGTGAATTACACAAATGACCTGTTTTGGATCAATGAAAAAATAAAACTGTTGATATCCAGGGAAAACACTAGAAAATGTGGAAAATGACCTGAAATCAGCGTGATTAAGTTTAAAAACAGATTACATTAAAGTTAAAAGAAAACTTTTCAGAAATATGATGAATGTTTTTTGTACCTATTTCCATAGAAGGTTGTATTTTTTATAAACATTTTATTTTCTATGACCATTTTTTGTGTTAAAGAAGTCCAACATCAAGACTCACATTTGTTGTGTACTCGATGTACTTGATGACCTTGATATGTGTGTGTGTGTGTGTGTGTGTGTGTGTGTGTGTGTGTGTGTGTGTGTGTGTGTGTGTGTGTGTGTGTTTTCTAGTGGGACCTAGTGTGTGATGACAGGTGGAAGAACCCGTTGACTTCCTCTCTCTACTTCTGTGGCGTTCTCACTGGCTCCTTTACTTCGGGACAGTTTTCTGACAGGTCATGGACAAAGGATTAAGTTTATTGTTTTCAAAATATACACATCACTCAACACGAATGTAGTTTTCTGCCAAAAGCCAAAGAATCCATGCATGTAGCGGGCTAGTCTGTATAAGTAACCTCCAACTGAGACAGAGACTACAAGTTTAACAATGACAAAAAGATGGCGTCTATTCAGTTGCAAGTTGCAAATATTCCAAAAAAAGTTTCTAGTAGAGTTTCCCTGCTGGCCCCGTCTGCCAGTTCCCACTCTGCTCTAGACTTCATGTTGTGATGACATCAAAACTTTTTAAACAGCTTTCCAAATATAACACATTTTAACAAATTTGGTCAGGCCTAACAGACCTTGTTAACAGTCCCAGGTGTCCTGGAAACCTGGAAATTGGTTGTCATTTTTGCACATCCTGTTCCCCCCTGCTGGAAAAACCAGCATAGACCAGCATAGCTGGTGACCAGCAAGACCAGCATATGTTGTGTTCTGGTGCTGGTATGTTGGGTCACCAGCTTGCTGGTGCTGGTATGTTGGTGCTGGTATGCTGGTTACCAGCATGGGATGTGTCTACAACTTATTTCATATTGCAGAGTATGAGTGAAGTTGGCTGTGAAAGTGGTTGATATTAATTTATATTATTGAACACAAGCTTCAAATCTGCAAGATTTTGGGGTGATTTGAGGGCACCCCGAAACAAACTGTAAATACTGCACAAAATATACAAAAATATAAATGCAACACTTTGTTTGTTGCTCCCGTTTCTCACACAAGTTGAAGTAAACAATTTTAAAAGTTTTTCTTTTGTATGTACACAAAATAATTACTTCTTTCAGATGTTGAACACACATTTGTTAAAATCCAATAAGATAAGCCATCCACCTGACAGGTGTGGCAAATCAAGATGCTGATTGAACAGGATCCAGGCACATTAGCTTTTTACCTCTAGCACTACAGCTACACAGCATGCTTACTTGGTCATTTACTTGTGCATGTATCATTTTCAGGTATGGGAGAAAAATAGTGTTGTGTGTGACCGTGGCCCTCCAGACGGTGTTTGCAGTCATTCAGGTCTTCGTTTCATCCTGGGCCGTGTTCTGCGCCATCTACTTTCTTGTTGGGATGGCACTCATCTCCACTTATGTGACTGCTTTTGTGCTAGGTACCTCTTTACTCCTCTACTCATTGATTCCCGGATGTATTAGTTGCTAGACTATGCAAGACTGTGGAGTTCAAACTTTTTGTTGCCCCACAACAGGAACAGAGATATTAGGCCCTCGTGTGCGGACCATTTACTCCACCGCGGGTGTGAGTCTTTTCTTTGCTGGGGGCTACATGCTGATGCCGGTGGTTGCTTTCTTCGTCAGAGACTGGAGGATGCTTCGCTTAGCCCTGGCCCTGCCTGGCATCCTCTATGTGCCTCTCTGGTGGTAGGTGGGTGTGTGTTTGTCTGTGTGGGTTCTTTCTTCTTTTTTTCGAAAGCCGATGTTACATAAAGCATTTAGCCATCACATCTCTTGTCATACGTGCTTTTTATCAGGTTTTTAGACTTTTAACATCTGTCTGGGCATAATTGATGAAATCCAGCTGTTTTAACAGTCAATGAATCAACCAATCAGCATTGTTCCTTAAAAAATAACCAATCAGGAGTAGCCAAAACATTGAAAACTGAAACTGAATAGTGTGTAACAAGCCACGAGAAAACATGCTTTTTGGAAAATGTTGGATGTCAAGTTACCTTAATTGACAGGGTAGGGAATCAAAATTAGTAAAAAGAAAAGCCTTGATTGAACCTCTGTGTCTCGCTGTTGTTAAATTATGCAGGTACATCCCAGAGTCTCCTCGCTGGCTGCTCTCTCAGGGAAGAGTTGAAGAAGCAGAGGCCGTAATAAGAGCTGCTGCCAAGAGGAACAATATTGAGCCACCACCGGTCATCTTTGGTTCTTTGAAGGTGAGATCTCACCCTAAAACTATTGTACTGTAAGTGTATAAACATCAATGCACTGGGCGATTGAATGATTTACTCTGTTGATATGCTGCCCTGTATTTGTTTGGAGTGTGAATTTGGTGGTCAATTCTTACATATTATACCTTTTTAAAAAACCTTCACACCCAAGCCATTAGCCAGGTCATACCTGTTTTCCTGCTTTAGCTCAGCATGTTTCCATCCCAGATAGGGAGTGACAATGAGGAGTGACCCTTTCATAGTTCGCTGCTAAGTTTGATGTAATCATTTACTTTTCTGCACAGGGGTGTGGACTAATCTGTATGACAGCTGATTGAGACTGTGCCAAGAATTGACCTACTTTGACCCGTGAACTTTCCTTTAGAAACTAAACTGCTACATTCATAAGTTTCCTCAGCACAGATGCATGTTATCCTGCATGTCTAATCTAAGACAGACAATGAACTCTCTGCTTAGGTCAGAAAGTGTTGGTTGTTAAATCAGTTTTACAAAGTCATGTTATTCACATGTGGGAAGCAGCGGAACTAGACAAATTGCCATAACTGTGGTGGCGTTTCCCTACAATATATGTACATTTTCATGCAATCTTTTCTAAGAGGTGAACAATGTTCCTCTTTCACCTTTACTTTCTATGTAACACCACATTTGACAATAATGCCTCGTGAACCAGAAAGAGCCTTCTTGCCTTTACTTCATTACTACTATATGGTGGTACACACAAATCAATTGCTCATTCATCTTAACAATTCACTAAGCAGTCCAGCTCTGTGTTTATCTATGCATCTCCTCTGAGTTGCCATATTGCTGCATGTGTAATTTTGCACCACTAATCTTTCTTTTGCTTCTTCTTGCTCATTCCTGAAATCTGGAAGAGGTGGTGTTGTTTTCTTCTGTATGTCAAACATTTCCATATTTAATGGTTTGTGTGGGGTCGGTCATTTTTGGCACATGTCGAAGATTTGATTTCATCTTTTAGGCAGTCTTTTTGTATTGCTACATCTTGAAATGTTTCCATTTTGTTTGTGAAATCTTACAAATATAAAATGGGCGTGCTGCAGCTGCACAGATTTAAAAAATGTGAACAGGGTGAAGATACTGATAATGACACCAATATTTTTGAGTTTATAAGAATAAAAATATAATAATATAGTTGTAATTTTTACCTTACCAGTTTTTTCTTGTGGACAAACAATATAATACTAACACTTTTTCTAAAATCACCCTAAACCTACAGTAGTTTCTGTACAGCAGTTTCTCGTCATTTAGTCGCAGAATTGGGTTGTGTTACTTTTTGAAAGTAACTTGTTATGTTTCAGAGTTACCTACTGAGAAAAGTAACCAGTTTTACGTACTGTTGCGTCACCAAAAATGAAAACCCCTCTGCCATTCCTTGCCATTCCTTGTGTATATTGACTCTGCAGGCTTATAGTAACGGGAATGACAGACGCAATATCCACTTCTGGCTAATTATGTATGTTTGATTATAAAACATGATTCAGCACAGGGGCTCATATAACCTAACAAGTTCATACAATTTTTTTTCCAATTGAACAGCAATGAAAAAGGTAGAATTATCCAAAGTGTAACGAGCAACCGAGGATACGTTACATACCTTCTACCGTTACCGTAGAAGTGTGCCTGCTAACAACCAGACAGCGAACTTAACCCAGACATACATACGGTTTTAGCAGCTGACTCTGTGAAAACAAGAATTCACTGGATCAGATAGCCTATAGTACATCATGTTTCAACATGTGACTAATGAGCCAGAGGCTGCCCTCTCTGCGCTGGCTATCTTGCTGAGTTACAGCTGCACCCTGACAAAACACAACCACGGAAAGGTAGAACTACATCAGGGATTTTCCTTTTTCATTTTTAGTGGCAACAAAAGGAACAGAGAAACATGGTGAGATTCCTACAGTAGCGGATTACTTATTTGAAAATATAGACAAACAAAAGATTACTTAAATGCAAAACTATCACATAAGGTTCTTTGTTACCACAGTAGTTCAAGTTATTAAGTTACTTCGAACGCTGCTTATCAGCCCAACTTCAGCCGATTTATTAATCTAGTTTGACTCTCAATTATTATCAGCATTTCCCCCTCAGTTCTTCATCAGACATTGAACTTTGCCTCCATTAGTCTTCATCCTGACATTTTTGGTACTGTATGTGTGCACACGTGCACATGCATGTGCTCGCTCAGCAAGTGTCCATGCATTCACAAGCCTCTCTCTAATGAAATTATTTCCAGACTGATGGCTGTGCTTACTAAGTGTTTGTTGTTCCACGTGCTCCTCTCCCCACAGAAAGAACTTCAATCTGAGGGGAGGAGAGCCCACAACATCTGTGACCTGCTTCGCTCTCGAAACATCCGCTGGATCTCTGTCACGCTGTGGCTGGTCTGGTGAGTCCCTGCTGTCCCTGCCTGACCTCCACATTCAGTACAGTGACCCCGACATGTACTGTACACACACTGTTACAGACACACATGCATGCAAGCACAGTTTCAGCCTGTTCATGCGTCACCTTCGACCGCGTCAGCTCCATTTCACTAACAACACTTAATGACCTGTCAGGTGCTGTGAAGAGCTGCAACTGAGGCCAAAATCCGTTTTATGTAACTGCACAGTATGCCTCAGCGGTCCCTGTGCTCACCTCTGAGATGAAAACAGTTAAATTTTTTAAAGAAAAAAGTTGTCAGTCAATCACAGCAGATATTAATTTTATAGTCTCCTCATATTCTCTGGACCAGTTCTGAAAAATATCAACCAGGTTTTTTTTTAAAAATTAGAATGAATTGTCAATGATATCAGAGACAAAAAATGAAGAGACTTGTTGTTGGATTTTTACCGTAGTAGCAGTTAAAACACAGTCCGTTTATTATGGAGAAGTCGGTACACATGTTTTCAATCAGATCAGGCAGAGGAATCAGAATCAGCAGGCAGAAAAGGCCGCCAAAGGTCAGATGACTAAACTCACAAAACACAAAGACTCACACAAGACATCAAGGCAAACTGGCATAGAGGGAAGGGAACACAGAGACTAAAAGCTGCATCCAAACATCTGGACTTCACTGGTCATGCAGACTCGCGGGATGCAGGCACATTTGCAGGAAGTCTGTGAGTGCTGAGGGTTGTCCAAACCCACATCCACAGCTCATCCAGTCCACAAGGGCCCACAAGAGGACTTTCTACAGAGAGAGTACGATTGAGGCGCGAACTTCACCAGACTTTACTGATTTAATGATTTAATTATTGCAAAACAGATATGATGTAAAACTTTTCATAAATGGTATGGATGGACAATTTTTTCAGCCAATGCCAATAATCGATAATAATTTCACATTTTTGCATTTTAAAAATATGTTCATGACCTATGGTTTATGTAACTTTTAGGGGAAAAAGGTGAAGATGTAGGAGGCAAAGATGGATTATTTATTATTCATATCTCTAATAAGATTTATTGTGTTAAACTCAGAGACTTTTCCCTCCTCTGAACACTTGGAGAACACATATTTACAGTTACACTTGTGTTGTCTTCATCTGAACTTGGAAAAACAACACTCATTCCAGTAACGACATGTGTGGCTCTTGACCACACTGTGTGGCTCTACACAGGTGCAGCAACTCTATGTCATGAAAACAACATTGTTGTTCTTCTTCTCCGTGTTTATTGGCAGCTGGCCAATCAAAGGTGCATACCACTATACACGTGTGTAAAGGCTGCACTTGTTAAGTCAACTTTTTCCTTTTTTTGGAGACCTTTCCAGACCACCAGCTTTATCGTGACAGTTCACACAGACAGCCCCCTGTCACAAACACAAAACCTTCTTCGCTCAGCTGGTTTTCCTGACCATTAACTCCGTGTGCATCCTTTTGTATCAACAGTCATTAGATTAGATTAGATTCAACTTTATTGTCATTGACAAAGTAACAGGTACTTGAACAACAAAATGCAAGTCATCTTCTTTACATTATTTACAAATGGCCATCTCTAACCTACTTGGTTGCACACCTGTCTGAACTTTCATAAATCAATAGATATATGGCAATGTATTGTTGTTGTTTTCTCACCTGGTTCTTCCTGCATGCTCTCCCTTTCCCTTTCTCCTTCTCCATCTCCATCTTTCTCTCTTTCCCTTGGCACTGACAATCATACACAAATATATTGTAGGCAGGAGAGCTGAGGTCAGTTTGTCAGTTTTTGGTGAGAGTTTCACTTTAATAAATGGAACTAATGGCGCTAACGGAGCTAACTGGTAAACGATGCCTGGACTCCAGTACTGACCGATATGGTATCGGAATCAGAATAACTCTAGGTAAAAGGAAAGAAGTGTGAGACACAGCTTTGGAGCAACTTACTTAGTTGATTCACAACACTACAACTAAACGGATTCTCACTCTGCGTGTGTGTCGTGCTGGATGACGGTCGGGCTGCTGAGCGGTGCAGGTACAGAGGAGAAGTAGCGGGTGAGAAGAGGATGATACCATTTGCTAAGCGGGGGTGTTTTCATTTTCGTACTTAACGTACGCATTTTAAACCACAAACTATGGAGTATGTTTTGGACATTACTGAACCTTGCCAAAGACGAACAAATATTTTAGAATAATAACATTTCTTACTCCAAGTTTTAGGGGTGCTGAGCCTCGCCCATGTGCATCCCTAATAAATGGCTAAAACAGTTACTTGTTATAATGTCACTTGAATCTTGCAAGCTGCAAATAATCTTCTACCACATCAAAACACCGAAATATTTAGACTATGACTATCAAACATTTTCTAGGTTTGATTTATGCTCAACAATTGTCCCCACAGGAACACCTTGACCATCGCCTACTTCGCTCTTTCCCTGAACACGGCGAACCTTCACGGCGACGCGTACTTCAACTGTTTCCTGTCGGCGGTGGTGGAGATTCCAGCCTACTTTTTGTCGTGGGTTATGTTTCGCTGGTGTTCCAGACGACTGAGTCTTTTCTCAACCCTCTTCATGGGAGGAGTGTTTCTGCTGTTCATACAGCTCGTACCAACAAGTATGACCAACTTTCCAGACATTTCTCATTTCAGTTCAAGTTGAATTTATTTGAATGGTCAGCACATATAACCCAAAACAATGTAATGCTGTCTTCCCTGTAGACCTGATCTATGTATCCATATCACTCGAGATGATGGGGAAGTTTGCCGTGACGACAGCATTTGCTCTCGCGTACGCATACACAGCAGAAGTCTACCCGACTGTACTGAGGAATACAGCTGTGGGCGCCTGCTCAATGGCCTCCAGGATAGGCAGCATCACTGCCCCATACTTCATTTACCTAAGTAAGGATGATCTTACCTCTGCCTCAAGTACACTATTTTCAGTCTGTTGATCGCTATGAGGATAAATGTAAGCCTGATAGAATTTGTGTCCAGCTCTTTCTTCCACTTCACTTTGCACAAAGCATGAAAGAGCAATTCAAATGTGTGTCGTTACCTAACTGATGAACCCACATTAACTACTATACTTACTATACTGTTCTTTATCTTGTTCTCCATTTATTTTCCCTGGCCCTTCAACTTCAATGGGCCTCATTGCAAAAAACATTGAAATACAGATTTGTTCTTTAGTTGCACAAACAATTCATTCAAGAGAATTTATGGCATTCACCAGTTTTGTCATAAATACAACCAAGTTCATGAGTGGTGCAGAACAGTCACAAAAGTGCTTGGCCTTTATGGCTTATGACTTGGCAGTTGAATGTGAGGTTTACTGGTTTATTTCGACACAGCAGTTTATATAACTCACCTACTATTTGGCCTTTTGTGGTGGTCTCTCTCCAGGATCATCTTTATTACCCCGTTTTGTAGCCCACAACACATTTCTGGAGCCTCACAGCAAAGCAGCCTTGCAGCATTCTCCTAAACAAGTAGATGGGGACTTGTTTTAAAACATGACATACGTCCAACCATCGTAGGCCAATTCTCTGGAAGCCCAAGATACCAAATTGATTTGAAAAGACATTATTTACAGCCTTGTTTAAAATTGAATAAATAAATGAAATAAATACATTTTCCAATGCAGCAGCTTAAAGAGTTAGCATGCACCCTATCTGAAGTAGATGCACAATGAGATCTTGAGACTCCCAGAAACTAGGATCACGAACTCGAAGCTGTATGGCCCTTTTTAAGTTTTTGTATCAGATGTTTTGCTGTTTTAAAACAAGCTCCAGAAATGTGTTATGGATCACAAAACTGGCCTACAGCTTTTCATCTGCATCGGGAAGAGCAGATAATAACTGAACTTTTATTTTCGGGTGAACTTTCTCTTTAAAGGAGCACTAACCACTCAAACTCAATATAAATTTTATAATATTAAATATTACACAGTTTGAAGCTAGAAAGGTGACAGGGTATATTTAATATATACAAAGTAAAACAGTATGCAGTATTTATGCATAGTACATTTTTGCAGTTCAAGTTCAATCAGATTGTCTCCAGGCAATTTTTATTTATTTTTATATACTTCCTTACAGTTAACTACTACACACCATTTGTGTATTACAACATGGGTGCAGTGATTATGTGCAATTAACTTTCCTTGGTCATATCTGTAGGTACAAGGCAAATAGCGAATATAGTAGCATATAGCAGTGATGTGCACAAGGGGGGGGGGCAGTCACCCCCAATTGTTGAAAAACGCGCGCTAAAGTGCCCTCCTGGGAACCAAAAAAGCGTGCCAAAGTGCCCTCTTGTTTGGCAAAACACACTAAACTGCCCCCTTGGCTGGTTAAAACATGATAAACTGCCCTCTTGGGAGCCAAAACACGTGCTAAAGTGCCCTCTTGGGAGCCAAAATGCGCGCTAAAGTGCCCTTCTTTTTGCCCCTGCCCTTCAAAAAGTCTGTGCACGCCACTGGCATATAGTGTATATAGTCTTATTATTATTATTATTATTATCATTATTACTTTTTTTATTTTGTCTTTATATTATTCTCTTGTTGTCTTGCTTGTTCTGTTTTACATTTTTATCAATAACTAGTTACTGGTTATTCTTTTCCCTCTGCCTATAAATTTCAAGATGTTGTAACATGTGAATTTCTCCACTGAGGAATTAATAAAACTTCAACTGGCCTTCAACAACCATAGCAACCCACATGAAGGTCGGTTGGATCAACGACCCGCAAGTGGCCCTAACAACTCTATAAGGACACTCCCACACAGAGTTTCAAAGCAACTCCCCTCCCGTTAATTAGAACTGAAGAAGCTTCTTGGATGAGAGGTGAAACTGAAACACATCCAGTACACATCCAGTACTGATACAGCACTTAGAAATGCCATTTAACCACTGAGTGACATCAAAGGAGACAGTTTAGATCACATGCAGCTTCCTCTCAAGCCACCAAAGGCTTCATACTACTTTTTTCACAAATGCAGTAGTACTCTCCAAGACTTTTAACATACTTTAATGTATAAAATTGGTGGAGTTACCCTTAAAGAAAAGCTGCTTCCCTTCTGATTCCTGACTTGCACTAACACTGTTACGCTGAAACAAGAGGCTAACAACAAGCTGGTGCCTCCACAGAAACAAAACAAGAACAAAACTTGCCAGAGCAAGAACAAAAAAACAGACTTAATTAGCACTCAGATCAGACGGACCAGTTTGCGGAAAATCCAAAAGCTTTCAGTTAAAATTTAGGAGTGGCTTTTAAATGGATTGGATTTAAACTACTGATGCAGCCACATAAAGCTCCTTCAAGTCTTTCCAACTTTTGTGTTTAGCTTCGCTGCGGTACCATGTAGCAGGGGATGCTTTTCAACGTCTCTCCCTCTGATGTGTTGCCACAGGAAGCTATTCCATTTCACTGCCTTACATCCTCATGGGAAGCCTCACAGCTCTGTCGGGGTTGCTGAGTCTCCTGCTGCCTGAGAGCTATGGAATGCCTCTGCCTGACACCATCACTCACATGCAACAGTTCCCCGGGTAAGACTACACCAAGTATCCAAACGTTAACCAACGTTAGTGTAGATTTGGATTGCTCATTCATTTTCCATTTTTGGACAGTTCTCCATTTTAGCATAGTATCAGTTAGGCCATCTAGGTTTGAGTGTTTGATTTTTGACTGTAAGTATTAGAATCTTTTAAAATTTTAATTGAGTTGGTATTGAAGACAAGAAAATGTTATGTCTGCATCAATTAGTTTTTTTTCCCTCATTAGCTTCACTTGATGGAAATCACCACATTATGCTGTATACCATGTACCTCCATTGTACTGCGTCAGACAGTTTAACATATTAAATTAATTATACAAGTGACATAAATTAATGAATAATTCAAGACAAGATTATTCTGATTTCATGATCATTATACCTGGCTACAGCTGCTGTGTCTGCCAGTGTTTGAGTCAGCGTTTGTGGCATGTGAGCAAGGATAGATAACTGAATGAGCCTACCGGGCCCAAGAGGTCAAGGGGCCCTGAAGCCCAAGTCATTGCGTGAAGTCACTACCTCAATAAGTCAAAAAGCAAAAGGTTATGAATCTCAACAAATTTAGGTATTGCCCTTCTCCAACTGGCCATCCCAAAAATGCACCAGAACACAGATTCCTCTTCCCCCATTTGCATCTACTTTCGTACAAATAAGGTTACAACATTCAACGTGTGTTTGAAAGTATAACTTCTCTCATGGGTATATTTTCAGAGGCACCAAAAGTACACACATTCTTCACTCAAGTAGAAGTACAGATACTTATGGAAAAAAGGACTGTGGTAAAAGGAGAAGTACTGATTCAACTTCTTTACGCAGGTAAAAGTAATAAAGTACAGGCTCTGAAATGTACTCAGGGTATAAAAGTAAATAGCATCCCTCTTAAAGGACATTTCTACCAGCCATTTCTGTGCAAAGCTAACTGAACCTCATATATCAATATAATTCGATGACTAATAAACTTAAAGGTAGAACCAGTAGGTTTTGTCTTATCTCTTTGTAAACACACCAGAAACATAGTTGATTGTTGTGTTTCATTCCCAGTACGTCAAAAAGTGACATTTTGGGTTGGTAAAGTGTCCCAAGCACGGCAACAAAGTGAGAAAATAAGAAAATCCAGGCAGAGGAAAGACAGGGTCTCTGCAGATACAAGACACTAACATGCCTTTTCTCCCCATTCCAGTCTCTGTTTCTGTCTTGTTAGATCTTTTTAGTCGTTTCGTCTCACTAAGTCCGCCTTCGATAATTCCCCTCAAGTGCATTCAAACTAAAGCCTGTTCAAAGCCTGTTTTGAAAATGTATGGATGGGAAAGTTGAGATATTTGTTTTAAAACATAGGGAGGAAAAGTCCAAAGTTGTCTGAAAAATAAATACTCAGGTTGTGCATCCCTATGTAAATGTAATGTAGGATAAAACAGGTGCATAGACTTTTTGTTTTTCTCTCATAGTGCATCATTAATTTGTTGTTCAAGTGCCAGATGTGATTAACTTTACTTTGTGCTCATAAAGCATTTGCCTTTTGATCGTCTTACAGTCAAGCTCAACTGACCATAAAAACATGAGGTTATTACCACTCAGTAAGTACCTGGCAGAGCTAAAATCACGTGGACGTGCCCTCATCTTTCTTGCTTTGGATTTGCACGCAGGCTTTAACATTAAATACACACTGTACCTCAGGTGCTGACAGGTTGATATTGCTGTCTTTCAAAAGAGCCAGGCTAGCTGATTCCTGTCTTTGTGCTAAGGTATGGGGGAGCACAGGTATTGATATTTGACGAAGCATGTAGAGTATGGTGTAATTAATTTGCAACACATTGCTCTCAATAGACGTTTTAGATTTATTACTTGCAACTTAAACAGAAATTTAAACTTGGTATCACGGGTGTTTCTTAAAACGAAGCTTTTTCTGTGCATCCTGGCCTGCTGAACATACATAAACAGCATTTCAGGTCACTGAATACTGAGCTTTTGGAGAACTTCTGCCAGGGTGAAGATATTCAGGAATGCCGTTTTCAGTCATGTAGACCTGTTATTTGTAAAAGATGGTCTTGCTCCTAAACCTACCTAAAAATGGTCACAGACGGCTGTGCTCTCTGTGCTGTTAATCATGAGGGAAACTGTATCGCTGTGTTTTTTTCTCTAGATGTTGCAAGAAGACACCTTACACGCTCACGCACAGAGAGGAAAAGGAAAACAAAGCTGAAAGGAAGTCTCCAGTTGTCCCCTAAACAAGGAGCAGCACTGACACCAGCCTTGAGGCAAATAACTGAACAAAAATCGTATCTCTGCCCATTTTGGCATTGTATGTGTGAAATGATGCGACCTCAACAGGACAAAGGAACATCACAGTTTTTCAAATAATAATGATGCTTTAAAATAGCCTCACAAAACTGAGGTGAAAGTCAAAATATTGTAAATTGCAGCATCTAACAATCTTATGTTTGAAGACAGCATGCACTGGACTGATGAATCCTGTTATCCCAGCATGATTTGACAGAAAGCTCTTTGGAACACTGTCAAATCATGCTGGGATAACATGAGTCATCAGGTTTTGTGCAAACTTGTAGAGTCCATGCCAGCTCAAGTACATGCTGCGATGCAATATGATGATGAGCATGCAAAAGGGGGAAAAAATCACATAGATATTTTGAAATTCTTTTTTTAAAGATTCAACCTTTCACTCGCATTTTTAGGTTGATTTTATCATTTTTATTGGAAATTAGCATTAGATTTGAAAAAAATGGCCAAATAGAATTATCTTGACTAGTGGCCAGTCTTTTTGACCCTACTGTACAAAGTTTGTAATATTTTGATACCAATTTAATCAGAACCAGTGACTACATTTAGCATTTTATGGCACAAATGCACCTTTAGCTTCACATTTCACACTTAATTTGTGAATATGCTGTATAAACTTTTGTGATTTAAGATAGCATGCACAGAGTTCAGGCATAAGTAAGAGTATGTATGTACTCTACAAGCTTTATTTTCTTTGAATTCACTTCTTACAAAAAGGTCATGTAATGTCATTAAATATATATGCACTGATTGACTGATTGACAGTTAACAGTAGGAATGGTACACAAAAACAATATTTATTACTTATTCATTCATGCTTTCGACAATCAGAGTTGACTTTCCACAACAATCACAGGTTTTGAGTTTTCCTCTCGAGTGGTGAATGGGCAAGTTATGCTGTTGGGACAAAAAAAAACCACACACAAACAAACAAAATAAAATTTTAGTGTTGTTTGAACATTTCTTCACTGCTACCAAAATTCATTAATATCCTCATGGACAGTTCACTGAAAAGACTGATTCCACCATTGTCACGTCCTCACAGAGTGATGATATTGATTTTTTTGGTGTTTAATATTAAAATTATCACCTGTGACATTTTGTGTTGTTTTTGTATTTATGTGTGGGGAAAAAATCTTGGGCCTGTACTTACAGCAGTGTATTACCACTGTCACACCAAATGAGCACATTTGTTTTCACAAATGCAAGGTAGTGAGCAGCAGAAGGCAGCAGATCACATACCTCATCAGACTATATCCAAAGATGTCAAAACATGTTTTAAAAAGTCTTAATCAATTTAATTCTAAATCACAGGCACAGTTTGTTTTTTTCTGGAGCTGATAATGCAAGGAGAGTCACACCTTTAAGCTCAGCACCGACTGAATGATGTTCAAGTGCTGCTTGTATGGAGATGGATGAAACAGTATTGACAAGTAGCATTAACCTGAACAGACGTCATGGCATTGTGTCTGAAAAGGGGGAGTGAATTAGCATGTTGTGTTTTCATCACAGCCAATCAAAGATGGGGCGATAAATTCCCATGACTGCTGCAGAGTCATTTGATGCAGGAGTAATTTAAGACTTTGGACTGAAACATGGTCCAAACATCAATCCTCTAGGGAGCAATATAAAGCTACTCAGAGCGTTTCCATGGTTCAAGCAGTAAACAAACATTGTGTCGGAGAAATGTGATCTGCTGTGTCTACTGCACATAAGGAAGACGAAAAGAAAAAGAGAAAGGAAGTGGTGAAAAAGTGTCAGAAATACGCTGATGCATACGGAGATGTTCAGCTAGAGCTTTAAACTGGTAAGCTGAAGTTGTTTTGAGCAGAAGTGAATCCAAACAGACTGGGTCAGCTTTCTCTTGCACATTCGATTGAAAAATTCCAAACTCCAAAGCTACAATTGACCTTTGAGGTCAGATGTTGAAATCATACTACCAGACAAACAGAACCGAAATCCTACTCAGAGAAAGAACCAGGGCTGTGATTTGAGCTGAACGTGCAGGCCTACTATGTATAATACAGCCCCTAAGATTAATCGACACTGGCTATGTGTTGGCTGTGACAACTGACTAATTATAGACTTTTTTGATGGGAGATGTGCTTTAAAAAAATGTATGAGTGTAAATCACCATTGTTGTTACATTTCAGATCCAAACATGAGGACTATAAAAACATAAACAGATCATTCATAATTAACAAAGTACACTAATATTCAAATAAAATGAATGTATGAAGATGTAGGTGTTCCTTTAGTAACCCACCTTTTGATTTTACGCATCTGTTGAATGGTTTGAGGTAGAGGTTGTCCAAAACTCTCTGGCAAGAAAAACGCAGCAAAAGCAGTCACAGCAGCCAGAGTTCCAAGTATAATATTAGGCAGGAACTTATAGTATAAACCTGTATAAGTAGAGAGGGAAATTAAGTCCTTTGTTAGGATAAATCCAGGTTAAACAAATAGTAGTCATTACAATTACCAGTTGACTCACTCAGCTTTAACAAAAAGGGTGTAATGCAGGATCCCACTCTGGAAACTGTGCAACATGTCCCTGTCGCTGTGTTCCTCAGGACCGTTGGGTAAAGTTCTGCTGTGTAGGCATACATCAAGGTTGAACTGGCAGAGACAGCAAATTTACCCAGCATCTCCAGAGCAAAAGACAGATATGATAGACCTGAAAAGTAAGAAATGGTTTGTCAAGGGAAAAAAAAGAAAGTCAGTACCTGTATAATCCATTATGCAGCAGATTAAATTAATGGAACTGATTGTGAAGACACTTCTGCTGCTTTCACTTCTTTCAGCCATTTTATCCTCTGCCAAAAAAACTTTACTTTTCTTCCCCTTTCAGTCTTCCTCTTATTCTTATGTAAACAATGCACGGTCTTTCCCCAAAAGACAAATGTACAGGCTGCCAATAATCATTTACAGTATGACCAACTAGAAGTGTGTGGCGGTGTCTGTTCCTACAGAGACCCTGCCTTCTGTCTGTGTTTTCCTATTGAGACACCTCACACATTCAGGTTTCACTTGTAATTCAAAACTGCCTTTAACTCACAAACAATACATACATTACAAAAAATGTCATACTTCCTTAACACTGTGCTACTGCAACCAAATTTAGTGGACACGTGGGTAAGATGTCTGAGTGACCATAACAAATCTGGTGCCATTTAGCCAACAGGTGGCACTGAAGGAGCATCATAAATGTATATAGTACATCATGCTGCTGTTTGGCCCTAACCATTTTTTGTCTCTGTATACAGGCTCCCACTGAAACTTAAAAGTATTTGCTTGGAAATTTGACAGTTTCGTACTTTGAGGCACCAGTTGAATGAAGTAGAGTGACACTGCTTCAAGCAGCAAGAAACTGATGACAGACACTCGTCGTGGAAGGTAACGCTGTGCCAGCCAGCAGGAAATGTAAGCTGGTACTTCGACTGCCGCTGAGAAGAAGCAGCTGATGTAGGGGTTCGCATGAAGCTGGGAAGTGTTCAAAGACAAGCCAAAGTATCCAGTACTTAGAGTGAGCCTGAGAAGACGGAGATACAGAAGAGAGAGATGGCTAAAGATACATTTGCATGATTAGCATTAGTGTTGCCTGCTCTGCTCTCCGGCCTTCTCTTTCCCTTCATGTACTCTCCCTATCTGGACCATCCCAGCCCTGCCCCAGATCCAACCTAGTAAAAATAAACTAAATTTGGTTTTAACATTACCTTTCTGCTTCGTTGGCACGTAACAATTAGACTGATGACTTTCTTCACGCTTCACTGCCATCAAGACAGAACAGCTTGGCAAGCAAGACATGGTTAACAGCAAACATAAATCAATAACAAAAAACAAAATTAAATACCAAAGAGATAACCAGGTGTGGTGAAATGACGAAGTGTGTTGAGGTGAATAAATATACAGTGTCTCATTTATAACAGTGATTAGAGTTTATCCCTGCTCAAAGAGTTTTTTTGGGAGGAAATCCTTGCTCACTCAAATCAAGGGTCCATTGACAGAGGGGGTCATACACTGTACAGATTGAAATGCCCCCTGGGGCAATGGGATTTGTGATATTGGGCTATATAAATAAAGTCAACTTGACTTGAATTAGTGCTAATGGGTGTTTGAACATTTACATACCAATGTTAGCTAAATATGCCGTTAAACTTGGGAAAAACATTTTAAATAGAGATGTATAGAATTTATCAGTCAGGAAGCCAATTTCTTTATACTAGCTGTCTGTGGCACACAAACAAATAAACAAATAAGAAGGATTTTCAAAAACACATCGGAACGTGTACACAAAGTATATAGGAACAACAATGATCTTGAAGAGTAGGGTAGTCAAGATAGGCTTTTGTTTGAAATTATTTTTAAGCTAACATTTAGCTACAACTCCCTATAGGTAACATAAGTTTTTATACATTGCAAGCAAAACATAATAATACCGTGTTTCCATTTGTTTAATAAGGTAAAATAAGAAATGGCTAACTGTTGAATTTATACTCACACCAGGTAGGGGGCAGCATATTACCAGAGTAACTACTAACTGCGTCTAACTGTTTCTATCTAGTTAGCCCAGTTAGCTGTGTAGCCAGCAGTGCAGGCTAGGAGCACCAGGGAAGTCCAAGCACAGGACCTTTGAACCTAGACTGGGCTATCTGGTTGGCATGTTAAACATTGCAATACAATATGTGTCATAATGTCAAATCTGATATTCCTCCACATGCTGTTGATAATTAAAGTGAAGTATTAAAGTTTTTAACCAACATTCTTACATATTGCACCTTTAAGGTGCCTCAGAAATATAACAACTCAGGCACCTAATATAGAGGTACAACATGAGTACTTTGAATTACTATTTCACCGTGTTTGTTTGCTAACAATCACTTGCTATGTAGCTAACATAAATCAACATCTCAACTTTGAGTGAGGTCTTCCACTGTTCAATCCTTGTGCATATTTGTCTTTTTAAAAAAAGCCAAGAGACATGAAACACAACTCTAAACTTTGAGGTTATCGGCTGTAAGTCAGACTTGCAGGTTCCATAAGTTGCTCTGCAAGACCTGTGTGCGCAACTCTGTGTTTTTTGGCTGTAGTGTGTACTGGACGTTTATTGGAATTAATTGTGCTGACATGTTTATAAAACATTATAATATACAAGAATATATATTGTAAAAATGAGCAACTGTTATTTAATGCTGAAGATTTACTCTCTATGTGCTGCTTTAAAATTTTCAGACTGGTTACTCACCACAACAGGCACAGGATGATAGTTGTGTTTCTGATGTTTCTCGTGCTCAGCAGGTGGAAGAAATTGTGGTGGTTCTTAGGATGTGTATTTGTCTCATCCGCCTGCAAGACACAAGACACAAAACACGAGCCACCTGCTGTTTCTTGTTTTGTAGTTGGTGAGTCTATCGCTCCACAACTTTGGTTCAAAATTAATTATCTCATCAACTACTTGATGGATCACCATGAAATGCAGTACAGACATTGATTTTCCCAACAAGATCAATTGCATCAACATTGTGTGTCCTGAAGCACACCCATAGGTTGATGTGTCTGGTCCTGAATAACTTAAGTCAAAGTAAACTTACATGAGTACTGTAATCTTCAAAGATGACCTGAGGAGCCTCAACTTTGTTGATTTTAGCAGCCTTTCTTATTATGGCCTCTGCCTCTTCCACTCTTCCCTGAGAGAGGAGCCACTGAGGAGACTCTGGGATGAACCTGAATGAATCAACAGAGATGCACAAAGGTTCAGGCGGGGATCAGAGGGGCTTTTAATACAAAGTAAGGTCAACTTAACGCAACAAATTCTCTATTACGAGTGCAGCCTACCACCAGAGGGGGATGTATGCAAAGCAAGGTAGAGAGAGACCCAACAGAAGAGATTTCCAGTCCCTTAAAAAATAAGCAAATAGAGGTAGCAGCATGTAGCCGACAGCAAAGCCAAAAGATATACCCATGGTCGAAAACAGGTCCCGCACATTGCCAGTCAAGATCTCAGCACCTGTACGGAAACAGAAAACGAGAGAAAGAAATGGTGGTGACACAATAAAACGCGTACAGTATACAAAATATATCTATATTATTCAAAAAAAATTTAACCGCTGTATAGAAGTATTATTTAATGTTACTTAAGTATAAAATGTTTACACATTTACCCAGCACAAAACCAGATATGTAGTTGGAGATCTGTCCCAAACCGCTCATGAAAAAGAGGATGGAGAAGACCACCCAAGAGGGTGAAAAGATTTGGACGATAGTAAAAAATGTCTGAACTGCCATGGTTGCAAAGAGAACAGGCTTTCTTCCAAACCTAAGACAAACATTCAAACAATGAAATAATAACAAATACAAATAAGATTTTATAACAAGGTTAAAGTGCAAAGAACAAATACTGATCATAAAACAAGTGTTTTTCGTCTATTCTACAAAATAAGTCTACAGGAAAGGTTGCTGAATATTATATGTGAATTTTCTTTTGGCAAATGTAGAGTATCCTTACTCTACAGCTATTACTATCTCATCTTCAGGAAGTATTATAAAGACTTACACTACACTGTTCACTTAAAGAGCCACAAAGATTAACAAGTTAACAAATGTAAGAGGAAGAGCATTAGCAGCTATTTTAAATATAAGTTTTCGAATACTTACTTTTCGATTACTTGTGTTTTCAGTACCTGTCTGAGAGCTGTCCTGAGATGAAGGATCCAAAAAGAATTCCCAGTAACAAAAGCGTGGTGGTGAACGGCTGCTTCCACTGGTCACTGCACACCAGGTCAAACTGGAGTGTGGACAATAAAACAATTGAGTATATTATAATACATTTATTATTTCTGCATTAAACGTCTTTAAAAAACTAGACCTTTGTTATATATTTTGTTGACTTGGGTACTTATCCCAAATGTTTCCAACAATGTTCAAACTAGGGATGCACAATATGGACTTTTCTCAGCTGATCCGATAACTGATATGACTCTCATGGCCGATGTTCACACCAGTGACAGCATGTGTGGCTCTTGTCTTCATTGCTTGGCTCTTCACAGGTGCAGCAGTTTGACGTAATGAGCGTGACAACAGCGGGTTTGTTTGTTTCTCTGTGTTTATTGGCTTGGCTTTTTTAAGTCAACAAAAGCAATTTGGCTTAGTATTATTGGCTCTTTCTATTTGCTATAATTTCTTTATCTGCCAATAATTGATAATGTACATTTTAGCCCAAGGTTGCCGACCGCTGATCTATTACCACTCAACTATGACACATCATTGATACATTTTCATTGACCGCTGTATCTCTTTCTGTTGATGATCAAAAATAACCATTGGTAATTAAAAACCAATCCAATGCTGCCTCTCTGAGCAAAATACTAGAAAGGTTTTTTTAAAAAAGGTGTAATTGTCTTTTCTATCCACAGAGTACATGCAGTGCTCTAGTCAGGTTTAATGAGTAATTATGATCCTGAGAGAACCCAATAAAAAACAGAAAAGAAAAACTTCGTCTGGTGTATAACCTGTATAACTTGTACAAACTCACATATAGCCCAGGTACATATTCACCTCAGAGACTATGGTGGATTGGTAGATGTCTCTGCTGTAGCTCCATCCGTCCACACAGCCCTCCTGCTCCAGATCCGTGAGGTTGACGTCTCTGCCAGGAACGAGTCCCTGGGCAGACAGATTTCTGACCACATCCAGCCTGTATCTGCTGCAACTGCTCAGCTCCTGCTTCCCGTCCACCACCTCACAGTCACAGTGACACAAACTAGATGGATAACATTTCTAAACACTGTATGTACTATGCATGGTGCCAGCTTTGTACAATGTGTCAAAAGAACCGAACCTCTCTACCTCCACATGAATGTGGAAAGTAGCAATATGGCTTAAGGGGTCCATCTTGAGGAGTTGATTTTGTACAGCAGATGCAGAAGAGGTACATACATAAACCACTCCTACTAAAATAAATTGCAATTTAAAAACATCCATTATGCTTGAAACCTGAATTTTAAAAAAAAGTCTCACTGTAGTGATTCCAGTGAATTCCAGTGAATGTTTGACACCGAGGTCAAACAGTATCTAATAACAGTAGAAACCAATGATAAATTCTTACCTATAACACTTTTGTGCATGTCTGTTATCTGAAAAAGTATGAATGTTTGATCGATTCAACAATTAGCCAACAAACATAACAAACAACATATACAAAATATGTACCCTTAAACTTAACTAAATATGTGAATATTTGAATAAAAATCTGTTATACTCCACCTTTTGCTTTTTAGGAGTTGTGATCCAAAACTTAATTACCTCTTTTGGGATGGTAGCTTCACGCCAAGCTTGGCTCAAGTTGACCTCGGGAACCAGGCAGTGGTGACTTGGAGTGTCAGTCAAGAAGACGGTAAAGAAAACGCCAAATCCATTGGGCACAATGCTGGCACATAGCAGGAAGAAGACAGTCTGCTGGAAACGTCCCCACTGACCCAAAAAAGCGATGGCATCCTCATAATCCTTCATTCCTAACTGTGCCCTCCACTGTCTTTATCTACTACTAATGAAAAAACTGATCAGTCTGCTTTCATGTCACCTGCTAGAGATTAACCAATATGCCCCACCCCTAGCAATGTAACACATACATGCCAAAACTTGCGGTTTGCAGGATTTTTCAAGAAAGCCTTCACACCCTTCACTGTTTTATATATCCGTGAACGGAAAATAGTGCTATATTATAGCTTTTTTATGGTTGCAGTTATATTGTTGTATGGTTGTCCAGTTATACATTACAAACCTGATAAAAAGTTAACTATCTCCTGCAAGAACTCACTTCTACGACAAACATGAACCTTGTAACTTTAGTTAACAGGTGACTGATGATGAGTATTTACAGTTCCTCCACAACAACTCATAATGAATCCTGATGGTTGGGTAAATAGTAAATAGCTGTTACAAGTCCAGTTGTGTGTGAGTATGTACATAGATAATAACCAACAAACCAACCAACAAACCAACCAACAGGGTTAGACAAACTCAGTGCTTCAGTTTACTTTAACTGCGTTGGACTCGGGACAGAATACCTGTCACACTCTGGTTGTGCTTGGTTTAAAGCTCTCTCGGGTTCGGAACAGAAAAATTCGGTCACAGCCGCACTCTAGTCTACACCGGTGGAGCTGAGGTGAAGTAGTACCCCTTTGACCATAATGAACCAAGTGCTGGTTCTGGGCTGGTGTTGGTTCAAAGTTTGTTCAACATGCAAACCTTTAAAGAACCAGTTTGATTTTCCACAGGCACAAGAGCCACTGTCGAATCACATCATTCAGTCAATGCATATGTTTTGAATTCACCAGCATTGCTAGGAACAACTATGGTGGACTACATCGATTCTCTCAAGTGCTGCTCCTGGCTCTGCATGCCAACATTAGCATCCAAAAATGACTGGCCATCGGACCACTGTTGCATGCTCTCTTTTGCCTCTCTTTTTTTTTTTTTACCAGAGTGGGGATGTGCAATGACCATGATAACTTCTCTGTCACCCACTTTCAGTCACTGTACATGTGTCCAATCCAACTATGGTGGATAACATTGACTCTTTACAAGTGTTCCTCCTGGCTTTGCATGCCTACATTGGAATCCAAAATTGCTTCTATTTGGTGTCCATTGTGAAAATCTTTTGTTTGTTCTACCGTGGATAAGTCAGAACTTTTTTAAAAAATGACCAGTTTTAGTTGGTCCTTGCTCGCGGTAACCGCACCCTCATCCCCTGACTTAAGTGGTTCTTTCTCCCAGACCAGCAAAGACTTGATGCTGTTCTGGAACCAGCTTTTTCCCGTCCGGGAGCCAGAGAGTTGCTTATGTCAGCGGATGAGGGTAGGGTAATTGTGACTAGGGACCAACTGAAACCGCTTATGACCACCAATTTTTAAAAAAAAACAAAACAAACCTAAGGTAGCGTGTCCTGACTTATCCACAGTAGAATAAACAAAAGATTTTAACTATGAACTCCAAATCGAAGCGACAGTGGTCTGAGGACCAGTCACTTTTGGATGCCGATGTAGACATATAAAGTAAGTAGTCACTCTTGTAGAGAGTGGATGTAGTCCAACATAGGTGCTCTTGGCACTGATTGTATGCGAAGTGAGATGACCTCACAGAGCCCAAAGGATTTGAAAAGACAACACCCACCACCAGCCACAGACTGTTCACCCTGCTGTCATCAGGCAAAAGATAGAGAATAATTCTCTGCCGTACCACCAGACTACAGAGTAGCTTCATTCCTCAGGTTGTGAGACTCCTCAATTCATCCTCCACTCTGTAAAATAGTTTTTGTTTTTCTGTGATGTAGCATAAAAGGACACAAAACAACCCTGACATTGCAAAATCGTTGGCAAGGAAATTCTAAATGTTTTCAGACCATGTTAAGGCAAGTCTTTTTAGAAAATATTTTAGTCCAGTCTATACTGCCCTCTTGCGGTCCAAGTTTAGAAGCTTGGGCTTACAGTACATGGAGCACAGGTTGACTCTGTTTCCATTGTCATGCTGCTGTCAAATTGTAGTTTTAGAGTTGTACGATCATTGTGATTTGATATAATAATAATAATAATAATAATAATAATAATAATAATAATAATAATAATAATAGGGCTGTCAAAGTTAACGTGTTAATAACGCGTTAACGCAACGTCCTCTTAACGCCGTAAATTTTTTTAACGCGCGATTAACGCTCAGTATATTAAAAAAAAAAAAAAAAAAAAAAAAAAAACGCGCATTGTATGATTTACGGCCGTCAGTGGCACCCGTAGTCTTGATACAGAGGGTGGCAGAAGAATAAGAAAGGGAAACAGAAGAAGAAGAAGCAGGGCTGGCGGTTCGTTAAAAACACGGCCGACTGAAAAGCAGCACTCGCTGCAAACTCCTCATCTCTGCTGTCACTCACGGTGGCGGACATTTGTTTCTCCATTGCCCTGATCATTTTGCGGGACACTCTCTCATTTTGTGCCCGTTTGCTGATAACTCATCCCCGCATGTTTATCTCAGGCTCCTCGCTAGCCTTCTTCCTCCCTCCAGCAGGCAGCCTGGCCCTGCTGCTGTCCTCCTCAGACAGACGCTGAAGCTCGTTTCTCTCACTCTCTTGGGGTCAACAGAGAAACCTCTAGCGGCTGCTTCTCCCGAGTTTTCCTCTGAATATATCACGACAGAAAGTTTGAATTTCAAGTCGTACTTTTTATTGTTTTGCTGCACCGGAGCCATGGCGATCATCAGTGTGATACTGACTGACAGAAAGCAGCACACTGTGTGAAAAAAGGCGAAGAAGAAAAACGTGCAGCGTCAGTGGACACCACTTGCAAGCCAAACACACGGCAGATGCAGAGAGCCCGTCGCCCCCCCTCGCCAAAAGCAGACAACCCTGGATTTATTTTCCTGCATGATTTGAAGTGTTGAATAAACATTTTCATAATGCAAGCATATTTGACCTTTCTTATGTTGTTAAACGTATTAAGAACATGAAAAAATACATTAAGGTACATTTAGAAAAAAATGTGGCAAAAAAATTGCGATTAATTTACGATTAATCGCGAGTTAACTATGGACAAAATGCGATTAATCGCGATTAAAAAAATTGATCGTTTGACAGCCCTAAATAATAATAATAATAATAATAATAATAATAATAATATGCACAGAATATTTTGTACTTAATTTGCACCAAAATGGTCATACTGTTTGTTCAAGTACATATGAATAATTCAATCTTTAATTATTTTAATTTCACCTCTTCCAAAAAGTTCATGTGATGTCATTAAATCTACTTGTTGAAATGTTCTGATTAGTTTTTGAATACTGTATAGAGGACAAGGGTTGATACTCAAGAAGAATATTTTTTAATAATTCATTCACATATGTGATGCTTTACACCATCAGAGTCGGGTTTTGAAAGTTTCTTTCGAGTGATGAATGGGCACTTCATGCTGTTGGGGCAAAAAACACACAAACATAACATTTTAGTGTTGAGGAAAAAAGATTCTACGTTTTAATATGTTTTCACTGCTAGCAAAATGTATTATCATCATTATTCACTGGGATGACGGATGCCCCATTGTCACATCCTCATACAGTAACAATGATGATTTGAGTTGGTGATATCTGTGATATAATACAATAATTATCCATGATACATCCAGTATCAGGGAGGTCGGTGTGGAGAAAAACCTCAAAGCTGCCACTGCGACCACAGCCCAGATAAGCAAATGACATTGGGTGGAGTAATATTGTTACTGAAGGGGTTAATAGAGATGTATAGGTTCCTTAAGGAACGAACCGTTTTGTCTTTCGCATCTGTTTAATGGTTCGAGGTAGAGGTTGTCCAAAACTCTCTGGCAGGGAAAAAGCAGCAAAAGCAGACACAGCAGCCAGAGTCCCAAGTAGAATATTAGGCAGGTACTTAAAGTATAATCCTGTACAAGAAGAGAGGGAAATTAAGTCCTTTGTTAAGATAAATCCAGGTTAAACAAATGTTAGTAATTACAATTAAAAACCAGTTGACTCACGCAGCTTTAACAAAAAGGGTGTAATGCAGGATCCCACTTTGGAAACTGTGCAACATGTCCCTGTCGCTGTGTTCCTCAGGACCGTTGGGTTCTGCTGTGTAGGCATACATCAAGGTTGAACTGGCAGAGACAGCAAACTTACCCAGCATCTCCAGAGCAAAAGACAGATATGATAGACCTGAAAAGTAGGAAATGGTTTGTCGAGGAACAAAACAAGAAAGCATGTCACTGTATAATCCATTATGTAGCAGATTAAATTAATGGAACTGATTGTGAAAACACTTCTGCTGCTTACACTTCTTGCAGCCATTTTATCCTCTGCCGAAAAAACTTTACTTTTCTTCCCCTTTCAGTTTTCCTCTTCTTCTTATGTAAACAATGCACAGTTTTTCCCCAAAAGACAAATGTACAGGCTGCCAATAATCATTTACAGTATGACCCACTAGAAGTGTGTGGCGGTGTCTGTTCCTACAGAGACCCTGCCCTCTGCCTGTGTTTTCCTATTGAGACACCTCACACATTCAGGTTTCATAAATACAAAAAATGTCAAACTTCCTTAATACTGTGCTACTGCAACCAAATTTAGCGGACATGTGGGTAAGATGTCTGAGTGACCATACCAAATTTGGTGCCATTTGGCCAACAGGTGGCACTGAAGGAGCATCATAAATGTATAATATACATTAGGGCCAAACAGCAGCATTATGTGCTATAGCACATAAGGCTGCTGTTTGGCCCTAAAGGGCTCCCACTGAAACTTAAAAGTATTTGCTTGGAAATTTGACAGTTTCGTACTTTGAGGCACCAGTTGAATGGAGTAGAGTGACACTGTTTCAAGCAGCGAGAAACTGATGACAGACACTCGTCGTGGAAGGTAACGCTGTGCCAGCCAGCAGGAAATGTAAGCTGGTATCTCGACTGATGCTGAGAAGAAGCAGCTGATATAGGGGTTCGCATGAAGCTGTGAAGTGTTCAGAGACAAGCCAAAGTATCCAGTACTTAGAGTGAGCCTGAGAAGACAGAGATACAGAAGAGAGAGATGACAAAACAGTTTGGCAAGCAAGACATGGTTAACAGCAAACATAAATCAATAACAAAAACAAAACTAGAACTGCAAGCAGTTATGAACGGGGGCCAAGCCCCCCGCGGGACTCGGACCCCGTGCACCGCAGAGCCCACGGATGTTGGCCCAAAGGATGATGAGCTCGGGGCAAAAGTGAGGACACAGGCCAACGTCTGAGCCGTGGTATTGGCTGTAATGGGAAGTGCACCGGAAGTGCAAAAGGCTGAATGTGTGCTGATTTGGATTTGTTGTACTAAGCCACTCCCACATTGACCAGTAATGACCAGTAATAATGTTATTTAAAATGTGGAAGTTACAGGCAAAAACACGATTGTATCCATTATAGCGCCACCTACTGGAGTACATGTGCAATTTTTGGTATGGAAGAACTGTGTCCTATTCTATCTGTACCATATAAATTTCAAAGCTCTCAGCATAATAGTTTGGCTGAAATTAATGTTTGTTGTTTATCTTGTAATTAGCCATGCTCACATTGACCAGTCATGACCACCTTCAAGATATGGCCTCAGGATTGGCCCTACATCATACCGACCAAATTTGGTAAAAATCAGTGTAGCCGTTCAAGAGATATAAACTTCCCATAATTTTAGCGCCCCCTAGTGGGCTAAATTCGCCAAATTCGGCTCACCCCTTCCCAGTCTCATGGCAACCAACGATCTGAAATTTGGTGTTAATAGCATTTAGTTTGACCGAGATAGCAAACAGTTTACATTTTTATGGCTAGCTACCAAAATTTGTTCGTTAATAATTTGCGCATTTTTTGACCGAGCAAAAAGCTTTTAATAACTTAAGATCAGGTCCAGCTGAAAAGTGTACGTGCCAAGTTTCACACAGATCAGACAAAATCCCAAGGAGGAGTTCGAAAAAGTAGGTTTTCCAGGTTTTAAGATTTTGCGAAAAAAAAACTTTCCAGGCGGAAGTGGGCGTGGCCAAACGCAAAGTGATTCAGCCATTCAGGGAATCTGGGGATGCAATGTTTTTGAATGTGCAACATACGGTGTGGGAGTTGTAGTCAAAAACGTGTTTTCCTAGGTTATAGCACCCCCTGCAGGCGGATTTATGTAGTTTTTTTGTGTCTGAGATATTCGCAGGAGTCTGGACCAACCCTCAAAATTGCAGCGCCCTCCCTTGCACGGTTTAGCCTGCAGCACCACTTTTAGCCAGAGAAAAATAAAAATAAAACTCTTTACAATTACAATAGGGTTCCTAGCACCACTGGTCCTAGGAACAACAACAATCTTGAAGAGAAGGGTAGTCAAGATAGGCTTTTGTTTCAAATTATTTTAAGCTAACATTTGTTACAACTCCCTATAGGTAACATACGTTTTCATACATTGCAAGCAAAACTTAATAATCCTGCATTTGTTTAATAAGGTAAAATATGTAAGAAATGGCCAACTGCTGAATTTATACTCACACCAGGTAGGGGGCAGCATATTACCAGAATAACTACTAACTGCGTCCAACTGTTTCTATCTAGTTAGCCCAGTTAGCTGTGTAGCTAGCAGTGCAGGCTAGGAGCACCAGGGAAGTCCACACAGCTGCCAAGTCCGCTTATTATAAGCGACTTTGGGCTTGTTTTTCTGTAAAGTCACTTATAGATATTCGTAGTCGCGGGTTGCGGGTTTTTGGGCTTGTTGTTAAAGTGTTCCTCTTCCTATTGTATTGCATGTCATATTGTTTTAAAGTCATGGAACTAAAACAAAAAAAGGATCATAAAATATAAAAACGATAAAAAATACAATGATATTTCCGGATTCAGGATGATATTTGTGTGAGTGCAAAGTGTAATAATCTCTATCTTTTTTTTTTTTTTTTAACCAAGTCGCTTGTTTTGGGCTTGTTTTCATAGGCCCGCTTGCTTGTTTCTCTCGCGATATCTGGCAACACTGGAAGTCCAAGCACAGGACCTTAGAACCTAGACTGGGCTATCTGGTTGGCATGCTAAACATTGCAATACAATATGTGTCATAATGTCAAATCTGATATTCCTCCACATGCTGTTGATAATTAAAGTGAAGTATTAAAGTTTTTAACCAATCTTACATATTGCACATTTAAGTTGCCTCAGAAATATAACAACTCAAGTACCTGATTGTATAGAGGTAAAAAATTATTACTTATTTACTATTCAACCGTGTTTGTTTGCTAACAATCATTTGCTATACTAGCTAACATAAGTTAGCATCTCAACTTTGTGAGTGAGGTCTTCCACTGTTTATTCAATATCCAACACCACTCCTTGTGCATATTTGTCTTTAAAAAAGCCAAGAGACATGAAACACAACTCTAAACTTTGAGGTTATCAGCTGTAAGTCAGACTTGCAGGTTCCATAAGTTGCTCTGCAAAACCTGTGTGCGCAACTCTGTGTTTTTTGGCTGTAGTGTGTACTGGACGTTTACTGGAGTTAATTGTGCTGACATGTTTTTAAAACAATATACAAGAAAATATATTGTGAAAATGAGCAACTGTTATTTAATGCCGAAGATTTACTTTCTATTTGCTGCTTGAAATATTCAGACTGGTTACTCACCACAACAGGCACAGGATGATAGTTGTGTTTCTGATGTTTCTTGTGCTCAGCAGGTGGAAGAAATTGTGGTGGTTCTTAGGATGTGTATTCGTCTCATCCGCCTGCAAGACACAAGACACAAAACACACGCCACCTGCTGCTCCTTGTTTTGTAATGTGTTGGTATATCACTCTACAACTGTGGTTCTAAATTAATTATCTCATCAACTACCTGATGGATCACCATGAAATGCGGTACAGACATTGATTTTCCCAACAAGATCAATGGCATTAACATTGTGTGTCCTGAAGCACACCCATAGGTTGATATGTCAACTTAACGCCACAAATTCTCTATTATGAGTGCAGCCTACCACCAGAGGGGGATGTATGCAAAGCAAGGTAGAGAGAGACCCAACAGAAGAGATTTCCAGTCTCTTAAAAAATAAGCAAATAGAGGTAGCAGCATGTAGCCGACAGCAAAGCCCAAAGATATACCCATGGTCGAAAACAGGTCCCGCACATTGCCAGTCAAGATCTCAGCACCTGCACAGAAACCGAAAACGAGAGAAAGAAATGCATATTAAGTGACAATACAATAAAACATTACAGTACAGTGAATCTATCAGGAGTATTATTTAATGTTACTAAAGTATGAAATTAAACATTTACCCAGCACAAAACCAGATATGTAGTTGCCGATCTGTCCTAAACCGCTCATGAAAAAGAGGATGGAGAACACCGTCCAAGAAGGTGAAAAGATTTGGACAATGGTAAAAATTGTCTGAACTGCCATGGTTGCAAAGAGAACAGGCTTCCTTCCATACCTAAAAAGAATTCAAACAAGTAAATTGAACAAATACAAACAATATTTAAAACGAAGTTGAAGTGCAAAGAACAAATACTGATCATAAAACAAATGCTTTTCGTCTGTTCTACAGAATAAGTCTACAGGAAAGGTTGCAGAAAATTATGTGTGAATTTTCTTTTGGCAAATGTAGAGTATCCTTACTCCTTACTGCTATTACTATCTCATCTTCAGGAAAAATAATAAAGACTTATACTACACTGTTCACTTAAAGAGCTACAAAGATTAACAAGTTAACGAATGTAAGAGGAAGAGCATTAGCAGCAATTTTGAATGTAATTTTGAATGTTGTGTTTACTTGTGAGATGGTGGTTGCAGTACCTGTCTGAGAGCTGTCCTGAGACGAAGGATCCAAAAAGAATTCCCAGTAACAAAAGTGTGGTGGTGAACGGCTGCTTCCACTGGTCACTGCACACCAGGTCAAACTGGAGTATAAACAATAAAACAATGGCTGTGGATCAGGGGTAGAGCCATCGTCTTGTTATCTTGTTATACTTGTGGGGATTTCAGGGGACAGAAATTAATGAAACGTACTTATTAAACAACTTTTTTTCTTTTTGGCAGACGAAGCTGCAAATGGTGGGATGGTGAGTGCTCATTTTAATCTATTCCAGGGGTCAGTTGAGCGGTTGTTGAACAGTTTGCCATTTCAATCTCAAGGTTTTCTTTGGCTTTTTCATGGCTTTAATTGCAGTACAGCTGAAGAGTGACAGGAAACGGGATGAGGAAGAGAATTGGGGTGGCTCGCTGTGTCCTGTGGTTGTGTCCTCTCCGCAGGACATGGGGCACATGCCTTAACAACTGAGCTAACGGGGTGCCCCACGTTAACACTAGGTTAAATTATGACACCAAATCCACATTTTAAAACACATGGTGGATTGGTAGATGTCTCTGCTGTAGCTCCATCCGTCCACACAGCCCTCCCGCTCCAGATACGTGAGGTTGACGTCTCTGCCAGGAACGAGTCCCTGGGCAGACAGATTTCTGACCACATCCAGCCTGTATCTGCTGCAACTGTTCAGCTCCTGCTTCCCGTCCACCACCTCACAGTCACAGTGACACAAACTTGTCACTTTTGTTCAACAGATGCAGAACGGGTACATACATAAACTACAATCAAAAACCAATACCGAAACCAATTATAGGTAATGAAGGACACCAATTAACGATATTTGGAGAGGATATACATTTGCAGTAAAAATAAAAATCGTACCATCAACGTTGAGAATAGTAGCACAAGAACACAGGAGAGTAGTACAGTTTTGAGGTGTTTTGGTATCTCTGCAACTATCTCTATTTCTGCAACTTTATGCTTTCACTCCACTACATTTATTTGATAACTTTTGTCTCTAGTGACTTTGCAGACTCAGAATTCTCAGTGTTGATAAGCTGTTACTTGTGACATGTAACCAATCAGATAGTGTTACGGGCGAGACATTGAGTAAAACCCCAGAGTGGTGACTGTAGACAGTACGAGGAAGCTGTGTCAGTGTAAGGTGTTGCATTTTTAAATCACTTTATCTTATGGGCAATCAGACAGAAAAGATACAGATAATTGGAAAATTACTGAATATCAGCCCCGATAATCAGCCAGGCCACTATGGTCTACCTCTAGTGAAAAGCAATAATTAATTCAACTTATGTGCCTGTCTGTTCAAGATGTATTGCTTTGTGAAAAAGTTATTTATGTTTAGTCAATTCAAGAATTAAAAAAATAGTGTGGGTGTAACAATCCTAAAAACTGAAAACCACCCAAATCCATGCAATCTTTTGCCTTTTCGGAGCTGTGATTTAAAACCTTATTACCTCTTTTGGGATGGAAGCATCGCGCCAAGCTTGGCTCAAGTTGACCTCAGGAACCAGGCAGTGGTGACTTGGAGTGTCATTCAAGAAGACAGTAAAGTAAACACCAGATCCATTGGGCACGACGCTGGCACATAGCAGGAAGAAGACAGCCTGCTGGAAACGTCCCCACTGACCCAAAAAAGCAATGGCATTATCATAATACTTCATTTTTTCAGAGTCCTAACTGTGCCCTCCACTGTCTTTCTCTACTACTACAAAATAAAAAACTGATCTGTCTGCATTCATGATCAGCCAATATGCCTCACCCCTTAAGTACGGGGAAGTATTGGAGCCAAGCAGCGGTGTACCTCCATCATGTGGCACTCTAGACATCCGCCTTTATGGCATATGCCAAGAGCCCTAAGTCTATCATATTAGATATATTCATGCTCATCTTTAGCCATTAAGAGAACATATACCTTTATATGCAAGTGCTCAGGCACAAAAACAAATGGCCACATTTGGGCAGCTATTCTAGATTTCGACTTCAGACCAAAATGCTTATAGTCTTAGTTACATTTTTGTCATTTTTATCTTATAGTTTTATTCAAATTTTAGTCAATTACCATCATACATTTTAGTCAAAAATGTTTTCTCTCTGTAAACTAATTTAATTAAGCTAATAAGCCTCTGCATCTTCAGCAGCTTTTTGTTTACAGTATTCTTCTTCAAACATTTTAGACACTTAATCAGGCATCATTGAAATAATTGTATATCACTCAGGAATGTAAATGTTTTGTATCTGTGTTAAGTTCATTAAATGGATAAAAGCATTACTTAATGCATTTGAATATGAAAACTAGAGATGCTGGTAAAATAAACTTTACCAGTATATATGTTGTTGTTTTCATTAATTATATTAGCTATAATTGGCTAATTGAATGATGAGGTTACAGTATCCTTCTGGTGGAAGTGCATGATTACAATCTGACCCCCAGGGAGTGAAGAAAACCTTTTTGTGGCCTATCCCTGCCTTAAAACATATAGCTGTGGCTCAGGAGGTAGAGCGGGTCGTCACTGGTTCAATATTCTGGCCCCCCTGGCTGCATGTATCATTGAGCAAGAAACTGAACCTGATGCTCCTGGTGAGCAGGTCAGCTGTGTGTGAATTGGTGAATGTGATTAGTGTTGTAAAGTGCCTTGAGTGGCCAGCAGACTGAAAAAGCGCTATAGAAATACAAGTTTTACCATATCATGATGATCCTCTTTGCCTGAGGTGTGGGGCGTTGTAAAGGTTAGAACAGGTCAGGGATTCGTAAGAGAGGCGATTAACTTTGCAGGTATTATAAGAAAGTTAGAAAGGGTGACATTCTGTGTATAAATGTGAATAAAAGTAGGGAGCTGAGTTTTTGTCAGCTGTTTGGTATATAAGATGTAATAATACAGTGGGATAGTTGATCAACAGATGGACTAATCCTTAATATGCCACCAGTTACAAGAGTACATTACCTGACTGGGGTAGTATCAACACTGCAGCAAGCCAAAACCAAAACATCACATTATTTAGTCTTCCAAGGATTGTAAAGCTAGATTTTTTATTATCATACATTTTCCAGTCAATCTACTGCTTCCTTCTCCAGATCAGTAGATGGCGGCAATGCTCGTCTAAGCTTGTTTGCAGCTTTGCTGTGGGGCCTTCAGAACTTCCCCAGTCCCTGCCCTGATTATTGAAATGGGAGAAATGCCTTTATGGTTAAGGCGCATTAAGTTAGGGTTAGAATATTGGGTAAAACTAAGTGGGTGTCATCAGAATTTTCCAGCAAGGTGCCTGCTACAAGAGTCTGATGGAGGCACCAAGTATAAAACATTTTTTGCAAATATAAATCAGTGGGCTGGGAGGCTGGGCTTGGAACAGCTTAGTGTAGCGGAACATACAAGCTGTCTACCTATGCCACACTGGGTGCTGCCCGAGCTGAACATTGAACTGGTCTTTTTACATGAAAAAGATAAGAAGCTGGTAACTCCAAAAATAGCAGAACATCTAAATTCAATTAGAGACAATACCTTGATTATTTTTACAGATGGATCCAGAGATCCAGTTAGTGGGAGAGCTGGGTTTGGGATGTATGTGGAGCAGCTTGGGGTGAAGATTGGACGGCGCATCTCTAATGGGAGCTCTGTTTTCACATCTGAGTTAATGGCAATCTTATGGGCTTTAAGGTGTATTGAGGAAACCAGATCTAGAGAGGTTATCATCTGTACTGACTCTGCAGCTGCTCTGGAAGCCTTAAGAAAGGGGAAATCTAAGGCTCGACCTGAAATTATTATTGACATTTTAATTGTGTTTTTTAGAATTGGGTTTGGATCTAACATCACCTTTTGCTGTGTCCCGGGACACGCGGGGGTTGGGGGGAATGAGCAGGTGGATAAGATTGCAAAACAGAGTTTGAATAGAGAGGTAGATGTTCATATATCCTGGGGGAGAGTGGAGCTGAGAGAAATAATTAAAGAGGGCTTAATGAAGGAATGGCAGAGAGGGTGGGAAAAAGAAAGCAGGGGTTGACACTACTTCTCTTTACAACCTCAAGTTAGGAAAAGATGTACTTGCATCTTTCAGTTCCGTAGGGATTCAGTTAAACTGTGTAGGTTAAGACTGGGTCACTGTGGGCTAAATCACTCTTTGTTTATAGTGGGAAAGCATGTGTCTGGTTTATGTGAGTGTGGGAGTCCTGAGACAGTAAAACATGTTTTTCTGGAGTGTAGAAAATATAGGACAGAAAGACGGGCATTGTTTGACAGAATGTTAGGACTTGGAGTTCAGGCTTTTTCTGTTTTTTCTTTGTTTAGACACTGTGAGAACCATAAATTGATCTCCAAGGCAATTTTGCAATTCCTGCGCAATACAGGACTATATGTAAAAATCTAGTTCATCATCGGACCTGTGGAGGGCAGTAATACGCTAAATAGCGTCTAAACTGCCGGAATCGTATGAGAAGAAGAAGAAGAAGAAGAAGAAGAAGAAGAAGAAGAAGAAGAAGAAGAAGAAGAAGAAGAAGAAGAAGAAGAAGAAGAAGAAGAAGCTCGTTTGCAAACCGCCAACATATCCAAACCAGAAGAAGAAGAAAAACTACCTCGTCTCCATGGCAACGACAACTACCTATTAGCCGTGCACTTGTTAGCTTATCGTGGTAGCTGTTACTTGCAGTATCGACTGATTCTTTACTGGCACCGTTGTCGCTTACTTTTGCAAACGCGACAGGCGGTTAGCTAACTCTAAGATTTTCAATCCAAGTACGCAAAACACAAAAAACTAGATATGTTATACCTCTAGCTAGCTAACGAAGCGTGCTAGCTAGCATAAAACCAACAGCGATTTCGTGAATGTTTACGCACTGAATGTTAATGGCAGATTGTTGGAACACAGACACCGGAGAGGCCGTGTTTCGGACTCGAGATGTTGTCAAAAACTTGAGAATAAAGTAAGTAGGAGATGTTAACGTCAACATTAGCTTAGCTACAACTAGCATTGACCAGAAGGGGGAAGGGGTTTCTGTGGTAAGCCCCCCAGTCTCAGGACACGTTATTTCACGGTATCTATTTGCTTCTCCAATCCAGGGTGTGTATAGAAAGGGTGACTTCGACAACAGCCCTCTCTCAGCACCTCCAGCCGCAAACTCGGATTCAGCAAGACAGAGGAGCTATTGAACTGGAAACCCTCACCTCACAATGCCAGACAGGTAACGCGATTAGTTGTACTTGTCTGTACAAGACAACATTTCAGGAAAGAGAAAAAATAGAGACACAACCAAGAACCCATTGTAGATAAAGCTGTGCATACATATACATATAAATACATATATCCATACCCACACACATGCATACACATACACTAGCTGCATGTCCTCACATATACACACATAAATAAAGGCACATGTCTACCCACACATATTGTACATATACCCTAGATGCATACTCGTTTTTTTGGTTCATGCAAACAAACAGAAGAAATAGATAAATAAAATGTTTACATGTCTTTATCGACTAGGGGTGTAACAATACATCGACCTGGATCAATATATCGATTTAATGATCAATAATCCAGTAGCATCGATGCAAAGAGAAAACATAGATTCATATCAAACATATAACTATGTTTCACCCATCATAAAGATGATGATGTTAGAATGTAACAGACATTGTGTATAACTTGCATTAAAGGGTGGATGTTTACTTCAGTGAATATTTTAATAACTTTACATTTCTGTTACTCTCTCACCAGATGATAATGAAGAAGAGGTGGTGGTGGTGGGCTGGCAGGAGAAACTTTTCAGTCAGGTAGAACTTCTAGTTTTTAGTACCATCATCTCAAAGCAAATTATGATAATTCATTTTGCTCAGATTTCTTTAGATGAAAAATAACACAACCTAGAGATCAAGAGTTAAAGCTAATTTTACATTGCCTTGCAAAAATCAAAATGTATCTCTCTTTCTCATGTTTATGAACCCCATCTCCTCATCATGTCGGTGGTCCCAGTATGAAATGGAGCTGTTCCAGAACGAGGCAGCATGTCAGACACCTCTGGACCGTCAGTACCACACAGAAGTCAAGGCTCTGAACAAAGCCAAGGGTCGACGAAATCACAGAATTTTCACATACATTGATCATGACCGCTACACCAACAGTCTTCCATTCCAACAGCTGGTACGTTATCCTCATAAAGACAGTTTGTGAGTCAATATAGAACATCATATCTGACCGGCACACATATCAGGATAGTCTGTGAAGTGCCCTCTAAAAGGAGAGAAGGATTCTAAAGTTATTTGTAAAAAGTAAATGTAAAACCACAAATTCCACATTTCTTGTCTGTAACTGTTTTATTAAGGAACTTGTTGTTTTTTGTTCCTGAAAACAGAACTCCACTGAATTATTGACCACAACCAAATCCGTTCCCACATTCCTAGCTGAAAGGATGGCCAATGTGAGACACAGGCGGCAGGACAGACGCACAATGTAGGTGAAAAAGCAGCTCATTTATCTAAAAGGATTTATAACCCAGTCCTGCATGGGAAAATGCTGTATTCTGTTTACCTTCAACAGTGATGTGATATTTTGCAGGGATTGTAGTGTCCCAAAATCAAAGATCATCAACTGGGAGCCCACAGAGGAGTTTGTGAAGAGCAATCATGTGTTGACTACTACTATGCAGACTATGCACATCATGGGAGACTTGAGTCCCTCAGGCAGGTAAGACTATAACACAAAGACAACCATTTCCATTCAGTTCAGTTTTACAGTTTTAACAGACACAAAAAAACAAGAATAATCCACAACTTTCCAACTGGTATTAACCAGCGATCTGTATTATTCTTGATAGACTTGATTCTGCCCCCAACCCCAATATTATGTAGGTAAAGCTGTTAAACCATGCTACTGTATAGACTGCTGATTTCTCTTTGCAGAAGAAGGGGTCGTTCGCAGATTCTTGACAGCAGTTTGCAATTGCAGATCAAATCAATTGATAAGTTCATCAAAAGAAAATTAGTCAACAACTATTTTGATAGTAGTTAAAGTCATTTTTCAAGCAGAATTGTTAAACATTTGCTGGTTCCAGCTTGTTAAATGTAAGAATTTGCTGCTTTTCCTCGTCACTAATGATACTAAATGAAGAAATATTTTGGTTTTTGAAATGTTGGTTGGACGAAATAAGAAATTTGAAGATGTAACTGGATTTATTGGGACTAAACGATAATCTGTTAATTGTGAAAACAATCGTCCGATGAATCGATGATGAAAATAATTGTTTCTTGCAGTCCTACTCTACAATTTACACATGGCGGAGATCTGACAACAGTATGAATGACACCATCTCTAAATGTCTGCCCCATTTCATAACATATTAATGGCTGACTGTGTTGTCAGTGTATTTACACCTGCATTATCATGTTTTTTCCTTATTTTCCTTCACAGGTAGAAATGTCAATAAGATTTAATATACGTTGTAAAAGGGACTTCTTGCAGCTCAAGAATTGACCAAATGAAGGAACCTTTTGCTATAGCAGGTTTCAGATTAAATTAATCTCTAACTGTGGATGTTGTGTGGTTCACTGGTGATTTTCTCTCTGCATTTGCTTTCTCAGACTGGGCCAGAAAGAAAATGAATGTTTGCTGGTAACCATCAAGGCAGATGGCACTGGAACAGTCATTGTGAAACCTGACTTCAATAAAGGCAAAGAGCCCTACAGGCAAGTTCACAATGTGCCTTGGCACTGCGTGTAGCTTCATTAGTTGTGGACACTATAACATATCGACATACATTTTTTAAACTATGAACTTTGGTCGAGACCAAAACATCCCAGCAAGTATTGGACGGATGTGATGTGTTGTATATCTTTGGACAAATTAAAGGAATATCAGCTGTGTGTGTGCTGTTGTGCAGGATCATGACAGGCGGGGAGAAGAGAGACGTTTGGCGTCTCACTCTGGAGAACGTATCCACAGCCATGAAACCAGAGGAAAAGGAGAGGGAGCAGAGCATGTACAAAGATGTCAGTTCATCTCCATCACATTCCCTGCAGGCCCAGAGCAGAATTGATGAGTAATGCTTGTGATGTTCATGTTCATACTACTAAAAAAAATTTTCTGTCTGTTTCCAGCTGTATGTACGACACAAGGAGTACCTCGACAGCCTTGTCGGACAGGACTTTGAAATGGTAAATAATTTAATGAACTACAATTGGAGGTGCACTTGCACCTGGAAACAGGGATCAGAGCCCATTATATTTTTCCAGAGGCCAAGCTTACAGAATGGCTTCTTTAATCTGATTAACAGTCAAAACTGTTTAGTTTACTAACATATAGAACAACAAAAAGCAGCAAATCCTCACATTTCAGAAGCAGGAATCAGCAAACGTGATATCTATGCTGGGAAAATGACTAAAATAATGGATCGACACTACTGGAAAAAAAACTAAATGTTAAATTAGTTCACATTTTTTTCATTTTGCTCTATTTGGCAAAGGCTTCTGCACTCACTATATGTCTCTCCCTTAGCCTCCTGCAGGTGTTCTGCGTTACCTGATGAATGGCGAGATAGGTAAGTAGGAAATCTGCAGTCATAACAACTGTATATATTTCTGAAATGCCAATCATTCAATCTGCTTTTACCTCTTTTTACCCAGTCTTGGCCAAAGGCTTTGAATATGATAACTTATACATCCACTTCTTCATGGAACTGCCCAACAGTAAGTCATGTACAATATGTGACACCATTGTCATACTGGTACTGTTTTTGAGATAATTTTTCAATAAATTAATATACATTAAAATTGACAGTTCAACTTGTATTATTCTTGTTTGTTGTAAGACTGGTCCAGCTTGCCATTTCAGACTCTCTCGGGAGTTACCCAGACCTGTCGGACCAAAACATTAGGGAAGGTGTGTATTCTGTAAGATTATGTGGTGAACAGCCTCAGAGCATGCTTACTGAGATTTGTTAAACTCTCAAAATTCTCTCTACCAACAGGAAGACGTAGCTTTCTTCAGTTACCCCTTCAGCTTTGAGGCTTTCTACATGTGTGAAAAAGAGAGCGAGGGTTAGTGTCGGCCATTGAATATTGTGTTTAAAGACTTTGTTTACTACATTAGTTAAATCTAGGTGATTTTGTGATGTATTTAAAAGCTAAAACTGATTGCATGAGTTTTTCTCCTTATTTCAGAGTCAGTTCCCCAGTGGCCTGTGCTGTACTTCAAGGTTCTTTCTCTGGACTCATGGCAACGCTATCGAACTGAAGGCTATGGCTATCTGCTTTTTCCTGCCATTCCTGGTATGCTGTGTACACTGTAAAATTGTTGGATTGGATTAGCGCTTCAACGAACAGTTATTTTCATTACTCATTAATCTGATTATTTTTGTAAAAACAAATTCCAGAAAATGTCAGAACATAGTGAAAATGTCAGCAGAAAGCAGCACTTTTCTTACCATTTAAATGCTCAAAACAACAAATGTTTTGCTTGAAAAATTACTGATTGATTTAAATTATCGAAAGACTTGCACTATTGAACTTTATGAGCATTAACAAACGTGCAGTTTCTGTTGGGATTTGAACATAGATACTGAACGAATCAGTCCACAAAAAAAAAAAGTATTTAATCGTTTTGTCATTTAACGTATTTTTCGTCCAGTCCTTGATCTTAGTTGAGCACATTTTATATCTTGTGTGTGTCAGGTAAACATACAGTAACATGTCATACATGGAGACCCCTTCAGACGGGCACAGTCTCCGCCCTCAGGCGCTTCTTCATTGGAGGTTCTCCAGAGCTTGAAGACCACAGTTATGTCAGAATACCAGGGACCTTCAAGGTAGGCTCAAACCTCTGTTGAGATAAAGAGGGGATATGGACAACTGAAGCTCAGTGTTTTCTCTTTTTTTGCCTTTTTTCACCTGGATTTTATGTTGACACACACTGAATAGTTTTACTGTTTTCCTGTGGAGGGACAGGTAGAAAACACAAAACCGATACAGATTCTCTAGAAGCCGTTTAAACTGCAAGTAGTTAAACTGTGAAGACAACATTTGTGCTTCAAATTGTTTTCTTAATCTGACTTGGTTTATTAATCTTCTCCAATTAAGTATTTTTAGTGTACAAAATAAATACATTGACATTTTCTTTAAATAAAACATAAACCCAAATTATGATCACATTTGAGTACTGTATCAATACTGTGCACAGCTTCACTCATGTAAATGATGCTGTTGATGCCAAAAAAAATCACATTTATTTTATTTCAGTTAGCATTGTTGTTAATTGAATTGTGCTTTTTACAATTTTATTTGTAAAAATTCTAATCATAGCAATTCTCCTCACTTATTAAAGTTACTTTGTGGAGTTTCCTTCTAAATCAACTTCACAAATACATATCGGTGTGTTTTGGTATAGATTTCCCTCCTGTTACACTAGATTTTGTGAATATTTTGGAACCTACTTTGTCAATGTCCATGTCCATGTTCATGCTATGTCAATGATGATACTGATACTTCCATATATGGCTGTAGGGGGAGAGGCTGAGTCGCTTTGGCTTTTGCACTGAAACCACAGGAAGTGTCACCTTTAATTTGCACTGCATCCAGCAAGCCAGGTAAGCACTAAGTGGACTCAACCCATAAACTACATTTCTGTGATTGGTTTCCCCCGGATCTGCATTGTTAAAAAATGATTATCGGGTCCTGGTGCACATATTAGTTTCACTACAACATCTGCAAAATCATTCCAGTCTCCTGCACCACATTGAATAATTAGGAGCCCCTTCTAATTCTCTCAGAAAAATTACTGCGCTGTTGTCAGTTGTACCATGGCTCAGCATTTGAAGATCAGGAGAAAAATTCAGGCTCTGTCTATAGTCAAGCTCATTTTGCTAGCTGATTTGTAGAACATATTATACAACATGTAGTTCTGACCAAGTAGTCTGATTAGTCAACTCATTTAATATTGCTTAAATAAATTAATAGAATTCTTACCCCAGATTCGTAAACATAGCATACCCAAGAAGACTCACAAACCTTAAATATGTCAGTATGGTTGTTTTAATTCCTTGTACCGCAGTGTTACATTGTGGTTCAGTGTATCCATGTTTTGTATGTTTCAGGGCCTTTGTTGACGCCAACATGTTGAAGAAGAGGAGGCAGAAAGTCTTTGACCAGCTGGGAGGATTTAGTCAGCAAGGAGCTGTTTGCACCATTCTGGGTAAAGACTGTCAAAACTAGATATTATGTCTTTTATGTAGCTTAGCATCTGGTGCTTTAAAGTTCATATATATATATATATATATATATATATATATATATATATGTATATATATATATATATATATATATATATATATATATATATATATATATATATATATATATATATATATATATATTATATATATATATATATATATATATATATATATATGTATATATATATATATATACATATATATATATATGTATATATACAGCATATATATATATATATGTATATATATGTGTATATATATATGTATATATGTGTATGTTTATGTGCAGTTTCTTGGTTGGCGGCATAGACTGCAGTGTATTGTTATCGTGCAGTCTTTTGTTAGGTTGCTAAAACTACATAAGCTAGCGGTCGGAAAACTTGATCTCTCAAGGGGGGGGTCTTACTCTGTGTCACAGTGTGTCAGACAATGGATTAAACTTACACTGGAATACCCCTGTAAGTAGACAGGTTTGTTTCAGTGCTTAACCAAAAACACATTTTGGATTTGGATCTCTGAGTAATGAACCATTTGAATTAAGATTGCTGGGTTGTTGACATGGGTCTATGGTTTATAAGAAAAGAGGTTTGGCACGCATCATGGACAGTGGAGCCAAAATATTAATAATACAAAGTGGTAAACATGACTATTATTGTTTAGTCTCATTAAACTGTTGTTTATTCATATTTATTTTCTCTGTCAGAGGCCTTCCAGAGGGCCAGAAGAAAGATGCAAGAGGCCCGAGAAGCTCTTCCCAGAGATCTTATCAATGCCACCTCTGAACTCCAGATTGAATCCTCTGCGTAGGTGTGAAAAACAGCGAAGGACTGAAGCCAAATGTCTTAAACATACTATTTGATGGATAAGAATTGAAGCAACATTACTAGCAAGAAATGAGGACGGGCAAAGCCAATATGCCTTTTAAGTATTGTTAAACCACCTATTGTATTTTATGTACAGTCACTGTTTGTTCGAGATTTTAGTAAATAGTGTAATTTTCAGAGGTATATACAGTGAGGCTTTTGGAAACTGTTGTATCAGAGAGTAAAATACTTTTTTAGAGTCGGATTGTGTATTTTCTATTAGTTATTGCAAACAGAATCATATCTGGCGTATAATAAATGTTTTATATAAAGTATGAACACTATGTTTGCATTCTGATCCTTGTGATTAAAGCCATTTAATCCATCTATCTTATCCAACACAAATATATATTAGCACTATATTTTCTGTAATTGCATCTGAGGGCCAGATAATAGTAATAGTTCCTCCTCTCCATGTAGTTACAAGTCAATCTGCAAAGCATGACACTGTGTTATTAATACTTTTACTTCAGTAAACAGTCCGAGTACTTCTTTCACCACTGCAAAAGAAAAAAAAAGCTAAATGTAATGTCGTGACAAGACCAAGAGAGTCAAACACATTGAAATGAGGCTGCATCTTCCACTGTGACTGTGACTGACCAAGGCTTTCCTCATATGTTACATTCACTTGTATGGGAAACTGTGGGACAGTAAGCAGTCACGCCTAAGATCTGGTAGTTTTAAATGCAAGACATTTTAGATACGGCGCTTGCACTGTATTATTTTACTTCTGAACCTAACGACAGTGGATCATGGACATGTAGATTATGACGGGTGTTGTCAATGTCTCTGGTGACCTTGGTGTGTCATGCTCTTTAAATGTATGATACAATACAGTGACTTCTTCATTATTTGCAGTTCAAAGCCATATGAACTCGAAGTATAGTCCTCGATATAGCATCACGTCTTCTGAATTTCTCCATGGTACAACACAGCCTGGTATGCAATATTTCCTTAGGTCTTGACTCAAGAGGGAAGTAGTCCGGTTTCCGATGACAGTGAACGTGTCATTTCAATCCATATTCTCCATCTTCCTCCAACAAGGCAAGGGACCAGCCTGCGTCTTGAGCCGAACGTAGCATTTTCCCGCTGTCATACACGCAACCAGGTATTTGTAATATTTTGCAGTCCATCATTACTAAAACGTCATTGCTACTTTTAGTGATTTCGTGTCGGCCAGTCAGCTGGGCAGCTCCTCTAGTACGTTAAAGCTAACATAGCTCCTGTCAGCAGCAGTGAAAACTGGGCCGCCGATCAGTTTTGTTTTGATGTCTGATTTAATGCTATAAAATTGTCAATAAAAACCCGACTCGAAAAGCTTGCTGATTGTGGACATCCAGTAGGTGTTTCAGAATCGTTGTTTGTCCTAATTAACAAGCTAGCGTAGCGTTAGCGCAAGTCATTATACTGCTGCTTTAAACGTTAGCATGCAGCCGGCTACCGTTAGCAAAGTGCAACTGCCGTGGTCCGAGTTAATGTTAAGTTTAGCTAGCTTGACATCACACCCAGCACACTATCTGATATATCAGGATTTATTTAGACTTAATTTAACAAGTAGATGAGATTATCATATGGCTGCAATGTTAGTTTGTTAGCTCGCTCAGTTACCTCTAGATAAGGTCAGATTGTATGATTCAAGCTAGCTAGCTAAATTGCGTTGACAAGAGATAACGTTACTTGATGTTTATCTCAGTCTGAATCGTGTACCTTTAATGAAGGCTGGCACATATAACAAACGTGAAACATTAAAAAAAAAAAAATAAAAAAAAAAAGGTCTGTAAACCAACCGTGAGAGAGGCTGTTTCACTATTTCACAATTTCACATTGAGGATGGCTGTGTAACGTTAGCATCCTACAAACGGTGACAAAACCAGCGCCCTCTTTAATCCAGAGGAAAAAGTACCACGTCCTTGAGAGATGCTGTAGTTTTGGAAAGCATGAATCCATTGTATATTTTGATTTGCTGTCTTCATTCACTGAGTCACTCACCTCACTGTCAGTTTACGTTGGTTTGTCTGATCATGAGGAAGAATCGGCAAATGTGACCAACCTGATGTTGACACAATACTACATGGTCCGACGCATGAACCTGATCATCTCACCCATATGTGATCAGTGACTCAATCCAAATCAAAGGTCATTTACATGCTGCTTCAACAGGAAGTCTCCCCACAATATTGTGGTAACTGCTGCTATAGATTAATGGCACCCCCTTCAGTCACAACAGCATTAGAGGTCAGCTTCTTCCACAACAAACTGTGAGAAACATTTTCTTTATGGATCTTGTTTTGTGCACATGACATTATTCATATTTAAACCCTTCCCAAACTGTCGCCAAAACGTTAGAGGCACAATTTTCTCTAAAATATTGTTGTGTGCTGAAATCTGGGTTCGGTAATCTGGTAAGCAAATATGGATCCTATCATCCAAGCACATATTGGTCCATCAATTTGCCATACAGTGCAGCCTGATTCAGCCCTGTAGACATAATGAGACAGTTCCACAGTCAAGTGGTAGTGTGCTCAAAACATCTCAAACAGACACTGTATTGTACGAATTCTGGTTTGCAGAAGAAATAAGTGGTGACTCAGCTTTTAATAATTATTTTATTCTTGAAGTATCGTATTCTTTAATCAGTATTTTATTCTATTAATTGCTACCTTTTTTTATACTCTGCCACTACGAAGCCCAAAGAGATACTTAGATGTGACATTGTTTTTGCACAATAACGACTTGAGTGCGTGGTTGAAAACTGCCAATTAATAGCACTGACTGTGCTTCTTGAGGCAGTTTGGAACTCGATTTAGGAACTGTAGCAGCCAAGGATTAAAAATTATTCATACCTTGCTCTTCTTGGTGGTCATAACTCCTCATATCGAGATCTGTTGTTGCTCCCAGACACACAAGAGGCACAGGGCAGGGCACAAATCTGACAGACTGACTCGTGCAAGGGTTTGGCATCCTGTGAGTGCCGCCCTAAAAGTCACTGAGCTCTTCAGTACAAAGCATTCTCCTCCAGCAGATGTTTGTAGGTGGCGATGACACGACTCGCTTCTATGAGTTATTATGCAGCTGTTAGCAGTGCTTGAGGCAGTTAAACTCACCCATAAGGTGCGCATAAGTATATAGATAATGTTGGTGACAGCACAGGTAAACTAAAACAGACATTTGACAATGTTGATTAAGAATTTAACTCTGTATGTGACGAATGGTTGTAGGGAATAATGAATGCATATTTTCCTGATGACATAATGAAGTGTATATCTACTCTGCAGACATACAGGACCACAACCATGACGGACTCCAAATATTTCACAACAAACAAAAAAGGTGAGTATCCAAGAATTTGTCTAGTGAGGAATTCTTTTAGCGTTAAACATTCAGCTTCCTTCAGTGTGCACTTCATTTGGCTTAAAGGTTTAAAAAAAAAAATTCTTATTTCCATTTTTCTACTATGATTCATCTTCCAGGGGAGATCTTTGAACTGAAGGCAGAGCTGAACAATGAGAAGAAGGAAAAGAGAAAAGAGGCGGTGAAGAAAGTCATTGCGGCCATGACTGTTGGCAAGGATGTCAGGTACACTAGAAATGTTAAACTCTTACATAAACTGGTTCTATAAATGAACCAGCAATTTCAATTTCACACTACATTTTCTCAGTTGATATTGTGTTCACCACATAGTCAAAGCGTGTAGCCATTGTGGCGGGATCTGCATTTTGCTTTATGATGATCAAGCAAAGCTATCAATGCAGTGGGAACGCGAATAAGAACATCGTGCCAAAGCGTCACAAGGTTCTCAAAAGTGACAACAGAAGTGAACACAGTCAGTGGTGGAAATGGCAATGCAAGGAATGTGGATATAACTGTTGGTGGAGCACTTGGAGCTCTGCCCATTGTCACACCTTTTCACATCTGGCCAAGAGGCTCAGAAATCAAGCATCAGATCAAGAAGCTGTTCTGAAAGATACAAAAATGAGGGCTCCGTGTCACAAGTATGAGCTTTTCACCACCAAGAAACAGCCTTGAAGCTGTGACTAAGTTGTTCTTCTTTTCTTTCAGTTCTTTATTCCCAGATGTGGTGAACTGCATGCAGACCGACAACCTGGAGCTGAAGAAGTTGGTCTACCTCTACTTAATGAACTACGCCAAGAGCCAGCCTGACATGGCCATAATGGCCGTCAACAGCTTTGTCAAGGCAAGGCTCTAAATGAACTTATCAACTGGGTTATAATACTGCCAGGGTATACAGAATGTGTGACTACATTTCTGCGAAAATACTGTTAATTTCGCACTCAGATGAGAAAGCAGCCTTTTCAGATGTATATGTATATTCTGGATGGTATTTCTGCTTTTGGATATCATAAAGATGGATATTTGTTCATTTTCTTTCCCTCCAGGACTGTGAGGACCCAAACCCTCTGATCCGTGCTCTGGCTGTCCGCACCATGGGCTGCATCCGGGTGGACAAGATCACAGAGTACCTGTGTGAGCCACTGAGGAAGTGTCTGAAGGATGAGGACCCATATGTGAGGAAGACTGCGGCTGTTTGTGTGGCTAAACTGCATGACATCAACGCCCAGATGGTGGAGGACCAGGGCTTCCTGGACTCCCTGAGAGATCTCATTGCTGATTCAAATCCCATGGTGGGTGTCAGTTATTTTCCAGCTGAGCCTTATTTTCTTAGGTTTGGAATTCATTCCCACAACAATAATGGAAATGCTTTGATTTGAAAATTTGGCATGTTTATTTGTTGTCTAATCTTCATCACCACCTTGTAAAATAAGGTTAAATTCCAACAGTTGAACTGCGCTTAAATGAGGCTTGCATGCATTTTAACATCAGCTGTTGGCCACTACTCTCTGCTGCCTCTGAGAAAAAGTTACAACAATTTGAGAGTAGTGAAGAGAAGACAGCACCTTGACTGAGTGAGGAGAGGCAGGGCTATGTGAGCACTGCAGCAGTGTCTGTGTGTCAGCTTACTTTCAGAAAGAAAAGAGTGAGAAAGCCCGACTGTAAGACACAATATTCACAATTTATATATGTTGAATAAAAATTATACTTTGACAACAATATAGTGATGAACATTGCTCTTTGCATCCCTCAAACATGTGTGGATTTACAGTGAAGTTGCTGATGAAATCCAAACTGTAGCTACAGAGTTTTCCTGCAGACTTGTCACCACAGAATACCTCTTTCCTTTAGGTTGTGGCCAATGCTGTTGCTGCACTGTCTGAGATCAGCGAGTCTCACCCCAACAGCAACCTGCTGGACCTCAATCCCCAGAACATAAACAAGCTGCTGACGGCCCTCAACGAGTGCACAGAGTGGGGACAGATCTTCATCCTCGACTGCTTGTCCAACTACAACCCAAAGGATGAGCGCGAGGCCCAAAGGTAGCAATCACTCTGAAGTAAGACATGTAGGCTTGTGTTGATCCCCGTAATATCAACTATAGGTGATTGAAGACAATATAATATTGGTATAGAAATTCTCATCAGCAATCTTTATTTATTTCTTAGATTGCTTGTAATTATCTGGCTTTCTGAGGTAGCTTCAGTACAGAGATGGGAGGAAATGAAGAAGAGAAATGCAACAAAAGTACCGAGCCAGACTTAAATCCAGGACCTTTGGAGTTCAGTGTCAACGTTTCATCACTTAAACCCTTTTAAAAATTAAACTTTTTATAATTTTAACTATTTATTCCGAATGCTCAACCCCAAAACCACACCACTCTCCTTTTTTAAATTAATGACCCCCCTTGTGTAATTCATGTTATGTTCCCCTTTAACTCTCACCTTTCCCTCCTTCGCTTCCAAAGCATCTGCGAGCGTGTCACTCCTCGGCTGTCTCACGCCAACTCAGCCGTGGTGCTGTCAGCTGTCAAGGTGCTGATGAAGTTCTTGGAGCTGTTGCCAAAGGACTCCGACTACTACAACACCTTGCTGAAGAAGTTATCCCCACCACTGGTCACCTTACTTTCTGGAGAGCCGGAGGTCCAGTACGTGGCTCTGAGGAACATCAACCTCATTGTCCAGAAAAGGTGTGTGATCACAAACAGCAGAGGCTCAGTCATATTTTTCCCTGCAGTGAAGTTTATATTGCTACTACTCAAGATGTACTCCCTTGACCTTAATTTTTTTTTTTATTAAGACATACAGTAAATTCAAAAAGAATATGACTTTTCACAGGTAATTTTGACGAAGAAAAACCATTCACATATTCATGTCAGTATCATAATTATGTCTGTGCCCTCTTGAATAAAATAACACTTAAGTTTCTCTGTGAATCTTCCCACAGTCTATTGTGTAATGTGTTGTCTTGTGTGCAGGCCTGAGATCCTCAAGCAAGAAATTAAAGTGTTCTTTGTTAAGTACAATGACCCAATCTATGTGAAGCTGGAAAAACTGGACATCATGATCCGGTTGGCATCTCAGGCCAACATTGCCCAGGTACCTAATTTAAAATGCAGCTATGTGAGAGGATAAGGCTTTGCTCTCTTTAAGTCGGTGTATTTAACATTTATACATAATGAAGGAGGAAATGAAATATGTTTAATTTCAGGACAGTATTTGGCCTGTCAGGGCTCAAAAGAACAAATATGTGATTTCCGCACGATGTCTTCTGTATATGTAAAGCTATGTATAGTTAAATTTTAAACATTGTGTTGTTCAAATAATGTAGTTTATTGTCAATTGAAGGTCAAGCTTGAATGTGTCTTCAAAGAAGGCATCAAACTGCTGTTAAATATGTGTGTGGTGTTGTATTGTGTTCGCTCGCAATAAATCTCACTGCTGTCTTCGGTCACTTTCAGGTGCTGGCAGAGCTGAAGGAATACGCCACAGAGGTGGATGTTGACTTTGTGCGCAAAGCCGTCCGAGCCATCGGACGCTGTGCCATTAAAGTGGAGGTAAGAAATGCTTTCCCATTGTATATATTACTCGGTCAGTTTATGACATATTCACTGCAGACCAGCAACAATTACAGCATTTAGTCTTACATTTTTCTACCTTTTGGCTCTGGTTATGGATTGCAGCTCAATTGCATGCCTTCAAATGCATCTGTTTAGTAGTTTAGTTTCTTAATATCTGTCTTCCCATCATGCTCCAATTTGGTGTTAAATGAATTCTCCTGTATGCCAAAAAATAAATAAATAAATAACTTCAGGCCACTGCAAACAAATCAAAGTGATAAGAAATTTCATGAGTTTCTGTGACGTTTTTACACAAGTAATGATATCATGGTGCCTCTGTCCTTTTCTTCTCAAGCAATCAGCTGAGCGCTGTGTCAGCACCTTGCTGGACCTGATCCAGACCAAGGTCAACTATGTGGTCCAGGAGGCTATTGTGGTCATCAGGGACATCTTCCGCAAGTACCCCAACAAGTATGTTTGCTGCTGAACCTATAAGAACTGCTGGACAAGAACTATTGACAAACCAGTCCATTGATATAAACTTTTATTAATTGATGTAGTCCATCCAAGACTGTGTATCTCACTCTTGCATCACTAGTCTATCAATGAAGTCTGATTCACACGAGGTTTTCTTTTTTTTGTGAAGTATCAACTGTGTTTTGGATTTGACCAGCAATCATATTTAAAGCACTTTACATAAAGTACTGATCTTTAACTTCCCTGCAGTATTTACTATACATTGCACATTTAAGCCCCTAAGCTTCTGTTAGCGTTTCATTCTGCCCACTGAGATACTGTTGTTCTTCAGGTACGAAAGCATCATTGCCACACTGTGTGAGAATCTGGATTCCCTGGATGAGCCTGATGCACGTGCCGCCATGATCTGGATTGTTGGCGAGTACGCTGAGAGGATCGACAACGCTGACGAGCTGCTGGAGAGCTTCCTCGAGGGCTTCCATGATGAGAGCACCCAGGTGGGTTCTGCCCCCCTAACAAACTAACACACAGCTAGTTTGTTCCTGCCAACAGGACAGCTATAACAATGTGGACATCACACATATCGCTCTGTCTGGCTATTTACAAACTTGTGTCCACCTCCCATGGCAAGGATGAGACTTTTACGATATATGACGGTATGTGTTTTGATTTATAGGTCCAGCTCACTCTGCTGACAGCCATTGTCAAGCTCTTCCTTAAGAAGCCGTCAGAGACTCAAGAGTTGGTGCAGCAGGTCCTCAGCTTGGCCACTCAGGTAAGTGTCATCTTTTATATCTCTGAAGGTGCTTCAGTAGTCTTAAATTTGAACTTGTGACTTTTTAATTGCTATAATAATTTTGTGCAATTTCATTTATTCATCTTGATTCAAGGTTTTCTGCATCATAGTCTATATTTTCGATGTTACAAATCTTAAAATGATATCTGAACTTTTACTTTATATTTGCCCCTCCCTGTTGGCAAAATATAAAACCATATACCTACATAAAACGTTCTTCTGCATGGGACCTCATATATCTTACATACCTTTATACTTTGCAGAAAAGTATAAAGGTATGCAGGATATATGAGGTCCCATGCAGAAGAACGTTTTATGTAGGAATATGGAATATTGAACTAGGAATCCAATGATTTGTCCAAAAACAAGTCTTAAATTTGATTTTAAAACAAATTTGAAAATGTCTTTAAAAAGCTTTAAAGTGTCTGATACCTATAGACACCCTGTTGTTGGTTTATTTGAGTTGAAGCTACCAACAACTAGTCCTAATGTGGTCCTCAAGATCTAATTCATCACTGTGCAAATGCAATGGGAAACAAAGAAATAGAATTACATCATGGGTGTTGAATTCTCCTGTTCATCTGCAGGACTCTGACAACCCTGACCTGCGTGACAGGGGCTACATTTATTGGCGCCTGTTGTCCACTGACCCTGTGACCGCCAAGGAGGTGGTGTTGTCAGAAAAACCCCTGATCTCAGAGGAGACTGACCTGATTGAGCCCACCCTACTGGACGAGCTCATCTGCCACATTGGCTCCCTGGCATCTGTTTATCACAAACCCCCCAGCGCCTTTGTCGAGGGCAGCCATGGAATCCACCGCAAACACCTTCCTGTGCAGCACAGCAGGTCAGACACACAAACATTACGCAAATTGCTACAGATAAGGCTGGTGACTATATTGATAATATATCATTATCGTGATATGAGACTATTTGTCCTTTTAGATTTTGGGTATTATTTTGGTTTTAAAGGCTGCAGGCTACAGTAAAGTGACATCATTTTCTAAACTTACCAGACAGTTCTTCTTGTTCTAATACTTGCCTTTACCAATCATTATATTTTCATTACAGATGATCAGAAATCAGAAATCTCACTGTATTCATATTTCATGAAACTACTAAACAGTGATCCCTGCAATATTGTTACAATATCAATATCAAGGTATTTAATAAAAAAATCATGATATTTTTAGTTTTGTCATCCAGTCCTAGCTATTATGAAGTGCTTTTGAGGAAATTTCAAATATCAAGATTTATATTGCATATTGTGATCATAGCCTAAAAATATCAAAATATTATTTTAAGCCCATATCACCGAGTCCTAATTACAGACCTACATTTACTTTTCTCCCTCTTTATTATACTCAAATGGCTCTGATTGCCTTTGATCACCGTGTCCTGTGCTCTTTTAACACTCTGTAGGGTTAAACATGTTTTCTTTGCATGATTTGAAAGTTTGAACTAGAGTTAATGTATATACAAATTGTAAGTATCTCCATTAAATATCTCTGGTTGTATTGAGGGAAAGTGTAAAACATCAGAAAAAATCAGATTTACAAATAAAAAGAGTGATGGCAAGATCACATTTTTCTGATGTTTTTTAAAGGATTTTATATAACATTATTTATACTTTATTGAGCACCAGAAGGGAAATTTGGATGTCACAGCAGCCCAAGGACTGAATACAAATGGATAAATAATGAAAAATGAAAGAGAATAATTTAATGTGTTTAAAGTAAGAACAGATTAAAATATATAAGAGCAATATGACACAAAAGTGCAAAATTGCAGCAGTAGCAATATATGTACCCGCCTAGAATTTTACTTGAAGTGGAAATGAATCACATAAATTGATTGATGTTTTAAACACCATCATGAAGACCTATTTGCTTGATGGTGGTCTATTCTATAAATGTTTTTTTTAATCTCATGTGACACACAAGACAAGGTTGCATTGTGTGTGCCTGAATCAATCACTGATTCAGATCCCAAGGTGTCATTTTAAGAACAGTGTTAAATGGCCCATAAGCAGCTATGACATAAAATATGGCATCAAGTTGGGACTGGATATCATAGTCTACAATACAAGATATGTATACTCTGATTGCCCAAATCAATATTTCATGGTGCATTTCAAGCTCCACCAACTGTTCTGGAGAACAGGATATTACCAAATACCCTGAAGAGATTGCCCCATTTCTCACTGAAATTAATGAGGAAGAAATATATTTTGTAAAGAAGAGATGAGGTGCTGTTTATTTTCATGGAAGACGGGGTTTCACGATTAGAGTCTGAGTTAATTGGGCTCATCTAGTGTTGTTTGTTAGGATCTTCACACCTCATAGAACTTTGATCATGTATAATCATATTTGACAGTTAGATCGCAGTCCTTGTTTCCAGTTAAGTTGAATTAGTCCCGGCGCAACACTACTAAATCAACAGTAGATAAATACAACCAACTGTGCCGTGACATGTGATTTTATTCATGTCAATGAGTCCGTAATGGATTTGGAACATACCTGCCCCTCACCAGTACTACTGTTTTGTCCTATGACAGCATTGATACTGGTGAGAGCCCAGTGAGCGGTGGGCCAGCAGCTGCCATGGACCAGCCACATGTCATCCCCAGCCAGGGTGACCTGCTGGGTGACCTGCTGAACCTGGATCTGGGCCCACCAGTCAATGTGCCCCAGGTCTCCTCCATGCAGATGGGTGCAGTGGACCTTCTGGGAGGAGGCCTTGACAGTTTGGTGAGCTTGAACACACACACACACACGCACATGCACACACACATACACACACACACACACACACACACATTGATTTTGCAGTGGAGTGGATGCATTGGCTAAACTTGGTTTAAGACCCAATATACACAGGGCTCCAGACTAACTTTTTGCATTGGTTGCACTGGTGCGCCTAACTTTTTTTTTTAGGTGCACTGGCACAAAATTTAGGTTCACTCGAATTTAAACGCCATAAGGAGACCTTTCTGGCTCCATAACTTTAATATAACATGAATGATTTCCAAACAAGAATAAGATATTGAGAAATCCTTGTCTTTATTTGAAGGACATTGACATAAGAAAAATAAGGTGTTTCAAGTGCTTCACTGAGCTGAAATTGCAAAATAAAACATTAAGCACAATAACACATTCCCAAATAAAACAGTGCTTGTGCTTAAAGTGCTTCACTGAACTGAAATTGACTATTTCGATCAAACATTTCAAGTAAAATAAAACATTTCAAAATAAAAAGTGCTAATGGTTAAAGGAGACATATTCTGCCCCTTTTCCACAAATTATCATTATGTTAAGTCTAACAGCTGGTCTCCCCTTGCTGTCACTCGCCACTCAGATGGCCAGCACTTGTAATGTGGCCTTCTTGCCCGTTGGCCTTGGCTAAACCAGCTTGCCACACTCTCCCTTGCATCAAAATCCTCCAAACTGGGCCCCTCCACACTGATCCTGATCAGGTCTTCCACTGTGTCTGTGTGAAGCGATGCTCTAGCATCTGACTTGATCCTCTTCTGTGTGGAGAATCCTCTCTCACAAACGGCAGATGACACAGGGAGGACCAGCAGAATGTGGACAAGATGCAGTATGTTCTGAAAAATATACAAACCACATTCTCATTGGGGTGTACAAGCTGTCAAAGTTGTTTTTATGTCAAAGTTGACATTGATTTTGATATCAAAATGTCAAAAAAAAACAAAACAAGTAAAACCTTGTACTCTGAACAACCAAAGGTTGAGGTAGGTCTTGTCCTTGAACATCCTGGCAATTAACAGCTTCAGGCCCACAAACTCTTCCTTTGCCAACTCAGCAGCCGTTTTTAGACAGAGCACCAAGCCGCCAATTTGCCCGTCCTTTTGGCGGCTCGGTCCGCGGTTTTAGACAGAGGCCGGCAAATTGGGGGTCTGTTCTTGTCCGCCGATTTTCCACCTTGGAGGGTACACTTATTTCCGCCTCGACTGCTATCTAAAACCGAGGCGGAAATGTGCCGGCCCGTGGGTGAGATGGGCGGAGGTGTCAATGACCTGCACTGCTGTGCGACCCACAACCGAGGAGTTTTCAAACCAGGAAACAGCTGATCACAGCAGTCAGTCCATCAATTCACCCGCGGACATTAAGATGAACAACTGGACAGCCGCTGAGATCCAGGAGATGCAGCGTCTCCCCTGTCTCTGTAGCTGTTTGGTTGTGTTAGCTTGTTGTTGTGTCAGCAAGCAAGAACGGTCGCTACTTTCAAATTAAAAGCCCCCCGCTAAGAACCCAGTTCTAAATTCCAGTGGGGTGCAATGTAAAGCTCTTATTTTGAAGACAAATTCTATGTCACTGTTCGCAGCCCAACTCCGAGCTTCACGTCACGTCACATGTTTACGCCTACCTCAGAGGCGGCTTTTGGAAAAGGAGGAAAATTACGCCTCGGTTTTAGAAAGACAGGCCGGCACATTGCCGCCCTTACCTTGGAGCAAATTTGCCGCCTTTTCTATCTAAAAAGGGCTAGTGTTAACACCATTTCTGAAATTGACATGTAATAAACATCCAATCAGTGTTTAAATTAACATGATTGCCACCAGCCCTACTATTATGTAGTGGTCCATTATGCTACCTTGTGAGGACAGGGGAGAAGTGATCCAGGAGGAATGCTAGGTCATCAGCACCATGGTCCACTAAGTCCTCTTGGTCTTCTGGCCAGCTATCATGATTGAAGATGTTGTAGCATTTGACAGCCTTGGCTATGGCAGTGGCAGATTCGGTAGCATTATCTCCTATTGGAATGATAAAGACATATTAATAAAATGATAAACACAGAATTTCTGGTCTGTGTTCATAAGACAGAGGAGTACACTTGCCTAGGAGGCTACAGAATCTTGCTTTCAAGTGTTTGACAGTGGAGTTGATTGTTGCCTCCATTGCTCTCTGTAGTCTAGTGATAGCACCACCATCCTCTACCAGCTTAGAGACTTCTCCTTTGAGTGTAACTGTCTGTGTGGGACATAAAGCATAAACACAAATTCTAGTTAGATATTATAAATACTGTATATATTCATATAATATGTTTTCCTATGTCAGAAACAAAACCACAAATGTACTTGGAATTTGTAGAGTGGCATTTCACTCTGCTCATCCTGCTGCCTTTTCTGCAGCCTGAGGTCAGCCATGAACTTTGACAGTCTGCCCCCAGGCTTAGGTCTTGCAGCCATCACCTCTGTTGTCACTAGCAGATTTTCAAGAGCACAAACTGCCTGTTAAGACATATCAAGCACTTTTATAAATACAGCTGAAGCTAATAACAATCATAACTGAAAATTAAATTCCATTTCATCTCCCTTACCTGAGGTAGGATGGTCTCATTTTTCTGAAGCAGGAGGCTAAACTTGGTTATTCCAGCAAAAACATCAGCCAGAAAGTGACAAAAAGCCACAAAAGTGCCATCTTCCATTGATTTCTTGACCTGTATCATACAACCACAGTAACTATTCATATAGCCTTTAACATGAATTAAAAATCTGCCCAGGGAAAATGGCACTAATTTAGTAAATTCCCTGTGGAAATCCACTTACCCTTCTGGCTCGGCCTGCAATATCTGCATTGGAAGAAGACTCTGCCAAATGGTCCATATGAAAGTACACTGCAGTGAACTGGCCATGGCCATTCTGTCCGGGTCTGAGGAATGTCTCCAGGGCCCTGGAGACATGTGGAAGCCATCGTGTTCCTTTAACCCCACCGGGGACTAGGACATCCAATCCCAGGTCTGCTCCAATGGCTTTCAGCTCCCTCATTGATTTGGCGCTAAAATGTTAGGTCTTCCACACCAAATGTAGCAGATCATATACTTGACCCACCATAACATTGTCCCTCTGGACTGACAACATGGCCAATTCCAATCTGTAATTGGTTAGATAAGCTACCTCGTATTTAGAAAATGCACAAAAGCCTATATACTGTAATAAGGCCTGCCTGTGAGGCATACAGTGAAAGGGCACAACAAAATCTCCTGCATCTCTTTGTAGAAGGGGTTATGACCCCCCCTTTGCTGCTGAGGTTAACTGCAGCACCATCAGCACCCAGAGCAACTGTTTTCCCCATTCAATCTGCACACTGATGCCCAAGTGCAGCAAAAGCTTTCTTTGTGGCAGCATAAATTCCTAAAGAAAAAAAAAACATATCATGCAGGTTACCAGCCTATAGATTGTAAAGGGGAAACTGTGATATTTTATTTATCAGTTTACTTCTCCTTTTTCAATAGGCTAACAGCCAGGACTATACAATTTTCTTAAGATTGTATTTATTTACTTATTTATATTATGTATAATCTCTCATGCTGTTATGTGTCTGGGCTTCAAACATACCTTGTGCATGTGCATGCTCCACCTCGATATGTCCAATTAACATGTTGACCGGTCTCCCTTTGCGCAAAATGCGGCTGTAGACGATCACACACTCCTTTGTAGATACGTCTGTGTCCCCTTCAATCATGAAGGCCATGTATGTGGCGTTTCCGACATCCACAGCTGTCTTTTGTTTTATGGTGTCAGCTATTACCCCAATTAATTGGGCACGTGCGGTATCATTGCTGTATGTCGGGTTGACGTTTAATCCGTTCTACTTCATCAGAATAATTTCTGATTTAAATTTGGTGAAAGGCAGCTCCTCTTTGGCAAAGTTGTATGCAACATTAAATTTGATAATCATTTCTGATTCCTCAGAGGACCTGATTGCTGCTGCCTGCCGCTGAAATGCAGCTGGGAGAGGGGCCACTTTCTCCACACACCGGTCCCGGCATGTAGTGTGTTTTTTTGACATGCTGTGTTTTTTTTAAAGTTTCGATACGAAACGTTGTTGACCCGCTTACAAATGGACTATTACCGGCCATACTCTGACCGCACTCATGACAGTATACACAGTGCATTATATTACGTCCTTTATCGTACCGTAACCAGGGAAACTGTTTCCACCAGTCCTGCCTGAAAGAATACGTTTTCAGCTTTTTACTTTGAGTCTCGGGGCCGGGCTCTTTCTCTGACTCGGTTGTCTCCTCTGGTTCCGAGTCTGATGCCGCCGAAGGACCGGGGCTTGGCATCTCAGCGGGAACCGAGGGAATGGCAGCAGGGGTGGTTGTCGGCTTAGATTGTTCAGTGAAAAAACTTTCAATACTTCTGCCCCTCTTCATTTTGCCTCGTTTTGTCTCGTTTTGTTTCTTTTCTTTTCCCCTTCCGCTGCTGTGGCGCTCAGGTCGCTCGCGCCGCTCGCATTTTTTTTTGTTTGTTTTGCCACTCGCAAATTTTAAATACACACAACGGAGAGCAGTGACCACAGCCAATCTGAGGCAAACTTCCACCCAAACTCTGTCTCTTATTGGTGTAGACCAAGATAATGATCTACTATGATTGTCAGTTCAGTCACAGGAGAACACAGAGAGATGATGTGCTTGCAAAGTACATTTATATTTTTTAGATGCACCAGTACGACCTAGAAAAATCCTTAGGTGCACTCTTAAAATTTTTGGTCGCATATGTGACCAAAATGGTCGCACTCTGGAGCCCTGATACATATTCCATGCATCCTTGTTTTTGTATCAATGGAATGCAAATGTTGAACAATGGTTTGCAGCGGCAGTTCCAAAGGATAGTAAATTGATAACAGCTGCTCACACCTCAAACTCTCGACAGCTGTAATTCAACACATGCCTCATGTCTAAATCTCAATTAAGCATTAAGTATAAACTTAGGACCCATATTTTAAAACATTTTTGAAGAATAATATCCCTCACTAGGAACCAATTGGTTTGAGGTTGCGTTTCAGTCTAAGAAAGTCGGACACATATTGAGAGACGTACCGACATACTGCAGGTTTTAAGCCCAGTTTGGACCAAACATTTACAATGAAAACAATCCACTTCTAAACGTTGCATAGAGAAAGTCAGAGCAGTGTGAATTGGTCTCTCAGTCTCAGCCAGACTTGATATTTGTATCTAAATTTAGGCTGATGTTTTAAGACACTGCAGATCACATCCAGTTATAAAAAAAAAAAGCCAGAAAAGCTGGCAGTCTCATCTAGTCACATGGGTGTGAACCTGAAGGTTTCCAGAATGTCAAATGTCGTGTCGCAAATCTTTGGCAGAGCTTTAGTGGTATTAAAAAAATACAGAATGACTCCAGCCTCATCCCTTAAATCTTTACACTAGATCAACTCATACTTGTCTTTTAAACTTAAACTCTGTCTTTTGCACTATTATGATCAGAGGTTATCAAACCTGAACATAGTTTATCTTTGCCAATTAACATGGGGCTGTTTTTGGTTATCACAAGCTGATGGGATTGTTATGAGTGTGATGCTGACTCAAAGGCAGCCATCAAAAGAAGGAGAGAGCATTCTCTCTATAAATCAGCATTTTGAATGTTCCTCTTTTATGTCCAAGAAAGCTGTATGTGCCAAAATGTCGGCTTCCTTCCTCTGATTAAACATGAAAACTACTGACTGAGTATTTAGGAAAAGCCTTTTTATCTTATAAGAGCAAATTTCCTTTTTATTTTTAAATTTAAAAGTGCCTGTTTTTTATTATGTGATAGATAATGTTTATCTTGTTATAATGCTCATGTAAGTATACTAGTTGTGCCTTTTCTATACCTGTGTTTACATTCAACACATACGTTTTGTTTTTTGTTTTTTTAACTCCTGAATGAATTTGGTACATTAAAATATTATTATACTGTTTTTTCAACACAGAGCCACATTAAGCCTTGTTATATATTTCCTCTGTTAATGGTCACTTTTTTCACTTCTCCAAGCTGCTGGAATAACTCAACTTCTTGATAATCTTCTTGCAGATTTGAAAGTCTTATTTTAACGTCTAACCTACCATGTGGAGTTGCTATTTTCCCAGAAAGTGAGGGCTCCTCTTGATGGGTTGCGGTTGCTAAGAGAGTCTCTGTTTCTGTCTGTGTTTGTGTGTTTGGTCTGTCCGTCTGTCTTTGGGGGCCTCTCTTCTCTCCTGTAGCTGGGGGGAGACCTGGGCGGAGGTGTTGGGGGAAGTCCAGCAGTAAGTCAAGCCCTTCTGCCTGTCTGCATGCTGCATGCTTCCTGAATTTAGCCCACCACTCTTTCAAACCAACTTCTACCAGTTCTTTAAACCTGGCTTTTCTGTCTCACACTCATATTTTCAGTTAGAAGATCACACAGATGTTAAGCATGTTTTAGCCCATTTTCAGGCTGCGAAAAGCTATCTCGTAAATTAGACAAGCAGGCTGTATAAAAGATAATGACCAGGTCTGTCCTTCTCATCAGTTCGAACCTTTTCTTCCCGCCCAAGGAGAGAAACTGCTGGTTCTGAATTATTTTTTTTCCCACTCATATTGTCCATTTAGATATATTTTTCTCTGTCATGATATCCTTAAAAAATACCCAGAACTGCTTCTGATAAAAAACAAAAATTATATACAGTATGTTTATGTTTTGGCTACCAGTTACAGGAAAATGTATATTATTGGCTATTTATTGGTATCTGTGAATTCTAGCCAGGAAATAGAGCCAATAATATGAAGCCAAATTGCATTGATTGACTTAAGAGCAGCATTTACTTTAATTTAAACCCGAAGCCTCCAAAATTTTTATCTGGTGGTTGACAATTTTTTGAGTATACCATTGTAGCTTGTTCCTGCCATCTTGGTTCACTTGAAAATTGCTAGATGTAAGTAGTCCATCACAATAAACTTCATTCCAGCTATTATTTTTGTAAGTGTTGAATGGTCTGAAAAGATTGCTGTCACACCCTTCAAACAACTGGAAAAACATCTGCACACTGTTGCTCCCTTAAGTGCAACAGTACGATATGTATTGTTTGCAGTCATAAGCTTCAGAAATAATCTAAAACACAATTCTTTGAGTATTATAGCTTCATAATTAATGGGCTAAAACACAAAAAACAACGGTAGGCTCCTAATTTTATGTCACATTTGAGCTTTTTCTGACTTTCTCTGCTATTGCTCTGTGCTTTGGCTAATCTCATTAGCTTGCTTTAGTTTGAATATTATATTTCCTCAGAATCACTGAAGTGTTTTATTAATATTTTCTTCCTTTGGCATGACTTCAGATTGTCTGTGTGATTCTCTTTGTAGGTTTAGGGCAAATTGTCAAGTTGCCAGTGACGCTTACTAAAATTACGCTTACTCAGATTGCGTGTTTTGTGCGTGTGTATATTTGTTGTGATTGCTATAGGTGGGACAGAACTTCATCCCCTCATCTGTCCCGAGTACTTTTGCTCCGTCACCCACACCAGCACCTCCAGCCGTTAGCAGCGGCCTTAACGACTTGTTTGAGCTCTCCACGGGCATGGCAATCACCACTGGAGGCTATGTAGCCGCAAAGGCAGTGAGTGAAACTTCATTTGTAACAAATAGGCCATAATTCATTTGAATAATGGATCACAAGCATTCAGTCAGCTCAGTGATGTTGGATTAGATATGTGTAATTACACTGATGCCTTTTACCAGGTGTGGCTGCCTGCAGTGAAAGCAAAGGGACTGGAAATCTCCGGCACCTTCTCTCGCCGCCAGGGTCACATGTACATGGACATGACTTTCACCAACAAGGCACTGCAACACATGACCGACTTTGCTGTCCAGTTCAACAAGAACAGGTCAGTGAGATGACTCGGAGGAAAACTTATGTTTAACAAGGGCTCACCATTTAATCCATCTGAATTTTAGCTCAGTATACCTCATATATTCGTTGTATATATTATAAATGTACTGAATGTTTGTTTTTTGTTTGTTTCCTAAATTTAGTTTTGGGATGATCCCCACCAGTCCTCTGCCCATTCACACTCCACTAATGCCCAGCCAGAGTATTGAAGTTTCTTTGCCAATCAACACCATTGGGCCAGTCATGAAGATGGACCCACTAAACAATCTGCAGGTACAGAAGCCTTACGTTGAATCAATTTCCTGACACCAAATGCACAAATACTTTAGACTCTGTAGTATTAACTGAAAGCAGTTTGCTCAAAGTGGACTGGAAGAGTTAATGTGAAATAAAACACCTAATTACCTTACCTAATTTCTCTTGGCCATGAATAATAGGACGATAATTCAAACCTCAACACAACACAGGATTGTTGGAACATTCTTTGTTCTCTAATGTCAAAACCACGTTTCCTTTTTTTTTACCTTTTTTTTTTTTTTACCTTTACACAGGTGGCTGTGAAGAACAGTATCGATGTCTTCTACTTCAGCGTACTCATCCCTCTCAATATATTCTTTGTTGAGGATGGAAAAATGGGTATGATTGTCACTTACAACTTTATCCATGTATGACATCTCTCTTCACACCATCACTATCTTATTTTCCATAACCATTGTAGCAGCAACAGAATATAATTAGCAAATGTTTTGTTCATATAGTTCTCGCATTGGATGTGAAATGCTTTATGAGATATATTCACTGCAGAGTTCAGGACAAAATACTTGAAAATAGTTAACTGTTAATTGAACCTTTGAGCTATATCTTTAGAATCAAAATGTTGCCAGAGATTTGACTCTACATAGCTGAAATGGAAAATCTAATTATTAGTTCTTAAATTTAATTACTACTGAATCCTTAATGTTGAAATTTAAACAGCACTGAATTTACAGCTAAGGGTTTTTTTTCCTTTGAAAACCATCTGAATTTATCTAAATTCTCCCCTGACCTTTTAAATGTTTAACATCAACTTGTGCAACTTAAAAACATTTTAATTTCAGTGTAAATATATATTTTTTGTGTTCACAAATTTAAGACTCAAGTGCCGGATAACACAACACAACTATAACTACTATCAACTATATTCAATCTGCTCCAAATCAGTTGGCTCAAGGCTAAAAGTCAGGTCACTTAAATTGGCTCGGTCATATAAATTTGAGACATATAAATTCACGATATTAAAATGAAACTTGAACATCTGATTACACTAAGATTAAACAATCAATCATCCGGCCTATTTTAGAAATAAATCTCTGCTTCGACATCACTGTAGGTATGTATGTACTATGTACGTTTGCTTTCCTCCTTCAGAGCGACAGGTGTTCCTGGCTACCTGGAAAGACATCCCCAATGAGAACGAGCTCCAGTACCAGATTAAGGAGTGCCACCTAAATGCAGGTATGCAGATTTGTATAAATGAAAGGGCCCTCAGGTGCAAAGCAATTTTTCTCTAACATCTCGTTTTTTCAAACAGATTAGAAAATGTCTCTGGAGGAAAAGTAAAGATTATCATTATTTTATTTTTTAAATGTATTTTTGTTTGTCAAATTATCTGTCATTGTACTTTCATTTGCTGCCACTGGAGACTCTCGTTTTTCTTCTGTGTCAAAACCAGCAAAATGGTTTTAAAGAGACCATTCAAATTTTTTTCATGTGATGTGCGAACTTCAGAAGGGTTGTACTAAACATGCAGATAAGTTTAGTGCATTCATATTTATAAATTTAGCCATCATATTTTCGCCCGCATATTTTTGCTACAACATTGTCCCCTTTTGTTTAATCTCAGATGTCCCCGGCTTGACTTTGTAAACACTTGCACTGGCCCCATTATCACTATAAGGACTTCCAAATTTTAATCAAAAATCTGATTACCTCCCTCATGTTATGCCTTCCACAACTCATCCAATGACCTCTCACCTCTCTTTTTTCTTTCTCTACCCACATGCCTTTCTTGGGATACAAGACACTTTTCTTCTTCCTCTGTACATGAAGGACAACTTCTTTTACTTTTAGGAGCTGCCCATAATTGTGCCACTGTTATCCTGGCAGCAGGATGGCTAACAGCCCACAGCAGTTGTTCATAGCAGGGTCCAGTGTTGTAGAATACCTGGTCTAAAGGTTGCCGGTCACAGTTCATTAAAATCCTCATAGAGCAAATTTTCCCATCAGTTCCCAGATAAACCGTTAGCCATGTATACATTAGTTTTTAGTACCTATAGTCATTACGGTTCCAGTAGTGATTACATTACGTGTGTCTGTGTGTCTGTGTGTGTCTGTGTGTGTGTGTGTGTGTGTGTTAATCACTTGTCTTTATTCCGGTCTTTCAGATACAGTTTCAGGGAAGCTGCAGAATAACAACATCTACACCATTGCCAAGAGAAATGTAGAAGGCCAGGATATGCTCTATCAGTCCCTCAAGTTAACCAACGGCATCTGGATCCTTGCTGAACTGCGCATTCAACCTGGCAACCCCAACTATACGGTATTCAAGAACTATTAGTCAGCTTATTATTATGCCTTTAGCTGTGCTTTATGGTTTTTTGATGTCCAATTATGTGCATCATCTCTGTGCTAATAGAGTGCTAATTGTGTTTGTGGAAGTACAAGACAACTGAGAGAGATGAGGAAGGTCTAATGTTTCATGTCACATTATAATCCACTCACATATGGCCAATAAAAAAGTAATTAAAACATGAAAAATGCTTCGATTTGTTACATATAGCCCCTTTAGTGTAAAATCAATTGATTTGGTTTTAATTAAATGTACTTTATATAACCTTGGAGTCTTGGAGGTAAAAGTCCAGTGTCTGAGGTCCTCAAATGTCTTGTTCTGCTCAAAACCCAAAGATATTCAGTTAAGAATGATATAAGACAAGGAAAAGCTGCAAAGCCTCATACTGAAGAAGGTGAAACCAGAGGATAGTTAACAGTTTGCACTTTTATTGTTCGAAAAAATCGTGATGTATCTAAATATCTAAATAATGATAATAATAAAAAATAATTCATCATTTTTTTTGGAATCAATTATTCTACAAATCACCTCATCCTAAATTCAGTGTAAAATGAAACTGGGCAAAAGGAGGCAAAATGCCATGGAAACCAGGGTAACCACTATGCATCAGCAGTTTGCCTTTGATAATTGTTACAACATTGAGCAAGAGATGATCATCCAGACACAATTTAATCCATTGTAGTAATTATCTGCATACAAATGTTTTTACAGTGTTAATCCCGAAATGCGTCCTTCCTTAAGTCCTTAGATATTTTGCTGTCATTGTTATCAGCTCAGCATGGCTTCCTTATTGTCTCCACTTCGTGTTAACTAGTTGCCATTTCAGACAGACAATATGTTCAAATATGTCAGGAATGTTTGCCACATTCGAATGGTAGTTCATTGACAAAGTGGTAGCAAAAACAAAGTAAAAAGACCAGCCAGTCATTACTGTTTACTGTAAAATATCAGCGGTTAAAAACCGGATCTTACTATTCTTTCAAAACCGCATCTTTCAGTTTGTGTATATGAGTGACTTTTTTCTCTTATTGTAACTCTGTCTTGTCCGGTTTTACAGCTGTCTCTCAAGTGTCGGGCCCCTGAGGTTTCTCAGTACGTCTACCAGATGTATGACGCCGTGCTGAAGAATTGACCTGCTCCAACACTTTGCAGCTCAGCTTCATCCTGACACTGAACAGCAGTTTCTACCATCTGCTGCTACAACTGCCAAAAGAAAGGAATCTAAATGATGAAATAATTTTGAATATTGGGTATTTTTCCTCTCAGAGATCAACAAGGAAAATGTTAGTAAATACAAAAGAATAGTGGGTAATCACCATACTGTAATTCTGTGTAATGTACTGAAGTTCAACAGTACAAACACTGTTGATTTTTCCTTTATTTTGGCAGTTTAAAGCATTATTCAACTCCCCATTTAGATTTTTGCCTCCCAGTAAAAACATGTCTATCATTCCATCCTTAACTTAGTGTCTTAATGTTGTAAAGATGTATCTGATGGTGAAACTGTCCTGAGTGGAAACAAAAATGTTTATTATCTACTGCGTGTGGCTGACATGTTTTTCGTTTTGATTTATTTTTGATACATGCTTTGCCTCAGTTGTAGCTACAGCGTAATACCAGTGTTGATGTGTTCCTTTTGCCATTAATGTGTGAAGAGTCGAGACCAACAATCATGTTTGTCAGAAGCTACTAATGTCTGTTCTACAGAATGTTTGGCTCTGAGAGTCCACAGCTTACAATTACTACTTGAGACATGCCAAATCGAAAAATATTATACACTATTTTGCTGTTCCTGTCATGACTTTAACACAGCTTTTTGTGTTGTATTAGATTTTGTGCAACATGTAGATACAAAAAGTATTTTTTACTCCATAAGTATGAAGCATTGTAAAGTAATTGAAACACTTTTAGAGACATTTCAAACAGTAATATACAAACATAAACTATAATGTAGTTGCCAAGTCCTGAAATGATATTGCTGCTCCTCACATGAATTATGTTTTTGTCTTCATCAGCACTCCGCCTTTTTCACCAGAGCAACAGGTAAATGTATTCAGAATGTTCAGCTTTGTAAAAACTATTTTCTTTTAGGCCTTTTAATGATGAAAATTTTGAAAATGTTTCCTGGATTATTAGAGCGCATTTTTACATAATAAAGTCATGTTGAAAAATACACAACACATCCAGTGTGGTGAGGCATCTGCAGGCTGAGTAAGTGGGTCCCTCCACAAGCCTTCAGTAGAACAGACAATTTAGAAGCTTCTGACAGGCAATTAACGTACAGTACATTTGTTTAAATTCTTGGGTAAAACTTGCCAAGCAGCCATTATTTTCAACTTCAAGTCTTTGATTATTAGCTTGGAACCACTACACAAACCACAGTAGCTATTGATTTTGTGTTAACACATCAGTGCCACTCCATTTTAAGAATAATCGCTAATTTGCTCCACATGTATTTCTTTTTATAGTAACCCATTTACTGCAACCACATAGTTGTACACGGCTTCATACACCTGTATTTTCATTCCTATTTATTGTGCATCTACCTCTGTGTGTTTCCTTTTTAATTAATTGTTGCAGAAGCTTCAATTCTTTAATGTGCTTTAAATGTTTTCACCTTTTCTTTTGATGCCAGTGTTGTTTTTCTAGTCTTTCATGCCATTGTTGTCAAGCCAATCTAAACCAGTTGCAAGTCAGCCAAACCAATCTCACAGGACCAAGCATCCAAATTAAATGCCAAGCTTATGTTTTAGTACCCTAGTGTCAATATGACTTTCTAATGTTGGCGTTGTTTGTGCTGTAGAACATTAGAGTGCATATGCTCTAAAGGCCAGAGTACAGTGTAGTCCAGTGGTGGTGTAGTTTGTGTGGCTAATAAATTAAAATGTTTTGGTATTAACCTGCAAATGAAATGAAGCTCTATCTATTCCACAGAAAGGGCTTATTCCGGGGATCAGTTGTGCTGGTGAAACTATTTTCCTACATGGCAATGTAAACATACATATATGTGCCTGCATGAGCCTACTGTCCATTTTATCCTTTTTCATTTAGGCTGTGGATTGCCTCCATTGGGAAAAAATCTTACAGCTTAAATTCTCTGTTGATCTCTTGTTTTTTGAGTTTTTTTTTTATTTTAACCACCATTGTCTCTAGCACTCCCACAAATAGAAGTATATACAAAACTGTTGCCAGCAATACAGAATGTACGGAGAGAGCATTCATAGCATCTTATGAAATGGAATATTTCTAGCACCATTGCTGTAACCGTGTTGTAAATGATTTGTTATTGTCACATTACCACATGTTATGTCAATAAACTGTCAAATATATGATGCATCACTGTGTGTTCAGACGTCAAATATTAAAAAAGCAGAGCTACAGAAATCAACTGATCTGATCTAAACAGACACACTGTCTATCAACCTACACTCTTCTGCTCTATCAAATGAGCTATCAAAGTAAGGACTCGGCTTGGAATAAGCCTTCATATCTTTTTAATCTGAACAGACAACAAAAGGACAAATACGAAAGGCATGTCCTTGTAGCAGAAAATGGCTGAAAATATTCTCATTGCGCTTGAGGTATCCTTAATCTGCCATTTTGACATTTCAGCGGAATACCACAAATTAATTCACCTTAACAAAGATCCACATCAGACAAAGGTTATAAACATGATGAGAAGGCCATGCCTATCATCAAACGAACATAATGTAACTTGCATTCAAACTATGTTTTCTTATTTGACTTAAAGCAGGTGTTGTTTATCTAACTCACAGAACTCCCAGTTTTAGAC